>OY740809.1:27500-627500 GCA_963514005.1 Raja brachyura
AACCCCAACCCTAACGCTAACCCTATCCCTAACCCTAACCCTAATACTAACCCGAACCCTAACCCTAACCCTAACCCTAACCCTAACCCTAACCCTAACCCTAACCCTAACCCTAACGCTAACCCTAACCGTCACCCTAACCCTAACCCTAACCCTAACCCTAACCCTAACCCTAAACCTATCCCTAACCCTAACCCTAACCCTAACCCTTAACCCTAACCCTAACCCTAACCCTAACCCTAACCCTAACCCTAACGCTAACCCTAACCCTAACCCTAACCCACTCGGAGTGGGTTTGGGTCTGGCGGAGTGGGTTTGGGTCTGGCGGAGTGGGGTTAGGGTCTAGCGGAGTGGGTTTAGGTCTGGCGGAGTGGGTTTGGGTCTGTCGGAGTGGGTTTGGGTCAGGCGGAGTGGGTTTGGTTTTGGCGGAGTGGGTTTGGGTCCGGCGGAGTGGGTTTGGGGTCTGGCGGAGTGGGTTGGGGTCTGGCGGAGTGGGTTTGGGGCTGGCGGAGTGGGTTTAGGTCTGGCAGAGTGGGTTTTGGTCTGGCGGAGTGGGTTTGGGTCTGGCGGAGTGGGTTTGGGTCTGGCGGAGTGGGTTTGGGTCTGGCGGAGTGGGTTTGTGGTCTGGCGGAGTGGGTTTGTGTCTGGCTGAGTGGGTTTGGGTCTGGCGGAGTAGGTTTGGGTCTGGCGGAGTGGGTTTGGGTCTGGCGGAGTGGGTTTGGGTCTGGCGGAGTGGGTTTGGGTCTGGCGGAGTGGGTTTGCGTCCGGCGGAGTGGGTTTGGGGTCTGGCGGAGTGGGTTTGGGTCTGGCGGAGTGGGTTTGGGGCTGGCGGAGGGGTTTGGGTCTGGCGGAGTGGGTTTTGGTCTGGCGCAGTGGGTTTGGGTCTGGCGGAGTGGGTTTGGGTCCGGCGGAGTGGGTTTGGGGTCTGGCGGAGTGGGTTTGGGTCTGGCGGAGTGGGTTTGGGGCTGGCGGAGTGGGTTTGGGTCTGGCGGAGTGGGTTTTGGTCTGGCGGAGTGGGTTTGGGTCTGGCGGAGTGCGTTTGGGTCCGGCGGAGTGGGTTTGGGGTCTGGCGGAGTGGGTTTGGGTCTGGCGGAGTGGGTTTGGGGCTGGAGGAGTGGGTTTGGGTCTGGCGGAGTGGGTTTTGGGCTGGCGGAGTGGGTTTGGGTCTGGCGGAGTGGGTTTGGGTCTGGCGGAGTGGGTTTGGGTCTGGCGGAGTGGGTTTGGGTCTGGCGGAGTGGGTTTGGGGTCTGGCGGAGTGGGTTTGTGTCTGGCTGAGTGGGTTTGGGTCTGGCGGAGTAAGTTTGGGTCTGGCGGAGTGGGTTTGGGTCTGGCGGAGTGGGTTTGGGTCTGGCGGAGTGGGTTTGGGTCTGGCGGAGTGGGTTCGGGTCTGGCGGATTGGGTTTGGGTCTGTCGGAGTGGGTTCGAGTCTGGCGGAGTGTGTTTGGGTCTGGCGGAGTGGGTTCGGGTCTGGCGGAGTGGGTTTGGGTCTGGCGGAGTGGGTTTGGGGTCTGGCGGAGTGGGTTTGTTCTGGCGGAGTGGGTTTGGGTCTGGCGGAGTAAGTTCGGGTCTGGCGGAGTGGGTTTGGGTCTGGCGCAGTGGGTTTGTGGTCTGGCGGAGTGGGTTTGTGTCTGGCTGAGTGGGTTTGGGTCTGGCGGAGTAAGTTTGGGTCTGGCGGAGTGGGATTGGGTCTGGCGGAGTGGGTTTGGGTCTGGCGGAGTGGGTTTGGGTCTGGCGGATTGGGTTCGGGTCTGGCGGATTGGGTTTGGGTCTGTCGGGGTGGGTTCGGGTCTGGCGGAGTGGGTTCCGGTCTGGCGGAGTGGGTTTGGGTCTGGCGGAGTGGGTTAGGGTCTGGCGGAGTGGGTTTGGGTCTGGCGGTGGGTTTGGGTATGGCAGAGTGGGTTTGGGTCTGGCGGAGTGGGTTTGGGTCTGGCGGAGTGGGTTTGGGTCTGGCGGAGTGGGTTTGGGTCTGGCGGAGAGGGTTTGGGTCTGGCGGAGTGGGTTTGGTGTCTGGCGGAGTGGGTTTGGGTCTGGCGGAGTGGGTTTGGGTCTGGCGGAGTGGGTTTGGTTCTGGCGGAGTGGGTTTGGGTCTGGCGGAGTGGGTTTGGGTCTGTCGGAGTGGGTTTGGGTCTGGCGGAGTGGGTTTGGGTCTGGCGGAGTGGGTTTGGGGTCTGGCGGAGTGGGTTTGTTCTGGCGGAGTGGGTTTGGGTCTGGCGGAGTAAGTTCGGGTCTGGCGGAGTGGGTTTGGGTCTGGCGGAGTGGGTTTGGGGTCTGGCGGAGTGGGTTTGTGTCTGGCTGAGTGGGTTTGGGTCTGGCGGAGTAAGTTTGGGTCTGGCGGAGTGGGTTTGGGTCTGGCGGAGTGGGTTTGGGTCTGGCGGAGTGGGTTTGGGTCTGGCGGAGTGGGTTCGGGTCTGGCGGATTGGGTTTGGGTCTGTCGGAGTGGGTTCGGGTCTGGCGGAGTGTGTTTGGGTCTGGCGGAGTGGGGTCGGGTCTGGCGGAATGGGTTTGCGTCTGGCGGAGTGGGTTTTGGTCTGGCGGAGTGGGTTTGGGGTCTGGCGGAGTGGGTTTGTGTCTGGCTGAGTGGGTTTGGGTCTGGCGGAGTAAGTTTGGGTCTGGCGGAGTGGGTTTGGGTCTGGCGGAGTGGGTTTGGGTCTGGCGGAGTGGGTTTGGGTTTGGCGGAGTGGGTTCGGGTCTGGCGGATTGGGTTTGGGTCTGTCGGAGTGGGTTCGGGTCTGGCGGAGTGTGTTTGGGTCTGGCGGAGTGGGTTCGGGTCTGGCGGAGTGGGTTTGGGTCTGGCGGAGTGGATTTGGGTCTGGCGGGGTGGGTTTGTGTCTGGCGGAGTGGGTTTGGGTCTGGCGGAGTGGGTTAGGGTCTGGCGGAGTGGGTTTGGGTCTGGCGGTGGGTTTGGGTATGGCAGAGTGGGTTTGGGTCTGGCGGAGTGGGTTTGGGTCTGGCGGAGTGGGTTTGGGACTGGCGGAGTGGGTTTGGGTCTGGCGGAGTGGGTTTGGGTCTGGCGGAGTGGGTTTGGTGTCTGGCGGAGTGGGTTTGGGTCTGGCGGAGTGGGTTTGGGTCTGGCGGAGTGGGTTTGGTTCTGGCGGAGTGGGTTTGGGTCTGGCGGAGTGGGTTTGGGTCTGTCGGAGTGGGTTTGGGTCTGGCGGAGTGGGTTTGGGTCTGGCGGAGTGGGTTTGGGGTCTGGCGGAGTGGGTTTGTTCTGGCGGAGTGGGTTTGGGTCTGGCGGAGTAAGTTCGGGTCTGGCGGAGTGGGTTTGGGTCTGGCGGAGTGGGTTTGGTTCTGGCGGAGTGGGTTTGGGTCTGGCGGAGTGGGTTTGGGTCTGTCGGAGTGGGTTTGGGTCTGGCGGAGTGGGTTTGGGTCTGGCGGAGTGGGTTTGGGGTCTGGCGGAGTGGGTTTGTGTCTGGCGGAGTGGGTTTGGGTCTGGCGGACTAAGTTCGGGTCTGGCGGATTGAGTTTGGGTCTGTCGGAGTGGTTTCGGGTCTGGCGGAGTGTGTTTGGGTCTGGCGGAGTGGGTTCGGGTCTGGCGGAGTGGGTTTGGGTCTGGCGCAGTGGATTTGGGTCTGGCGGGGTGGGATTGGGTCTGGCGGAGTGGGTTTGGGGTCTGGCGGAGTGGGTTGGGGTCTGGCGGTGTGGGTTTGGGTCTGGCGGAGTGGGTTTGGTTCTGGCGGTGTGGGTTTGGGTCTGGCGGAGTTGGTTTGAGTCTGTCGGAGTGGGTTTGGGTCTGGCGGAGTGGGTTTGCGTCTGGCGGAGTGGGTTTGGGGTCTGGCGGAGTGGGTTTGTGTCTGACGGAGTGGGTTTGGGTCTGGCGGAGTAAGTTCGGGGCTGGCGGAATGGGTTTGGGGCTGGCGGAGTGGGTTTGGGTCTGGAGGAGTGGGTTTGGGGTCTGGCGGAGTGGGTTTGGGTCTGGCGGAGTGGGTTTGGGGCTGGCGGAGTGGGTTTGGGTCTGGCGGAGTGGGTTTTGGTCTGGCGCAGTGGGTTTGGGTCTGGCGGAGTGGGTTTGGGTCCGGCGGAGTGGGTTTGGGGTCTGGCGGAGTGGGTTTGGGTCTGGCGGAGTGGGTTTGGGGCTGGCGGAGTGGGTTTGTGTCTGGCGGAGTGGGTTTTGGTCTGGCGGAGTGGGTTTGGGGTCTGGCGGAGTGGGTTTGGGTCTGGCGGAGTGGGTTTGGGGCTGGAGGAGTGGGTTTGGGTCTGGCGGAGTGGGTTTTGGTCTGGCGGAGTGGGTTTGGTTCTGGCGGAGTGGGTTTGGGTCTGGCGGAATGGGTTTGCGTCTGGCGGAGTGGGTTTGGGTCTGGCGGAGTGGGTTTGGGGTCTGGCGGAGTGGGTTTGTGTCTGGCTGAGTGGGTTTGGGTCTGGCAGAGTAAGTTTGGGTCTGGCGGAGTGGGTTTGGGTCTGGCGGAGTGGGTTTGGGTCTGGCGGAGTGGGTTTGGGTCTGGCGGAGTGGGTTCGGGTCTGGCGGATTGGGTTTGGGTCTGTCGGAGTGGGTTCGGGTCTGGCGGAGTGTGTTTGGGTCTGGCGGAGTGGGTTCGGGTCTGGCGGAGTGGGTTTGGGTCTGGCGGAGTGGATTTGGGTCTGGCGGGGTGGGTTTGTGTCTGGCGGAGTGGGTTTGGGTCTGGCGGAGTGGGTTAGGGTCTGACGGAGTGGGTTTGGGTCTGGCGGTGGGTTTGGGTATGGCAGAGTGGGTTTGGGTCTGGCGGAGTGGGTTTGGGTCTGGCGGAGTGGGTTTGGGTCTGGCGGAGTGGGTTTGGGTCTGGCGGAGTGGGTTTGGGTCTGGCGGAGTGGGTTTGGTGTCTGGCGGAGTGGGTTTGGGTCTGGCGGAGTAAGTTCGGGTCTGGCGGTTTGGGTTTGGGTCTGTCGGAGTGGGTTCGGGTCTGGCGGAGTGTGTTTGGGTTTGGCGGAGTGGGTTCGGGTCTGGCGGAGTGGGTTTGGGTCTGGCGGAGTGGATTTGGGTCTGGCGGGGTGGGTTTGTGTCTGGCGGAGTGGGTTTGGGTCTGGCGGAGTGGGTTTGGGTCTGGCGGAGTGGGTTTGGTTCTGGCGGAGTGGGTTTGGGGACTGGCGGAGTGGGTTTGTGTCTGGCTGAGTGGGTTTGGGTCTGGCGGAGTAAGTTTGGGTCTGGCGGAGTGGGTTTGGGTCTGGCGGAGTGGGTTTGGGTCTGGTGGAGTGGGTTTGGGTCTGGCGGAGTGGGTTCGGGTCTGGCGGATTGGGTTTGGGTCTGTCGGAGTGGGTTCGGGTCTGGCGGAGTGGGTTTGGGTCTGGCGGAGTGGGTTCGGGTCTGGCGGAGTGGGTTTGGGTCTGGCGGAGTGGATTTGGGTCTGGCGGGGTGGGTTTGTGTCTGGCGGAGTGGGTTTGGGTCTGGCGGAGTGGGTTAGGGTCTGGCGGAGTGGGTTTGGGTCTGGCGGTGGGTTTGGGTATGGCAGAGTGGGTTTGGGTCTGGCGGAGTGGGTTAGGGTCTGGCGGAGTGGGTTTGGGTCTGGCGGAGTGGGTTTGGGTCTGGCGGAGTGGGATTGGGTCTGGCGGAGTGGGTTTGGGGTCTGGCGGAGTGGGTTTGGGTCTGGCGGAGTGGGTTCGGGTCTGGCGGATTGGGTTTGGGTCTGTCGGAGTGGGTTCGGGTCTGGCGGAGTGTGTTTGGGTCTGGCGGAGTGGGTTCGGGTCTGGCGGAGTGGGTTTGGGTCTGGCGGAGTGGATTTGGGTCTGGCGGGGTGGGTTTGTGTCTGGCGGAGTGGGTTTGGGTCTGGCGGAGTGGGTTAGGGTCTGGCAGAGTGGGTTTGGGTCTGGCGGTGGGTTTGGGTATGGCAGAGTGGGTTTGGGTCTGGCGGAGTGGGTTTGGGTCTGGCGGAGTGGGTTTGGGTCTGGCGGAGTGGGTTTGGGTCTGGCGGAGTGGGATTGGGTCTGGCGGAGTGGGTTTGGGGTCTGGCGGTGTGGGTTTGGGTCTGGCGGAGTGGGTTTGGGTCTGGCGGAGTGGGTTTGGTTATGGCGGAGTGGGTTTGGGTCTGGCGGAGTGGGTTTGGGTCTGTCGGAGTGGGTTTGGGTCTGGCGGAGTGGGTTTGGGTCTGGCGGAGTGGGTTTGGGGTCTGGCGGAGTGGGTTTGTGTCTGGCGGAGTGGGTTTGGGTCTGGCGGAGTAAGTTCGGGTCTGGCGGAGTGGGTTTGGGTCTGGCGGAGTGGGTTTGGGTCTGGCGGAGTGGATTTGGCTCTGGCAGAGTGGGTTCGGGTCTGGCGGATTGGGATCGGGTCTGTCGGAGTGGGTTCGGGTCTGGCGGAGTGGTTCGTGTCTGGCGGAGTGGGTTCGGGTCTGGCGGAGTGGGTTCGGGTCTGGCGGAATGGGTTCGGCTCTGGCGGTGTGGGTTCGGGACTGGCGGAGTGTGTTTGGGTCTGGCGGAGTGGGTTCGGGTCTGGCGGAGTGGGTTTGGGTCTGGCGGAGTGGGTTTGGGTCTGGCGGGGTGGGTTTGGGTCTGGCGGAGTGGGTTTGGGTCTGGCGGAGTGGGTTAGGATCTGACGGAGTGGGTTTGAGTCTGGCGGTGGGTTTGGGTCTGGCGGAGTGGGTTTGGGTCTGGCGGAGTGGGTTTGGGTCTGGCGGAGTGGGATTGGGTCTGGCGGAGTGGGTTTGGGGTCTGGCGGAGTGGGTTTGGGTCTGGCGGAGTGGGTTTGGGTCTGGCGGAGTGGGTTTGGTTCTGGCGGAATGGGTTTGGGTCTGGCGGAGTGGGTTTGGGTCTGTCGGAGTGGGTTTGGGTCTGGCGGAGTGGGTTTGGGTCTGGCGGAGTGGGTTTGGGGTCTGGCGGAGTGGGTTTGTGTCTGGCGGAGTGGGTTTGGGTCTGGCGGAGTAAGTTCGGGTCTGGCGGAGTGGGTTTGGGTCTGGCGGAGTGGGTTTGGGTCTGGCGGAGTGGATTTGGCTCTGGCGGATTGGGTTCGGGTCTGGCGGATTGGGATCGGGTCTGTCGGAGTGGGTTCAGGTCTGGCGGAGTGGGTTCGGGTCTGGCGGAGTGGGTTCGGGTCTGGCGGAGTGGGTTCGGGTCTGGCGGAATGGGTTCGGCTCTGGCGGTGTGGGTTCTAGACTGGCGGAGTGTGTTTGGGTCTGGCGGAGTGGGTTCGGGTCTGGCGGAGTGGGTTTGGGTCTGGCGGAGTGGGTTTGGGTCTGGCGGGGTGGGTTTGGGTCTGGCGGAGTGGGTTTGGGTCTGGCGGAGTGGGTTAGGATCTGACGGAGTGGGCTTGGGTCTGGCGGTGGGTTTGGGTATGGCAGAGTGGGTTTGGGTCTGGCGGATTGGGTTTGGGTCTGGCGGAGTGGGTTTGGGTCTGGCGGAGTGGGTTTGGATCTGGCGGAGTGGGTTTAGGGTATGGCGGAGTGGGTTTGGGTCTGGCGGAGTGGGTTTGGGTCTGGCGGAGTGGGTTTGTGTCTGGCGGAGTGGGTTTGGGTCTGGCGGAGTGGGTTTGGGTCTGGCGGAGTGGGTTTGGGTCTGGCGGAGTGGGTTTGGGTCTGGCGGAGTGGGTTTGGGGTCTGGCGGAGTGGGTTTGTGTCTGGCGGAGTGGGTTTGGGTCTGGCGGAGTGGGTTTGGGTCTGGCGGAGTGGGTTTGGGTCTGGCGGAGTGGGTTTGGTTCTGGCGGAGTGGGCTTGGGTCTGGCGGTGGGTTTGGGTATGGCAGAGTGGGTTTGGGTCTGGCGGATTGGGTTTGGGTCTGGCGGAGTGGGTTTGGGTCTGGCGGAGTGGGTTTGGATCTAGCGGAGTGGGTTTAGGGTATGGCGGGGTGGGTTTGGGTCTGGCGGAGTGGGTTTGGGTCTGGCGGAGTGGGTTTGGGTCTGGCGGAGTGTGTTTGGGTCTGGCGAAGTGGGTTTGGGTCTGGCGGAGTGGGTTTGGGTCTGGCGGAGTGGGTTTGGGGTCTGGCGGAGTGGGTTTGTGTCTGGCGGAGTGGGTTTGGGTCTGGCGGAGTAGGTTTGGGTCTGGCGGAGTGGGTTTGGGTCTGGCGGAGTGGGTTTGGTTCTGGCGGAGTGGGTTTGGGGTCTGGCGGAGTGGGTTTGTGTCTGGCTGAGTGGGTTTGGGTCTGGCGGAGTAAGTTTGGGTCTGGCGGAGTGGGTTTGGGTCTGGCGGAGTGGGTTTGGGTCTGGCAGAGTGGGTTTGGGTCTGGCGGAGTGGGTTCGGGTCTGGGGATTGGGTTTGGGTCTGTCGGAGTGGGTTCGGGTCTGGCGGAGTGTGTTTGGATCTGGCGGAGTGGGTTCAGGTCTGGCGGAGTGGGTTTGGGTCTGGCGGAGTGGATTTGGGTCTGGCGGGGTGGGTTTGTGTCTGGCGGAGTGGGTTTGGGTCTGGCGGAGTGGGTTAGGGTCTGGCGGAGTGGGTTTGGGTCTGGCGGTGGGTTTGGGTATGGCAGAGTGGGTTTGGGTCTGGCGGAGTGGGTTTGGGTCTGGCGGAGTGGGTTTGGGTGTGGCGGAGTGGGTTTGGGTCTGGCGGAGTGGGATTGGGTCTGGCGGAGTGGGTTTGGGGTCTGGCGGAGTGGGTTTGGGTCTGGCGGAGTGCGTTTGGGTCTGGCGGAGTGGGTTCGGGACTGGCGGAGTGGGTTTGGGTCTGGCGGAGCGGATTTGGGTCTGGCGGGGTGGGTTTGTGTCTGGCGGAGTGGGTTTGGGTCTGGCGGAGTGGGTTAGGGTCTGGCGGAGTGGGTTTGGGTCTGGCGGTGGGTTTGGGTATGGCAGAGTGGGTTTGGGTCTGGCGGAGTGGGTTTGGGTCTGGCGGAGTGGGTTTGGGTCTGGCGGAGTGGGTTTGGGTCTGGCGGAGTGGGATTGGGTCTGGCGGAGTGGGTTTGGGGTCTGGCGGAGTGGGTTTGAGTCTGGCGGAGTGGGTTTGGGTCTGGCGGAGTGGGTTTGGTTCTGGCGGAGTGGGTTTGGGTCTGGCGGAGTGGGTTTGGGTCTGTCGGAGTGGGTTTGGGTCTGGCGGAGTGGGTTTGGGTCTGGCGGAGTGGGTTTGGGGTCTGGCGGAGTGGGTTTGTGTCTGGCGGAGTGGGTTTGGGTCTGGCGGAGTAAGTTCGGGTCTGGCGGAGTGGGTTTGGGTCTGGCGGAGTGGGTTTGGGTCTGGCGGAGTGGATTTGGCTCTGGCGGAGTGGGTTCGGGTCTGGCGGATTGGGATCGGGTCTGTCGGAGTGGGTTCGGGTCTGGCGGAGTGGTTCGTGTCTGGCGGAGTGGGTTCGGGTCTGGCGGAGTGGGTTCGGGTCTGGCGGAATGGGTTCGGCTCTGGCGGTGTGGGTTCGGGACTGGCGGAGTGTGTTTGGGTCTGGCGGAGTGGGTTCGGGTCTGGCAGAGTGGGTTTGGGTCTGGCGGACTGGGTTTGGGTCTGGCGGGGTGGGTTTGGGTCTGGCGGAGTGGGTTTGGGTCTGGCGGAGTGGGTTAGGATCTGACGGAGTGGGTTTGAGTCTGGCGGTGGGTTTGGGTCTGGCGGAGTGGGTTTGGGTCTGGCGGAGTGGGTTTGGGTCTGGCGGAGTGGGTTTGGGTCTGGCGGAGTGGGATTGGGTCTGGCGGAGTGGGTTTGGGGTCTGGCGGAGTGGGTTTGGGTCTGGCGGAGTGGGTTTGGGTCTGGCGGAGTGGGTTTGGTTCTGGCGGAATGGGTTTGGGTCTGGCGGAGTGGGTTTGGGTCTGTCGGAGTGGGTTTGGGTCTGGCGGAGTGGGTTTGGGTCTGGCGGAGTGGGTTTGGGGTCTGGCGGAGTGGGTTTGTGTCTGGCGGAGTGGGTTTGGGTCTGGCGCAGTAAGTTCGGGTCTGGCGGAGTGGGTTTGGGTCTGGCGGAGTGGGTTTGGGTCTGGCGGAGTGGATTTGGCTCTGGCGGATTGGGTTCGGGTCTGGCGGATTGGGATCGGGTCTGGCGGAGTGGGTTTGGGTCTGGCGGAGTGGGTTTGGGTCTGGCGGGGTGGGTTTGGGTCTGGCGGAGTGGGTTAGGGTCTGACGGAGTGGGTTTGGGTCTGGCGGTGGGTTTGGGTATGGCAGAGTGGGTTTGGGTCTGGCGGAGTGGGTTTGTGTCTGGCGGAGTGGATTTGGGTCTGGCGGGGTGGGTTTGTGTCTGGCGGAGTGGGTTTGGGTCTGGCGGAGTGGGTTAGGGTCTGGCGGAGTGGGTTTGGGTCTGGCGGTGGGTTTGGGTATGGCAGAGTGGGTTTGGGTCTGGCGGAGTGGGTTTGGGTCTGGCGGAGTGGGTTTGGGTCTGGCGGAGTGGGTTTGGGTCTGGGGGAGTGGGATAGGGTCTGGCGGAGTGGGTTTGGGGTCTGGCGGAGTGGGTTTGTGTCTGGCGGAGTGGGTTTGGGTCTGGCGGAGTGGGTTTGGTTCTGGCGGAGTGGGTATGGGTCTGGCGGAGTGGGTTTGGGTCTGTCGGAGTGGGTTTGGGTCTGGCGGAGTGGGTTTGGGTCTGGCGGAGTGGGTTTGGGCTCTGGCGGAGTGGGTTTGTGTCTGGCGGAGTGGGTTTGGGTCTGGCGGAGTAAGTTCGGGTCTGGCGGAGTGGGTTTGGGTCTGGCGGAGTGGGTTTGGGTCTGGCGGAGTGGATTTGGCTCTGGCGGAGTGGGTTCGGGTCTGGCGGATTGGAATCGGGTCTGTCGGAGTGGGTTCGGGTCTGGCGGAGTGGTTCGTGTCTGGCGGAGTGGGTTCGGGTCTGGCGGAGTGGGTTCGGGTCTGGCGGAATGGGTTCGGCTCTGGCGGTGTGGGTTCGGGACTGGCGGAGTGTGTTTGGGTCTGGCGGAGTGGGTTCGGGTCTGGCGGAGTGGGTTTGGGTCTGGCGGAGTGGGTTTGGGTCTGGCGGGGTGGGTTTGGGTCTGGCGGAGTGGGTTTGGGTCTGGCGGAGTGGGTTAGGATCTGACGGAGTGGGTTTGAGTCTGGCGGTGGGTTTGGGTCTGGCGGAGTGGGTTTGGGTCTGGCGGAGTGGGTTTGGGTCTGGCGGAGTGGGTTTGGGTCTGGCGGAGTGGGATTGGGTCTGGCGGAGTGGGTTTGGGGTCTGGCGGAGTGGGTTTGGGTCTGGCGGAGTGGGTTTGGGTCTGGCGGAGTGGGTTTGGTTCTGGCGGAATGGGTTTGGGTCTGGCGGAGTGGGTTTGGGTCTGTCGGAGTGGGTTTGGGTCTGGCGGAGTGGGTTTGGGTCTGGCGGAGTGGGTTTGGGGTCTGGCGGAGTGGGTTTGTGTCTGGCGGAGTGGGTTTGGGTCTGGCGGAGTAAGTTCGGGTCTGGCGGAGTGGGTTTGGGTCTGGCGGAGTGGGTTTGGGTCTGGCGGAGTGGATTTGGCTCTGGCGGATTGGGTTCGGGTCTGGCGGATTGGGATCGGGTCTGTCGGAGTGGGTTCGGGTCTGGCGGAGTGGGTTCGGGTCTGGCGGAGTGGGTTCGGGTTTGGCGGAGTGGGTTCGGGTCTGGCGGAATGGGTTCGGCTCTGGCGGTGTGGGTTCGGGACTGGCGGAGTGTGTTTGGGTCTGGCGGAGTGGGTTCGGGTCTGGCGGAGTGGGTTTGGGTCTGGCGGAGTGGGTTTGGGTCTGGCGGGGTGGGTTTGGGTCTGGCGGAGTGGGTTTGGGTCTGGCGGAGTGAGTTAGGATCTGACGGAGTGGGCTTGGGTCTGGCGGTGGGTTTGGGTATGGCAGAGTGGGTTTGGGTCTGGCGGATTGGGTTTGGGTCTGGCGGAGTGGGTTTGGGTCTGGCGGAGTGGGTTTGGGTCTGGCGGAGTGGGTTTGGGGTCTGGCGGAGTGGGTTTGTGTCTGGTGGAGTGGGTTTGGGTCTGGCGGAGTGGGTTTGGGTCTGGCGGAGTGGGTTTGGGTCTGGCGGAGTGGGTTTGGTTCTGGCGGAGTGGGCTTGGGTCTGGCGGTGGGTTTGGGTATGGCAGAGTGGGTTTGGGTCTGGCGGATTGGGTTTGGGTCTGGCGGAGTGGGTTTGGGTCTGGCGGAGTGGGTTTGGGGTCTGGCGGAGTGGGTTTGTGTCTGGCGGAGTGGGTTTGGGTCTGGCGGAGTGGGTTTGGGTCTGGCGGAGTGGGTTTGGGTCTGGCGGAGTGGGTTTGGTTCTGGCGGAGTGGGCTTGGGTCTGGCGGTGGGTTTGGGTATGGCAGAGTGGGTTTGGGTCTGGCGGATTGGGTTTGGGTCTGGCGGAGTGGGTTTGGGTCTGGCGGAGTGGGTTTGGATCTAGCGGAGTGGGTTTAGGGTATGGCGGGGTGGGTTTGGGTCTGGCGGAGTGGGTTTGGGTCTGGCGGAGTGGGTTTGGGTCTGGCGGAGTGTGTTTGGGTCTGGCGGAGTGGGTTTGGGTCTGGCGGAGTGGGTTTGGGTCTGGCGGAGTGGGTTTGGGGTCTGGCGGAGTGGGTTTGTGTCTGGCGGAGTGGGTTTGGGTCTGGCGGAGTAGGTTTGGGTCTGGCGGAGTGGGTTTGGGTCTGGCGGAGTGGGTTTGGTTCTGGCGGAGTGGGTTTGGGGTCTGGCGGAGTGGGTTTGTGTCTGGCTGAGTGGGTTTGGGTCTGGCGGAGTAAGTTTGGGTCTGGCGGAGTGGGTTTGGGTCTGGCGGAGTGGGTTTGGGTCTGGCAGAGTGGGTTTGGGTCTGGCGGAGTGGGTTCGGGTCTGGGGATTGGGTTTGGGTCTGTCGGAGTGGGTTCGGGACTGGCGGAGTGTGTTTGGATCTGGCGGAGTGGGTTCAGGTCTGGCGGAGTGGGTTTGGGTCTGGCGGAGTGGATTTGGGTCTGGCGGGGTGGGTTTGTGTCTGGCGGAGTGGGTTTGGGTCTGGCGGAGTGGGTTAGGGTCTGGCGGAGTGGGTTTGGGTCTGGCGGTGGGTTTGGGTATGGCAGAGTGGGTTTGGGTCTGGCGGAGTGGGTTTGGGTCTGGCGGAGTGGGTTTGGGTGTGGCGGAGTGGGTTTGGGTCTGGCGGAGTGGGATTGGGTCTGGCGGAGTGGGTTTGGGGTCTGGCGGAGTGGGTTTGGGTCTGGCGGAGTGCGTTTGGGTCTGGCGGAGTGGGTTCGGGACTGGCGGAGTGGGTTTGGGTCTGGCGGAGCGGATTTGGGTCTGGCGGGGTGGGTTTGTGTCTGGCGGAGTGGGTTTGGGTCTGGCGGAGTGGGTTAGGGTCTGGCGGAGTGGGTTTGGGTCTGGCGGTGGGTTTGGGTATGGCAGAGTGGGTTTGGGTCTGGCGGAGTGGGTTTGGGTCTGGCGGAGTGGGTTTGGGTCTGGCGGAGTGGGTTTGGGTCTGGCGGAGTGGGATTGGGTCTGGCGGAGTGGGTTTGGGGTCTGGCGGAGTGGGTTTGAGTCTGGCGGAGTGGGTTTGGGTCTGGCGGAGTGGGTTTGGTTCTGGCGGAGTGGGTTTGGGTCTGGCGGAGTGGGTTTGGGTCTGTCGGAGTGGGTTTGGGTCTGGCGGAGTGGGTTTGGGTCTGGCGGAGTGGGTTTGGGGTCTGGCGGAGTGGGTTTGTGTCTGGCGGAGTGGGTTTGGGTCTGGCGGAGTAAGTTCGGGTCTGGCGGAGTGGGTTTGGGTCTGGCGGAGTGGGTTTGGGTCTGGCGGAGTGGATTTGGCTCTGGCGGAGTGGGTTCGGGTCTGGCGGATTGGGATCGGGTCTGTCGGAGTGGGTTCGGGTCTGGCGGAGTGGTTCGTGTCTGGCGGAGTGGGTTCGGGTCTGGCGGAGTGGGTTCGGGTCTGGCGGAATGGGTTCGGCTCTGGCGGTGTGGGTTCGGGACTGGCGGAGTGTGTTTGGGTCTGGCGGAGTGGGTTCGGGTCTGGCAGAGTGGGTTTGGGTCTGGCGGACTGGGTTTGGGTCTGGCGGGGTGGGTTTGGGTCTGGCGGAGTGGGTTTGGGTCTGGCGGAGTGGGTTAGGATCTGACGGAGTGGGTTTGAGTCTGGCGGTGGGTTTGGGTCTGGCGGAGTGGGTTTGGGTCTGGCGGAGTGGGTTTGGGTCTGGCGGAGTGGGTTTGGGTCTGGCGGAGTGGGATTGGGTCTGGCGGAGTGGGTTTGGGGTCTGGCGGAGTGGGTTTGGGTCTGGCGGAGTGGGTTTGGGTCTGGCGGAGTGGGTTTGGTTCTGGCGGAATGGGTTTGGGTCTGGCGGAGTGGGTTTGGGTCTGTCGGAGTGGGTTTGGGTCTGGCGGAGTGGGTTTGGGTCTGGCGGAGTGGGTTTGGGGTCTGGCGGAGTGGGTTTGTGTCTGGCGTAGTGGGTTTGGGTCTGGCGGAGTAAGTTCGGGTCTGGCGGAGTGGGTTTGGGTCTGGCGGAGTGGGTTTGGGTCTGGCGGAGTGGATTTGGCTCTGGCGGATTGGGTTCGGGTCTGGCGGATTGGGATCGGGTCTGGCGGAGTGGGTTTGGGTCTGGCGGAGTGGGTTTGGGTCTGGCGGAGTGGGTTTGGGGTCTGGCGGAGTGGGTTTGTGTCTGGCGGAGTGGGTTTGGGTCTGGCGGAGTAGGTTTGGGTCTGGCGGAGTGGGTTTGGGTCTGGCGGAGTGGGTTTGGTTCTGGCGGAGTGGGTTTGGGGTCTGGCGGAGTGGGTTTGTGTCTGGCTGAGTGGGTTTGGGTCTGGCGGAGTAAGTTTGGGTCTGGCGGAGTGGGTTTGGGTCTGGCGGAGTGGGTTTGGGTCTGGCAGAGTGGGTTTGGGTCTGGCGGAGTGGGTTCGGGTCTGGGGATTGGGTTTGGGTCTGTCGGAGTGGGTTCGGGTCTGGCGGAGTGTGTTTGGATCTGGCGGAGTGGGTTCAGGTCTGGCGGAGTGGGTTTGGGTCTGGCGGAGTGGATTTGGGTCTGGCGGGGTGGGTTTGTGTCTGGCGGAGTGGGTTTGGGTCTGGCGGAGTGGGTTAGGGTCTGGCGGAGTGGGTTTGGGTCTGGCGGTGGGTTTGGGTATGGCAGAGTGGGTTTGGGTCTGGCGGAGTGGGTTTGGGTCTGGCGGAGTGGGTTTGGGTGTGGCGGAGTGGGTTTGGGTCTGGCGGAGTGGGATTGGGTCTGGCGGAGTGGGTTTGGGGTCTGGCGGAGTGGGTTTGGGTCTGGCGGAGTGCGTTTGGGTCTGGCGGAGTGGGTTCGGGACTGGCGGAGTGGGTTTGGGTCTGGCGGAGCGGATTTGGGTCTGGCGGGGTGGGTTTGTGTCTGGCGGAGTGGGTTTGGGTCTGGCGGAGTGGGTTAGGGTCTGGCGGAGTGGGTTTGGGTCTGGCGGTGGGTTTGGGTATGGCAGAGTGGGTTTGGGTCTGGCGGAGTGGGTTTGGGTCTGGCGGAGTGGGTTTGGGTCTGGCGGAGTGGGTTTGGGTCTGGCGGAGTGGGATTGGGTCTGGCGGAGTGGGTTTGGGGTCTGGCGGAGTGGGTTTGAGTCTGGCGGAGTGGGTTTGGGTCTGGCGGAGTGGGTTTGGTTCTGGCGGAGTGGGTTTGGGTCTGGCGGAGTGGGTTTGGGTCTGTCGGAGTGGGTTTGGGTCTGGCGGAGTGGGTTTGGGTCTGGCGGAGTGGGTTTGGGGTCTGGCGGAGTGGGTTTGTGTCTGGCGGAGTGGGTTTGGGTCTGGCGGAGTAAGTTCGGGTCTGGCGGAGTGGGTTTGGGTCTGGCGGAGTGGGTTTGGGTCTGGCGGAGTGGATTTGGCTCTGGCGGAGTGGGTTCGGGTCTGGCGGATTGGGATCGGGTCTGTCGGAGTGGGTTCGGGTCTGGCGGAGTGGTTCGTGTCTGGCGGAGTGGGTTCGGGTCTGGCGGAGTGGGTTCGGGTCTGGCGGAATGGGTTCGGCTCTGGCGGTGTGGGTTCGGGACTGGCGGAGTGTGTTTGGGTCTGGCGGAGTGGGTTCGGGTCTGGCAGAGTGGGTTTGGGTCTGGCGGACTGGGTTTGGGTCTGGCGGGGTGGGTTTGGGTCTGGCGGAGTGGGTTTGGGTCTGGCGGAGTGGGTTAGGATCTGACGGAGTGGGTTTGAGTCTGGCGGTGGGTTTGGGTCTGGCGGAGTGGGTTTGGGTCTGGCGGAGTGGGTTTGGGTCTGGCGGAGTGGGTTTGGGTCTGGCGGAGTGGGATTGGGTCTGGCGGAGTGGGTTTGGGGTCTGGCGGAGTGGGTTTGGGTCTGGCGGAGTGGGTTTGGGTCTGGCGGAGTGGGTTTGGTTCTGGCGGAATGGGTTTGGGTCTGGCGGAGTGGGTTTGGGTCTGTCGGAGTGGGTTTGGGTCTGGCGGAGTGGGTTTGGGTCTGGCGGAGTGGGTTTGGGGTCTGGCGGAGTGGGTTTGTGTCTGGCGTAGTGGGTTTGGGTCTGGCGGAGTAAGTTCGGGTCTGGCGGAGTGGGTTTGGGTCTGGCGGAGTGGGTTTGGGTCTGGCGGAGTGGATTTGGCTCTGGCGGATTGGGTTCGGGTCTGGCGGATTGGGATCGGGTCTGGCGGAGTGGGTTTGGGTCTGGCGGAGTGGGTTTGGGTCTGGCGGGGTGGGTTTGGGTCTGGCGGAGTGGGTTAGGGTCTGACGGAGTGGGTTTGGGTCTGGCGGTGGGTTTGGGTATGGCAGAGTGGGTTTGGGTCTGGCGGAGTGGGTTTGTGTCTGGCGGAGTGGATTTGGGTCTGGCGGGGTGGGTTTGTGTCTGGCGGAGTGGGTTTGGGTCTGGCGGAGTGGGTTAGGGTCTGGCGGAGTGGGTTTGGGTCTGGCGGTGGGTTTGGGTATGGCAGAGTGGGTTTGGGTCTGGCGGAGTGGGTTTGGGTCTGGCGGAGTGGGTTTGGGTCTGGCGGAGTGGGTTTGGGTCTGGCGGAGTGGGATAGGGTCTGGCGGAGTGGGTTTGGGGTCTGGCGGAGTGGGTTTGTGTCTGGCGGAGTGGGTTTGGGTCTGGCGGAGTGGGTTTGGTTCTGGCGGAGTGGGTATGGGTCTGGCGGAGTGGGTTTGGGTCTGTCGGAGTGGGTTTGGGTCTGGCGGAGTGGGTTTGGGTCTGGCGGAGTGGGTTTGGGCTCTGGCGGAGTGGGTTTGTGTCTGGCGGAGTGGGTTTGGGTCTGGCGGAGTAAGTTCGGGTCTGGCGGAGTGGGTTTGGGTCTGGCGGAGTGGGTTTGGGTCTGGCGGAGTGGATTTGGCTCTGGCGGAGTGGGTTCGGGTCTGGCGGATTGGAATCGGGTCTGTCGGAGTGGGTTCGGGTCTGGCGGAGTGGTTCGTGTCTGGCGGAGTGGGTTCGGGTCTGGCGGAGTGGGTTCGGGTCTGGCGGAATGGGTTCGGCTCTGGCGGTGTGGGTTCGGGACTGGCGGAGTGTGTTTGGGTCTGGCGGAGTGGGTTCGGGTCTGGCGGAGTGGGTTTGGGTCTGGCGGAGTGGGTTTGGGTCTGGCGGGGTGGGTTTGGGTCTGGCGGAGTGGGTTTGGGTCTGGCGGAGTGGGTTAGGATCTGACGGAGTGGGTTTGAGTCTGGCGGTGGGTTTGGGTCTGGCGGAGTGGGTTTGGGTCTGGCGGAGTGGGTTTGGGTCTGGCGGAGTGGGTTTGGGTCTGGCGGAGTGGGATTGGGTCTGGCGGAGTGGGTTTGGGGTCTGGCGGAGTGGGTTTGGGTCTGGCGGAGTGGGTTTGGGTCTGGCGGAGTGGGTTTGGTTCTGGCGGAATGGGTTTGGGTCTGGCGGAGTGGGTTTGGGTCTGTCGGAGTGGGTTTGGGTCTGGCGGAGTGGGTTTGGGTCTGGCGGAGTGGGTTTGGGGTCTGGCGGAGTGGGTTTGTGTCTGGCGGAGTGGGTTTGGGTCTGGCGGAGTAAGTTCGGGTCTGGCGGAGTGGGTTTGGGTCTGGCGGAGTGGGTTTGGGTCTGGCGGAGTGGATTTGGCTCTGGCGGATTGGGTTCGGGTCTGGCGGATTGGGATCGGGTCTGTCGGAGTGGGTTCGGGTCTGGCGGAGTGGGTTCGGGTCTGGCGGAGTGGGTTCGGGTTTGGCGGAGTGGGTTCGGGTCTGGCGGAATGGGTTCGGCTCTGGCGGTGTGGGTTCGGGACTGGCGGAGTGTGTTTGGGTCTGGCGGAGTGGGTTCGGGTCTGGCGGAGTGGGTTTGGGTCTGGCGGAGTGGGTTTGGGTCTGGCGGGGTGGGTTTGGGTCTGGCGGAGTGGGTTTGGGTCTGGCGGAGTGAGTTAGGATCTGACGGAGTGGGCTTGGGTCTGGCGGTGGGTTTGGGTATGGCAGAGTGGGTTTGGGTCTGGCGGATTGGGTTTGGGTCTGGCGGAGTGGGTTTGGGTCTGGCGGAGTGGGTTTGGGTCTGGCGGAGTGGGTTTGGGGTCTGGCGGAGTGGGTTTGTGTCTGGTGGAGTGGGTTTGGGTCTGGCGGAGTGGGTTTGGGTCTGGCGGAGTGGGTTTGGGTCTGGCGGAGTGGGTTTGGTTCTGGCGGAGTGGGCTTGGGTCTGGCGGTGGGTTTGGGTATGGCAGAGTGGGTTTGGGTCTGGCGGATTGGGTTTGGGTCTGGCGGAGTGGGTTTGGGTCTGGCGGAGTGGGTTTGGATCTAGCGGAGTGGGTTTAGGGTATGGCGGGTTGGGTTTGGGTCTGGCGGAGTGGGTTTGGGTCTGGCGGAGTGGGTTTGGGTCTGGCGGAGTGGGTTTGGGTCTGGCGGAGTGGGTGTGGGTCTGGCGGAGTGGGTTTGGGTCTGGCGGAGTGGGTTTGGGTCTGGCGGAGTGGGTTTGGGGTCTGGCGGGGTGGGTTTGTGTCTGGCGGAGTGGGTTTGGGTCTGGCGGAGTAGGTTTGGGTCTGGCGGAGTGGGTTTGGGTCTGGCGGAGTGGGTTTGGTTCTGGCGGAGTGGGTTTGGGGTCTGGCGGAGTGGGTTTGTGTCTGGCTGAGTGGGTTTGGGTCTGGCGGAGTAAGTTTGGGTCTGGCGGAGTGGGTTTGGGTCTGGCGGAGTGGGTTTGGGTCTGGCGGAGTGGGTTTGGGTCTGGCGGAGTGGGTTCGGGTCTGGCGGATTGGGTTTGGGTCTGTCGGAGTGGGTTCGGGTCTGGCGGAGTGTGTTTGGATCTGGCGGAGTGGGTTCAGGTCTGGCGGAGTGGGTTTGGGTCTGGCGGAGTGGATTTGGGTCTGGCGGGGTGGGTTTGTGTCTGGCGGAGTGGGTTTGGGTCTGGCGGAGTGGGTTAGGGTCTGGCGGAGTGGGTTTGGGTCTGGCGGTGGGTTTGGGTATGGCAGAGTGGGTTTGGGTCTGGCGGAGTGGGTTTGGGTCTGGCGGAGTGGGTTTGGGTGTGGCGGAGTGGGTTTGGGTCTGGCGGAGTGGGATTGGGTCTGGTGGAGTGGGTTTGGGGTCTGGCGGAGTGGGTTTGGGTCTGGCGGAGTGCGTTTGGGTCTGGCGGAGTGGGTTCGGGACTGGCGGAGTGGGTTTGGGTCTGGCGGAGTGGATTTGGTCTGGCGGGGTGGGTTTGTGTCTGGCGGAGTGGGTTTGGGTCTGGCGGAGTGGGTTAGGGTCTGGCGGAGTGGGTTTGGGTCTGGCGGTGGGTTTGGGTATGGCAGAGTGGGTTTGGGTCTGGCGGAGTGGGTTTAGGTCTGGCGGAGTGGGTTTGGGTCTGGCGGAGTGGGTTTGGGTCTGGCGGAGTGGGATTGGGTCTGGCGGAGTGGGTTTGGGGTCTGGCGGAGTGGGTTTGTGTCTGGCGGAATGGGTTTGGGTCTGGCGGAGTGGGTTTGGTTCTGGCGGAGTGGGTTTGGGTCTGGTGGAGTGGGTTTGGGTCTGTCGGAGTGGGTTTGGGTCTGGCGGAGTGGGTTTGGGTCTGGCGGAGTGGGTTTGGGGTCTGGCGGAGTGGGTTTGTGTCTGGCGGAGTGGGTTTGGGTCTGGCGGAGTAAGTTCGGGTCTGGCGGAGTGGGTTTGGGTCTGGCGAAGTGGGTTTGGGTCTGGCGGAGTGGATTTGGCTCTGGCGGAGTGGGTTCGGGTCTGGCGGATTGGGATCGGGTCTGTCGGAGTGGGTTCGGGTCTGGCGGAGTGGTTCGTGTCTGGCGGAGTGGGTTCGGGTCTGGCGGAGTGGGTTCGGGTCTGGCGGAATGGGTTCGGCTCTGGCGGTGTGGGTTCGGGACTGGCGGAGTGTGTTCGGGTCTGGCGGAGTGGGTTCGGGTCTGGCGGAGTGGGTTTGGGTCTGGCGGAGTGGGTTTGGGTCTGGCGGGGTGGGTTTGGGTCTGGCGGAGTGGGTTTGGGTCTGGCGGAGTGGGTTAGGATCTGACGGAGTGGGCTTGGGTCTGGCGGTGGGTTTGGGTATGGCAGAGTGGGTTTGGGTCTGGCGGATTGGGTTTGGGTCTGGCGGAGTGGGTTTGGGTCTGGCGGAGTGGGTTTGGATCTGGCGGAGTGGGTTTAGGGTATGGCGGAGTGGGTTTGGGTCTGGCGGAGTGGGTTTGGGTCTGGCGGAGTAGGTTTGGGTCTGGCGGAGTGGGTTTGGGTCTGGCGGAGTGGGTTTGGGTCTGGCGGAGTGGGTTTGGGTCTGGCGGAGTGGGTTTGGGTCTGGCGGAGTGGGTTTGGTGTCTGGCGGAGTGGGTTTGTGTCTGGCGGAGTGGGTTTGGGTCTGGCGGAGTGGGTTTGGGTGTGGCGGAGTGGGTTTGGGTCTGGCGGAGTGGGTTTGGTTCTGGCGGAGTGGGCTTGGGTCTGGCGGTGGGTTTGGGTATGGCAGAGTGGGTTTGGGTCTGGCGGATTGGGTTTGGGTCTGGCGGAGTGGGTTTGGGTCTGGCGGAGTGGGTTTGGATCTAGCGGAGTGGGTTTAGGGTATGGCGGGGTGGGTTTGGGTCTGGCGGAGTGGGTTTGGGTCTGGCGGAGTGGGTTTGGGTCTGGCGGAGTGGGTTTGGGTCTGGCGGAGTGGGTTTGGGTCTGGCGGAGTGGGTTTGGGTCTGGCGGAGTGGGTTTGGGTCTGGCGGAGTGGGTTTGGGGTCTGGCGGAGTGGGTTTGTGTCTGGCGGAGTGGGTTTGGGTCTGGCGGAGTAGGTTTGGGTCTGGCGGAGTGGGTTTGGGTCTGGCGGAGTGGGTTTGGTTCTGGCGGAGTGGGTTTGGGGTCTGGCGGTGTGGGTTTGAGTCTGGCTGAGTGGGTTTGGGTCTGGCGGAGTAAGTTTGGGTCTGGCGGAGTGGGTTTGGGTCTGGCGGAGTGGGTTTGGGTCTGGCGGAGTGGGTTTGGGTCTGGCGGAGTGGGTTCGGGTCTGGCGGATTGGGTTTGGGTCTGTCGGAGTGGGTTCGGGTCTGGCGGAGTGTGTTTGGATCTGGCGGAGTGGGTTCAGGTCTGGCGGAGTGGGTTTGGGTCTGGCGGAGTGGATTTGGGTCTGGCGGGGTGGGTTTGTGTCTGGCGGAGTGGGTTTGGGTCTGGCGGAGTGGGTTAGGGTCTGGCGGAGTGGGTTTGGATCTGGCGGAGTGGGTTTAGGGTATGGCGGAGTGGGTTTGGGTCTGGCGGAGTGGGTTTGGGTCTGGCGGAGTGGGTTTGGGTCTGGCGGAGTGGGTTTGGGTCTGGCGGAGTGGGTTTGGGTCTGGCGGAGTGGGTTTGGGTCTGGCGGAGTGGGTTTGGGTCTGGCGGAGTGCGTTTGGGGTCTGGCGGAGTGGGTTTGTGTCTGGCGGAGTGGGTTTGGGTCTGGCGGAGTGGGTTTGGGTCTGGCGGAGTGGGTTTGGGTCTGGCGGAGTGGGTTTGGTTCTGGCGGAGTGGGCTTGGGTCTGGCGGTGGGTTTGGGTATGGCGGTGGGTTTGGGTATGGCAGAGTGGGTTTGGGTCTGGCGGATTGGGTTTGGGTCTGGCGGAGTGGGTTTGGGTCTGGCGGAGTGGGTTTGGATCTAGCGGAGTGGGTTTAGGGTATGGCGGGGTGGGTTTGGGTCTGGCGGAGTGGGTTTGGGTCTGGCGGAGTGGGTTTGGGTCTGGCGGAGTGGGTTTGGGTCTGGCGGAGTGGGTTTGGGTCTGGCGGAGTGGGTTTTGGTCTGGCGGAGTGGGTTTGGGTCTGGCGGAGTGGGTTTGGGGTCTGGCGGAGTGGGTTTGTGTCTGGCGGAGTGGGTTTGGGTCTGGCGGAGTAGGTTTGGGTCTGGCGGAGTGGGTTTGGGTCTGGCGGAGTGGGTTTGGGTCTGGCGGAGTGGGTTTGGGTCTGGCGGAGTGGGTTTGGGTCTGGCGGAGTGGGTTTGGGGTCTGGCGGAGTGGGTTTGTGTCTGGCGGAGTGGGTTTGGGTCTGGCGGAGTAGGTTTGGGTCTGGCGGAGTGGGTTTGGGTCTGGCGGAGTGGGTTTGGTTCTGGCGGAGTGGGTTTGGGGTCTGGCGGAGTGGGTTTGTGTCTGGCTGAGTGGGTTTGGGTCTGGCGGAGTAAGTTTGGGTCTGGCGGAGTGGGTTTGGGTCTGGCGGAGTGGGTTTGGGTCTGGCGGAGTGGGTTTGGGTCTGGCGGAGTGGGTTCGGGTCTGGCGGATTGGGTTTGGGTCTGTCGGAGTGGGTTCGGGTCTGGCGGAGTGTGTTTGGATCTGGCGGAGTGGGTTCAGGTCTGGCGGAGTGGGTTTGGGTCTGGCGGAGTGGATTTGGGTCTGGCGGGGTGGGTTTGTGTCTGGCGGAGTGGGTTTGGGTCTGGCGGAGTGGGTTAGGGTCTGGCGGAGTGGGTTTGGGTCTGGCGGTGAGTTTGGGTATGGCAGAGTGGGTTTGGGTCTGGCGGAGTGGGTTTGGGTCTGGCGGAGTGGGTTTGGGTGTGGCGGAGTGGGTTTGGGTCTGGCGGAGTGGGATTGGGTCTGGCGGAGTGGGTTTGGGGTCTGGCGGAGTGGGTTTGGGTCTGGCGGAGTGCGTTTGGGTCTGGCGGAGTGGGTTTGGTTCTGGCGGAGTGGGTTTGGGTCTGGCGGAGTGGGTTTGGGTCTGTCGGAGTGGGTTTGGGTCTGGCGGAGTGGGTTTGGGTCTGGCGGAGTGGGTTTGGGGCCTGGTGGAGTGGGTTTGGGTCTGGCAGAGTGGGTTTGGGTCTGGCGGAGTGGGTTAGGATCTGACGGAGTGGGTTTGAGTCTGGCGGTGGGTTTGGGTCTGGCGGAGTGGGTTTGGGTCTGGCGGAGTGGGTTTGGGTCTGGCGGAGTGGGTTTGGGTCTGGCGGAGTGGGATTGGGTCTGGCGGAGTGGGTTTGGGGTTTGGCGGAGTGGGTTTGGGTCTGGCGGAGTGGGTTTGGGTCTGGCGGAGTGGGTTTGGTTCTGGCGGAATGGGTTTGGGTCTGGCGGAGTGGGTTTGGGTCTGTCGGAGTGGGTTTGGGTCTGGCGGAGTGGGTTTGGGTCTGGCGGAGTGGGTTTGGGGTCTGGCGGAGTGGGTTTGTGTCTGGCGGAGTGGGTTTGGGTCTGGCGGAGTAAGTTCGGGTCTGGCGGAGTGTGTTTGGGTCTGGCGGAGTGGGTTCGGGTCTGGCGGAGTGGGTTTGGGTCTGGCGGAGTGGGTTTGGGTCTGGCGGGGTGGGTTTGGGTCTGGCGGAGTGGGTTTGGGTCTGGCGGAGTGGGTTAGGGTCTGACGGAGTGGGCTTGGGTCTGGCGGTGGGTTTGGGTATGGCAGAGTGGGTTTGGGTCTGGATGATTGGGTTTGGGTCTGGCGGAGTGGGTTTGGGTCTGGCGGAGTGGGTTTGGATCTGGCGGAGTGGGTTTAGGGTATGGCGGAGTGGGTTTGGGTCTGGCGGAGTGGGTTTGGGTCTGGCGGAGTGGGTTTGGGTCTGGCGGAGTGGGTTTGGGTCTGGCGGAGTGGGTTTGGGTCTGGCGGAGTGGGTTTGGGTCTGGCGGAGTGGGTTTGGGTCTGGCGGAGTGGGTTTGGGGTCTGGCGGAGTGGGTTTGTGTCTGGCGGAGTGGGTTTGGGTCTGGCGGAGTGGGTTTGGGTCTGGCGGAGTGGGTTAGGGTCTGGCGGAGTGGGTTTGGGTCTGGCGGTGAGTTTGGGTATGGCAGAGTGGGTTTGGGTCTGGCGGAGTGGGTTTGGGTCTGGCGGAGTGGGTTTGGGTGTGGCGGAGTGGGTTTGGGTCTGGCGGAGTGGGATTGGGTCTGGCGGAGTGGGTTTGGGGTCTGGCGGAGTGGGTTTGGGTCTGGCGGAGTGCGTTTGGGTCTGGCGGAGTGGGTTTGGTTCTGGCGGAGTGGGTTTGGGTCTGGCGGAGTGGGTTTGGGTCTGTCGGAGTGGGTTTGGGTCTGGCGGAGTGGGTTTGGGTCTGGCGGAGTGGGTTTGGGGCCTGGTGGAGTGGGTTTGGGTCTGGCAGAGTGGGTTTGGGTCTGGCGGAGTGGGTTAGGATCTGACGGAGTGGGTTTGAGTCTGGCGGTGGGTTTGGGTCTGGCGGAGTGGGTTTGGGTCTGGCGGAGTGGGTTTGGGTCTGGCGGAGTGGGTTTGGGTCTGGCGGAGTGGGATTGGGTCTGGCGGAGTGGGTTTGGGGTTTGGCGGAGTGGGTTTGGGTCTGGCGGAGTGGGTTTGGGTCTGGCGGAGTGGGTTTGGTTCTGGCGGAATGGGTTTGGGTCTGGCGGAGTGGGTTTGGGTCTGTCGGAGTGGGTTTGGGTCTGGCGGAGTGGGTTTGGGTCTGGCGGAGTGGGTTTGGGGTCTGGCGGAGTGGGTTTGTGTCTGGCGGAGTGGGTTTGGGTCTGGCGGAGTAAGTTCGGGTCTGGCGGAGTGTGTTTGGGTCTGGCGGAGTGGGTTCGGGTCTGGCGGAGTGGGTTTGGGTCTGGCGGAGTGGGTTTGGGTCTGGCGGGGTGGGTTTGGGTCTGGCGGAGTGGGTTTGGGTCTGGCGGAGTGGGTTAGGGTCTGACGGAGTGGGCTTGGGTCTGGCGGTGGGTTTGGGTATGGCAGAGTGGGTTTGGGTCTGGATGATTGGGTTTGGGTCTGGCGGAGTGGGTTTGGGTCTGGCGGAGTGGGTTTGGATCTGGCGGAGTGGGTTTAGGGTATGGCGGAGTGGGTTTGGGTCTGGCGGAGTGGGTTTGGGTCTGGCGGAGTGGGTTTGGGTCTGGCGGAGTGGGTTTGGGTCTGGCGGAGTGGGTTTGGGTCTGGCGGAGTGGGTTTGGGTCTGGCGGAGTGGGTTTGGGTCTGGCGGAGTGGGTTTGGGGTCTGGCGGAGTGGGTTTGTGTCTGGCGGAGTGGGTTTGGGTCTGGCGGAGTGGGTTTGGGTCTGGCGGAGTGGGTTTGGGTCTGGCGGAGTGGGTTTGGTTCTGGCGGAGTGGGCTTGGGTCTGGCGGTGGGTTTGGGTATGGCGGTGGGTTTGGGTATGGCAGAGTGGGTTTGGGTCTGGCGGATTGGGTTTGGGTCTGGCGGAGTGGGTTTGGGTCTGGCGGAGTGGGTTTGGATCTAGCGGAGTGGGTTTAGGGTATGGCGGGGTGGGTTTGGGTCTGGCGGAGTGGGTTTGGGTCTGGCGGAGTGGGTTTGGGTCTGGCGGAGTGGGTTTGGGTCTGGCGGAGTGGGTTTGGGTCTGGCGGAGTGGGTTTGGGTCTGGCGGAGTGGGTTTGGGTCTGGCGGAGTGGGTTTGGGGTCTGGCGGAGTGGGTTTGTGTCTGGCGGAGTGGGTTTGGGTCTGGCGGAGTAGGTTTGGGTCTGGCGGAGTGGGTTTGGTTCTGGCGGAGTGGGTTTGGGGTCTGGCGGAGTGGGTTTGTGTCTGGCTGAGTGGGTTTGGGTCTGGCGGAGTAAGTTTGGGTCTGGCGGAGTGGGTTTGGGTCTGGCGGAGTGGGTTTGGGTCTGGCGGAGTGGGTTTGGGTCTGGCGGAGTGGGTTCGGGTCTGGCGGATTGGGTTTGGGTCTGTCGGAGTGGGTTCGGGTCTGGCGGAGTGTGTTTGGATCAGGCATAGTGGGTTCGGGTCTGGCGGAGTGGGTTTGGGTCTGGCGGAGTGGATTTGGGTCTGGCGGGGTGGGTTTGTGTCTGGCGGAGTGGGTTTGGGTCTGGCGGAGTGGGTTAGGGTCTGGCGGAGTGGGTTTGGGTCTGGCGGTGGGTTTGGGTATGGCAGAGTAGGTTTGGGTCTGGCGGAGTGGGTTTGGGTCTGGCGGAGTGGGTTTGGGTCTGGCGGAGTGGGTTTGGGTCTGGCGGAGTGGGATTGGGTCTGGCGGAGTGGGTTTGGGGTCTGGCGGAGTGGGTTTGGGTCTGGCGGAGTGGGTTAGGGTCTGGCGGAGTGGGTTTGGTTCTGGCGGAGTGGGTTTGGGTCTGGCGGAGTGGGTTTGGGTCTGTCGGAGTGGGTTTGGGTCTGGCGGAGTGGGTTTGGGTCTGGCGGAGTGGGTTTGGGGTCTGGCGGAGTGGGTTTGTGTCTGGCGGAGTGGGTTTGGGTCTGGCGGAGTAAGTTCGGGTCTGGCGGAGTGGGTTTGGGTCTGGCGGAGTGGGTTTGGGTCAGGCGGAGTGGATTTGGCTCTGGCGGAGTGGGTTCGGGTCTGGCGGATTGGGATCGGGTCTGTCGGAGTGGGTTCGGGTCTGGCGGAGTGGTTCGTGTCTGGCGGAGTGGGTTCGGGTCTGGCGGAGTGGGTTCGGGTCTGGCGGAATGGGTTCGGCTCTGGCGGTGTGGGTTCGGGACTGGCGGAGTGTGTTTGGGTCTGGCGGAGTGGGTTCGGGTCTGTCGGAGTGGGTTTGGGTCTGGCGGAGTGGGTTTGGGTCTGGCGGAGTGGGTTTGGGGTCTGGCGGAGTGGGTTTGTGTCTGGCGGAGTGGGTTTGGGTCTGGCGGAGTAAGTTCGGGTCTGGCGGAGTGGGTTTGGGTCTGGAGGAGTGGGTTTGGGTCTGGCGGAGTGGATTTGGCTCTGGCGGATTGGGTTCGGGTCTGGCGGATTGGGATCGGGTCTGTCGGAGTGGGTTCGGGTCTGGCGGAGTGGGTTCGGGTCTGGCGGAGTGGGTTCGGGTCTGGCGGAGTGGGTTCGGGTCTGGCGGAATGGCTTCGGCTCTGGCGGTGTGGGTTCGGGACTGGTGGAGTGTGTTTGGGTCTGGCGGAGTGGGTTCGGGTCTGGCGGAGTGGGTTTGGGTCTGGCGGAGTGGGTTTGGGTCTGGCGGGGTGGGTTTGGGTCTGGCGGAGTGGGTTTGGGTCTGGCGGAGTGGGTTAGGATCTGACGGAGTGGGCTTGGGTCTGCCGGTGGGTTTGGGTATGGCAGAGTGGGTTTGGGTCTGGCGGATTGGGTTTGGGACTGGCGGAGTGGGTTTGGGTCTGGCGGAGTGGGTTTGGATCTGGCGGAGTGGGTTTAGGGTATGGCGGAGTGGGTTTGGGTCTGGCGGAGTGGGTTTGGGTCTGGCGGAGTGGGTTTGTGTCTGGCGGAGTGGGTTTGGGTCTGGCGGAGTGGGTTTGGGTCTGGCGGAGTGGGTTTGTGTCTGGCGGAGTGGGTTTGGGTCTGGCGGAATAAGTTCGGGTCTGGCGGAGTGGGTTTGGGTCTGGCGGAGTGGGTTTGGGTCTGGCGGAGTGGATTTGGCTCTGGCGGAGTGGGTTCGGGTCTGGCGGATTGGGATCGGGTCTGTCGGAGTGGGTTCGGGTCTGGCGGAGTGGTTCGTGTCTGGCGGAGTGGGTTCGGGTCTGGCGGAGTGGGTTCGGGTCTGGCGGAATGGGTTCGGCTCTGGCGGTGTGGGTTCGGGACTGGCGGAGTGTGTTTGGGTCTGGCGGAGTGGGTTCGGGTCTGGCGGAGTGGGTTTGGGTCTGGCGGAGTGGGTTTGGGTCTGGCGGGGTGGGTTTGGGTCTGGCGGAGTGGGTTTGGGTCTGGCGGAGTGGGTTAGGATCTGACGGAGTGGGTTTGAGTCTGGCGGTGGGTTTGGGTCTGGCGGAGTGGGTTTGGGTCTGGCGGAGTGGGTTTGGGTCTGGCGGAGTGGGTTTGGGTCTGGCGGAGTGGGATTGGGTCTGGCGGAGTGGGTTTGGGGTCTGGCGGAGTGGGTTTGGGTCTGGCGGAGTGGGTTTGGGTCTGGCGGAGTGGGTTTGGTTCTGGCGGAGTGGGTTTGGGTCTGGCGGAGTGGGTTTGGGTCTGTCGGAGTGGGTTTGGGTCTGGCGGAGTGGGTTTGGGTCTGCCGGAGTGGGTTTGGGGTCTGGCGGAGTGGGTTTGTGTCTGGCGGAGTGGGTTCGGGTCTGGCGGAGTAAGTTCGGGTCTGGCGGAGTGGGTTTGGGTCTGGCGGAGTGGGTTTGGGTCTGGCGGAGTGGATTTGGCTCTGGCGGATTGGGTTCGGGTCTGGCGGATTGGGATCGGGTCTGTCGGAGTGGGTTCGGGTCTGGCGGAGTGGGTTCGGGTCTGGCGGAGTGGGTTCGGGTCTGGCGGAGTGGGTTCGGGTCTGGCGGAATGGGTTCGGCTCTGGCGGTGTGGGTTCGGGACTGGCGGAGTGTGTTTGGGTCTGGCGGAGTGGGTTCGGGTCTGGCGGAGTGGGTTTGGGTCTGGCGGAGTGGGTTTGGGTCTGGCGGAGTGGGTTTGGGGTCTGGCGGAGTGGGTTTGTGTCTGGCGGAGTGGGTTTGGGTCTGGCGGAGTAGGTTTGGGTCTGGCGGAGTGGGTTTGGGTCTGGCGGAGTGGGTTTGGTTCTGGCGGAGTGGGTTTGGGGTCTGGCGGAGTGGGTTTGTGTCTGGCTGAGTGAGTTTGGGTCTGGCGGAGTAAGTTTGGGTCTGGCGGAGTGGGTTTGGGTCTGGCGGAGTGGGTTTGGGTCTGGCGGAGTGGGTTTGGGTCTGGCGGAGTGGGTTCGGGTCTGGCGGATTGGGTTTGGGTCTGTCGGAGTGGGTTCGGGTCTGGCGGAGTGTGTTTGGATCTGGCGGAGTGGGTTCAGGTCTGGCGGAGTGGGTTTGGGTCTGGCGGAGTGGATTTGGGTCTGGCGGGGTGGGTTTGTGTCTGGCGGAGTGGGTTTGGGTCTGGCGGAGTTTGTTAGGGTCTGGCGGAGTGGGTTTGGGTCTGGCGGTGGGTTTGGGTATGGCAGAGTGGGTTTGGGTCTGGCGGAGTGGGTTTGGGTCTGGCGGAGTGGGTTTGGGTGTGGCGGAGTGGGTTTGGGTCTGGCGGAGTGGGATTGGGTCTGGTGGAGTGGGTTTGGGGTCTGGCGGAGTGGGTTTGGGTCTGGCGGAGTGCGTTTGGGTCTGGCGGAGTGGGTTCGGGACTGGCGGAGTGGGTTTGGGTCTGGCGGAGTGGATTTGGGTCTGGCGGGGTGGGTTTGTGTCTGGCGGAGTGGGTTTGGGTCTGGCGGAGTGGGTTAGGGTCTGGCGGAGTGGGTTTGGGTCTGGCGGTGGGTTTGGGTATGGCAGAGTGGGTTTGGGTCTGGCGGAGTGGGTTTGGGTCTGGCGGAGTGGGTTTGGGTCTGGCGGAGTGGGTTTGGGTCTGGCGGAGTGGGATTGGGTCTGGCGGAGTGGGTTTGGGGTCTGGCGGAGTGGGTTTGTGTCTGGCGGAATGGGTTTGGGTCTGGCGGAGTGGGTTTGGTTCTGGCGGAGTGGGTTTGGGTCTGGTGGAGTGGGTTTGGGTCTGTCGGAGTGGGTTTGGGTCTGGCGGAGTGGGTTTGGGTCTGGCGGAGTGGGTTTGGGGTCTGGCGGAGTGGGTTTGTGTCTGGCGGAGTGGGTTTGGGTCTGGCGGAGTAAGTTCGGGTCTGGCGGAGTGGGTTTGGGTCTGGCGGAGTGGGTTTGGGTCTGGCGGAGTGGATTTGGCTCTGGCGGAGTGGGTTCGGGTCTGGCGGATTGGGATCGGGTCTGTCGGAGTGGGTTCGGGTCTGGCGGAGTGGTTCGTGTCTGGCGGAGTGGGTTCGGGTCTGGCGGAGTGGGTTCGGGTCTGGCGGAATGGGTTCGGCTCTGGCGGTGTGGGTTCGGGACTGGCGGAGTGTGTTTGGGTCTGGCGGAGTGGGTTCGGGTCTGGCCGAGTGGGTTTGGGTATGGCGGAGTGGGTTTGGGTCTGGCGGGGTGGGTTTGGGTCTGGCGGAGTGGGTTTGGGTCTGGCGGAGTGGGTTAGGATCTGACGGAGTGGGTTTGAGTCTGGCGGTGGGTTTGGGTCTGGCGGAGTGGGTTTGGGTCTGGCGGAGTGGGTTTGGGTCTGGCGGAGTGGGTTTGGGTCTGGCGGAGTGGGATTGGGTCTGGCGGAGTGGGTTTGGGGTCTGGCGGAGTGGGTTTGGGTCTGGCGGAGTGGGTTTGGGTCTGGCGGAGTGGGTTTGGTTCTGGCGGAATGGGTTTGGGTCTGGCGGAGTGGGTTTGGGTCTGTCGGAGTGGGTTTGGGTCTGGCGGAGTGGGTTTGGGTCTGGCGGAGTGGGTTTGGGGTCTGGCGGAGTGGGTTTGTGTCTGGCGGAGTGGGTTTGGGGTCTGGCGGAGTGGGTTTGTGTCTGGCGGAGTGGGTTTGGGTCTGGCGGAGTAGGTTTGGGTCTGGCGGAGTGGGTTTGGGTCTGGCGGAGTGGGTTTGGTTCTGGCGGAGTGGGTTTGGGGTCTGGCGGAGTGGGTTTGTGTCTGGCTGAGTGGGTTTGGGTCTGGCGGAGTAAGTTTGGGTCTGGCGGAGTGGGTTTGGGTCTGGCGGAGTGGGTTTGGGTCTGGCGGAGTGGGTTTGGGTCTGGCGGAGTGGGTTCGGGTCTGGCGGATTGGGTTTGGGTCTGTCGGAGTGGGTTCGGGTCTGGCGGAGTGTGTTTGGATCTGGCGGAGTGGGTTCAGGTCTGGCGGAGTGGGTTTGGGTCTGGCGGAGTGGATTTGGGTCTGGCGGGGTGGGTTTGTGTCTGGCGGAGTGGGTTTGGGTCTGGCGGAGTGGGTTAGGGTCTGGCGGAGTGGGTTTGGGTCTGGCGGTGGGTTTGGGTATGGCAGAGTGGGTTTGGGTCTGGCGGAGTGGGTTTGGGTCTGGCGGAGTGGGTTTGGGTGTGGCGGAGTGGGTTTGGGTCTGGCGGAGTGGGATTGGGTCTGGCGGAGTGGGTTTGGGGTCTGGCGGAGTGGGTTTGGGTCTGGCGGAGTGCGTTTGGGTCTGGCGGAGTGGGTTTGGTTCTGGCGGAGTGGGTTTGGGTCTGGCGGAGTGGGTTTGGGTCTGTCGGAGTGGGTTTGGGTCTGGCGGAGTGGGTTTGGGTCTGGCGGAGTGGGTTTGGGGCCTGGTGGAGTGGGTTTGGGTCTGGCAGAGTGGGTTTGGGTCTGGCGGAGTGGGTTAGGATCTGACGGAGTGGGTTTGAGTCTGGCGGTGGGTTTGGGTCTGGCGGAGTGGGTTTGGGTCTGGCGGAGTGGGTTTGGGTCTGGCGGAGTGGGTTTGGGTCTGGCGGAGTGGGATTGGGTCTGGCGGAGTGGGTTTGGGGTTTGGCGGAGTGGGTTTGGGTCTGGCGGAGTGGGTTTGGGTCTGGCGGAGTGGGTTTGGTTCTGGCGGAGTGGGTTTGGGTCTGGCGGAGTGGGTTTGGGTCTGTCGGAGTGGGTTTGGGTCTGGCGGAGTGGGTTTGGGTCTGGCGGAGTGGGTTTGGGGTCTGGCGGAGTGGGTTTGTGTCTGGCGGAGTGGGTTTGGGTCTGGCGGAGTAAGTTCGGGTCTGGCGGAGTGTGTTTGGGTCTGGCGGAGTGGGTTCGGGTCTGGCGGAGTGGGTTTGGGTCTGGCGGAGTGGGTTTGGGTCTGGCGGGGTGGGTTTGGGTCTGGCGGAGTGGGTTTGGGTCTGGCGGAGTGGGTTAGGGTCTGACGGAGTGGGCTTGGGTCTGGCGGTGGGTTTGGGTATGGCAGAGTGGGTTTGGGTCTGGATGATTGGGTTTGGGTCTGGCGGAGTGGGTTTGGGTCTGGCGGAGTGGGTTTGGATCTGGCGGAGTGGGTTTAGGGTATGGCGGAGTGGGTTTGGGTCTGGCGGAGTGGGTTTGGGTCTGGCGGAGTGGGTTTGGGTCTGGCGGAGTGGGTTTGGGTCTGGCGGAGTGGGTTTGGGTCTGGCGGAGTGGGTTTGGGTCTGGCGGAGTGGGTTTGGGTCTGGCGGAGTGGGTTTGGGGTCTGGCGGAGTGGGTTTGTGTCTGGCGGAGTGGGTTTGGGTCTGGCGGAGTGGGTTTGGGTCTGGCGGAGTGGGTTTGGGTCTGGCGGAGTGGGTTTGGTTCTGGCGGAGTGGGCTTGGGTCTGGCGGTGGGTTTGGGTATGGCGGTGGGTTTGGGTATGGCAGAGTGGGTTTGGGTCTGGCGGATTGGGTTTGGGTCTGGCGGAGTGGGTTTGGGTCTGGCGGAGTGGGTTTGGATCTAGCGGAGTGGGTTTAGGGTATGGCGGGGTGGGTTTGGGTCTGGCGGAGTGGGTTTGGGTCTGGCGGAGTGGGTTTGGGTCTGGCGGAGTGGGTTTGGGTCTGGCGGAGTGGGTTTGGGTCTGGCGGAGTGGGTTTGGGTCTGGCGGAGTGGGTTTGGGTCTGGCGGAGTGGGTTTGGGGTCTGGCGGAGTGGGTTTGTGTCTGGCGGAGTGGGTTTGGGTCTGGCGGAGTAGGTTTGGGTCTGGCGGAGTGGGTTTGGTTCTGGCGGAGTGGGTTTGGGGTCTGGCGGAGTGGGTTTGTGTCTGGCTGAGTGGGTTTGGGTCTGGCGGAGTAAGTTTGGGTCTGGCGGAGTGGGTTTGGGTCTGGCGGAGTGGGTTTGGGTCTGGCGGAGTGGGTTTGGGTCTGGCGGAGTGGGTTCGGGTCTGGCGGATTGGGTTTGGGTCTGTCGGAGTGGGTTCGGGTCTGGCGGAGTGTGTTTGGATCAGGCATAGTGGGTTCGGGTCTGGCGGAGTGGGTTTGGGTCTGGCGGAGTGGATTTGGGTCTGGCGGGGTGGGTTTGTGTCTGGCGGAGTGGGTTTGGGTCTGGCGGAGTGGGTTAGGGTCTGGCGGAGTGGGTTTGGGTCTGGCGGTGGGTTTGGGTATGGCAGAGTAGGTTTGGGTCTGGCGGAGTGGGTTTGGGTCTGGCGGAGTGGGTTTGGGTCTGGCGGAGTGGGTTTGGGTCTGGCGGAGTGGGATTGGGTCTGGCGGAGTGGGTTTGGGGTCTGGCGGAGTGGGTTTGGGTCTGGCGGAGTGGGTTAGGGTCTGGCGGAGTGGGTTTGGTTCTGGCGGAGTGGGTTTGGGTTTGGCGGAGTGGGTTTGGGTCTGTCGGAGTGGGTTTGGGTCTGGCGGAGTGGGTTTGGGTCTGGCGGAGTGGGTTTGGGGTCTGGCGGAGTGGGTTTGTGTCTGGCGGAGTGGGTTTGGGTCTGGCGGAGTAAGTTCGGGTCTGGCGGAGTGGGTTTGGGTCTGGCGGAGTGGGTTTGGGTCAGGCGGAGTGGATTTGGCTCTGGCGGAGTGGGTTCGGGTCTGGCGGATTGGGATCGGGTCTGTCGGAGTGGGTTCGGGTCTGGCGGAGTGGTTCGTGTCTGGCGGAGTGGGTTCGGGTCTGGCGGAGTGGGTTCGGGTCTGGCGGAATGGGTTCGGCTCTGGCGGTGTGGGTTCGGGACTGGCGGAGTGTGTTTGGGTCTGGCGGAGTGGGTTCGGGTCTGTCGGAGTGGGTTTGGGTCTGGCGGAGTGGGTTTGGGTCTGGCGGAGTGGGTTTGGGGTCTGGCGGAGTGGGTTTGTGTCTGGCGGAGTGGGTTTGGGTCTGGCGGAGTAAGTTCGGGTCTGGCGGAGTGTGTTTGGGTCTGGAGGAGTGGGTTTGGGTCTGGCGGAGTGGATTTGGCTCTGGCGGATTGGGTTCGGGTCTGGCGGATTGGGATCGGGTCTGTCGGAGTGGGTTCGGGTCTGGCGGAGTGGGTTCGGGTCTGGCGGAGTGGGTTCGGGTCTGGCGGAGTGGGTTCGGGTCTGGCGGAATGGCTTCGGCTCTGGCGGTGTGGGTTCGGGACTGGTGGAGTGTGTTTGGGTCTGGCGGAGTGGGTTCGGGTCTGGCGGAGTGGGTTTGGGTCTGGCGGAGTGGGTTTGGGTCTGGCGGGGTGGGTTTGGGTCTGGCGGAGTGGGTTTGGGTCTGGCGGAGTGGGTTAGGATCTGACGGAGTGGGCTTGGGTCTGCCGGTGGGTTTGGGTATGGCAGAGTGGGTTTGGGTCTGGCGGATTGGGTTTGGGACTGGCGGAGTGGGTTTGGGTCTGGCGGAGTGGGTTTGGATCTGGCGGAGTGGGTTTAGGGTATGGCGGAGTGGGTTTGGGTCTGGCGGAGTGGGTTTGGGTCTGGCGGAGTGGGTTTGTGTCTGGCGGAGTGGGTTTGGGTCTGGCGGAGTGGGTTTGGGTCTGGCGGAGTGGGTTTGTGTCTGGCGGAGTGGGTTTGGGTCTGGCGGAATAAGTTCGGGTCTGGCGGAGTGGGTTTGGGTCTGGCGGAGTGGGTTTGGGTCTGGCGGAGTGGATTTGGCTCTGGCGGAGTGGGTTCGGGTCTGGCGGATTGGGATCGGGTCTGTCGGAGTGGGTTCGGGTCTGGCGGAGTGGTTCGTGTCTGGCGGAGTGGGTTCGGGTCTGGCGGAGTGGGTTCGGGTCTGGCGGAATGGGTTCGGCTCTGGCGGTGTGGGTTTGGGACTGGCGGAGTGTGTTTGGGTCTGGCGGAGTGGGTTCGGGTCTGGCGGAGTGGGTTTGGGTCTGGCGGAGTGGGTTTGGGTCTGGCGGGGTGGGTTTGGGTCTGGCGGAGTGGGTTTGGGTCTGGCGGAGTGGGTTAGGATCTGACGGAGTGGGTTTGAGTCTGGCGGTGGGTTTGGGTCTGGCGGAGTGGGTTTGGGTCTGGCGGAGTGGGTTTGGGTCTGGCGGAGTGGGTTTGGGTCTGGCGGAGTGGGATTGGGTCTGGCGGAGTGGGTTTGGGGTCTGGCGGAGTGGGTTTGGGTCTGGCGGAGTGGGTTTGGGTCTGGCGGAGTGGGTTTGGTTCTGGCGGAGTGGGTTTGGGTCTGGCGGAGTGGGTTTGGGTCTGTCGGAGTGGGTTTGGGTCTGGCGGAGTGGGTTTGGGTCTGCCGGAGTGGGTTTGGGGTCTGGCGGAGTGGGTTTGTGTCTGGCGGAGTGGGTTCGGGTCTGGCGGAGTAAGTTCGGGTCTGGCGGAGTGGGTTTGGGTCTGGCGGAGTGGGTTTGGGTCTGGCGGAGTGGATTTGGCTCTGGCGGATTGGGTTCGGGTCTGGCGGATTGGGATCGGGTCTGTCGGAGTGGGTTCGGGTCTGGCGGAGTGGGTTCGGGTCTGGCGGAGTGGGTTCGGGTCTGGCGGAGTGGGTTCGGGTCTGGCGGAATGGGTACGGGCTCTGGCGGTGTGGGTTCGGGACTGGCGGAGTGTGTTTGGGTCTGGCGGAGTGGGTTCGGGTCTGGCGGAGTGGGTTTGGGTCTGGCGGAGTGGGTTTGGGTCTGGCGGAGTGGGTTTGGGGTCTGGCGGAGTGGGTTTGTGTCTGGCGGAGTGGGTTTGGGTCTGGCGGAGTAGGTTTGGGTCTGGCGGAGTGGGTTTGGGTCTGGCGGAGTGGGTTTGGTTCTGGCGGAGTGGGTTTGGGGTCTGGCGGAGTGGGTTTGTGTCTGGCTGAGTGAGTTTGGGTCTGGCGGAGTAAGTTTGGGTCTGGCGGAGTGGGTTTGGGTCTGGCGGAGTGGGTTTGGGTCTGGCGGAGTGGGTTTGGGTCTGGCGGAGTGGGTTCGGGTCTGGCGGATTGGGTTTGGGTCTGTCGGAGTGGGTTCGGGTCTGGCGGAGTGTGTTTGGATCTGGCGGAGTGGGTTCAGGTCTGGCGGAGTGGGTTTGGGTCTGGCGGAGTGGATTTGGGTCTGGCGGGGTGGGTTTGTGTCTGGCGGAGTGGGTTTGGGTCTGGCGGAGTTTGTTAGGGTCTGGCGGAGTGGGTTTGGGTCTGGCGGTGGGTTTGGGTATGGCAGAGTGGGTTTGGGTCTGGCGGAGTGGGTTTGGGTCTGGCGGAGTGGGTTTGGGTGTGGCGGAGTGGGTTTGGGTCTGGCGGAGTGGGATTGGGTCTGGTGGAGTGGGTTTGGGGTCTGGCGGAGTGGGTTTGGGTCTGGCGGAGTGCGTTTGGGTCTGGCGGAGTGGGTTCGGGACTGGCGGAGTGGGTTTGGGTCTGGCGGAGTGGATTTGGGTCTGGCGGGGTGGGTTTGTGTCTGGCGGAGTGGGTTTGGGTCTGGCGGAGTGGGTTAGGGTCTGGCGGAGTGGGTTTGGGTCTGGCGGTGGGTTTGGGTATGGCAGAGTGGGTTTGGGTCTGGCGGAGTGGGTTTGGGTCTGGCGGAGTGGGTTTGGGTCTGGCGGACTGGGTTTGGGTCTGGCGGAGTGGGATTGGGTCTGGCGGAGTGGGTTTGGGGTCTGGCGGAGTGGGTTTGTGTCTGGCGGAATGGGTTTGGGTCTGGCGGAGTGGGTTTGGTTCTGGCGGAGTGGGTTTGGGTCTGGTGGAGTGGGTTTGGGTCTGTCGGAGTGGGTTTGGGTCTGGCGGAGTGGGTTTGGGTCTGGCGGAGTGGGTTTGGGGTCTGGCGGAGTGGGTTTGTGTCTGGCGGAGTGGGTTTGGGTCTGGCGGAGTAAGTTCGGGTCTGGCGGAGTGGGTTTGGGTCTGGCGGAGTGGGTTTGGGTCTGGCGGAGTGGATTTGGCTCTGGCGGAGTGGGTTCGGGTCTGGCGGATTGGGATCGGGTCTGTCGGAGTGGGTTCGGGTCTGGCGGAGTGGTTCGTGTCTGGCGGAGTGGGTTCGGGTCTGGCGGAGTGGGTTCGGGTCTGGCGGAATGGGTTCGGCTCTGGCGGTGTGGGTTCGGGACTGGCGGAGTGTGTTTGGGTCTGGCGGAGTGGGTTCGGGTCTGGCCGAGTGGGTTTGGGTATGGCGGAGTGGGTTTGGGTCTGGCGGGGTGGGTTTGGGTCTGGCGGAGTGGGTTTGGGTCTGGCGGAGTGGGTTAGGATCTGACGGAGTGGGTTTGAGTCTGGCGGTGGGTTTGGGTCTGGCGGAGTGGGTTTGGGTCTGGCGGAGTGGGTTTGGGTCTGGCGGAGTGGGTTTGGGTCTGGCGGAGTGGGATTGGGTCTGGCGGAGTGGGTTTGGGGTCTGGCGGAGTGGGTTTGGGTCTGGCGGAGTGGGTTTGGGTCTGGCGGAGTGGGTTTGGTTCTGGCGGAATGGGTTTGGGTCTGGCGGAGTGGGTTTGGGTCTGTCGGAGTGGGTTTGGGTCTGGCGGAGTGGGTTTGGGTCTGGCGGAGTGGGTTTGGGGTCTGGCGGAGTGGGTTTGTGTCTGGCGGAGTGGGTTTGGGTCTGGCGGAGTAAGTTCGGGTCTGGCGGAGTGGGTTTGGGTCTGGCGGAGTGGGTTTGGGTCTGGCGGAGTGGATTTGGCTCTGGCGGATTGGGTTCGGGTCTGGCGGATTTGGATCGGGTCTGTCGGAGTGGGTTCGGGTCTGGCGGAGTGGGTTCGGGTCTGGCGGAGTGGGTTCGGGTCTGGCGGAGTGGGTTTGGGTCTGGCGGAATGGGTTCGGCTCTGGCGGTGTGGGTTCGGGACTGGCGGAGTGTGTTTGGGTCTGGCGGAGTGGGTTCGGGTCTGGCGGAGTGGGTTTGGGTCTGGCGGAGTGGGTTTGGGTCTGGCGGGGTGGGTTTGGGTCTGGCGGAGTGGGTTTGGGTCTGTCGGAGTGGGTTAGGATCTGACGGAGTGGGCTTGGGTCTGGCGGTGGGTTTGGGTATGGCAGAGTGGGTTTGGGTCTGGCGGATTGGGTTTGGGTCTGGCGGAGTGGGTTTGGGTCTGGCGGAGTGGGTTTGGATCTGGCGGAGTGGGTTTAGGGTATGGCGGAGTGGGTTTGGGTCTGGCGGAGTGGGTTTGGGTCTGGCGGAGTAGGTTTGGGTCTGGCGGAGTGGGTTTGGGTCTGGCGGAGTGGGTTTGGGTCTGGCGGAGTGGGTTTGGGTCTGGCGGAGTGGGTTTGGGTCTGGCGGAGTGGGTTTGGTGTCTGGCGGAGTGGGTTTGTGTCTGGCGGAGTGGGTTTGGGTCTGGCGGAGTGGGTTTGGGTCTGGCGGAGTGGGTTTGGGTCTGGCGGAGTGGGTTTGGTTCTGGCGGAGTGGGCTTGGGTCTGGCGGTGGGTTTGGGTATGGCAGAGTGGGTTTGGGTCTGGCGGATTGGGTTTGGGTCTGGCGGAGTGGGTTTGGGTCTGGCGGAGTGGGTTTGGATCTAGCGGAGTGGGTTTAGGGTATGGCGGGGTGGGTTTGGGTCTGGCGGAGTGGGTTTGGGTCTGGCGGAGTGGGTTTGGGTCTGGCGGAGTGGGTTTGGGTCTGGCGGAGTGGGTTTGGGTCTGGCGGAGTGGGTTTGGGTCTGGCGGAGTGGGTTTGGGTCTGGCGGAGTGGGTTTGGGGTCTGGCGGAGTGGGTTTGTGTCTGGCGGAGTGGGTTTGGGTCTGGCGGAGTAGGTTTGGGTCTGGCGGAGTGGGTTTGGGTCTGGCGGAGTGGGTTTGGTTCTGGCGGAGTGGGTTTGGGGTCTGGCGGAGTGGGTTTGTGTCTGGCTGAGTTGGTTTGGGTCTGGCGGAGTAAGTTTGGGTCTGGCGGAGTGGGTTTGGGTCTGGCGGAGTGGGTTTGGGTCTGGCGGAGTGGGTTTGGGTCTGGCGGAGTGGGTTCGGGTCTGGCGGATTGGGTTTGGGTCTGTCGGAGTGGGTTCGGGTCTGGCGGAGTGTGTTTGGATCTGGCGGAGTGGGTTCAGGTCCGGCGGAGTGGGTTTGGGTCTGGCGGAGTGGATTTGGGTCTGGCGGGGTGGGTTTGTGTCTGGCGGAGTGGGTTTGGGTCTGGCGGAGTGGGTTAGGGTCTGGCGGAGTGGGTTTGGGTCTGGCGGTGGGTTTGGGTATGGCAGAGTGGGTTTGGGTCTGGCGGAGTGGGTTTGGGTCTGGCGGAGTGGGTTTGGGTGTGGCGGAGTGGGTTTGGGTCTGGCGGAGTGGGATTGGGTCTGGCGGAGTGGGTTTGGGGTCTGGCGGAGTGGGTTTGGGTCTGGCGGAGTGCGTTTGGGTCTGGCGGAGTGGGTTTGGTTCTGGCGGAGTGGGTTTGGGTCTGGCGGAGTGGGTTTGGGTCTGTCGGAGTGGGTTTGGGTCTGGCGGAGTGGGTTTGGGTCTGGCGGAGTGGGTTTGGGGTCTGGCGGAGTGGGTTTGGGTCTGACGGAGTGGGTTTGGGTCTGGCGGAGTGGGTTAGGATCTGACGGAGTGGGTTTGAGTCTGGCGGTGGGTTTGGGTCTGGCGGAGTGGGTTTGGGTCTGGCGGAGTGGGTTTGGGTCTGGCGGAGTGGGTTTGGGTCTGGCGGAGTGGGTTTGGGTCTGGCGGAGTGGGTTAGGATCTGACGGAGTGTGTTTGAGTCTGGCGGTGGGTTTGGGTCTGGCGGAGTGGGTTTGGGTCTGGCGGAGTGGGTTTGGGTCTGGCGGAGTGGGTTTGGGTCTGGCGGAGTGGGATTGGGTCTGGCGGAGTGGGTTTGGGGTTTGGCGGAGTGGGTTTGGGTCTGGCGGAGTGGGTTTGGGTCTGGCGGAGTGGGTTTGGTTCTGGCGGAGTGGGTTTGGGTCTGGCGGAGTGGGTTTGGGTCTGTCGGAGTGGGTTTGGGTCTGGCGGAGTGGGTTTGGGTCTGGCGGAGTGGGTTTGGGGTCTGGCGGAGTGGGTTTGTGTCTGGCGGAGTGGGTTTGGGTCTGGCGGAGTAAGTTCGGGTCTGGCGGAGTGTGTTTGGGTCTGGCGGAGTGGGTTCGGGTCTGGCGGAGTGGGTTTGGGTCTGGCGGCGTGGGTTTGGGTCTGGCGGGGTGGGTTTGGGTCTGGCGGAGTGGGTTTGGGTCTGGCGGAGTGGGTTAGGGTCTGACGGAGTGGGCTTGGGTCTGGCGGTGGGTTTGGGTATGGCAGAGTGGGTTTGGGTCTGGATGATTGGGTTTGGGTCTGGCGGAGTGGGTTTGGGTCTGGCGGAGTGGGTTTGGATCTGGCGGACTGGGTTTAGGGTATGGCGGAGTGGGTTTGGGTCTGGCGGAGTGGGTTTGGGTCTGGCGGAGTGGGTTTGGGTCTGGCGGAGTGGGTTTGGGTCTGGCGGAGTGGGTTTGGGTCTGGCGGAGTGGGTTTGGGTCTGGCGGAGTGGGTTTGGGTCTGGCGGAGTGGGTTTGGGGTCTGGCGGAGTGGGTTTGTGTCTGGCGGAGTGGGTTTGGGTCTGGCGGAGTGGGTTTGGGTCTGGCGGAGTGGGTTTGGGTCTGGCGGAGTGGGTTTGGTTCTGGCGGAGTGGGCTTGGGTCTGGCTGTGGGTTTGGGTATGGCGGTGGGTTTGGGTATGGCAGAGTGGGTTTGGGTCTGGCGGATTGGGTTTGGGTCTGGCGGAGTGGGTTTGGGTCTGGCGGAGTGGGTTTGGATCTAGCGGAGTGGGTTTAGGGTATGGCGGGGTGGGTTTGGGTCTGGCGGAGTGGGTTTGGGTCTGGCGGAGTGGGTTTGGGTCTGGCGGAGTGGGTTTGGGTCTGGCGGAGTGGGTTTGGGTCTGGCGGAGTGGGTTTGGGTCTGGCGGAGTGGGTTTGGGTCTGGCGGAGTGGGTTTGGGGTCTGGCGGAGTGGGTTTGGGTCTGGCGGAGTGCGTTTGGGTCTGGCGGAGTGGGTTTGGTTCTGGCGGAGTGGGTTTGGGTCTGGCGGAGTGGGTTTGGGTCTGTCGGAGTGGGTTTGGGTCTGGCGGAGTGGGTTTGGGTCTGGCGGAGTGGGTTTGGGGTCTGGCGGAGTGGGTTTGGGTCTGACGGAGTGGGTTTGGGTCTGGCGGAGTGGGTTAGGATCTGACGGAGTGGGTTTGAGTCTGGCGGTGGGTTTGGGTCTGGCGGAGTGGGTTTGGGTCTGGCGGAGTGGGTTTGGGTCTGGCGGAGTGGGTTTGGGTCTGGCGGAGTGGGTTTGGGTCTGGCGGAGTGGGTTAGGATCTGACGGAGTGTGTTTGAGTCTGGCGGTGGGTTTGGGTCTGGCGGAGTGGGTTTGGGTCTGGCGGAGTGGGTTTGGGTCTGGCGGAGTGGGTTTGGGTCTGGCGGAGTGGGATTGGGTCTGGCGGAGTGGGTTTGGGGTTTGGCGGAGTGGGTTTGGGTCTGGCGGAGTGGGTTTGGGTCTGGCGGAGTGGGTTTGGTTCTGGCGGAGTGGGTTTGGGTCTGGCGGAGTGGGTTTGGGTCTGTCGGAGTGGGTTTGGGTCTGGCGGAGTGGGTTTGGGTCTGGCGGAGTGGGTTTGGGGTCTGGCGGAGTGGGTTTGTGTCTGGCGGAGTGGGTTTGGGTCTGGCGGAGTAAGTTCGGGTCTGGCGGAGTGTGTTTGGGTCTGGCGGAGTGGGTTCGGGTCTGGCGGAGTGGGTTTGGGTCTGGCGGCGTGGGTTTGGGTCTGGCGGGGTGGGTTTGGGTCTGGCGGAGTGGGTTTGGGTCTGGCGGAGTGGGTTAGGGTCTGACGGAGTGGGCTTGGGTCTGGCGGTGGGTTTGGGTATGGCAGAGTGGGTTTGGGTCTGGATGATTGGGTTTGGGTCTGGCGGAGTGGGTTTGGGTCTGGCGGAGTGGGTTTGGATCTGGCGGACTGGGTTTAGGGTATGGCGGAGTGGGTTTGGGTCTGGCGGAGTGGGTTTGGGTCTGGCGGAGTGGGTTTGGGTCTGGCGGAGTGGGTTTGGGTCTGGCGGAGTGGGTTTGGGTCTGGCGGAGTGGGTTTGGGTCTGGCGGAGTGGGTTTGGGTCTGGCGGAGTGGGTTTGGGGTCTGGCGGAGTGGGTTTGTGTCTGGCGGAGTGGGTTTGGGTCTGGCGGAGTGGGTTTGGGTCTGGCGGAGTGGGTTTGGGTCTGGCGGAGTGGGTTTGGTTCTGGCGGAGTGGGCTTGGGTCTGGCTGTGGGTTTGGGTATGGCGGTGGGTTTGGGTATGGCAGAGTGGGTTTGGGTCTGGCGGATTGGGTTTGGGTCTGGCGGAGTGGGTTTGGGTCTGGCGGAGTGGGTTTGGATCTAGCGGAGTGGGTTTAGGGTATGGCGGGGTGGGTTTGGGTCTGGCGGAGTGGGTTTGGGTCTGGCGGAGTGGGTTTGGGTCTGGCGGAGTGGGTTTGGGTCTGGCGGAGTGGGTTTGGGTCTGGCGGAGTGGGTTTGGGTCTGGCGGAGTGGGTTTGGGTCTGGCGGAGTGGGTTTGGGGTCTGGCGGAGTGGGTTTGTGTCTGGCGGAGTGGGTTTGGGTCTGGCGGAGGAGGTTTGGGTCTGGTGGAGTGGGTTTGGTTCTGGCGGAGTGGGTTTGGGGTCTGGCGGAGTGGGTTTGTGTCTGGCTGAGTGGGTTTGGGTCTGGCGGAGTAAGTTTGGGTCTGGCGGAGTGGGTTTGGGTCTGGCGGAGTGGGTTTGGGTCTGGCGGAGTGGGTTTGGGTCTGGCGGAGTGGGTTTGGGTCTGGCGGATTGGGTTTGGGTCTGTCGGAGTGGGTTCGGGTCTGGCGGAGTGTGTTTGGATCTGGCATAGTGGGTTCGGGTCTGGCGGAGTGGGTTTGGGTCTGGCGGAGTGGATTTGGGTCTGGCGGGGTGGGTTTGTGTCTGGCGGAGTGGGTTTGGGTCTGGCGGAGTGGGTTAGGGTCTGGCGGAGTGGGTTTGGGTCTGGCGGTGGGTTTGGGTATGGCAGAGTAGGTTTGGGTCTGGCGGAGTGGGTTTGGGTCTGGCGGAGTGGGTTTGGGTCTGGCGGAGTGGGTTTGGGTCTGGCGGAGTGGGATTGGGTCTGGCGGAGTGGGTTTGGGGTCTGGCGGAGTGGGTTTGGGTCTGGCGGAGTGGGTTTGGGTCTGGCGGAGTGGGTTTGGTTCTGGCGGAGTGGGTTTGGGTCTGGCGGAGTGGGTTTGGGTCTGTCGGAGTGGGTTTGGGTCTGGCGGAGTGGGTTTGGGTCTGGCGGAGTGGGTTTGGTGTCTGGCGGAGTGGGTTTGTGTCTGGCGGAGTGGGTTTGGGTCTGGCGGAGTAAGTTCGGGTCTGGCGGAGTGGGTTTGGGTCTGGCGGAGTGGGTTTGGGTCAGGCGGAGTGGATCTGGCTCTGGCGGAGTGGGTTCGGGTCTGGCGGATTGGGATCGGGTCTGTCGGAGTGGGTTCGGGTCTGGCGGAGTGGTTCGTGTCTGGCGGAGTGGGTTCGGGTCTGGCGGAGTGGGTTCGGGTCTGGCGGAATGGGTTCGGCTCTGGCGGTGTGGGTTCGGGACTGGCGGAGTGTGTTTGGGTCTGGCGGAGTGGGTTCGGGTCTGTCGGAGTGGGTTTGGGTCTGGCGGAGTGGGTTTGGGTCTGGCGGAGTGGGTTTGTGTCTGGCGGAGTGGGTTTGGGTCTGGCGGAGTAAGTTCGGGTCTGGCGGAGTGTGTTTGGGTCTGGCGGAGTGGGTTCGGGTCTGGCGGAGTGGGTTTGGGTCTGGCGGCGTGGGTTTGGGTCTGGCGGGGTGGGTTTGGGTCTGGCGGAGTGGGTTTGGGTCTGGCGGAGTGGGTTAGGGTCTGACGGAGTGGGCTTGGGTCTGGCGGTGGGTTTGGGTATGGCAGAGTGGGTTTGGGTCTGGATGATTGGGTTTGGGTCTGGCGGAGTGGGTTTGGGTCTGGCGGAGTGGGTTTGGATCTGGCGGAGTGGGTTTAGGGTATGGCGGAGTGGGTTTGGGTCTGGCGGAGTGGGTTTGGGTCTGGCGGAGTGGGTTTGGGTCTGGCGGAGTGGGTTTGGGTCTGGCGGAGTGGGTTTGGGTCTGGCGGAGTGGGTTTGGGTCTGGCGGAGTGGGTTTGGGTCTGGCGGAGTGGGTTTGGGGTCTGGCGGAGTGGGTTTGTGTCTGGCGGAGTGGGTTTGGGTCTGGCGGAGTGGGTTTGGGTCTGGCGGAGTGGGTTTGGTTCTGGCGGAGTGGGCTTGGGTCTGGCTGTGGGTTTGGGTATGGCGGTGGGTTTGGGTATGGCAGAGTGGGTTTGGGTCTGGCGGATTGGGTTTGGGTCTGGCGGAGTGGGTTTGGGTCTGGCGGAGTGGGTTTGGATCTAGCGGAGTGGGTTTAGGGTATGGCGGGGTGGGTTTGGGTCTGGCGGAGTGGGTTTGGGTCTGGCGGAGTGGGTTTGGGTCTGGCGGAGTGGGTTTGGGTCTGGCGGAGTGGGTTTGGGTCTGGCGGAGTGGGTTTGGGTCTGGCGGAGTGGGTTTGGGTCTGGCGGAGTGGGTTTGGGGTCTGGCGGAGTGGGTTTGTGTCTGGCGGAGTGGGTTTGGGTCTGGCGGAGTAGGTTTGGGTCTGGTGGAGTGGGTTTGGTTCTGGCGGAGTGGGTTTGGGGTCTGGCGGAGTGGGTTTGTGTCTGGCTGAGTGGGTTTGGGTCTGGCGGAGTAAGTTTGGGTCTGGCGGAGTGGGTTTGGGTCTGGCGGAGTGGGTTTGGGTCTGGCGGAGTGGGTTTGGGTCTGGCGGAGTGGGTTTGGGTCTGGCGGATTGGGTTTGGGTCTGTCGGAGTGGGTTCGGGTCTGGCGGAGTGTGTTTGGATCTGGCATAGTGGGTTCGGGTCTGGCGGAGTGGGTTTGGGTCTGGCGGAGTGGATTTGGGTCTGGCGGGGTGGGTTTGTGTCTGGCGGAGTGGGTTTGGGTCTGGCGGAGTGGGTTAGGGTCTGGCGGAGTGGGTTTGGGTCTGGCGGTGGGTTTGGGTATGGCAGAGTAGGTTTGGGTCTGGCGGAGTGGGTTTGGGTCTGGCGGAGTGGGTTTGGGTCTGGCGGAGTGGGTTTGGGTCTGGCGGAGTGGGATTGGGTCTGGCGGAGTGGGTTTGGGGTCTGGCGGAGTGGGTTTGGGTCTGGCGGAGTGGGTTTGGGTCTGGCGGAGTGGGTTTGGTTCTGGCGGAGTGGGTTTGGGTCTGGCGGAGTGGGTTTGGGTCTGTCGGAGTGGGTTTGGGTCTGGCGGAGTGGGTTTGGGTCTGGCGGAGTGGGTTTGGTGTCTGGCGGAGTGGGTTTGTGTCTGGCGGAGTGGGTTTGGGTCTGGCGGAGTAAGTTCGGGTCTGGCGGAGTGGGTTTGGGTCTGGCGGAGTGGGTTTGGGTCAGGCGGAGTGGATCTGGCTCTGGCGGAGTGGGTTCGGGTCTGGCGGATTGGGATCGGGTCTGTCGGAGTGGGTTCGGGTCTGGCGGAGTGGTTCGTGTCTGGCGGAGTGGGTTCGGGTCTGGCGGAGTGGGTTCGGGTCTGGCGGAATGGGTTCGGCTCTGGCGGTGTGGGTTCGGGACTGGCGGAGTGTGTTTGGGTCTGGCGGAGTGGGTTCGGGTCTGTCGGAGTGGGTTTGGGTCTGGCGGAGTGGGTTTGGGTCTGGCGGAGTGGGTTTGGGGTCTGGCGGAGTGGGTTTGTGAATGGCGGAGTGGGTTTGGGTCTGGCGGAGTAAGTTCGGGTCTGGCGGAGTGGGTTTGGGTCTGGAGGAGTGGGTTTGGGTCTGGCGGAGTGGATTTGGCTCTGGCGGATTGGGTTCGGGTCTGGCGGATTGGGATCGGGTCTGTCGGAGTGGGTTCGGGTCTGGCGGAGTGGGTTCGGGTCTGGCGGAGTGGGTTCGGGTCTGGCGGAGTGGGTTCGGGTCTGGCGGATTGGCTTCGGCTCTGGCGGTGTGGGTTCGGGACTGGTGGAGTGTGTTTGGGTCTGGCGGAGTGGGTTCGGGTCTGGCGGAGTGGGTTTGGGTCTGGCGGAGTGGGTTTGGGTCTGGCGGGGTGGGTTTGGGTCTGGCGGAGTGGGTTTGGGTCTGGCGGAGTGGGTTAGGATCTGACGGAGTGGGCTTGGGTCTGCCGGTGGGTTTGGGTATGGCAGAGTGGGTTTGGGTCTGGCGGATTGGGTTTGGGACTGGCGGAGTGGGTTTGGGTCTGGCGGAGTGGGTTTGGATCTGGCGGAGTGGGTTTAGGGTATGGCGGAGTGGGTTTGGGTCTGGCGGAGTGGGTTTGGGTCTGGCGGAGTGGGTTTGTGTCTGGCGGAGTGGGTTTGGGTCTGGCGGAGTGGGTTTGGGTCTGGCGGAGTGGGTTTGTGTCTGGCGGAGTGGGTTTGGGTCTGGCGGAGTAAGTTCGGGTCTGGCGGAGTGGGTTTGGGTCTGGCGGAGTGGGTTTGGGTCTGGCGGAGTGGATTTGGCTCTGGCGGAGTGGGTTCGGGTCTGGCGGATTGGGATCGGGTCTGTCGGAGTGGGTTCGGGTCTGGCGGAGTGGTTCGTGTCTGGCGGAGTGGGTTCGGGTCTGGCGGAGTGGGTTCGGGTCTGGCGGAATGGGTTCGGCTCTGGCGGTGTGGGTTCGGGACTGGCGGAGTGTGTTTGGGTCTGGCGGAGTGGGTTCGGGTCTGGCGGAGTGGGTTTGGGTCTGGCGGAGTGGGTTTGGGTCTGGCGGGGTGGGTTTGGGTCTGGCGGAGTGGGTTTGGGTCTGGCGGAGTGGGTTAGGATCTGACGGAGTGGGTTTGAGTCTGGCGGTGGGTTTGGGTCTGGCGGAGTGGGTTTGGGTCTGGCGGAGTGGGTTTGGGTCTGGCGGAGTGGGTTTGGGTCTGGCGGAGTGGGATTGGGTCTGGCGGAGTGGGTTTGGGGTCTGGCGGAGTGGGTTTGGGTCTGGCGGAGTGGGTTTGGGTCTGGCGGAGTGGGTTTGGTTCTGGCCGAGTGGGTTTGGGTCTGGCGGAGTGGGTTTGGGTCTGTCGGAGTGGGTTTGGGTCTGGCGGAGTGGGTTTGGGTCTGCCGGAGTGGGTTTGGGGTCTGGCGGAGTGGGTTTGTGTCTGGCGGAGTGGGTTCGGGTCTGGCGGAGTAAGTTCGGGTCTGGCGGAGTGGGTTTGGGTCTGGCGGAGTGGGTTTGGGTCTGGCGGAGTGGATTTGGCTCTGGCGGATTGGGTTCGGGTCTGGCGGATTGGGATCGGGTCTGTCGGAGTGGGTTCGGGTCTGGCGGAGTGGGTTCGGGTCTGGCGGAGTGGGTTCGGGTCTGGCGGAGTGGGTTCGGGTCTGGCGGAATGGGTTCGGCTCTGGCGGTGTGGGTTCGGGACTGGCGGAGTGTGTTTGGGTCTGGCGGAGTGGGTTCGGGTCTGGCGGAGTGGGTTTGGGTCTGGCGGAGTGGGTTTGGGTCTGGCGGGGTGGGTTTGGGTCTGGCGGAGTGGGTTTGGGTCTGGCGGAGTGGGTTAGGATCTGACGGAGTGGGCTTGGGTCTGGCGGTGGGTTTGGGTATGGCAGAGTGGGTTTGGGTCTGGCGGATTGGGTTTGGGTCTGGCGGAGTGGGTTTGGGTCTGGCGGAGTGGGTTTGAATCTGGCGGAGTGGGTTTAGGGTATGGCGGAGTGGGTTTGGGTCTGGCGGAGTGGGTTTGGGTCTGGCGGAGTGGGTTTGTGTCTGGCGGAGTGGGTTTGGGTCTGGCGGAGTGGGTTTGGGTCTGGCGGAGTGGGTTTGGGTCTGGCGGAGTGGGTTTGGGTCTGGCGGAGTGGGTTTGGGGTCTGGCGGAGTGGGTTTGTGTCTGGCGGAGTGGGTTTGGGTCTGGCGGAGTAGGTTTGGGTCTGGCGGAGTGGGTTTTGGTCTGGCGGAGTGGGTTTGGGTCTGGCGGAGTGGGTTTGGGTCTGGCAGAGTGTGTTCGGGTCGGGCGGAGTGGGTTCGGGTCTGACGGAGTGGGTTTGGGTCTGGCGGAGTGGGTTTGGGTCTGGCGGAGTGTGTTTGGAGTCTGGCGGAGTGGGTTTGGGTCTGGCGGAGTGGGTTCGGGTCTGACGGAATGGCTTCGGCTCTGGCGGTGTGGGTTCGGGACTGGCGGAGTGTGTTTGGGTCTGGCGGAGTGGGTTCGGGTCTGGCGGAGTGGGTTTGGGTCTGGCGGAGTGGGTTTGGGTCTGGCGGGGTGGGTTTGGGTCTGGCGGAGTGGGTTTGGGTCTGGCGGAGTGGGTTAGGATCTGACGGAGTGGGCTTGGGTCTGGCGGTGGGTTTGGGTATGGCAGAGTGGGTTTGGGTCTGGCGGATTGGGTTTGGGTCTGGCGGAGTGGGTTTGGGTCTGGCGGAGTGGGTTTGGATCTGGCGGAGTGGGTTTAGGGTATGGCGGAGTGGGTTTGGGTCTGGCGGAGTGGGTTTGGGTCTGGCGGAGTGGGTTTGTGTCTGGCGGAGTGGGTTTGGGTCTGGCGGAGTGGGTTTGGGTCTAGCGGAGTGGGTTTGTGTCTGGCGGAGTGGGTTTGGGTCTGGCGGAGTAAGTTCGGGTCTGGCGGAGTGGGTTTGGGTCTGGCGGAGTGGGTTTGGGTCTGGCGGGGTGGGTTTGGGTCTGGCGGAGTGGGTTTGGGTCTGGCGGAGTGGGTTAGGATCTGACGGAGTGGGCTTGGGTCTGGTGGTGGGTTTGGGTATGGCAGAGTGGGTTTGGGTCTGGCGGATTGGGTTTGGGTCTGGCGGAGTGGGTTTGGGTCTGGCGGAGTGGGTTTGGATCTGGCGGAGTGGGTTTAGGGTATGGCGGAGTGGGTTTGGGTCTGGCGGAGTGGGTTTGGGTCTGGCGGAGTGGGTTTGTGTCTGGCGGAGTGGGTTTGGGTCTGGCGGAGTGGGTTTGGGTCTGGCGGAGTGGGTTTGTGTCTGGCGGAGTGGGTTTGGGTCTGGCGGAGTAAGTTCGGGTCTGGCGGAGTGGGTTTGGGTCTGGCGGAGTGGGTTTGGGTCTGGCGGAGTGGATTTGGCTCTGGCGGAGTGGGTTCGGGTCTGGCGGATTGGGATCGGGTCTGTCGGAGTGGGTTCGGGTCTGGCGGAGTGGTTCGTGTCTGGCGGAGTGGGTTCGGGTCTGGCGGAGTGGGTTCGGGTCTGGCGGAATGGGTTCGGCTCTGGCGGTGTGGGTTCGGGACTGGCGGAGTGTGTTTGGGTCTCGCGGAGTGGGTTCGGGTCTGGCGGAGTGGGTTTGGGTCTGGCGGAGTGGGTTTGGGTCTGGCGGGGTGGGTTTGGGTCTGGCGGAGTGGGTTTGGGTCTGGCGGAGTGGGTTAGGATCTGACGGAGTGGGTTTGAGTCTGGCGGTGGGTTTGGGTCTGGCGGAGTGGGTTTGGGTCTGGCGGAGTGGGTTTGGGTCTGGCGGAGTGGGTTTGGGTCTGGCGGAGTGGGATTGGGTCTGGCGGAGTGGGTTTGGGGTCTGGCGGAGTGGGTTTGGGTCTGGCGGAGTGGGGTTGGGTCTGGCGGAGTGGGTTTGGTTCTGGCGGAGTGGGTTTGGGTCTGGCGGAGTGGGTTTGGGTCTGTCGGAGTGGGTTTGGGTCTGGCGGAGTGGGTTTGGGTCTGCCGGAGTGGGTTTGGGGTCTGGCGGAGTGGGTTTGTGTCTGGCGGAGTGGGTTTGGGTCTGGCGGAGTAAGTTCGGGTCTGGCGGAGTGGGTTTGGGTCTGGCGGAGTGGGTTTGGGTCTGGCGGAGTGGATTTGGCTCTGGCGGATTGGGTTTGGGTCTGGCGGATTGGGATCGGGTCTGTCGGAGTGGGTTCGGGTCTGGCGGAGTGGGTTCGGGTCTGGCGGAGTGGGTTCGGGTCTGGCGGAGTGGGTTCGGGTCTGGCGGAGTGGGTTTGGGTCTGGCGGAGTGGGTTTGGGTCTGGCGGGGTGGGTTTGGGTCTGGCGGAGTGGGTTTGGGTCTGGCGGAGTGGGTTAGGATCTGACGGAGTGGGCTTGGGTCTGGCGGTGGGTTTGGGTATGGCAGAGTGGGTTTGGGTCTGGATGATTGGGTTTGGGTCTGGCGGAGTGGGTTTGGGTCTGGCGGAGTGGGTTTGGATCTGGCGGAGTGGGTTTAGGGTATGGCGGAGTGGGTTTGGGTCTGGCGGAGTGGGTTTGGGTCTGGCGGAGTGGGTTTGGGTCAGGCGGAGTGGGTTTGGGTCTGGCGGAGTGGGTTTGGGTCTGGCGGAGTGGGTTTGGGTCTGGCGGAGTGGGTTTGGGTCTGGCGGAGTGGGTTTGGGGTCTGGCGGAGTGGGTTTGTGTCTGGCGGAGTGGGTTTGGGTCTGGCGGAGTGGGTTTGGGTCTGGTGGAGTGGGTTTGGGTCTGGCGGAGTGGGTTTGGTTCTGGCGGAGTGGGCTTGGGTCTGGCGGTGGGTTTGGGTATGGCAGAGTGGGTTTGGGTCTGGCGGATTGGGTTTGGGTCTGGCGGAGTGGGTTTGGGGCTGGCGGAGTGGGTTTGGATCTAGCGGAGTGGGTTTAGGGTATGGCGGGGTGGGTTTGGGTCTGGCGGAGTGGGTTTGGGTATGGCGGAGTGGGTTTGGGTCTGGCGGAGTGGGTTTGGGTCTGGCGGAGTGGGTTTGGGTCTGGCGGAGTGGGTTTGGGTCTGGCGGAGTGGGTTTGGGTCTGGCGGAGTGGGTTTGGGGTCTGGCGGAGTGGGTTTGTGTCTGGCGGAGTGGGTTTGGGTCTGGCGGAGTAGGTTTGGGTCTGGCGGTGTGGGTTTGGGTCTGGCGGAGTGGGTTTGGTTCTGGCGGAGTGGGTTTGGTGTCTGGCGGAGTGGGTTTGTGTCTGGCTGAGTGGGTTTGGGTCTGGCGGAGTAAGTTTGGGTCTGGCGGAGTGGGTTTGGATCTGGCGGAGTGGGTTTGGGTCTGGCGGAGTGGGTTCGGGTCTGGCGGATTGGGTTTGGGTCTGTCGGAGTGGGTTCGGGTCTGGCGGAGTGTGTTTGGATCTGGCATAGTGGGTTCGGGTCTGGCGGAGTGGGTTTGGGTCTGGCGGAGTGGATTTGGGTCTGGCGGGGTGGGTTTGTGTCTGGCGGAGTGGGTTTGGGTCTGGCGGAGTGGGTTAGGGTCTGGCGGAGTGGGTTTGGGTCTGGCGGTGGGTTTGGGTATGGCAGAGTGGGTTTGGGTCTGGCGGAGTGGGTTTGGGTCTGGCGGAGTGGGTTTGGGTCTGGCGGAGTGGGTTTGGGTCTGGCGGAGTGGGATTGGGTCTGGCGGAGTGGGTTTGGGGTCTGGCGAAGTGGGTTTGGGTCTGGCGGAGTGGGTTTGGGTCTGGCGGAGTGGGTTTGGTTCTGGCGGAGTGGGTTTGGGTCTGGCGGAGTGGGTTTGGGTCTGTCGGAGTGGGTTTGGGTCTGGCGGAGTGGGTTTGTGTCTGGCGGAGTGGGTTTGGGTCTGGCGGAGTAAGTTCGGGTCTGGCGGAGTGGGTTTGGGTCTTGCGGAGTGGGTTTGGGTCTGGCGGAGTGGATTTGGCTCTGGCGGAGTGGGTTCGGGTCTGGCGGATTGGGATCGGGTCTGTCGGAGTGGGTTCGGGTCTGGCGGAGTGGTTCGTGTCTGGCGGAGTGGGTTCGGGTCTGGCGGAGTGGGTTCGGGTCTGGCGGAATGGGTTCGGCTCTGGCGGTGTGGGTTCGGGACTGGCGGAGTGTGTTTGGGTCTGGCGGAGTGGGTTCGGGTCTGGCGGAGTGGGTTTGGGTCTGGCGGAGTGGGTTTGGGTCTGGCGGGGTGGGTTTGGGTCTGGCGGAGTGGGTTTGGGTCTGGCGGAGTGGGTTAGGATCTGACGGAGTGGGTTTGAGTCTGGCGGTGGGTTTGGGTCTGGCGGAGTGGGTTTGGGTCTGGCGGAGTGGGTTTGGGTCTGGCGGAGTGGGTTTGGGTCTGGCGGAGTGGGATTGGGTCTGGCGGAGTGGGTTTGGGGTCTGGCGGAGTGGGTTTGGGTCTGGCGGAGTGGGTTTGGGTCTGGCGGAGTGGGTTTGGTTCTGGCGGAGTGGGTTTGGGTCTGGCGGAGTGGGTTTGGGTCTGTCGGAGTGGGTTTGGGTCTGGCGGAGTGGGTTTGGGTCTGGCGGAGTGGGTTTGGGGTCTGGCGGAGTGGGTTTGTGTCTGGCGGAGTGGGTTTGGGTCTGGCGGAGTAAGTTCGGGTCTGGCGGAGTGGGTTTGGGTCTGGAGGAGTGGGTTTGGGTCTGGCGGAGTGGATTTGGCTCTGGCGGATTGGGTTCGGGTCTGGCGGATTGGGATCGGGTCTGTCGGAGTGGGTTCGGGTCTGGCGGAGTGGGTTCGGGTCTGGCGGAGTGGGTTCGGGTCTGGCGGAGTGGGTTCGGGTCTGGCGGAATGGCTTCGGCTCTGGCGGTGTGGGTTCGGGACTGGTGGAGTGTGTTTGGGTCTGGCGGAGTGGGTTCGGGTCTGGCGGAGTGGGTTTGGGTCTGGCGGAGTGGGTTTGGGTCTGGCGGGGTGGGTTTGGGTCTGGCGGAGTGGGTTTGGGTCTGGCGGAGTGGGTTAGGATCTGACGGAGTGGGCTTGGGTCTGCCGGTGGGTTTGGGTATGGCAGAGTGGGTTTGGGTCTGGCGGATTGGGTTTGGGACTGGCGGAGTGGGTTTGGTTCTGGCGGAGTGGGTTTGGATCTGGCGGAGTGGGTTTAGGGTATGGCGGAGTGGGTTTGGGTCTGGCGGAGTGGGTTTGGGTCTGGCGGAGTGGGTTTGTGTCTGGCGGAGTGGGTTTGGGTCTGGCGGAGTGGGTTTGGGCCTGGCGGAGTGGGTTTGTGTCTGGCGGAGTGGGTTTGGGTCTGGCGGAGTAAGTTCGGGTCTGGCGGAGTGGGTTTGGGTCTGGCGGAGTGGGTTTGGGTCTGGCGGAGTGGATTTGGCTCTGGCGGAGTGGGTTCGGGTCTGGCGGATTGGGATCGGGTCTGTCGGAGTGGGTTCGGGTCTGGCGGAGTGGTTCGTGTCTGGCGGAGTGGGTTCGGGTCTGGCGGAGTGGGTTCGGGTCTGGTGGAATGGGTTCGGCTCTGGCGGTGTGGGTTCGGGACTGGCGGAGTGTGTTTGGGTCTGGCGGAGTGGGTTCGGGTCTGGCGGAGTGGGTTTGGGTCTGGCGGAGTGGGTTTGGGTCTGGCGGGGTGGGTTTGGGTCTGGCGGAGTGGGTTTGGGTCTGGCGGAGTGGGTTAGGATGTGACGGAGTGGGTTTGAGTCTGGCGGTGGGTTTGGGTCTGGCGGAGTGGGTTTGGGTCTGGCGGAGTGGGTTTGGGTCTGGCGGAGTGGGTTTGGGTCTGGCGGAGTGGGATTGGGTCTGGCGGAGTGGGTTTGGGGTCTGGCGGAGTCGGTTTGGGTCTGGCGGAGTGGGTTTGGGTCTGGCGGAGTGGGTTTGGTTCTGGCGGAGTGGGTTTGGGTCTGGCGGAGTGGGTTTGGGTCTGTCGGAGTGGGTTTGGGTCTGGCGGAGTGGGTTTGGGTCTGCCGGAGTGGGTTTGGGGTCTGGCGGAGTGGGTTTGTGTCTGGCGGAGTGGGTTTGGGTCTGGCGGAGTAAGTTCGGGTCTGGCGGAGTGGGTTTGGGTCTGGCGGAGTGGGTTTGGGTCTGGCGGAGTGGATTTGGCTCTGGCGGATTGGGTTCGGGTCTGGCGGATTGGGATCGGGTCTGTCGGAGTGGGTTCGGGTCTGGCGGAGTGGGTTCGGGTCTGGCGGAGTGGGTTCGGGTCTGGCGGAGTGGGTTCGGGTCTGGCGGAATGGGTTCGGCTCTGGCGGTGTGGGTTCGGGACTGGCGGAGTGTGTTTGGGTCTGGCGGAGTGGGTTCGGGTCTGGCGGAGTGGGTTTGGGTCTGGCGGAGTGGGTTTGGGTCTGGCGGGGTGGGTTTGGGTCTGGCGGAGTGGGTTTGGGTCTGGCGGAGTGGGTTAGGATCTGACGGAGTGGGCTTGGGTCTGGCGGTGGGTTTGGGTATGGCAGAGTGGGATTGGGTCTGGCGGATTGGGTTTGGGTCTGGCGGAGTGGGTTTGGGTCTGGCGGAGTGGGTTTGGATCTGGCGGAGTGGGTTTAGGGTATGGCGGAGTGGGTTTGGGTCTGGCGGAGTGGGTTTGGGTCTGGCGGAGTGGGTTTGTGTCTGGCGGAGTGGGTTTGGGTCTGGCGGAGTGGGTTTGGGTCTGGCGGAGTGGGTTTGGGTCTGGCGGAGTGGGTTTGGGTCTGGCGGAGTGGGTTTGGGGTCTGGCGGAGTGGGTTTGTGTCTGGCGGAGTGGGTTTGGGTCTGGCGGAGTAGGTTTGGGTCTGGCGGAGTGGGTTTTGGTCTGGCGGAGTGGGTTTGGGTCTGGCGGAGAGGGTTTGGGTCTGGCAGAGTGTGTTCGGGTCGGGCGGAGTGGGTTCGGGTCTGACGGAGTGGGTTTGGGTCTGGCGGAGTGGGTTTGGGTCTGGCGGAGTGTGTTTGGAGTCTGGCGGAGTGGGTTTGGGTCTGGCGGAGTGGGTTCGGGTCTGACGGAATGGCTTCGGCTCTGGCGGTGTGGGTTCGGGACTGGCGGAGTGTTTTTGGGTCTGGCGGAGTGGGTTCGGGTCTGGCGGAGTGGGTTTGGGTCTGGCGGAGTGGGTTTGGGTCTGGCGGGGTGGGTTTGGGTCTGGCGGAGTGGGTTTGGGTCTGGCGGAGTGGGTTAGGATCTGACGGAGTGGGCTTGGGTCTGGCGGTGGGTTTGGGTATGGCAGAGTGGGTTTGGGTCTGGCGGATTGGGTTTGGGTCTGGCGGAGTGGGTTTGGGTCTGGCGGAGTGGGTTTGGATCTGGCGGAGTGGGTTTAGGGTATGGCGGAGTGGGTTTGGGTCTGGCGGAGTGGGTTTGGGTCTGGCGGAGTGGGTTTGTGTCTGGCGGAGTGGGTTTGGGTCTGGCGGAGTGGGTTTGCGTCTAGCGGAGTGGGTTTGTGTCTGGCGGAGTGGGTTTGGGTCTGGCGGAGTAAGTTCGGGTCTGGCGGAGTGGGTTTGGGTCTGGCGGAGTGGGTTTGGGTCTGGCGGGGTGGGTTTGGGTCTGGCGGAGTGGGTTTGGGTCTGGCGGATTGGGTTAGGATCTGACGGAGTGGGCTTGGGTCTGGTGGTGGGTTTGGGTATGGCAGAGTGGGTTTGGGTCTGGCGGATTGGGTTTGGGTCTGGCGGAGTGGGTTTGGGTCTGGCGGAGTGGGTTTGGATCTGGCGGAGTGGGTTTAGGGTATGGCGGAGTGGGTTTGGGTCTGGCGGAGTGGGTTTGGGTCTGGCGGAGTGGGTTTGTGTCTGGCGGAGTGGGTTTGGGTCTGGCGGAGTGGGTTTGTGTCTGGCGGAGTGGGTTTGTGTCTGGCGGAGTGGGTTTGGGTCTGGCGGAGTAAGTTCGGGTCTGGCGGAGTGGGTTTGGGTCTGGCGGAGTGGGTTTGGGTCTGGCGGAGTGGATTTGGCTCTGGCGGAGTGGGTTCGGGTCTGGCGGATTGGGATCGGGTCTGTCGGAGTGGGTTCGGGTCTGGCGGAGTGGTTCGTGTCTGGCGGAGTGGGTTCGGGTCTGGCGGAGTGGGTTCGGGTCTGGCGGAATGGGTTCGGCTCTGGCGGTGTGGGTTCGGGAATGGCGGAGTGTGTTTGGGTCTGGCGGAGTGGGTTCGGGTCTGGCGGAGTGGGTTTGGGTCTGGCGGAGTGGGTTTGGGTCTGGCGGGGTGGGTTTGGGTCTGGCGGAGTGGGTTTGGGTCTGGCGGAGTGGGTTAGGATCTGACGGAGTGGGTTTGAGTCTGGCGGTGGGTTTGGGTCTGGCGGAGTGGGTTTGGGTCTGGCGGAGTGGGTTTGGGTCTGGCGGAGTGGGTTTGGGTCTGGCGGAGTGGGATTGGGTCTGGCGGAGTGGGTTTGAGGTCTGGCGGAGTGGGTTTGGGTCTGGCGGAGTGGGTTTGGGTCTGGCGGAGTGGGTTTGGTTCTGGCGGAGTGGGTTTGGGTCTGGCGGAGTGGGTTTGGGTCTGTCGGAGTGGGTTTGGGTCTGGCGGAGTGGGTTTGGGTCTGCCGGAGTGGGTTTGGGGTCTGGCGGAGTGGGTTTGTGTCTGGCGGAGTGGGTTTGGGTCTGGCGGAGTAAGTTCGGGTCTGGCGGAGTGGGTTTGGGTCTGGCGGAGTGGGTTTGGGTCTGGCGGGGTGGGTTTGGGTCTGGCGGAGTGGGTTTGGGTCTGGCGGATTGGGTTAGGATCTGACGGAGTGGGCTTGGGTCTGGTGGTGGGTTTGGGTATGGCAGAGTGGGTTTGGGTCTGGCGGATTGGGTTTGGGTCTGGCGGAGTGGGTTTGGGTCTGGCGGAGTGGGTTTGGATCTGGCGGAGTGGGTTTAGGGTATGGCGGAGTGGGTTTGGGTCTGGCGGAGTGGGTTTGGGTCTGGCGGAGTGGGTTTGTGTCTGGCGGAGTGGGTTTGGGTCTGGCGGAGTGGGTTTGGGTCTGGCGGAGTGGGTTTGTGTCTGGCGGAGTGGGTTTGGGTCTGGCGGAGTAAGTTCGGGTCTGGCGGAGTGGGTTTGGGTCTGGCGGAGTGGGTTTGGGTCTGGCGGAGTGGATTTGGCTCTGGCGGAGTGGGTTCGGGTCTGGCGGATTGGGATCGGGTCTGTCGGAGTGGGTTCGGGTCTGGCGGAGTGGTTCGTGTCTGGCGGAGTGGGTTCGGGTCTGGCGGAGTGGGTTCGGGTCTGGCGGAATGGGTTCGGCTCTGGCGGTGTGGGTTCGGGAATGGCGGAGTGTGTTTGGGTCTGGCGGAGTGGGTTCGGGTCTGGCGGAGTGGGTTTGGGTCTGGCGGAGTGGGTTTGGGTCTGGCGGGGTGGGTTTGGGTCTGGCGGAGTGGGTTTGGGTCTGGCGGAGTGGGTTAGGATCTGACGGAGTGGGTTTGAGTCTGGCGGTGGGTTTGGGTCTGGCGGAGTGGGTTTGGGTCTGGCGGAGTGGGTTTGGGTCTGGCGGAGTGGGTTTGGGTCTGGCGGAGTGGGATTGGGTCTGGCGGAGTGGGTTTGAGGTCTGGCGGAGTGGGTTTGGGTCTGGCGGAGTGGGTTTGGGTCTGGCGGAGTGGGTTTGGTTCTGGCGGAGTGGGTTTGGGTCTGGCGGAGTGGGTTTGGGTCTGTCGGAGTGGGTTTGGGTCTGGCGGAGTGGGTTTGGGTCTGCCGGAGTGGGTTTGGGGTCTGGCGGAGTGGGTTTGTGTCTGGCGGAGTGGGTTTGGGTCTGGCGGAGTAAGTTCGGGTCTGGCGGAGTGGGTTTGGGTCTGGCGGAGTGGGTTTGGGTCTGGCGGAGTGGATTTGGCTCTGGCGGATTGGGTTCGGGTCTGGCGGATTGGGATCGGGTCTGTCGGAGTGGGTTCGGGTCTGGCGGAGTGGGTTCGGGTCTGGCGGAGTGGGTTCGGGTCTGGCGGAGTGGGTTCGGGTCTGGCGGAATGGGTTCGGCTCTGGCGGTGTGGGTTCGGGACTGGCGGAGTGTGTTTGGGTCTGGCGGAGTGGGTTCGGGTCTGGCGGAGTGGGTTTGGGTCTGGCGGAGTGGGTTTGGGTCTGGCGGGGTGGGTTTGGGTCTGGCGGAGTGTGTTTGGGTCTGGCGGAGTGGGTTAGGATCTGACGGAGTGGGCTTGGGTCTGGCGGTGGGTTTGGGTATGGCAGAGTGGGTTTGGGTCTGGCGGATTGGGTTTGGGTCTGGCGGAGTGGGTTTGGGTCTGGCGGAGTGGGTTTGGATCTGGCGGAGTGGGTTTAGGGTATGGCGGAGTGGGTTTGGGTCTGGCGGAGTGGGTTTGGGTCTGGCGGAGTGGGTTTGTGTCTGGCGGAGTGGGTTTGGGTCTGGCGGAGTGGGTTTGGGTCTGGCGGAGTGGGTTTGGGTCTGGCGGAGTGGGTTTGGGTCTGGCGGAGTGGGTTTGGGGTCTGGCGGAGTGGGTTTGTGTCTGGCGGAGTGGGTTTGGGTCTGGCGGAGTAGGTTTGGGTCTGGCGGAGTGGGTTTTGGTCTGGCGGTGTGGGTTTGGGTCTGGCGGAGTGGGTTTGGGTCTGGCAGAGTGTGTTCGGGTCGGGCGGAGTGGGTTCGGGTCTGACGGAGTGGGTTTGGGTCTGGCGGAGTGGGTTTGGGTCTGGCGGAGTGTGTTTGGAGTCTGGCGGAGTGGGTTTGGGTCTGGCGGAGTCGGTTCGGGTCTGACGGAGTGGGTTTGGGTCTGGCGGAGTGGGTTTGGGTCTGGCGGAGTGGGTTCGGGTCTGACGGAGTGGGTTTGGGTGTGGCGGAGTGGTTTGGGTCTGGCGGAGTGGGTTTGGGTCTGGCGGAGTGGGTTTTGGTCTGGCGGAGTGGGATTGGGTCTGGCGGAGTGGGTTCGGGTCTGGCGGAGTGGGTTCGGGTCTGGCGGAGTGGGATTGGGTATGGCGGAGTGGGTTTGGGTCTGGCAGAGTGGGTTTGGGTGTGGCGGAGTGGGGTTGGGTCTGGAGGAGTGGGTTTGGGTCTGGCGGATTGGGTTTGGGTCTGGCGGAGTGGGTTTGGGTCTGGCGGAGTGGGTTTGGGTCTGGCGGAGTGGGTTTGGGGTCTGGCGGAGTGGGTTTGTGTCTGGCGGAGTGGGTTTGGGTCTGGCGGAGTAAGTATGGGTGTGGCGGAGTGAGTTTGGGTCTGGCGGAGTAGGTTTGGGTCTGGCGGAGTGGGGTTGGGTCTGGCGGAGTGGGCTTGGGTCTGGCAGAGTGGGCTTGGGTCTGGCGGAGTGGGTTTGCGTCTGGCCGAATGGGGTTGGGTCTGGCGGAGTGGGTTTGGGTCTGGCGGGGGGGGTTTGGGTCTGGCGGAGTGGGTTTGGGTCTTGCGGAGTGGGTTTGGGTCTGGCGGAGTGGGTTTGGGTCTGGCGGAGTGGGTTTGGGTCTGGCGGAGTGGGTTTGGGGTCTGTCGGAGAGGGTTTGGGTCTGGCGGTGTGGGTTTGGGTCTGGCGGTGTGGGTTTGGGTCTGGCGGAGTGGGTTTGGGTCTGGCGGAGTGGGCTTCGGTCTGGCGGAGTGGGTTTGGGTCTGGCGGAGTGGGTTTGGGTCTGGCGGAGTGGGTTTGGGTCTGGCGGAGTGGGTTTGGGTCTGGCGGAGTGGGTTTGGGTCTGGCGGAGTGGGTTTGGGTCTGGCGGAGTGGGTTGTGGTCTGGCGGAGTGGGTTTGGGTCTGGCGGAGTGGGTTGTGGTCTGGCGGAGTGGGTTCGGGTCTGGCGGAGTGGGTTCGGGTCTGGCGGAGTGGGATTGGGTATGGCGGAGTGGGTTTGGGTCTGGCAGAGTGGGTTTGGGTGTGGCGGAGTGGGGTTGGGTCTGGAGGAGTGGGTTTGGGTCTGGCGGATTGGGTTTGGGTCTGGCGGAGTGGGTTTGGGTCTGGCGGAGTGGGTTTGGGTCTGGCGGAGTGGGTTTGGGGTCTGGCGGAGTGGGTTTGTGTCTGGCGGAGTGGGTTTGGGTCTGGCGGAGTAAGTATGGGTGTGGCGGAGTGAGTTTGGGTCTGGCGGAGTAGGTTTGGGTCTGGCGGAGTGGGGTTGGGTCTGGCGGAGTGGGCTTGGGTCTGGCAGAGTGGGCTTGGGTCTGGCGGAGTGGGTTTGCGTCTGGCCGAATGGGGTTGGGTCTGGCGGAGTGGGTTTGGGTCTGGCGGGGGGGGTTTGGGTCTGGCGGAGTGGGTTTGGGTCTTGCGGAGTGGGTTTGGGTCTGGCGGAGTGGGTTTGGGTCTGGCGGAGTGGGTTTGGGTCTGGCGGAGTGGGTTTGGGGTCTGTCGGAGAGGGTTTGGGTCTGGCGGTGTGGGTTTGGGTCTGGCGGTGTGGGTTTGGGTCTGGCGGAGTGGGTTTGGGTCTGGCGGAGTGGGCTTCGGTCTGGCGGAGTGGGTTTGGGTCTGGCGGAGTGGGTTTGGGTCTGGCGGAGTGGGTTTGGGTCTGGCGGAGTGGGTTTGGGTCTGGCGGAGTGGGTTTGGGTCTGGCGGAGTGGGTTTGGGTCTGGCGGAGTGGGTTGTGGTCTGGCGGAGTGGGTTTGGGTCTGGCGGAGTGGGTTTGGGTCTGGCGGAGTGGGTTCGGGTCTGGCGGAGTGGGATCGGGTCTGGCGGAGTGGGTTTGGGTCTGGCGGAGTGGGTTCGGGTCTGGCGGAGTGGGATCGGGTCTGGCGGGGAGGATTCGGGTCTGGCGGAGTGGGTTTGGGTCTGGCGGAGTGGGTTCGGGTCTGACGGAGTGGGTTTGGGTCTGGCGGAGTGGGTTTGGGTCTGGCGGAGTAAGTTTGGGTCTTGCGGAGTCGGTTTGGGTCTGTCGGAGTGGGTTTGGGTCTGGCGGAGTGGGTTTGGGTCTGGCGGAGTGGGTTTTGGTCTTGCGGAGTAGGTTTGGGTGTGGCGGAGTGGGTTTTTGTCTGGCGGAGTGGGTTTGGGTCTGGCAGAGTGGGTTTGGGTCTGGCGGAGTAAGTTTGGGTCTGGCGGAGTGGGTTTGGGTCTGGCGGAGCAAGTTTGGGTCTGGCGGAGTGGGTTTGGGTCTGGCGGAGTGGGCTTGGGTCTGGCGGAGTGCGTTTGGGTCTGGCGGAGTGGGTTTGGGTCTGGCGGAGTGAGTTTGGGTCTGGCGGAGTGGGTTTGGGTCTGGCGGTGTGGGTTTGGGTCTGGCGGAGTGGGTTTGGGTCTGGCGGAGTGGGCTTCGGTCTGGCGGCGTGGGTTTGGGTCTGGCGGAGTGGGTTTGGGTCTGGCGGAGTGGGTTTGGGTCTGGCGGAGTGGGTTTGGGTCTGGCGGAGTGGGTTTGGGTCTGGCGGAGTGGGTTTGGGTCTGGCGGAGTGGGTTGTGGTCTGGCGGAGTGGGTTTGGGTCTGGCGGAGTGGGTTTGGGTCTGGCGGAGTGGGTTCGGGTCTGGCGGAGTGGGACCGGGTCTGGCGGAGTGGGTTCGGGTCTGGCGGAGTGGGTTCGGGTCTGGCGGAGTGGGATCGGGTCTGGCGGGGAGGATTCGGGTCTGGCGGAGTGGGTTCGGGTCTGGCGGAGTGGGTTCGGGTCTGGCGGAGTGGGTTCGGGTCTGGCGGAGTGGGTTTGCGTCTGGCGGAGTGGGTTTGGGTCTGGCGGAGTGGGTTTGTGTATGGCGGAGTGGGTTTGGGTCTGGCGGAGTGGGTTTGGGTCTGGCTGAGTGGGTTGTGGTCTGGCGGAGTGGGTTCGGGTCTGGCGGAGTGGGTTCGGGTCTGGCGGAGTGGGTTCGGGTCTGGCGGAGTGGGATTGGGTCTGGCGGAGAGGGTTCGGGTCTGGCGGAGTGGGTTCGGGTCTGGCGGAGTGGGTTCGGGTCTGGCGGAGTGGGTTTGGGTCTGGCTGAGTGGGTTTGGATCTGGCGGAGTGGGTTTGCGTCTGGCGGAGTGGGTTTGGGTCTGGCGGAGTGGGTTTGGGTCTGGCGGAGTGGGTTTGGGTCTGGCGGAGTGGGTTTGGGTCTGGCGGAGTGGGTTTTGGTCTGGCGGAGTGGGTTTGGGTCTGGCGGTGTGGGTTTGTGGCTGGCGGAGTGGGTTTGGGTCTGGCGGAGTGGGCTTGGGTCTGGCGGAGTGGGTTTGGGTCTGGCGGAGTGGGGTTGGGTCTGGCGGAGTGGGCTTGGGTCTGGCGGAGTGGGTTTGGGTCTGGCGGAGTGGGTTTGGGTCTGGCGGAGTGGGTTTGGGTCTGGCGGAGTGGGTTTTGGTCTGGCCGAGTGGGTTTGGGTCTGGCGGAGTGGGTTTGGGTCTGGCGGAGTGGGTTTGGGTCTGGCGGGGTGGGTTTGTGTCTGGCGGAGTGGGTTTGGGTCTGGCGGAGTGAGTTAGGGTCTGGCGGAGTGGGTTTGGGTCTGGCGGTGGGTTTGGGTATGGCAGAGTTGGTTTGGGTCTGGCGGAGTGGGTTTGGGACTGGCGGAGTGGGTTTGGGTCTGGCGGAGTGGGTTAGGGTCTGGCGGAGTGGGTTTTGGTCTGGCGGAGTGGGTTTGGGTCTGTCGGAGTGGGTTTGGGTCTGGCGGAGTGGGTTTGGGTCTGGCGGAGTGGGTTCGGGTCTGACGGAGTGGGTTTGGGTCTGGCGGAGTGGGTTTGGGTCTGGCGGAGTAAGTTTGGGTCTTGTGGAGTCGGTTTGGGTCTGTCGGAGTGGGTTTGGGTCTGGCGGAGTGGGTTTGGGTCTGGCGGAGTGGGTTTTGGTCTGGCGGAGTAGGTTTGGGTGTGGCGGAGTGGGTTTTTGTCTGGCGGAGTGGGTTTGGGTCTGGCAGAGTGGGTTTGGGTCTGGCGGAGTAAGTTTGGGTCTGGCGGAGTGGGTTTGGGTCTGGCGGAGCAAGTTTGGGTCTGGCGGAGTGGGTTTGGGTCTGGCGGAGTGGGCTTGGATCTGGCGGAGTGGGTTTGGGTCTGGCAGAGTGGTGTTGGGTCTGGCGGAGTGGTCTTGGGTCTGGCGGAGTGGGTTTGGGTCTGGCGGAGTGGGTTTTGGTCTGGCGGAGTGGTTTTGGGTCTGGCGGAGTGGGTTTTGGTCTGGCGGAGTGCGTTTGGGTCTGGCGGAGTGGGTTTGGGTCTGGCGGAGTGAGTTTGGGTCTGGCGGAGTGGGTTTGGGTCTGGCGGAGTGGGTTTGGGTCTTGCGGAGTGGGTTTCGTTTTGGCGGATTGGGTTTGGGTCTAGCGGAGTGGGTTTGGGTCTCGCGGAGTGGGTTTGGGTCTGGCAGAGTGGGTGTGTGTCTGGCGGAGTGGGTTGGGGTCTGGCGGAGTGGGTTGGGTCTGGCGGAGTGGGTTGGGGTCTGGCGGAGTGGGATCGGGTCTGGCGGAGTGGGTTTGGGTTTGGCGGAGTGGGTTCGGGTCTGGCGGGTTGGGTTTGTGTCTGGCGGAGTGGGTTTGGGTCTGGCGGAGTGGGTTAGGGTCTGGCGGAGTGGGTTTGGGTCTGGCGGTGGGTTTGGGTGTGGCAGAGTCGGTTTGGGTCTGGCGCAGTGGGTTTGGGTCTGGCGGAGTGGGTTTGGGTCTGGCCGAGTGGGTTTGTGTCTGGCGGAGTGGGTTTGGGTCTGGCGGAGTGGGTTTGGGTCTGGCGGAGTGGGTTTGGGTCTGGCGGAGTGGGTTTGGGTCTGGCGGAGTGGGCTTGGGTCTGGCGGAGTGGGTTTGGGTCTGGCGGAGTGGGTTTGGGCCTGGCGGAGTGGGTTTTGGTCTGGCGGAGTGGGTTTGGGTCTGGCGGAGTGGGTTTGGGTCCGGCGGAGTGGGTTTGGGTCTGTCGGAGTGGGTTTGGGTCTGGCGGAGTGGGTTTGGGTCTTGCGGAGTGGGTTTGGGGTCTGGCGGAGTGGGTTTGTGTCTGGCGGACTGGGTTTGGGTCTGGCGGAGTAAGTTTGGGTCTTGCGGAGTCGGTTTGGGTCTGTCGGAGTGGGTTTGGGTCTGGCGGAGTGGGTTTGGGTCTGGCGGAGTGGGTTTTGGTCTGGCGGAGTGGGTTTGGGTCTGGCGGAGTGGGTTTTTGTCTGGCGGAGTGGGTTTGGGTCTGGCAGAGTGGGTTTGGGTCTGGCGGAGTAAGTTTGGGTCTGGCGGAGTGGGTTTGGGTCTGGCGGAGTAAGTTTGGGTCTGGCGGAGTGGGTTTGGGTCTGGCGGAGTGGGCTTGGGTCTGGCGGAGTGGGTTTGGGTCTGGCAGAGTGGTGTTGGGTCTGGCGGAGTGGGCTTGGGTCTGGCGGAGTGGGTTTGGGTCTGGCGGAGTGGGTTTTGGTCTGGCGGAGTGGGTTTGGGTCTGGCGGAGTGGGTTTTGGTCTGGCGGAGTGCGTTTGGGTCTGGCGGAGTGGGTTTGGGTCTGGAGGAGTGGGTTTGGGTCTGGCGGAGTGGGTTTGGGTCTGGCGGAGTGGGTTTGGGTCTTGCGGAGTGGGTTTCGTTTTGGCGGATTGGGTTTGGGTCTAGCGGACTGGGTTTGGGTCTCGCGGAGTGGGTTTGGGTCTGGCGGAGTGGGTGTGTGTCTGGCGGAATGGGTTTGGGTCTGGCGGAGTGGGTTTGTGTCTGGCGGAGTGGGTTCGGGTCTGGCGGAGTGGGTTCGGGTCTGGCGGAGTGGGTTTTGGTCTGGCGGAGTGGGTTTGGGTCTAGCGGAGTGGGTTTGTGTCTGGCGGAGTGGGTTTGGGTCTGGCGCAGTGGGGTTGGGGCTGGCGGAGTGGGCTTGGGTCTGGCGGAGTGGGTTTGGGTCTGGCGGAGTGGGTTTGGGTCTGGCGGAGTGGGTTTGGGTCTGGCGGAGGGGGTTTGGGTCTGGCGGAGTGGGTTTGGGTCTGGCCGATTGGTTTTCGGTCTGGCGGAATGGGTTTGGTTCTGGCGGAGTGGGTTTGGGTCTAGAGGAGTGGGTTTGGGTCTAGCGGAGTGGGTTTCGGTCTGGCGGAGTGGGTTTGGGTCTACCGGCGTGGGTTGGGGTCTGGCGGAGTGGGTTGGGGTCTGGCGGAGTGGGTTGGGGTCTGGCGGAGTGGGTTCGGGTCTGGCGGAATGGGTTCGGGTCTGGCGGAGTGGGTTCGGGTCTGGCGGAGTGTGTTCGGGTCTGGCGGAGTGGGTTTGGGTCTGGCGGAGTGGGTTTGGGTCTGGCAGCGTGGGTTTGGGTCTGGCGGAGTGCGTTTGGGTCTGGCGGAGTAGGTTTGGGTCTGTCGGAGTGGGTTTGGGTCTGTCGGAGTGGATTTGGGTCTGGCGGAGTGGGTTTGGGTCTAGCGGAGTGGGTTTGGGTCTGGCGGAGTGGGTTTAGGGTCTGGCGGAGTGGGTTTGGGTCTGTCGGAGTGGGTTTGGGTCAGGCGGAGTGGGTATAGGTCTGGCGGAGTGGGTTTGGGTCTGGCGGAGTGGGTTTGGGTCTGGCGGAGTGGGTTTGGGTCTGGAGGAGTGGGTTTGGGTCTGGCGGAGTGGGTTTAGGTCTGGCGGAGTGGCTTTGGGTCTGGCCGAGTGGGTTTGGGGTCTGGCGTAGTGGGTTTGGGCCTGGCGGAGTGGCTTTGGGTCTGGCGGAGTGGGTTTGGGTCTGGCGGAGTGGGTTTGGGTCTGGCGGAGTGGGTTTGTGTCTGGCGGAGTGGGTTTGGGTCTGGCGGAGTGGGTTTGGGTCTGGCGGAGTGGGCTTGGGTCTGGCGGAGTGGGTTTGGGTCTGGCGGATTGGGTTTAGGTCTGGCGGAGTGGGTTTGGGTCTGGCGGAGGGGGTTTTGGTGTGGCCGAGTGGGTTTGGGTCTGGCGGAGTGGGTTTGGGTCTGTCGGAGTGGGTTTGGGTCTGGCGGAGTGGGTTTGGGGTCTGGCGGAGTGGGTTGGGTCTGGCGGAGTGGGTTGGGGTCTGGCGGAGTGGGATCGGGTCTGGCGGAGTGGGTATGGGTCTGGCGGAGTGGGTTTTGTTCTGTCGGAGTGGGTTTGGGTCTGGCGGAGTGGGTTTGGGTCTGGCGGAGTGGGTTTGGGGCTGGCGGAGTGGGTTTGGGTCTGGCGGAGTGGGTTTTGTTCTGTCGGAGTGGGTTTGGGTCTGGCGGAGTGGGTTTGGGTCTGGCGGAGTGGGTTTGGGTCTGGCGGAGTGGGTTTGGGGTCTGGCGGAGTGGGTTTGTGTTTGGCGGAGTGGTTTTGGGTCTGGCGGAGTGGGTTTTGGTCTGGCGGAGTGCGTTTGGGTCTGGCGGAGTGGGTTTGGGTCTGGCGGAGTGGGTTTGGGTCTGGCGGAGTGGGTTTGGGTCTGGCGGAGTGGGTTTGGGTCTTACGGAGTGGGTTTCGTTTTGGCGGATTGGGTTTGGGTCCAGCGGAGTGGGTTTGGGTCTCGCGGAGTGGGTTTGGGTCTGGCGGAGTAAGTTTCGGTCTGGCGGAGTGGGTTTGGGTCTGGCGGAGTGGGTTTGGGTCTGGCGGAGTGGGTGTGTGTCTGGCGGAGTGGGTTTGGGTCTGGTGGAGTGGGTTTGTGTCTGGCGGAGTGGGTTCGGGTCTGGCGGAGTGGGTTCGGGTCTGGCGGAGTGGGTTTTGGTCTGGCGGAGTGGGTTTGGGTCTAGCGGAGTGGGTTTGTGTCTGGCGGAGTGGGTTTGGGTCTGGCGCAGTGGGGTTGGGGCTGGCGGAGTGGGCTTGGGACTGGCGGAGTGGGTTTGGGTCTGGCGGAGTGGGTTTGGGTCTGGCGGAGTGGGTTTGGGTCTGGCGGAGTGGGTTCGGGTCTGGCGTAGTGGGTTTGGGTCTGGCGGAGTGGGTTTCGGTCTGGCGGAATGGGTTTGGTTCTGGCGGAGTGGGTTTTGGTCTAGAGGAGTGGGTTTGGGTCTAGCGGAGTGGGTTTGGGTCTGGCGGAGTGGGTTTGGGTCTGGCGGCGTGGGTTGGGGTCTGGCGGAATGGGTTGGGGTCTGGCGGAGTGGGTTGGGGTCTGGCGGAGTGGGTTTGGGTCTGGCGGAATGGGTTCGGGTCTGGCGGAGTGGGTTCGGATCTGGCGGAGTGGTTTCGGGACTGGCGGAGCGGATTCGGGTCTGGCGGAGTGGGTTTGGGTCTGGCGGAGTGGGTTTGTGGTTTGGCCGAGTGGGTTTGGGTCTGCCGGAGTGGGTTTGGGTCTGGCCGAGTGCGTTTGGGTCTGGCGGAGTAGGTTTGGGTCTGGCGGAGTGGGTATGGGTCTGGCGGAGGGGGTTTGGGTCTGGCGGAGTGGGTTTGGGTCTGGCGGAGTGGGTTTGGGTCTGGCGGAGTGGGTTTGGGTCTGGCGGAGTGGGTTTGGGTCTGGTGCAGTGGGGTTGGGGCTGGCGGAGTGGGCTTGGGTCTGGCGGAGTGGGTTTGGGTCTGGCGGAGTGGGTTTGGGGCTGGCGGAGTGGGTTTGGGTCTGGCGTAGTGGGTTTTGGTCCGGCGCGTGGGTTTGGGTCTGGCGGAGTGGGTTTGGGTCTGGCGGAGTGGGTTTGGGTCTGGCGGAGTAAGTTTGGATCCGGCGGAGTGGGTTTGGGTCTGGCGGAGTGGGTTTGGGTCTGGCGGAGTGGGTTTGGGTCTGGCGGAGTGGGTTTGGGTCTGGCGGAGTGGGTTGTGGTCTGCCGGAGAGAGTTCGGGTCTGGCGGAGTGGGTTCGAGTCTGGCGGAGTGGGTTCGGATCTGGCGGAGTGGTTTCGGGACTGGCGTAGTGGGATCGGGTCTGGCGGAGAGAGTTCGGGTCTGGCGGAGTGGGTTCGGGTCTGGCGGAGTGGGTTCGGGTCTGGCGGAGTGGGTTTGGGTCTGGCCGAGTGGGTTTGCGTCTGGCCGAGTGGGTTTGGGTATGGCGGAGTGGGTTTGGGTCTGGCCGAGTGGGCTTGGGTGTGGCGGAGTGGGTTTGAGTCTGGCAGAGTGGGGTTGGGTCTGGCGGAGTGGGCTTGGGTCTGGCGGAGTGGGTTTGGGTCTGGCGGAGTGGGTTAGGGTCTGGCGGAGTGGGTTCGGGTCTGGCGGAGTGGGTTCGGGTCTGGCGGAGTGGGTTTTGGTCTGGCGGAGTGGGTTTGGGTCTAGCGGAGTGGGTTTGTGCCTGGCGGAGTGGGTTTGGGTCTGGCGGAGTAAGTTTGGGTCTGGCGGAGTGGGTTTGGGTCTGGCGGAGTGGGTTTGGGTCTGGCGGAGTGGGTTCGCGTCTGGCGGAGTGGGTTCGGGTATGGCAGAGTGGGTTCGGGTCTGTCAGAGTGGGTTTGGGTCTGGCGGCGTGGGTTGGGGTCTGGCGGAGTGGGTTGGGGTCTGGCGGAGTGGGTTCGGGTCTGGCGGAGTGGGTTCGGGTCTGGCGGAATGGGTTCGGGTCTGGGGGAGTGGGTTCGGGTCTGGCGGAGTGGGTTCGGGTCTGGCGGAGTGGGTTCGGGTCTGGCGGAGTGGGTTTGGGTCTGGCCGAGTGGGTTTGCGTCTGGCCGAGTGGGTTTGGGTATGGCGGAGTGGGTTTGGGTCTGGCCGAGTGGGCTTGGGTGTGGCGGAGTGGGTTTGAGTCTGGCAGAGTGGGGTTGGGTCTGGCGGAGTGGGCTTGGGTCTGGCGGAGTGGGTTTGGGTCTGGCGGAGTGGGTTAGGGTCTGGCGGAGTGGGTTCGGGTCTGGCGGAGTGGGTTCGGGTCTGGCGGAGTGGGTTTTGGTCTGGCGGAGTGGGTTTGGGTCTAGCGGAGTGGGTTTGTGCCTGGCGGAGTGGGTTTGGGTCTGGCGGAGTAAGTTTGGGTCTGGCGGAGTGGGTTTGGGTCTGGCGGAGTGGGTTTGGGTCTGGCGGAGTGGATTCGCGTCTGGCGGAGTGGGTTCGGGTCTGGCAGAGTGGGTTCGGGTCTGTCAGAGTGGGTTTGGGTCTGGCGGCGTGGGTTGGGGTCTGGCGGAGTGGGTTGGGGTCTGGCGGAGTGGGTTCGGGTCTGGCGGAGTGGGTTCGGGTCTGGCGGAATGGGTTCGGGTCTGGGGGAGTGGGTTCGGGTCTGGCGGAGTGTGTTCAGGTCTGGCGCAGTGGGTTCGGGTCTGGCGGAGTGCGTTTGGGTCTGGCGGATTGGGTTTTGGGTCTGGCGGGGTGGGTTTGGGTGTGGCGGTGTGGGTTTGGGTCTGGTGGAGTGGGTTAGGGTCTGGCGGAGTGGGTTCGGGTCTGGCGGAGTGGGTTCAGGTCTGGAGGAGTGGGTTTGGGTCTGGCCGAGTGGGTTTGGGTCTGCCGGAGTGGGTTTGGGTCTGGCCGAGTGGGTTTGGGTCTGGCGGAGTAGGTTTGGGTCTGGCGGAGTGGGTATGGGTCTGGCGGAGGGGGTTTGGGTCTGGCGGAGTGGGTTTGGGTCTGGCGGAGTGGGTTTGGGTCTGGCGGAGTGGGTTTGGGTCTGGCGGAGTGGGTTTGGGTCTGGTGCAGTGGGGTTGGGGCTGGCGGAGTGGGCTTGGGTCTGGCGGAGTGGGTTTGGGTCTGGCGGAGTGGGTTTGGGGCTGGCGGAGTGGGTTTGGGTCTGGCGTAGTGGGTTTTGGTCTGGCGGGTGGGTTTGGGTCTGGCGGAGTGGGTTTGGGTCTGGCGGAGTGGGTTTGGGTCTGGCGGAGTAAGTTTGGATCCGGCGGAGTGGGTTTGGGTCTGGCGGAGTGGGTTTGGGTCTGGCGGAGTGGGTTTGGGTCTGGCGGAGTGGGTTTGGGTCTGGCGGAGTGGGTTGTGGTCTGCCGGAGAGAGTTCGGGTCTGGCGGAGTGGGTTCGGGTCTGGCGGAGTGGGTTCGGATCTGGCGGAGTGGTTTCGGGACTGGCGGAGTGGGATCGGGTCTGGCGGAGAGAGTTCGGGTCTGGCGGAGCGGGTTCGGGTCTGGCGGAGTGGGTTTGGGTCTGGCGGAGTGGGTTTGGGTCTGGCGGAGTGGGTTTGGGTCTGGCGGAGGGGGTTTGGGTCTGGCGGCTTGGGTTTGAGTCTGGCGGAGTGGGTTTCGGTCTGGCGGAATGGGTTTGGTTCTGGCGGAGTGGGTTTGGGTCTAGAGGAGTGGGTTTGGGTCTAGCGGAGTGGGTTTCGGTCTGGCGGAGTGGGTTTGGGTCTACCGGCGTGGGTTGGGGTCTGGCGGAGTGGGTTGGGGTCTGGCGGAGTGGGTTGGGGTCTGGCGGAGTGGGTTCGGGTCTGGCGGAATGGGTTCGGGTCTGGCGGAGTGGGTTCGGGTCTGGCGGAGTGTGTTCGGGTCTGGCGGAGTGGGTTTGGGTCTGGCGGAGTGGGTTTGGGTCTGGCAGCGTGGGTTTGGGTCTGGCGGAGTGCGTTTGGGTCTGGCGGAGTAGGTTTGGGTCTGTCGGAGTGGGTTTGGGTCTGTCGGAGTGGATTTGGGTCTGGCGGAGTGGGTTTGGGTCTAGCGGAGTGGGTTTGGGTCTGGCGGAGTGGGTTTAGGGTCTGGCGGAGTGGGTTTGGGTCTGTCGGAGTGGGTTTGGGTCAGGCGGAGTGGGTATAGGTCTGGCGGAGTGGGTTTGGGTCTGGCGGAGTGGGTTTGGGTCTGGTGGAGTGGGTTTGGGTCTGGAGGAGTGGGTTTGGGTCTGGCGGAGTGGGTTTAGGTCTGGCGGAGTGGCTTTGGGTCTGGCCGAGTGGGTTTGGGGTCTGGCGTAGTGGGTTTGGGTCTGGCGGAGTGGCTTTGGGTCTGGCGGAGTGGGTTTGGGTCTGGCGGAGTGGGTTTGGGTCTGGCGGAGTGGGTTTGTGTCTGGCGGAGTGGGTTTGGGTCTGGCGGAGTGGGTTTGGGTCTGGCGGAGTGGGCTTGGGTCTGGCGGAGTGGGTTTGGGTCTGGCGGATTGGGTTTAGGTCTGGCGGAGTGGGTTTGGGTCTGGCGGAGGGGGTTTTGGTGTGGCCGAGTGGGTTTGGGTCTGGCGGAGTGGGTTTGGGTCTGTCGGAGTGGGTTTGGGTCTGGCGGAGTGGGTTTGGGGTCTGGCGGAGTGGGTTGGGTCTGGCGGAGTGGGTTGGGGTCTGGCGGAGTGGGATCGGGTCTGGCGGAGTGGGTATGGGTCTGGCGGAGTGGGTTTTGTTCTGTCGGAGTGGGTTTGGGTCTGGCGGAGTGGGTTTGGGTCTGGCGGAGTGGGTTTGGGGCTGGCGGAGTGGGTTTGGGTCTGGCGGAGTGGGTTTTGTTCTGTCGGAGTGGGTTTGGGTCTGGCGGAGTGGGTTTGGGTCTGGCGGAGTGGGTTTGGGTCTGGCGGAGTGGGTTTGGGGTCTGGCGGAGTGGGTTTGTGTTTGGCGGAGTGGTTTTGGGTCTGGCGGAGTGGGTTTTGGTCTGGCGGAGTGCGTTTGGGTCTGGCGGAGTGGGTTTGGGTCTGGCGGAGTGGGTTTGGGTCTGGCGGAGTGGGTTTGGGTCTGGCGGAGTGGGTTTGGGTCTTACGGAGTGGGTTTCGTTTTGGCGGATTGGGTTTGGGTCCAGCGGAGTGGGTTTGGGTCTCGCGGAGTGGGTTTGGGTCTGGCGGAGTAAGTTTCGGTCTGGCGGAGTGGGTTTGGGTCTGGCGGAGTGGGTTTGGGTCTGGCGGAGTGGGTGTGTGTCTGGCGGAGTGGGTTTGGGTCTGGTGGAGTGGGTTTGTGTCTGGCGGAGTGGGTTTGGGTCTGGCGGAGTGGGTTTGGGTCTGGCGGAGTGGGTTTTGGTCTGGCGGAGTGGGTTTGGGTCTAGCGGAGTGGGTTTGTGTCTGGCGGAGTGGGTTTGGGTCTGGCGCAGTGGGGTTGGGGCTGGCGGAGTGGGCTTGGGACTGGCGGAGTGGGTTTGGGTCTGGCGGAGTGGGTTTGGGTCTGGCGGAGTGGGTTTGGGTCTGGCGGAGTGGGTTCGGGTCTGGCGGAGTGGGTTTGGGTCTGGCGGAGTGGGTTGTGGTCTGCCGGAGAGAGTTCGGGTCTGGCGGAATGGGTTTGGTTCTGGCGGAGTGGGTTCGAGTCTGGCGGAGTGGGTTCGGATCTGGCGGAGTGGTTTCGGGACTGGCGTAGTGGGATCGGGTCTGGCGGAGAGAGTTCGGGTCTGGCGGAGTGGGTTCGGGTCTGGCGGAGTGGGTTCGGGTCTGGCGGAGTGGGTTTGGGTCTGGCCGAGTGGGTTTGCGTCTGGCCGAGTGGGTTTGGGTATGGCGGAGTGGGTTTGGGTCTGGCCGAGTGGGCTTGGGTGTGGCGGAGTGGGTTTGAGTCTGGCAGAGTGGGGTTGGGTCTGGCGGAGTGGGCTTGGGTCTGGCGGAGTGGGTTTGGGTCTGGCGGAGTGGGTTAGGGTCTGGCGGAGTGGGTTCGGGTCTGGCGGAGTGGGTTCGGGTCTGGCGGAGTGGGTTTTGGTCTGGCGGAGTGGGTTTGGGTCTAGCGGAGTGGGTTTGTGCCTGGCGGAGTGGGTTTGGGTCTGGCGGAGTAAGTTTGGGTCTGGCGGAGTGGGTTTGGGTCTGGCGGAGTGGGTTTGGGTCTGGCGGAGTGGGTTCGCGTCTGGCGGAGTGGGTTCGGGTCTGGCAGAGTGGGTTCGGGTCTGTCAGAGTGGGTTTGGGTCTGGCGGCGTGGGTTGGGGTCTGGCGGAGTGGGTTGGGGTCTGGCGGAGTGGGTTCGGGTCTGGCGGAGTGGGTTCGGGTCTGGCGGAATGGGTTCGGGTCTGGGGGAGTGGGTTCGGGTCTGGCGGAGTGTGTTCAGGTCTGGCGCAGTGGGTTCGGGTCTGGCGGAGTGCGTTTGGGTCTGGCGGATTGGGTTTGGGTCTGGCGGGGTGGGTTTGGGTGTGGCGGTGTGGGTTTGGGTCTGGTGGAGTGGGTTAGGGTCTGGCGGAGTGGGTTCGGGTCTGGCGGAGTGGGTTCGGGTCTGGAGGAGTGGGTTTGGGTCTGGCCGAGTGGGTTTGGGTCTGCCGGAGTGGGTTTGGGTCTGGCCGAGTGGGTTTGGGTCTGGCGGAGTAGGTTTGGGTCTGGCGGAGTGGGTATGGGTCTGGCGGAGGGGGTTTGGGTCTGGCGGAGTGGGTTTGGGTCTGGCGGAGTGGGTTTGGGTCTGGCGGAGTGGGTTTGGGTCTGGCGGAGTGGGTTTGGGTCTGGTGCAGTGGGGTTGGGGCTGGCGGAGTGGGCTTGGGTCTGGCGGAGTGGGTTTGGGTCTGGCGGAGTGGGTTTGGGTCTGGCGGAGTGGGTTTGGGGCTGGCGGAGTGGGTTTGGGTCTGGCGTAGTGGGTTTTGGTCTGGCGGGTGGGTTTGGGTCTGGCGGAGTGGGTTTGGGTCTGGCGGAGTGGGTTTGGGTCTGGCGGAGTAAGTTTGGATCCGGCGGAGTGGGTTTGGGTCTGGCGGAGTGGGTTTGGGTCTGGCGGAGTGGGTTTGGGTCTGGCGGAGTGGGTTTGGGTCTGGCGGAGTGGGTTGTGGTCTGCCGGAGAGAGTTCGGGTCTGGCGGAGTGGGTTCGGGTCTGGCGGAGTGGGTTCGGATCTGGCGGAGTGGTTTCGGGACTGGCGGAGTGGGATCGGGTCTGGCGGAGAGAGTTCGGGTCTGGCGGAGCGGGTTCGGGTCTGGCGGAGTGGGTTCGGGTCTGGCGGAGTGGGTTTGGGTCTGGCCGAGTGGGTTTGGGTCTGGCCGAGTGGGTTTGGGTATGGCGGAGTGGGTTTGGGTCTGGCCGAGTGGGCTTGGGTGTGGCGGAGTGGGTTTGAGTCTGGCAGAGTGGGGTTGGGTCTGGCGGAGTGGGGTTGGGTCTGGCGGAGTGGGTTTGGGTCTGGCGGAGTGGGTTAGGGTCTGGCGGAGTGGGTTCGGGTCTGGCGGAGTGGGTTCGGGTCTGGCGGAGTGAGTTTTGGTCTGGCGGAGTGGGTTTGGGTCTAGCGGAGTGGGTTTGTGTCTGGCGGAGTGGGTTTGGGTCTGGTGGAGTAAGTTTGGGTCTTGCGGAGTGGGTTTGGGTCTGGCGGAGTGGGTTTGGGTCTGGCGGAGTGGGTTCGCGTCTGGCGGAGTGGGTTCGGGTCTGGCAGAGTGGGTTCGGGTCTGTCAGAGTGGGTTTGGGTCTGGCGGCGTGGGTTGGGGTCTGGCGGAGTGGGTTGGGGTCTGGCGGAGTGGTTTCGGGTCTGGCGGAGTGGGTTCGGGTCTGGCGGAATGGGTTCGGGTCTGGGGGAGTGGGTTCGGGTCTGGCGGAGTGTGTTCAGGTCTGGCGGAGTGGGTTCGGGTCTGGCGGAGTGCGTTTGGGTCTGGCGGATTGGGTTTGGGTCTGGCGGGGTGGGTTTGGGTCTGGCGGTGTGGGTTTGGGTCTGGTGGAGTGGGTTAGGGTCTGGCGGAGTGGGTTTGGGTCTGGCGGTGGGTTTGGGTATAGCAGAGTGAGTTCGGGTCTGGCGGAGTGGGTTCGGGTCTGGCGGAGTGGGTTCGGGTCTGGAGGAGTGGGTTTGGGTCTGGCCAAGTGGTGTTGGGTCTGGCCAAGTGGGTTTGGGTGTGGCGGAGTGGGTTTGGGTCTGGCCGAGTGGGCTTGGGTCTGGCGGAGTGGGTTTGGGTCTGGCGGAGTGGGGTTGGGTCTGGCGGAGTGGGCTTGGGTCTGGCGGAGTGGGTTTGGGTCTGGCGGAGTGGGTTCGGGTCTGGCGGAGTGGGTTCGGGTCTGGCGGAGTGGGTTCGGGTCTGGCGGAGTGGGTTTTGGTCTGGCGGAGTGGGTTTGGGTCTAGCGGAGTGGGTTTGTGTCTGGCGGAGTGGGTTTGGGTCTGGCGGAGTAAGTTTGGGTCTGGCGGAGTGGGTTTGGGTCTGGCGGAGTGGGATCGGGTCTGGCGGAGTGGGTTCGCGTCAGGCGGAGTGGGTTCGGGTCTGGCGGAGTGGGTTCGGGTCTGTCAGAGTGGGTTTGGGTCTGGCGGCATGGGTTGGGGTCTGGCGGAGTGGCTTCGGGTCTGGCGGAGTGGGTTCGGGTCTGGCGGAATGGGTTCGGGTCAGGCGGAGTGGGTTCGGGTCTGGCGGAGTGTGTTCAGGTCTGGCGGAGTGGGTTCGGGTCTGGCGGAGTGGGTTTGGGTCTGGCGGAGTGGTTTGCGTCTGGCGGGGTGGGTTTGGGTCTGGCGGAGGGGGTTTGGGTCTGGCGGAGTGGGTTAGGGTCTGGCGGAGTGGGTTTGGGTCTGGCGGTGGGTTTGGGTATGGCAGAGTGGGTTTGGGTCTGGCGGAGTGGGTTTGGGTCTGGCGGAGTGGGTTTGGATCTGGCGGAGTGGGTTTGAGTCTGGCGGAGTGGGTTTGGGTCTGGCGGAGTGGGTTTGGGGTCTGGCGGAGTGGGTTTGGGTCTAGCGGAGTGGGTTTGTGTCTGGCGGAGTGGGTTTGGGTCTGGCGGAGTAAGTTTGGGTCTGGCGGAGTGGGTTTGGGTCTGGCGGAGTGGGTTCGGGTCTGGCGGAGTGGGTTTGTGTCTGGCGGAGTGGGTTTGGGTCTGGCGGAGTAAGTTTGGGTCTTGCGGAGTGGGTTTGGGTCTGGCGGAGTGGGTTTGGGTCTGGCGGAGTGGGTTCGCGTCTGGCGGAGTGGGTTCGGGTCTGGCAGAGTGGGTTCGGGTCTGTCAGAGTGGGTTTGGGTCTGGCGGCGTGGGTTGGGGTCTGGCGGAGTGGGTTGGGGTCTGGCGGAGTGGTTTCGGGTCTGGCGGAGTGGGTTCGGGTCTGGCGGAATGGGTTCGGGTCTGGGGGAGTGGGTTCGGGTCTGGCGGAGTGTGTTCAGGTCTGGCGGAGTGGGTTCGGGTCTGGCGGAGTGCGTTTGGGTCTGGCGGATTGGGTTTGGGTCTGGCGGGGTGGGTTTGGGTCTGGCGGTGTGGGTTTGGGTCTGGTGGAGTGGGTTAGGGTCTGGCGGAGTGGGTTTGGGTCTGGCGGCGGGTTTGGGTATGGCAGAGTGAGTTCGGGTCTGGCGGAGTGGGTTCGGGTCTGGCGGAGTGGGTTCGGGTCTGGAGGAGTGGGTTTGGGTCTGGCCAAGTGGTGTTGGGTCTGGCCGAGTGGGTTTGGGTGTGGCGGAGTGGGTTTGGGTCTGGCCGAGTGGGCTTGGGTCTGGCGGAGTGGGTTTGGGTCTGGCGGAGTGGGGTTGGGTCTGGCGGAGTGGGCTTGGGTCTGGCGGAGTGGGTTTGGGTCTGGCGGAGTGGGTTCGGGTCTGGCGGAGTGGGTTCGGGTCTGGCGGAGTGGGTTCGGGTCTGGCGGAGTGGGTTTTGGTCTGGCGGAGTGGGTTTGGGTCTAGCGGAGTGGGTTTGTGTCTGGCGGAGTGGGTTTGGGTCTGGCGGAGTAAGTTTGGGTCTGGCGGAGTGGGTTTGGGTCTGGCGGAGTGGGATCGGGTCTGGCGGAGTGGGTTTGCGTCAGGCGGAGTGGGTTCGGGTCTGGCGGAGTGGGTTCGGGTCTGTCAGAGTGGGTTTGGGTCTGGCGGCATGGGTTGGGGTCTGGCGGAGTGGCTTCGGGTCTGGCGGAGTGGGTTCGGGTCTGGCGGAATGGGTTCGGGTCAGGCGGAGTGGGTTCGGGTCTGGCGGAGTGTGTTCAGGTCTGGCGGAGTGGGTTCGGGTCTGGCGGAGTGGGTTTGGGTCTGGCGGAGTGGTTTGCGTCTGGCGGGGTGGGTTTGGGTCTGGCGGAGGGGGTTTGGGTCTGGCGGAGTGGGTTAGGGTCTGGCGGAGTGGGTTTGGGTCTGGCGGTGGGTTTGGGTATGGCAGAGTGGGTTTGGGTCTGGCGGAGTGGGTTTGGGTCTGGCGGAGTGGGTTTGGATCTGGCGGAGTGGGTTTGAGTCTGGCGGAGTGGGTTTGGGTCTGGCGGAGTGGGTTTGGGGTCTGGCGGAGTGGGTTTGGGTCTAGCGGAGTGGGTTTTTGTCTGGCGGAGTGGGTTTGGGTCTGGCGGAGTAAGTTTGGGTCTGGCGGAGTGGGTTTGGGTCTGGCGGAGTGGGTTTGGGTCTGGCGGAGTGGGTTCGCGTCTGGCGGAGTGGGTTCGGGTCTGGCGGAGTGTGTTCAGGTCTGGCGGAGTGGGTTCGGGTCTGGCGGAGTGCGTTTGGGTCTGGCGGATTGGGTTTGGGTCTGGCGGGGTGGGTTTGGGTCTGGCGGTGTGGGTTTGGGTCTGGTGGAGTGGGTTAGGGTCTGGCGGAGTGGGTTCGGGTCTGGCGGAGTGGGTTCGGGTCTGGAGGAGTGGGTTTGGGTCTGGCCGAGTGGGTTTGGGTCTGCCGGAGTGGGTTTGGGTCTGGTGCAGTGGGGTTGGGGCTGGCGGAGTGGGCTTGGGTCTGGCGGAGTGGGTTTGGGTCTGGCGGAGTGGGTTTGGGGCTGGCGGAGTGGGTTTGGGTCTGGCGTAGTGGGTTTTGGTCTGGCGGGTGGGTTTGGGTCTGGCGGAGTGGGTTTGGGTCTGGCGGAGTGGGTTTGGGTCTGGCGGAGTAAGTTTGGATCCGGCGGAGTGGGTTTGGGTCTGGCGGAGTGGGTTCGGGTCTGGCGGAGTGGGTTTTGGTCTGGCGGAGTGGGTTTGGGTCTAGCGGAGTGGGTTTGTGTCTGGCGGAGTGGGTTTGGGTCTGGCGGAGTGGGTTCGGGTCTGGCGGAGTGGGTTCGGATCTGGCGGAGTGGTTTCGGGACTGGCGGAGTGGGATCGGGTCTGGCGGAGAGAGTTCGGGTCTGGCGGAGCGGGTTCGGGTCTGGCGGAGTGGGTTTGGGTCTGGCGGAGTGGGTTTGGGTCTGGCGGAGTGGGTTTGGGTCTGGCGGAGGGGGTTTGGGTCTGGCGGAGTGGGTTTGGGTCTGGCGGAGTGGGTTTCGGTCTGGCGGAATGGGTTTGGTTCTGGCGGAGTGGGTTTGGGTCTAGAGGAGTGGGTTTGGGTCTAGCGGAGTGGGTTTCGGTCTGGCGGAGTGGGTTTGGGTCTACCGGCGTGGGTTGGGGTCTGGCGGAGTGGGTTGGGGTCTGGCGGAGTGGGTTGGGGTCTGGCGGAGTGGGTTCGGGTCTGGCGGAATGGGTTCGGGTCTGGCGGAGTGGGTTCGGGTCTGGCGGAGTGTGTTCGGGTCTGGCGGAGTGGGTTTGGGTCTGGCGGAGTGGGTTTGGGTCTGGCAGCGTGGGTTTGGGTCTGGCGGAGTGCGTTTGGGTCTGGCGGAGTAGGTTTGGGTCTGTCGGAGTGGGTTTGGGTCTGTCGGAGTGGATTTGGGTCTGGCGGAGTGGGTTTGGGTCTAGCGGAGTGGGTTTGGGTCTGGCGGAGTGGGTTTAGGGTCTGGCGGAGTGGGTTTGGGTCTGTCGGAGTGGGTTTGGGTCAGGCGGAGTGGGTATAGGTCTGGCGGAGTGGGTTTGGGTCTGGCGGAGTGGGTTTGGGTCTGGCGGAGTGGGTTTGGGTCTGGACGAGTGGGTTTGGGTCTGGCGGAGTGGGTTTAGGTCTGGCGGAGTGGCTTTGGGTCTGGCCGAGTGGGTTTGGGGTCTGGCGTAGTGGGTTTGGGTCTGGCGGAGTGGCTTTGGGTCTGGCGGAGTGGGTTTGGGTCTGGCGGAGTGGGTTTGGGTCTGGTGGAGTGGGTTTGTGTCTGGCGGAGTGGGTTTGGGTCTGGCGGAGTGGGTTTGGGTCTGGCGGAGTGGGCTTGGGTCTGGCGGAGTGGGTTTGGGTCTGGCGGATTGGGTTTAGGTCTGGCGGAGTGGGTTTGGGTCTGGCGGAGGGGGTTTTGGTGTGGCCGAGTGGGTTTGGGTCTGGCGGAGTGGGTTTGGGTCTGTCGGAGTGGGTTTGGGTCTGGCGGAGTGGGTTTGGGGTCTGGCGGAGTGGGTTGGGTCTGGCGGAGTGGGTTGGGGTCTGGCGGAGTGGGATCGGGTCTGGCGGAGTGGGTATGGGTCTGGCGGAGTGGGTTTTGTTCTGTCGGAGTGGGTTTGGGTCTGGCGGAGTGGGTTTGGGTCTGGCGGAGTGGGTTTGGGGCTGGCGGAGTGGGTTTGGGTCTGGCGGAGTGGGTTTTGTTCTGTCGGAGTGGGTTTGGGTCTGGCGGAGTGGGTTTGGGTCTGGCGGAGTGGGTTTGGGTCTGGCGGAGTGGGTTTGGGGTCTGGCGGAGTGGGTTTGTGTTTGGCGGAGTGGTTTTGGGTCTGGCGGTGTGGGTTTTGGTCTGGCGGAGTGCGTTTGGGTCTGGCGGAGTGGGTTTGGGTCTGGCGGAGTGGGTTTGGGTCTGGCGGAGTGGGTTTGGGTCTGGCGGAGTGGGTTTGGGTCTTACGGAGTGGGTTTCGTTTTGGCGGATTGGGTTTGGGTCCAGCGGAGTGGGTTTGGGTCTCGCGGAGTGGGTTTGGGTCTGGCGGAGTAAGTTTCGGTCTGGCGGAGTGGGTTTGGGTCTGGCGGAGTGGGTTTGGGTCTGGCGGAGTGGGTGTGTGTCTGGCGGAGTGGGTTTGGGTCTGGTGGAGTGGGTTTGTGTCTGGCGGAGTGGGTTCGGGTCTGGCGGAGTGGGTTCGGGTCTGGCGGAGTGGGTTTTGGTCTGGCGGAGTGGGTTTGGGTCTAGCGGAGTGGGTTTGTGTCTGGCGGAGTGGGTTTGGGTCTGGCGCAGTGGGGTTGGGGCTGGCGGAGTGGGCTTGGGACTGGCGGAGTGGGTTTGGGTCTGGCGGAGTGGGTTTGGGTCTGGCGGAGTGGGTTTGGGTCTGGCGGAGTGGGTTCGGGTCTGGCGGAGTGGGTTTGGGTCTGGCGGAGTGGGTTTCGGTCTGGCGGAATGGGTTTGGTTCTGGCGGAGTGGGTTTGGGTCTAGAGGAGTGGGTTTGGGTCTAGCGGAGTGGGTTTGGGTCTGGCGGAGTGGGTTTGGGTCTGCCGGCGTGGGTTGGGTTCTGGCGGAATGGGTTGGGGTCTGGCGGAGTGGGTTGGGGTCTGGCGGAGTGGGTTTGGGTCTGGCGGAATGGGTTCGGGTCTGGCGGAGTGGGTTCGGATCTGGCGGAGTGGTTTCGGGACTGGCGGAGCGGATTCGGGTCTGGCGGAGTGGTTTTGGGTCTGGCGGAGTGGGTTTGTGGTTTGGCCGAGTGGGTTTGGGTCTGCCGGAGTGGGTTTGGGTCTGGCCGAGTGCGTTTGGGTCTGGCGGAGTAGGTTTGGGTCTGGCGGAGTGGGTATGGGTCTGGCGGAGGGGGTTTGGGTCTGGCGGAGTGGGTTTGGGTCTGGCGGAGTGGGTGTGGGTCTGGCGGAGTGGGTTTGGGTCTGGCGGAGTGGGTTTGGGTCTGGTGCAGTGGGGTTGGGGCTGGCGGAGTGGGCTTGGGTCTGGCGGAGTGGGTTTGGGTCTGGCGGAGTGGGTTTGGGGCTGGCGGAGTGGGTTTGGGTCTGGCGTAGTGGGTTTTGGTCTGGCGCGTGGGTTTGGGTCTGGCGGAGTGGGTTTGTGTCTGGCGGAGTGGGTTTGGGGCTGGCAGAGTGGGTTTGGGTCTGGCGGAGTGGGTTGGGTTCTGGCGGAGTGGGTTCGGGTCTGGCGGAGTGGGTTCGGGTCTGGAGGAGTGGGTTTGGGTCTGGCGGAGTGGGTTTGGGTCTGGCGGAGTGGGTTTTGGTCTGGCGGAGTGGGTTTTGGTCTGGCGGAGTGGGTTTGTGTCTGACGGAGTGGGTTTGTGTCTGGCGGAGTGGGTTTGGGTCTGGCGGAGTAAGTTTGGGTCTGGCGGAGTGGGTTTGGGTCTGGCGGAGTGGGTTTGGGTCTGGCGGAGTGGGTTCGCGTCTGGCGGAGTGGGTTCGGGTCTGGCGGAGTGGGTTCGGGTCTGTCAGAGTGGGTTTGGGTCTGGCGGCATGGGTTGGGGTCTGGCGGAGTGGGTTGGGGTTTCGCTGAGTGGGTTCGAGTCTGGCGGAGTGGGTTCGGGTCTGGCGGAATGGGTTCGGGTCAGGCGGAGTGGGTTCGGGTCTGGCGGAGTGTGTTCCGGTCTGGCGGAGTGGGTTCGGGTCTGGCGGAGTGGGTTTGGGTCTGGCGGAGTGGTTTGGGTCTGGCGGGGTGGGTTTGGGTCTGGCGGAGAGGGTTTGGGTCTGGTGGAGTGGGTTAGGGTCTGGCGGAGTGGGTTTGGGTCTGGCGGTGGGTTTGGGTATGCCAGAGTGGGTTTGGGTCTGGCGGAGTGGGTTTGGGTCTGGCGGAGTGGGTTTGGATCTGGCGGAGTGGGTTTGAGTCTGGCGGAGTGGGTTTGGGTCTGGCGGAGTGGGTTTGGGGTCTGGCGGAGTGGGTTTGGGTCTGGCGGAGTGGGTTTGGGTCTGGCGGTGTGGGTTTGGGTCTGGCGGAGTGGGATTGGGTCTGGCGGAGTGGGTTTGGGTCTGGCGGAGTGGGTTTGGGTCTGGCGGAGTGGGTTTGGGTCTGGCGGAGTGTGTTTGCGTCTGGCGGAGTGGGTTTGGGTCTGGCGGAGTGGGTTTGGGTCTGGCGGTGTGGGTTTGGGTCTGGCGGAGTGGGTTTTGGTCTGGCGGAGTTGATTTGGGTCTGGCGGGGTGGGTTTGGGTCTGGCGGAGTGGGTTTGGGGTCTGGCGGAGTGGGTTTGGGTCTGTCGGAGTGGGTTTGGGTCTGGCGGAGTGGATTTGGGTCTGGCGGAGTGGGTTCGGGTCTGGCGGAGTGGGTTTAGGGTCTGGCGGAGTGGGTTTGGGACTATCGGAGTGGGTTTGGGTCAGGCGGAGTGGGTATGGGTGTGGCGAAGTGGGTTTTGGTCTGGCGGAGTGGGTTTTGGTCTGGCGGAGAGAGTTCGGGTCTGGCAGAGTGGGTTCGCGTCTGGCGGAGTGGGTTCGGGTGTGGCGGAGGGGGTTTGGGTGTGGCGGAGTGTGTTTGGGTCTGGCGGAGTGGGTTTGGGTCTGGCGGAGTGGGTTTGGGTCTGGCGGAATGGGTTTGGGTCTGGTGCAGTGGGGTTGGGGCTGGCGGAGTGGGCTTGGGTCTCGCGGAGTGGGTTTGGGTGTGGCGGAGTGGGTTTGGGTCTGGCGGAGTGGGTTTGGGTCTGGCGTAGTGGGTTTTGCTCCGGCGGGTGGGTTTGGGTCTGGCGGAGTGGGTTTGGGTCTGGCGGAGTGGGGTTGGGTCTGGCAGAGTGGGCATGGGTCTGGCGGAGTGGGTTTGGGTCTGGCGGAGTGGGTTTGGGTCTGGCGGAGCGGGTTTGGGTCTGGCGGAGTGGGTTTGGGTCTGGCGGAGTGAGTTTGGGTCTGGCGGAGTGGGTTTGCGTCTGGCGGAGTGGGTTTGGGTCTGGCGGAGTGGGTTTGCGTCTGGTGGACTGGGTTTGGGTCTGGCGGAGTGGGTTTGGGTCTGGCGGAGTGGGTTGGGGTTTGGCGGAGTGGGTTCGGGTCTGGCGGAGTGAGTTTGGTTCTGGCGGAGTGAGTTTGCTTCTGGCGGAGTGGGTTTGCGTCTGGCGGAGTGGGTTTGGGTCTGACGGTGTGAGTTTGGTTCTGGCGGAGTGAGTTTGGGTCTGGCGGAGTGGGTTGGGGTTTGTCGGAGTGGGTTCGGGTCTGGCGGAGTGAGTTTGGTTCTGGCGGAGTGAGTTTGGGTCTGGCGGAGTGGGTTTGGGTCTGGCGGAGTGGGTTTGGGTCTCACGGAGTGGGTTTGGGTCTGGCGGAGTGGGTTTGGGTCTGGCGGAGTGGGTATGGGTCTGGCGGAGTGGGTTTGGTTCCGGCGGAGTGGGTTTGGGTCTGCGGGAGTGGGTTTGGGTCTGGCGGAGTGGGTTTGGGTCTGGCGGAGTGGGCTTGGGTATGGCGGAGTGGGCTTCGGTCTGGCGGAGTGGGTTTGGGTCTGGCGGAGTGGGTTTGGGTCTGGCGGAGTGGGTTTGGGTCTGGCGGAGTGGGCTTGGGTATGGCGGAGTGGGCTTCGGTCTGGCGGAGTGGGTTTGGGTCTGGCGGAGTGGGTTTGGGTCTGGCGGAGTGGGTTGGGGTCTGGCGGAGGGGGTTCGTGTCTGGCGGAGTGGGTTTGGGACTGGCGGAGTGGGTTTGGGGTCTGGCGGAGTGGGTTTGTGTCTGGCGGAGTGGGTTTGGGTCTGGCGCATTAAGTTTGGGTCTGGCGGAGTGGGTTTGGGTCTGGCGGAGTGGGTTTGGGTCTGGCGGAGTTGGTTTGGGTCTGGCGGAGTGGGTTTGGGTCTGGCGGAGTGGGTTTTGGTCTGGCGGAGTTGGTTTGGGTCTGGCGGAGTGGGTTTGGGTCTGGCGGAGTGGGTTTGGGTCTGGCGGAGTGGGTTTGGGGTCTGGCAGGTTGGATTTGGTCTGGCGGAGTGGGTTTGGGGTCTGGCTTAGTGGGTTTTGGTCTGGCGGAGTGGGTTTGGGGTCTGGCGGGGTGGGTTTGGGTCTGGCGGAGTGGGTTTTGGTCTGGCGGAGTTGGTTTGGGTCTGGCGGGGTGGGTTTGGGTCTGGCGGAGTGGGTTTGGGGTCTGGCGGAGTGGGTTTGGGTCTGGCGGAGTGGGTTTGGGGCTGGCAGAGTGGGTTTGGGTCTGGCGGAGTGGGTTGGGTTCTGGCGGAGTGGGTTCGGGTCTGGCGGAGTGGGTTCGGGTCTGGAGGAGTGGGTTTGGGTCTGGCGGAGTGGGTTTGGGTCTGGCGGAGTGGGTTTTGGTCTGGCGGAGTGGGTTTTGGTCTGGCGGAGTGGGTTTGTGTCTGACGGAGTGGGTTTGGGACTGGCGGAGTGGGTTTGGGTCTGGCGGAGTGAGTTTGGTTCTGGCGGAGTGAGTTTGGGTCTGGCGGAGTGGGTTGGGGTTTGTCGGAGTGGGTTCGGGTCTGGCGGAGTGAGTTTGGTTCTGGCGGAGTGAGTTTGGGTCTGGCGGAGTGGGTTTGGGTCTGGCGGTGTGGGTTTGGGTCTCACGGAGTGGGTTTGGGTCTGGCGGAGTGGGTTTGGGTCTGGCGGAGTGGGTATGGGTCTGGCGGAGTGGGTTTGGTTCCGGCGGAGTGGGTTTGGGTCTGCGGGAGTGGGTTTGGGTCTGGCGGAGTGGGTTTGGGTCTGGCGGAGTGGGCTTGGGTATGGCGGAGTGGGCTTCGGTCTGGCGGAGTGGGTTTGGGTCTGGCGGAGTGGGTTTGGGTCTGGCGGAGTGGGTTTGGGTCTGGCGGAGTGGGCTTGGGTATGGCGGAGTGGGCTTCGGTCTGGCGGAGTGGGTTTGGGTCTGGCGGAGTGGGTTTGGGTCTGGCGGAGTGGGTTGGGGTCTGGCGGAGTGGGTTCGTGTCTGGCGGAGTGGGTTTGGGACTGGCGGAGTGGGTTTGGGGTCTGGCGGAGTGGGTTTGTGTCTGGCGGAGTGGGTTTGGGTCTGGCGCATTAAGTTTGGGTCTGGCGGAGTGGGTTTGGGTCTGGCGGAGTGGGTTTGGGTCTGGCGGAGTTGGTTTGGGTCTGGCGGAGTGGGTTTGGGTCTGGCGGAGTGGGTTTTGGTCTGGCGGAGTTGGTTTGGGTCTGGCGGAGTGGGTTTGGGTCTGGCGGAGTGGGTTTGGGTCTGGCGGAGTGGGTTTGGGGTCTGGCAGGTTGGGTTTGGTCTGGCGGAGTGGGTTTGCGGTCTGGCTTCGTGGGTTTTGGTCTGGCGGAGTGGGTTTGGGGTCTGGCGGGGTGGGTTTGGGTCTGGCGGAGTGGGTTTTGGTCTGGCGGAGTTGGTTTGGGTCTGGCTGGGTGGGTTTGGGTCTGGCGGAGTGGGTTTGGGGTCTGGCGGAGTGGGTTTGGGTCTGGCGGAGTAGGTTTGGGGCTGGCAGAGTGGGTTTGGGTCTGGCGGAGTGGGTTGGGTTCTGGCGGAGTGGGTTCGGGTCTGGCGGAGTGGGTTCGGGTCTGGAGGAGTGGGTTTGGGTCTGGCGGAGTGGGTTTGGGTCTGGCGGAGTGGGTTTTGGTCTGGCGGAGTGGGTTTTGGTCTGGCGGAGTGGGTTTGTGTGTGACGGAGTGGGTTTGGGACTGGCGGAGTGGGTTTGGTCTGGCGGAGTGGGTTTGGGGTCTGGTGGAGGGGGTTTGGGGTCTGGCGGAGAGGGTTCGGGGTCTGGCGGAGTGGGTTGGGGTCTGGCGGAGTGGGTTCGGGTCTGTCGGTGTGGGTTTGGGTCTGGCGCAGTGGGTTGGGGTCTGGCGGATTGGGTTCGGGTCTGGCGGAGTGGGTTTGGGTCTGGCGGAGTGCGTTTGGGTCTGGCAGAGTGGGTTGTGGTCTGGCGGAGTGGGTTGGGGTCTGGCGGAGTGGGTTTGGGTCTGGCGGAGTGGGTTCGGGTCTGGCGGAGTGAGTTTGGTTCTGGCGGAGTGAGTTTGGGTCTGGCGGAGTGGGTTTGGGTCTGGCGGAGTGGGTTTGGGTCTCACGGAGTGGGTTTGGGTCTGGCGGAGTGGGTTTGGGTCTGGCGGAGTGGGTATGGGTCTGGCGGAGTGGGTTTGGTTCCGGCGGAGTGGGTTTGGGTCTGCGGGAGTGGGTTTGGGTCTGGCGGAGTGGGTTTGGGTCTGGCGGAGTGGGCTTGGGTATGGCGGAGTGGGCTTCGGTCTGGCGGAGTGGGTTTGGGTCTGGCGGAGTGGGTTTGGGTCTGGCGGAGTGGGTTTGGGTCTGGCGGAGTGGGCTTGGGTATGGCGGAGTGGGCTTCGGTCTGGCGGAGTGGGTTTGGGTCTGGCGGAGTGGGTTTGGGTCTGGCGGAGTGGGTTGGGGTCTGGCGGAGTGGGTTCGTGTCTGGCGGAGTGGGTTTGGGACTGGCGGAGTGGGTTTGGGGTCTGGCTGAGTGGGTTTGTGTCTGGCGGAGTGGGTTTGGGTCTGGCGCATTAAGTTTGGGTCTGGCGGAGTGGGTTTGGGTCTGGCGGAGTGGGTTTGGGTCTGGCGGAGTTGGTTTGGGTCTGGCGGAGTGGGGTTGGGTCTGGCGGAGTGGGTTTTGGTCTGGCGGGGTTGGTTTGGGTCTGGCGGAGTGGGTTTGGGTCTGGCGGAGTGGGTTTGGGTCTGGCGGAGTGGGTTTGGGGTCTGGCAGGTTGGGTTTGGTCTGGCGGAGTGGGTTTGGGGTCTGGCTTAGTGGGTTTTGGTCTGGCGGAGTGGGTTTGGGGTCTGGCGGGGTGGGTTTGGGTCTGGCGGAGTGGGTTTTGGTCTGGCGGAGTTGGTTTGGGTCTGGCTGGGTGGGTTTGGGTCTGGCGGAGTGGGTTTGGGGTCTGGCGGAGTGGGTTTGGGTCTGGCGGAGTGGGTTTGGGGCTGGCAGAGTGGGTTTGGGTCTGGCGGAGTGGGTTGGCTTCTGGCGGAGTGGGTTCGGGTCTGGCGGAGTGGGTTCGGGTCTGGAGGAGTGGGTTTGGGTCTGGCGGAGTGGGTTTGGGTCTGGCGGAGTGGGTTTTGGTCTGGCGGAGTGGGTTTTGGTCTGGCGGAGTGGGTTTGTGTGTGACGGAGTGGTTTTGGGACTGGCGGAGTGGGTTTGGTCTGGCGGAGTGGGTTTGGGGTCTGGTGGAGGGGGTTTGGGGTCTGGCGGAGAGGGTTCGGGGTCTGGCGGAGTTGGTTGGGGTCTGGCGGAGTGGGTTCGGGTCTGTCGGTGTGGGTTTGGGTCTGGCGCAGTGGGTTGGGGTCTGGCGGATTGGGTTCGGGTCTGGCGGAGTGGGTTTGGGTCTGGCGGAGTGCGTTTGGGTCTGGCAGAGTGGGTTGTGGTCTGGCGGAGTGGGTTGGGGTCTGGCGGAGTGGGTTGGGGTCTGGCGGAGTGGGTTGGTGTCTCGCGGAGTGGGTTGGGGTCTGGCGGAGTGGGTTGGGGTCTGGCGTAGTGGGTTGTGGTCTGGCGGAGTGGTTTCTGGTCTGGCGGAGTGGGTTTGGGTCTGTCGGAGTGGGTTCGGGTCTGGCGGAGTGGGTTTGGGTCTTGCGGAGTGGGTTTGGGTCTGGCGGAGTGGGTTTGGGTCTGGCGGAGTGGGTTTGGGTCTGGCGGAGTGGGTTCGGGTCTGGCGGAGTGGGTTGGGGTCTGGCGGAGTGGGTTCGGATCTGGCGGAGTGGGTTCGGGTCTGGCGGTGTGGGTTGGGGTCTGGCGGAGTGGGTTGGGTTCTGGCGGGGTGGGTTCGGATCTGGCGGAGTGGGTTCGGGTCTGGCGGAGGGGGCTTGGGTCTGGCGGAGTGGGATTGGGTCTGGCGGAGTGGGGTTGGGTCTGGCAGAGTGGGCTTGGGTCTGGCGGAGAGGGTTTGGATCTGGCGGAGTGGGTTTGGGTCTGGCGGAGTGGGTTTGGGTCTGGCGGAGTGGGTTTTGGTCTGGCGGTGTGGGTTTGGGTCTGGCGGGTGGGTTTGGGTCTGGCGGAGTGGGTTTGGGGTCTGGCGGAGTGGGTTTGGGTCTGGCGGAGTGGGTTTGTGGCTGGCAGAGTGGGTTTGGGTCTGGCGGAGTGGGTTGGGTTCTGGCGGAGTGGGTTCGGGTCTGGCGGAGTGGGTTCGGGTCTGGAGGAGTGGGTTTGGGTCTGGCGGAGTGGGTTTGGGTCTGGCGGAGTGGGTTTGGGTCTGGCAGAGTGGGCTTTGGTCTGGCGGAGTGGGTCTTGGTCTGGCGGAGTGGGTTTGGGTCAGACGGACTGGGTTTGGGACTGGCGGAGTGGGTTTGGGTCTGGCGGAGTGGGTTTGGGGTCTGGCGGAGGGGGTTTGGGGTCTGGCGGAGTGGGTTCGGGGTCTGGCGGAGTGGGTTGGGGTCTGGCGGAGTGGGTTTGGGTCTGTCGGTGTGGGTTTGGGTCTGGCGGAGTGGGTTGGGGTCTGGCGGATTGGTTTCGGGTTTGGCGGAGTGGGTTTGGGTCTGGCGGAGTGCGTTTGGGTCTGGCGGAGTGGGTTGTGGTCTGGCGGAGTGGGTTGGGGTCTGGCGGACTGGGTTGGGGTCTGGCGGTGTGGGTTGGGGTCTGGCGGAGTGGGTTGGGGTCTGGCGTAGTGGGTTTTGGTCTGGCGGAGTGGTTTCTGGTCTGGCAGACTGGGTTTGGGTCTGTCGGAGTGGGTTCGGGTCTGGCAGAGTGGGCTTGCGTCTTGCGGAGTGGGTTTGGGTCTGGCGGAGTGGGTTTGGGTCTGGCGGAGTGGGTTTGGGTCTGGCGGAGTGGGTTTTGGTCTGGCGGAGTGGGCTTTGGTCTGGCGGAGTGGGTTTGTGTCTGACGGAGTGGGTTTGGGACTGGCGGAGTGGGTTTGGGTCTGGCGGAGTGGGTTTGGGGTCTGGCGGAGGGGGTTTGGAGTCTGGCGGAGTGGGTTCGGGGTCTGGCGGAGTGGGTTGGGGTCTGGCGGAGTGGGTTCGGGTCTGTCGGTGTGGGTTTGGGTCTGGCGCAGTGGGTTGGGGTCTGGCGGATTGGGTTCGGGTCTGGCGGAGTGGGTTTGGGTCTGGCGGAGAGCGTTTGGGTCTGGCAGAGTGGGTTGTGGTCTGGCGGAGTGGGTTGGGGTCTGGCGGAGTGGGTTGGGGTCTGGCGGAGTGGGTTGGGGTCTGGCGGAGTGGGTTGGGGTCTGGCGGAGTGGGTTGGGGTCTGGCGTAGTGGGTTGTGGTCTGGCGGAGTGGTTTCTGGTCTGGCGGAGTGGGTTTGGGTCTGTCGGAGTGGGTTCGGGTCTGGCGGAGTGGGTTTGGGTCTTGCGGAGTGGGTTTGGGTCTGGCGGAGTGGGTTTGGGTCTGGCGGAGTGGGTTTGGGTCTGGCGGAGTGGGTTTGGGTCTGGCGGAGTGGGTTGGGGTCTGGCGGAGTGGGTTCGGATCTGGCGGAGTGGGTTCGGTCTGGCGGTGTGGGTTGGGGTCTGGCGGAGAGGGTTTGGATCTGGCGGAGTGGGTTCGGTTCTGGCGGAGTGGGTTCGGGTCTGGCGGAGGGGGCTTGGGTCTGGCGGAGTGGGATTGGGTCTGGCGGAGTGGGGTTGGGTCTGGCGGAGAGGGTTTGGATCTGGCGGAGTGGGTTTGGGTCTGGCGGAGTGGGTTTGGGTCTCGCGGAGTGGGTTTTGGTCTGGCGGAGTGGGTTTGGGTCTGGCGGAGTGGGTTTGGGGTCTGGCGGAGTGGGTTTGGGTCTGGCGGTGGGTTTGGGGCTGGCAGAGTGGGTTTGGGTCTGGCGGAGTGGGTTGTGGTCTGGCGGAGTGGTTTCTGGTCTGGCAGAGTGGGTTTGGGTCTGTCGTAGTGGGTTCGGGTCTGGCGGAGTGGGTTTGGGGTCTGGCAGGTTGGGTTTGGTCTGGCGGAGTGGGTTTGGGGTCTGGCTTAGTGGGTTTTGGTCTGGCGGAGTGGGTTTGGGGTCTGGCGGGGTGGGTTTGGGTCTGGCGGAGTGGGTTTTGGTCTGGCGGAGTTGGTTTGGGTCTGGCTGGGTGGGTTTGGGTCTGGCGGAGTGGGTTTGGGGTCTGGCGGAGTGGGTTTGGGTCTGGCGGAGTGGGTTTGGGGCTGGCAGAGTGGGTTTGGGTCTGGCGGAGTGGGTTGGCTTCTGGCGGAGTGGGTTCGGGTCTGGCGGAGTGGGTTCGGGTCTGGAGGAGTGGGTTTGGGTCTGGCGGAGTGGGTTTGGGTCTGGCGGAGTGGGTTTTGGTCTGGCGGAGTGGGTTTTGGTCTGGCGGAGTGGGTTTGTGTGTGACGGAGTGGTTTTGGGACTGGCGGAGTGGGTTTGGTCTGGCGGAGTGGGTTTGGGGTCTGGTGGAGGGGGTTTGGGGTCTGGCGGAGAGGGTTCGGGGTCTGGCGGAGTGGGTTGGGGTCTGGCGGAGTGGGTTCGGGTCTGTCGGTGTGGGTTTGGGTCTGGCGCAGTGGGTTGGGGTCTGGCGGATTGGGTTCGGGTCTGGCGGAGTGGGTTTGGGTCTGGCGGAGTGCGTTTGGGTCTGGCAGAGTGGGTTGTGGTCTGGCGGAGTGGGTTGGGGTCTGGCGGAGTGGGTTGGGGTCTGGCGGAGTGGGTTGGTGTCTCGCGGAGTGGGTTGGGGTCTGGCGGAGTGGGTTGGGGTCTGGCGTAGTGGGTTGTGGTCTGGCGGAGTGGTTTCTGGTCTGGCGGAGTGGGTTTGGGTCTGTCGGAGTGGGTTCGGGTCTGGCGGAGTGGGTTTGGGTCTTGCGGAGTGGGTTTGGGTCTGGCGGAGTGGGTTTGGGTCTGGCGGAGTGGGTTTGGGTCTGGCGGAGTGGGTTCGGGTCTGGCGGAGTGGGTTGGGGTCTGGCGGAGTGGGTTCGGATCTGGCGGAGTGGGTTCGGGTCTGGTGGTGTGGGTTGGGGTCTGGCGGAGTGGGTTGGGTTCTGGCGGGGTGGGTTCGGATCTGGCGGAGTGGGTTCGGGTCTGGCGGAGGGGGCTTGGGTCTGGCGGAGTGGGATTGGGTCTGGCGGAGTGGGGTTGGGTCTGGCAGAGTGGGCTTGGGTCTGGCGGAGAGGGTTTGGATCTGGCGGAGTGGGTTTGGGTCTGGCGGAGTGGGTTTGGGTCTGGCGGAGTGGGTTTTGGTCTGGCGGTGTGGGTTTGGGTCTGGCGGGTGGGTTTGGGTCTGGCGGAGTGGGTTTGGGGTCTGGCGGAGTGGGTTTGGGTCTGGCGGAGTGGGTTTGTGGCTGGCAGAGTGGGTTTGGGTCTGGCGGAGTGGGTTGGGTTCTGGCGGAGTGGGTTCGGGTCTGGCGGAGTGGGTTCGGGTCTGGAGGAGTGGGTTTGGGTCTGGCGGAGTGGGTTTGGGTCTGGCGGAGTGGGTTGGCTTCTGGCGGAGTGGGTTCGGGTCTGGCGGAGTGGGTTCGGGTCTGGAGGAGTGGGTTTGGGTCTGGCGGAGTGGGTTTGGGTCTCGCGGAGTGGGTTTTGGTCTGGCGGAGTGGGTTTGGGTCTGGCGGAGTGGGTTTGGGGTCTGGCGGAGTGGGTTTGGGTCTGGCGGTGGGTTTGGGGCTGGCAGAGTGGGTTTGGGTCTGGCGGAGTGGGTTGTGGTCTGGCGGAGTGGTTTCTGGTCTGGCAGAGTGGGTTTGGGTCTGTCGTAGTGGGTTCGGGTCTGGCGGAGTGGGTTTGGGGTCTGGCAGGTTGGGTTTGGTCTGGCGGAGTGGGTTTGGGGTCTGGCTTAGTGGGTTTTGGTCTGGCGGAGTGGGTTTGGGGTCTGGCGGGGTGGGTTTGGGTCTGGCGGAGTGGGTTTTGGTCTGGCGGAGTTGGTTTGGGTCTGGCTGGGTGGGTTTGGGTCTGGCGGAGTGGGTTTGGGGTCTGGCGGAGTGGGTTTGGGTCTGGCGGAGTGGGTTTGGGGCTGGCAGAGTGGGTTTGGGTCTGGCGGAGTGGGTTGGCTTCTGGCGGAGTGGGTTCGGGTCTGGCGGAGTGGGTTCGGGTCTGGAGGAGTGGGTTTGGGTCTGGCGGAGTGGGTTTGGGTCTGGCGGAGTGGGTTTTGGTCTGGCGGAGTGGGTTTTGGTCTGGCGGAGTGGGTTTGTGTGTGACGGAGTGGTTTTGGGACTGGCGGAGTGGGTTTGGTCTGGCGGAGTGGGTTTGGGGTCTGGTGGAGGGGGTTTGGGGTCTGGCGGAGAGGGTTCGGGGTCTGGCGGAGTGGGTTGGGGTCTGGCGGAGTGGGTTCGGGTCTGTCGGTGTGGGTTTGGGTCTGGCGCAGTGGGTTGGGGTCTGGCGGATTGGGTTCGGGTCTGGCGGAGTGGGTTTGGGTCTGGCGGAGTGCGTTTGGGTCTGGCAGAGTGGGTTGTGGTCTGGCGGAGTGGGTTGGGGTCTGGCGGAGTGGGTTGGGGTCTGGCGGAGTGGGTTGGTGTCTCGCGGAGTGGGTTGGGGTCTGGCGGAGTGGGTTGGGGTCTGGCGTAGTGGGTTGTGGTCTGGCGGAGTGGTTTCTGGTCTGGCGGAGTGGGTTTGGGTCTGTCGGAGTGGGTTCGGGTCTGGCGGAGTGGGTTTGGGTCTTGCGGAGTGGGTTTGGGTCTGGCGGAGTGGGTTTGGGTCTGGCGGAGTGGGTTTGGGTCTGGCGGAGTGGGTTCGGGTCTGGCGGAGTGGGTTGGGGTCTGGCGGAGTGGGTTCGGATCTGGCGGAGTGGGTTCGGGTCTGGCGGTGTGGGTTGGGGTCTGGCGGAGTGGGTTGGGTTCTGGCGGGGTGGGTTCGGATCTGGCGGAGTGGGTTCGGGTCTGGCGGAGGGGGCTTGGGTCTGGCGGAGTGGGATTGGGTCTGGCGGAGTGGGGTTGGGTCTGGCAGAGTGGGCTTGGGTCTGGCGGAGAGGGTTTGGATCTGGCGGAGTGGGTTTGGGTCTGGCGGAGTGGGTTTGGGTCTGGCGGAGTGGGTTTTGGTCTGGCGGTGTGGGTTTGGGTCTGGCGGGTGGGTTTGGGTCTGGCGGAGTGGGTTTGGGGTCTGGCGGAGTGGGTTTGGGTCTGGCGGAGTGGGTTTGTGGCTGGCAGAGTGGGTTTGGGTCTGGCGGAGTGGGTTGGGTTCTGGCGGAGTGGGTTCGGGTCTGGCGGAGTGGGTTCGGGTCTGGAGGAGTGGGTTTGGGTCTGGCGGAGTGGGTTTGGGTCTGGCGGAGTGGGTTTGGGTCTGGCAGAGTGGGCTTTGGTCTGGCGGAGTGGGTCTTGGTCTGGCGGAGTGGGTTTGGGTCAGACGGACTGGGTTTGGGACTGGCGGAGTGGGTTTGGGTCTGGCGGAGTGGGTTTGGGGTCTGGCGGAGGGGGTTTGGGGTCTGGCGGAGTGGGTTCGGGGTCTGGTGGAGTGGGTTGGGGTCTGGCGGAGTGGGTTTGGGTCTGTCGGTGTGGGTTTGGGTCTGGCGGAGTGGGTTGGGGTCTGGCGGATTGGTTTCGGGTTTGGCGGAGTGGGTTTGGGTCTGGCGGAGTGCGTTTGGGTCTGGCGGAGTGGGTTGTGGTCTGGCGGAGTGGGTTGGGGTCTGGCGGAGTGGGTTGGGGTCTGGCGGTGTGGGTTGGGGTCTGGCGGAGTGGGTTGGGGTCTGGCGTAGTGGGTTTTGGTCTGGCGGAGTGGTTTCTGGTCTGGCAGACTGGGTTTGGGTCTGTCGGAGTGGGTTCGGGTCTGGCGGAGTGGGCTTGCGTCTTGCGGAGTGGGTTTGGGTCTGGCGGAGTGGTTTGGGTCTGGCGGAGTGGGTTTGGGTCTGGCGGAGTGGGTTTTGGTCTGGCGGAGTGGGCTTTGGTCTGGCGGAGTGGGTTTGTGTCTGACGGAGTGGGTTTGGGACTGGCGGAGTGGGTTTGGGTCTGGCGGAGTGGGTTTGGGGTCTGGCGGAGGGGGTTTGGAGTCTGGCGGAGTGGGTTCGGGGTCTGGCGGAGTGGGTTGGGGTCTGGCGGAGTGGGTTCGGGTCTGTCGGTGTGGGTTTGGGTCTGGCGCAGTGGGTTGGGGTCTGGCGGATTGGGTTCGGGTCTGGCGGAGTGGGTTTGGGTCTGGCGGAGAGCGTTTGGGTCTGGCAGAGTGGGTTGTGGTCTGGCGGAGTGGGTTGGGGTCTGGCGGAGTGGGTTGGGGTCTGGCGGAGTGGGTTGGGGTCTGGCGGAGTGGGTTGGGGTCTGGCGGAGTGGGTTGGGGTCTGGCGTAGTGGGTTGTGGTCTGGCGGAGTGGTTTCTGGTCTGGCGGAGTGGGTTTGGGTCTGTCGGAGTGGGTTCGGGTCTGGCGGAGTGGGTTTGGGTCTTGCGGAGTGGGTTTGGGTCTGGCGGAGTGGGTTTGGGTCTGGCGGAGTGGGTTTGGGTCTGGCGGAGTGGGTTTGGGTCTGGCGGAGTGGGTTGGGGTCTGGCGGAGTGGGTTTGGATCTGGCGGAGTGGGTTCGGTCTGGCGGTGTGGGTTGGGGTCTGGCGGAGTGGGTTGGGGTCTGGCGGGGTGGGTTCGGGTCTGGCGGAGTGGGTTCGGGTCTGGCGGAGGGGGCTTGGGTCTGGCGGAGTGGGATTGGGTCTGGCGGAGTGGGGTTGGGTCTGGCGGAGTGGGCTTGGGTCTGGCGGAGAGGGTTTGGATCTGGCGGAGTGGGTTTGGGTCTGGCGGAGTGGGTTTGGGTCTCGCAGAGTGGGTTTTGGTCTGGCGGAGTGGGTTTGGGTCTGGCGGAGTGGGTTTGGGGTCTGGCGGAGTGGGTTTGGGTCTGGCGGTGGGTTTGGGGCTGGCAGAGTGGGTTTGGGTCTGGCGGAGTGGGTTGTGGTCTGGCGGAGTGGTTTCTGGTCTGGCAGAGTGGGTTTGGGTCTGTCGTAGTGGGTTCGGGTCTGGCGGAGTGGGTTTGGGTCTTGCGGAGTGGGTTTGGGTCTGGCGGAGTGGGTCTGGGTCTGGCGGGGTGGGTTTGGGTCTGGCGGAGTGGGTTTGGGTCTGGCGGAGTGGATTTTGGTCTGGCGGAGTGGGCTTTGGTCTGGCGGAGTTGGTTTGTGTCTGACGGAGTGGGTTTGGGACTGGCGGAGTGGGTTTGGGTCTGGCGGAGTGTGTTTGGGGTCTGGCGGAGGGGGTTTGGGGTCTGGCGGAGTGGGTTCGGGGTCTGGCGGAGTGGGTTGGGGTCTGGCGGAGTGGGTTCGGGTCTGTCGGTATGGGTTTGGGTCTGGCGCAGTGGGTTGGGGTCTGGCGGATTGGGTTCGGGTCTGGCGGAGTGGGTTTGGGTCTGGCGGAGTGCGTTTGGGTCTGGCAGAGTGGGTTGTGGTCTGGCGGAGTGGGTTGGGGTCTGGCGGAGTGGGTTGTGGTCTGGCGGAGTGGGTTGGGGTCTGGCGGAGTGGGTTGGGGTCTGGCGGAGTGGGTTGGGGTCTGGCGTAGTGGGTTGTGGTCTGGCGGAGTGGTTTCTGGTCTGGCGGAGTGGGTTTGGGTCTGTCGGAGTGGGTTCGGGTCTGGCGGAGTGGGTTTGGGTCTTGCGGAGTGGGTTTGGGTCTGGCGGAGTGGGTTTGGGTCTGGCGGAGTGGGTTTGGGTCTGGCGGAGTGGGTTTGGGTCTGGCGGAGTGGGTTGGGGTCTGGCGGAGTGGGTTCGGATCTGGCGGAGTGGGTTCGGTCTGGCGGTGTGGGTTGGGGTCTGGCGGAGTGGGTTGGGGTCTGGCGGGGTGAGTTCGGGTCTGGCGGAGTGGGTTCGGGTCTGGCGGAGGGGGTTTGGGTCTGGTGGAGTGGGATTGGGTCTGGCGGAGTGGGGTTGGGTCTGGCGGAGTGGGCTTGGGTCTGGCGGAGAGGGTTTGGATCTGGCGGAGTGGGTTTGGGTCTGGCGGAGTGGGTTTGGGTCTCGCGGAGTGGGTTTTGGTCTGGCGGAGTGGGTTTGGGTCTGGCGGGGTGGGTTTGGGTCTGGCGGAGTGGGTTTGGGGTCTGGCGGAGTGGGTTTGGGTCTGGCGGAGTGGGTTTGGGGCTTGCAGAGTGGGTTTGGGTCTGGCGGAGTGGGTTGGGTTCTGGCGGAGTGGGTTCGGGTCTGGCGGAGTGGGTTCGGGTCTGGAGGAGTGGGTTTGGGTCTGGCGGAGTGGGTTTGGGTCTGGCGGAGTGGGTTTGGGTCTGGCAGAGTGGGTTTTGGTCTGGCGGAGTGGGTTTTGGTCTGGCGGAGTGGGTTTGGGTCAGACGGAGTGGGTTTGGGACTGGCGGAGTGGGTTTGGGTCTGGCGGAGTGGGTTTGGGGTCTGGCGGAGGGGGTTTGGGGTCTGGCGGAGTGAGTTCCGGGTCTGGCGGAGTGGGTTGGGGTCTGGCGGAGTGGGTTTGGGTCTGTCGGTGTGGGTTTGGGTCTGGCGGAGTGGGTTGGGGTCTGGCGGATTGGGTTCGGGTTTGGCGGAGTGGGTTTGGGTCTGGCGGAGTGCGTTTGGGTCTGGCGGAGTGGGTTGTGGTCTGGCGGAGTGGGTTGGGGTCTGGCGGAGTGGGTTGGGGTCTGGCGGAGTGGGTTGGGGTCTGGCGGAGTGGGTTGGGGTCTGGCGGAGTGGGTTGGGGTCTGGCGTAGTGGGTTTGGGTCTGGCGGAGTGGTTTCTGGTCTGGCAGAGTGGGTTTGGGTCTGTCGTAGTGGGTTCGGGTCTGGCGGAGTGGGTTTGGGTCTTGCGGAGTGGGTTTGGGTCTGGCGGAGTGGGTTTGGGTCTGGCGGAGTGGGTTTGGGTCTGGCGGAGTGAGTTTGGGTCTGGCGGAGTGGGTTGGGGTCTGGCGGAGTGGGTTCGGATCTGGCGGAGTGGGTTCGGGTCTGGCGGTGTGGGTTGGGGTCTGGCGGAGTGGGTTGGGGTCTGGCGGGGTGGGTTCGGGTCTGCCGGAGTGGGTTCGGGTCTGGCGGAGGGGGCTTGGGTCTGGCGGAGTGGGAGTGGGTCTGGCGGAGTGGGGTTGGGTCTGGCGGAGTGGGCTTGGGTCTGGCGGAAAGGGTTTGGGTCTGGCGGAGTGGGTTTGGGTCTGGCGGAGTGGGTTTGGGTCTGGCGGAGTGGGTTTTGGTCTGGCGGAGTGGGTTTGGGGTCTGGCGGAGTGGGTTTGTGTCTGGCGGAGTGGGTTCGGGTCTGGCGGAGTGGGTTTGGGCCTGGCGGAGTGGGTTCGGGTCTGGCGGAGTGGGTTGGGGTCTGGCGGAGTGGGTTGGGGTCTGGCGGAGTGGGTTTGGGTCTGGCGGAGTGGGTTTGGTCTGGCGGAGTGTGTTTGGGGTCTGGCGGAGTGGGTTTGGGTCTGGCGGAGTTGGTTTGTGTCTGGCGGAGTGGGTTCGGGTCTGGCGGAGTGGGTTCAGGTCTGGCGGAGTGGGTTCGGGTCTGGCGGAGTGGGTTCGGGTCTGTACGAGTGGGTTCGGGTCTGGCGGAGTGGGATGGGATCTGGCGGAGTGGGTTCGGGTGTGGCGGAGTGGGTTAGGGTCTTGCGGAGTGGGTTTGGGGCTGGCGGAGTGGGTTTGGGTCTGGCGGAGTGTGTTTAGGACTGGCGGAGTGGGTTTTGGTCTGGCGGAGTGGGTTTGGGACTGGCGGAATGGGTTTGGGACTGGCGGAGTGGGTTTGGGTCTGGCGGAGTGGGTTTGGGTCCGGCGGAGTGGGTTTGTGTGTGGCAGAGTGGGTTTGGGTCTGGCGGAGTGGGTTTGGGTCTGGCGGAGTGGGTTTGGGGTCTGGCGGAGTGGGTTTGGGTATGGCGGAGTGGTTTGGGTCTGGCGGAGTTGGTTTGGGTCTGGCGGAGTGGGTTTGGGTCTGGCGGAGTGGGTTTGGGGTCTGGCGGTGTGGGTTTGGGTCTGGCGGAGTGGGTTTGTGGTCTGGCAGAGTGGGTTTGTGTCTGGCGGAGTGGGTTTGGGTCTGGCGCAGTAAGTTTGGGTCTGGCGGAGTGGGTTTGGGTCTGGCGGTGTGGGTTTGGGTCTGGCGGAGTTGGTTTGGGTCTGGCGGAGTGGGTTTGGGTCTGGCGGAGTGGGTTTTGGTCTGGCGGTTTGGGTCTGGCGGAGTGGGTTTGGGTCTGGCGGAGTGGGTTTGGGTCTGGCGGAGTGGGTTTGGGGTCTGGCGGAGTGGGTTTGGGTCTGGCGGAGTGGGTTTGGGGTCTGGCGGGGTGGGTTTGGGTCTGGCGGAGTGGGTTTTGGTCTGTCGGAGTTGGTTTGGGTCTGGCGGGGTGGGTTTGGGTCTGGCGGAGTTGGTTTGGGGTCTGGCGGAGTGGGTTTGGGTCTGGCGGAGTGGGTTTTGGGCTGGCAGAGTGGGTTTGGGTCTGGCGGAGCGGGTTGGGTTCTGGCGGAGTGGGTTTGGGTCTGGCGAAGTGGGTTCGGGTCTGGAGGAGTGGGTTTGGGTCTGGCGGAGTGGGTTTGGGTCTGGCGGAGTGCGTTTGGGTCTGGCGGAGTGGGCTTGGGTCTCGCGGAGTGGGTTTGGGTCTGGCGGATTGGGCTTGGGTCTGGCGGAGTGGGTTCGGGTCTGGCGGAGTGGGTTCGGGTCTGGCGGAGTGGGTTTGGGTCTGGCAGAGTGGGTGTGGGTCGGCGGAGTGGGTTTCGGGTCTGTCGGAGTGGGTTTGGGTCTGGCGGAGTGTGTTTAGGACTGGCGGAGTGGGTTTTGGTCTGGCGGAGTGGGTTTGGGACTGGCGGAATGGGTTTGGGTCTGGCGGAGTGGGTTTGGGTCTGGCGGAGTGGGTTTGGGTCCGGCGGAGTGGGTTTGTGTGTGGCAGAGTGGGTTTGGGTCTGGCGGAGTGGGTTTGGGTCTGGCGGAGTGGGTTTGTGGTCTGGCGGAGTGGGTTTGGGTATGGCGGAGTGGTTTGGGTCTGGCGGAGTTGGTTTGGGTCTGGCGGAGTGGGTTTGGGTCTGGCGGAGTTGGTTTGGGTCTGGCTGAGTGGGTTTGGGTCTGCCGGAGTGGGTTTGGGGTCTGGCGGTGTGGGTTTGGGTCTGGCGGAGTGGGTTTGTGGTCTGGCAGAGTGGGTTTGTGTCTGGCGGAGTGGGTTTGGGTCTGGCGCAGTAAGTTTGGGTCTGGCGGAGTGGGTTTGGGTCTGGCGGTGTGGGTTTGGGTCTGGCGGAGTTGGTTTGGGTCTGGCGGAGTGGGTTTGGGTCTGGCGGAGTGGGTTTTGGTCTGGCGGTTTGGGTCTGGCGGAGTGGGTTTGGGTCTGGCGGAGTGGGTTTGGGTCTGGCGGAGTGGGTTTGGGGTCTGGCGGAGTGGGTTTGGGTCTGGCGGAGTGGGTTTGGGGTCTGGCGGGGTGGGTTTGGGTCTGGCGGAGTGGGTTTTGGTCTGTCGGAGTTGGTTTGGGTCTGGCGGGGTGGGTTTGGGTCTGGCGGAGTTGGTTTGGGGTCTGGCGGAGTGGGTTTGGGTCTGGCGGAGTGGGTTTTGGGCTGGCAGAGTGGGTTTGGGTCTGGCGGAGCGGGTTGGGTTCTGGCGGAGTGGGTTTGGGTCTGGCGAAGTGGGTTCGGGTCTGGAGGAGTGGGTTTGGGTCTGGCGGAGTGGGTTTGGGTCTGGCGGAGTGCGTTTGGGTCTGGCGGAGTGGGCTTGGGTCTCGCGGAGTGGGTTTGGGTCTGGCGGATTGGGCTTGGGTCTGGCGGAGTGGGTTCGGGTCTGGCGGAGTGGGTTCGGGTCTGGCGGAGTGGGTTTGGGTCTGGCAGAGTGGGTGTGGGTCGGCGGAGTGGGTTTCGGGTCTGTCGGAGTGGGTTTGGGTTTGGCGGAGTGGGTTTGGGGCAGGCGGAGTGGGTTTGGGTCTGGCGGAGTGGGTTTGGGTCTGGCGGAGTGGGTTTGGGTCTGGCGGAGTGGGTTTGGGTATAGGGGAGTGGGTTTGGGTCAGGCGGAGTGGGTTTGGGTCTGGCAGAGTGGGTTTTGGTCTGGATGAGTGGGTTTGGGTCTGGCGGAGTGGGTTTGGGTCTGGCGGAGTGGGTTTGGGTCTGGCGGAGTGGGTTTGGGTCTGGCGGAGTGGGTTTGGTTGTGGCGGAGTGGGTTTGGGGTCTGGCGGAGTGGGTTTGGGTCTGGCGGAGTGGGTTTGGGTCTGGCAGAGTGGGTTTGGGTCTGGCGGAGTGGCTTTGGGTCTGGCGGAGTGGGTTGGGGTCTGGCGGAGTGGGTTCGGATCTGGCGGAGTGGGTTCGGGTCTGGCGGAGTGGGTTCGGGTCTGGCGGTGTGGGTTCGGGTCTGGCGGAGTGTGTTGGGGTCTGGCGGGGAGGGTTCGGGTCTGGCGGAGTGGGTTCGGGTCTGGCGGAGGGGGCTTGGGTCTGTCGGAGTGGGATTGGTTCTGGCGGAGTGGGGTTGGGTCTAGCGGAGTGGGCTTGGGTCTGGCGGAGAGGGTTTGGGTCTGCCGGAGTGGGTTTGGGTCTGGCGGAGTGGGTTTGGGTCTGGCTGAGTGGGTTTTGGTCTGGCGGAGTGGGTTTGGGTCTGGCGGAGTGGGTTTGGGCCTGGCGCAGTGGATTTGGGTCTGGCGCAGTGGATTTGGGCCTGGCGGAGTGGGTTTGGGTCTGGCGGAGTGGGTTTGGGGTCTGGCGGAGTGGGTTTGTGTCTGGCGGAGTGGGTTTGGGGCTGGCGGAGTGGGTTTCTGTTTGGCGGAGTGGGTTTGGGTCTGGCGGAGTGGGTTTGGGTCTGGCGGAGTGGGTTTGGGTCTGGCGGAGTGGGTTTGGGTCTGGCGGAGTGGGTTTGCGTCTGGCGGAGTGGGTTTGGGTCTGGCGGAGTGGGTTTGGGTCTGGCGGAGCAGGTTCGGGTCTGGCGGAGTGGGTTCGGGTCTGGTGGATTGGGTTCAGGTCTGGCGGAGTGGGTTTGGGTCTGGCGGAGAGGGTTTGAGTCTGGCGGAGTGGGTTGTGGGTATGGCGGAGTGGGTTCGGATCTGGCGGAGTGGGTTCGGGTCTGGCGGAGTGGGCTTGGGTCTCGCGGAGTGGGTTCAGGTCTGGCGGATTGGGCTTGGGTCTGGCGGAGTGGGTTCGGGTCTGGCGGAGTGGGTTCGGGTCTGGCGGAGTGGGTTTGGGTCTGGCGGAGTGGGTGTGGGTCGGCGGAGTGGGTTTCGGGTCTGTCGGAGTGGGTTTGGGTTTGGCGGAGTGGGTTTGGGGCAGGCGGAGTGGGTTTGGGTCTGGCGGAGTGGGTTTGGGTCTGGCGGAGTGGGTTTGGGTCTGGCGGAGTGGGTTTGGGTATGGGGGAGTGGGTTTGGGTCTGGCGGAGTGGGTTTGGGTCTGGCAGAGTGGGTTTTGGTCTGGATGAGTGGGTTTGGGTCTGGCGGAGTGGGTTTGGGTCTGGCGGAGTGGGTTTGGGTCTGGCGGAGTGGGTTTGGGTCTGGCGGAGTGGGTTTGGTTGTGGCGGAGTGGGTTTGGGGTCTGGCGGAGTGGGTTTGGGTCTGGCGGAGTGGGTTTGGGTCTGGCAGTGTGGGTTTGGGTCTGGCGGAGTAGCTTTGGGTCTGGCGGAGTGGGTTGGGGTCTGGCGGAGTGGGTTCGGATCTAGCGGAGTGGGTTCGGGTCTGGCGGAGTGGGTTCGGGTCTGGCGGTGTGGGTTCGGGTCTGGCGGAGTGGGTTGGGGTCTGGCGGGGTGGGTTCGGGTCTGGCGGAGTGGGTTCGGGTCTGGCGGAGGGGGCTTGGGTCTGTCGGAGTGGGATTGGTTCTGCAGATTGGGGTTGGGTCTAGCGGAGTGGGCTTGGGTCTGGCGGAGAGGGTTTGGTCTGCCGGAGTGGGTTTGGGTCTGGCGGAGTGGGTTTGGGTCTGGCGGAGTGGGTTTTGGTCTGGCGGAGTGGGTTTGGGTCTGGCGGAGTGGGTTTGGGCCTGGCGCAGTGGATTTGGGTCTGGCGCAGTGGATTTGGGCCTGGCGGAGTGTGTTTGGGTCTGGCGGAGTGGGTTTGGGGTCTGGCGGAGTGGGTTTGGGGCTGGCGGAGTGAGTTTCTGTTTGGCGGAGTGGGTTTGGGTCTGGCGGAGTGGGTTTGGGTCTGGCGGAGTGGGTTTGGGTCTGGCGGAGTGGGTTTGGGTCTGGCGGAGTGGGTTTGCGTCTGGCGGAGTGGGTTTGGGTCTGGCGGAGTGGGTTTGGGTCTGGCGGAGTAGGTTCGGGTCTGGCGGAGTGGGTTCGGGTCTGGTGGATTGGGTTCAGGTCTGGCGGAGTGGGTTTGGGTCTGGCGGAGAGGGTTTGAGTCTGGCGGAGTGGGTTGTGGGTATGGCGGAGTGGGTTCGGATCTGGCGGAGTGGGTTCGGGTCTGGCGGAGTGGGTTCAGGTCTGGCGGAGTGGGTTTGGATCTGGCGGAGTGGGTTTGGTCCGGCGGAGTGTTTGGGTCTGGCGGAGTGGGTTTGGGTCTGGCGGAGTTGGTTTGGGTCTGGCGGAGTGGGTTTGGGTCTGGCGGAGTGGGTTCGGGTCTGGCGGAGTGGGTTCGGGTCTGGCGGAGTGGGTTCGGGTCTGTACGAGTGGGTTCGGGTCTGGCTGAGTGGGTTGGGGTCTGGCGGAGTGGGTTCGGGTGTGGCGGAGTGGGTTAGGGTCTTGCGGAGTGGGTTTGGGGCTGGCGGAGTGGGTTTGGGTCTGGCGGAGTGTGTTTAGGACTGGCGGAGTGGGTTTGGGTCTGGCGGAGTGGGTTTGGGACTGGCGGAGTGGGTTTGGGTCTGGGGGAGTGGGTTTGGGTCTGCCGGAGTGGGTTCGGGTCTGGCGGAGTGGGTTTGGGTTTGGCGGAGTGGGTTTGGGTCTGGCGGAGTGGGTTGGGGTCTGGCGGATTGGGTTCGGGTCTGGCTGGAGTGGGTTCGGTTCTGGCGGAGTGCGTTTGGGTCTGGCGCAGTGGATTTGGGCCTGGCGGAGTGGGTTTGGGTCTGGCGGAGTGGGTTTGGGGTCTGGCGGAGTGGGTTGTGTCTGGCGGAGTGGGTTTGGGGCTGGCGGAGTGGGTTTCTGTTTGGCGGAGTGGGTTTGGGTCTGGCGGAGTGGGTTTGGGTCTGGCGGAGTGGGTTTGGGTCTGGCGGAGTGGGTTTGGGTCTGGCGGAGTGGGTTTGCGTCTGGCGGAGTGGGTTTGGGTCTGGCGGAGTGGGTTTGGGTCTGGCGGAGTAGGTTCGGGTCTGGCGGAGTGGGTTCGGGTCTGGTGGATTGGGTTCAGGTCTGGCGGAGTGGGTTTGGGTCTGGCGGAGAGGGTTTGAGTCTGGCGGAGTGGGTTGTGGGTATGGCGGAGTGGGTTCGGATCTGGCGGAGTGGGTTCGGGTCTGGCGGAGTGGGTTCGGGTCTGGCGGAGTGGGTTTGGATCTGGCGGAGTGGGTTTGGTCTGGCGGAGTGTGTTTGGGGTCTGGCGGAGTGGGTTTGGGTCTGGCAGAGTTGGTTTGGGTCTGGCGGAGTGGGTTTGGGTCTGGCGGAGTGGGTTCGGGTCTGGCGGAGTGGGTTCGGGTCTGGCGGAGTGGGTTCGGGTCTGTACGAGTGGGTTCGGGTCTGGCTGAGTGGGTTGGGGTCTGGCGGAGTGGGTTCGGGTGTGGCGGAGTGGGTTAGGGTCTTGCGGAGTGGGTTTGGGGCTGGCGGAGTGGGTTTGGGTCTGGCGGAGTGTGTTTAGGACTGGCGGAGTGGGTTTGGGTTTGGCGGAGTGGGTTTGGGACTGGCGGAGTGGGTTTGGGTCTGGGGGAGTGGGTTTGGGTCTCGGGGAGTGGGTTTGGGTCTGGCAGAGTGGGTTTGGGTCTGGCGGGGTGGGTTTGGGGTCTGGCGGTTTGGGTTTGGGTCTGGCGGAGTGGGTTTGGGGTCTGGCGGAGTGGGTTTGGGTCTGGCGGAGTGGGTTTGGGTTCTGGCGGGGTGGGTTTGGGTCTGGCGGAGTGGGTTTTGGTCTTGCGGAGTTGGTTTGGGACTGGCTGGGTGGGTTTGGGTCTGGCGGAGTGGGTTTGGGGTCTGGCGGAGTGGGTTTGGGTCTGGCGTAGTGGGTTTGGGGCTGGCAGAGTGGGTTTGGGTCTGGCGGAGTGGGTTGGGTTCTGGCGGAGTGGGATCGGGTCTGGCGGAGTGGGTTCGGGTCTGGAGGAGTGGGTTTGGGTCTGGCGGAGTGGGTTTGGGTCTGGCGGAGTGGGTTTGGGTCTGGCGGAGTGGGTTTTGGTCTGGCGTAGTGGGTTTTGGTCTGGCGGAGTGGGTTTGTGTCTGACGGAGTGGGTTTGGGACTGGCGGAGTTGGTTTGGGTCTGGCGGAGTGGGTTTGGGGTCTGGCGGAGGGGGTTTAGGGTCTGGCGGAGTGGGTTCGGGGTCTGGCGGAGTGGGTTGGGGTCTGGCGGAGTGGGTTCGGGTCTGTCGGTGTGGGTTTGGGTCTGGCGGAGTGGGTTGGGGTCTGGCGGATTGGGTTCGGGTCTGGCTGGAGTGGGTTCGGTTCTGGCGGAGTGCGTTTGGGTCTGGCGGAGTGGGTTTGGGTCTGGCGGAGTGGGTTTGGGTCTGGCGGAGTGGGTTTGGGTCTGGCGGAGTGGGTTTGGGTATGGGGGAGTGGGGTTGGGTCTGGCGGAGTGGGTTTGGGTCTGGCAGAGTGGGTTTTGGTCTGGATGAGTGGGTTTGGGTCTGGCGGAGTGGGTTTGGGTCTGGCGGAGTGGGTTTGGGTCTGGCGGAGTGGGTTTGGTTGTGGTGGAGTGGGTTTGGGGTCTGGCGGAGTGGGTTTGGGTCTGCGGAGTGGGTTTGGGTCTGGCAGAGTGGGTTTGGGTCTGGCGGAGTGGCTTTGGGTCTGGCGGAGTGGGTTGGGGTCTGGCGGAGTGGGTTGGGGTCTGGCGGAGTGGGTTTGGGTCTGGCGGAGAGGGTTTGAGTCTGGCGGAGTGGGTTGTGGGTATGGCGGAGTGGGTTCGGGTCTGGCGGAGTGGGTTCGGGTCTGGCGGAGTGGGTTCGGGTCTGTACGAGTGGGTTCGGGTCTGGCTGAGTGGGTTGGGGTCTGGCGGAGTGGGTTCGGGTGTGGTGGAGTGGGTTATGGTCTTGCGGAGTGGGTTTGGGGCTGGCGGAGTGGGTTTGGGTCTGGCGGAGTGTGTTTAGGACTGGCGGAGTGGGTTTGGGTCTGGCGGAGTGGGTTTGGGACTGGCGGAGTGGGTTTGGGTCTGGGGGAGTGGGTTTGGGTCTGCCGGAGTGGGTTCGGGTCTGGCGGAGTGGGTTTGGGTCTGGATGAGTGGGTTTGGGTCTGGCGGAGTGGGTTTGGGTCTGGCGGAGTGGTTTTGGGTCTGGCGAAGTTGGTTTGGGTCTGGCGGAGTGGGTTTGGGTCTGGCGGAGTTGGTTTGGGTCTGGCGGAGTGGGCTTGGGTTTAGCGGAGTGGGTCTGGCGGAGTGGGGTTTGGTCTGGCGGAGTGGGCTTGGGTGTCGCGGAGTTGGTTTGGGTCTGGCGGATTGGGTTTGGGTCTGGCAGAGTGGGTTCGGGTCTGGCGGAGTGGGTTTGGGTCTGCCAGACTGGGTTTGGGTTCTAGCGGAGTGGGTTTGTGTCTGGCGGAGTGGGTTTGGGTCTGCCGCAGTAAGTTTGGGTCTGGCGGAGTGGGTTTGGGTCTGGTGGAGTGGGTTTGGGTCTGGCGGAGTTGGTCTGGGTCTGGCGGAGTGGGTTTGGGTCTGGCGGAGTGGGTTTTGGTTTGGCGGAGTTGGTTTGGGTCTGGCGGAGTGGGTTTGGGTCTGGCGGAGTGGGTTTGGGTCTGGCGGGGTGGGTTTGGGGTCTGGCGGTTTGGGTTTGGGTCTGGCGGAGTGGGTATGGGGTCTGGCGGAGTGGGTTTGGGTCTGGCGGAGTGGGTTTGGGGTCTGGCGGGGTGGGTTTGGGTCTGGCGGAGTGGGTTTTGGTCTTGCGGAGTTGGTTTGGGACTGGCTGGGTGGGTTTGGGTCTGGCGGAGTGGGTTTGGCGTCTGGCGGAGTGGGTTTGGGTCTGGCGGAGTGGGTTTGGGGCTGGCAGAATGGGTTTGGGTCTGGCGGAGTGGGTCGGGTTCTGGCGGAGTGGGTTCGGGTCTTGCGGAGTGGGTTCGGGTCTGGAGGAGTGGGTTTGGGTCTGGCGGAGTGGGTTTGGGTCTGGCGGAGTGGGTTTGGGTCTGGCAGAGTGGGTTTGGGTCTGGCGGAGTGGGTTTGGGTCTGGCGGAGTGGGTTTGGGTCTGGCGGAGTGGGTTTGGGTCTGGCGGAGTGGGTTTGGTTGTGGTGGAGTGGGTTTGGGGTCTGGCGGAGTGGGTTTGGGTCTGCGGAGTGGGTTTGGGTCTGGCAGAGTGGGTTTGGGTCTGGCGGAGTGGCTTTGGGTCTGGCGGAGTGGGTTGGGGTCTGGCGGAGTGGGTTGGGGTCTGGCGGAGTGGGTTTGGGTCTGGCGGAGAGGGTTTGAGTCTGGCGGAGTGGGTTGTGGGTATGGCGGAGTGGGTTCGGATCTGGCGGAGTGGGTTCGGGTCTGGCGGAGTGGGTTCGGGTCTGGCGGAGTGGGTTTGGATCTGGCGGAGTGGGTTTGGTCTGGCGGAGTGTGTTTGGGGTCTGGCGGAGTGGGTTTGGGTCTGGCGGAGTTGGTTTGGGTCTGGCGGAGTGGGTTTGGGTCTGGCGGAGTGGGTTTGGGTCTGGCGGAGTGGGTTCGGGTCTGGCGGAGTGGGTTCGGGTCTGTACGAGTGGGTTCGGGTCTGGCTGAGTGGGTTGGGGTCTGGCGGAGTGGGTTCGGGTGTGGCGGAGTGGGTTAGGGTCTTGCGGAGTGGGTTTGGGGCTGGCGGAGTGGGTTCGGGTCTGGCGGAGTGTTTTTAGGACTGGCGGAGTGGGTTTGGGTCTGGCGGAGTGGGTTTGGGACTGGCGGAGTGGGTTTGGGTCTGGGGGAGTGGGTTTGGGTCTGCCGGAGTGGGCTTGGGTTTAGCGGAGTGGGTCTGGCGGAGTGGGGTTTGGTCTGGCGGAGTGGGCTTGGGTGTTGCGGAGTTGGTTTGGGTCTGGCGGATTGGGTTTGGGTCTGGCAGAGTGGGTTCGGGTCTGGCGGAGTGGGTTTGGGTCTGCCAGACTGGGTTTGGGTTCTAGCGGAGTGGGTTTGTGTCTGGCGGAGTGGGTTTGGGTCTGCCGCAGTAAGTTTGGGTCTGGCGGAGTGGGTTTGGGTCTGGTGGAGTGGGTTTGGGTCTGGCGGAGTTGGTCTGGGTCTGGCGGAGTGGGTTTGGGTCTGGCGGAGTGGGTTTTGGTTTGGCGGAGTTGGTTTGGGTCTGGCGGAGTGGGTTTGGGTATGGCGGAGTGGGTTTGGGTCTGGCGGGGTGGGTTTGGGGTCTGGCGGTTTGGGTTTGGGTCTGGCGGAGTGGGTATGGGGTCTGGCGGAGTGGGTTTGGGTCTGGCGGAGTGGGTTTGGGGTCTGGCGGGGTGGGTTTGGGTCTGGCGGAGTGGGTTTTGGTCTTGTGGAGTTGGTTTGGGACTGGCTGGGTGGGTTTGGGTCTGGCGGAGTGGGTTTGGCGTCTGGCGGAGTGGGTCTGGGTCTGGCGGAGTGGGTTTGGGGCTGGCAGAATGGGTTTGGGTCTGGCGGAGTGGGTTGGGTTCTGGCGGAGTGGGTTCGGGTCTGGCGGAGTGGGTTCGGGTCTGGAGGAGTGGGTTTGGGTCTGGCGGAGTGGGTTTGGGTCTGGCGGAGTGGGTTTGGGTCTGGCCGAGTGGGTTTGGGTCTGGCGGAGTGGGTTTGGGTCTGGCGGAGTGGGTTTGGGTCTGGCGGAGTGGGTTTGGGTCTGGCGGAGTGGGTTTGGTTGTGGTGGAGTGGGTTTGGGGTCTGGCGGAGTGGGTTTGGGTCTGGCGGAGTGGGTTTGGGTCTGGCAGAGTGGGTTTGGGTCTGGCGGAGTGGCTTTGGGTCTGGCGGAGTGGGTTGGGGTCTGGCGGAGTGGGTTGGGGTCTGGCGGAGTGGGTTTGGGTCTGGCGGAGAGGGTTTGAGTCTGGCGGAGTGGGTTGTGGGTATGGCGGAGTGGGTTCGGATCTGGCGGAGTGGGTTCGGGTCTGGCGGAGTGGGTTCGGGTCTGGCGGAGTGGGTTTGGATCTGGCGGAGTGGGTTTGGTCTGGCGGAGTGTGTTTGGGGTCTGGCGGAGTGGGTTTGGGTCTGGCGGAGTTGGTTTGGGTCTGGCGGAGTGGGTTTGGGTCTGGCGGAGTGGGTTCGGGTCTGGCGGAGTGGGTTGGGGTCTGGCGGAGTGGGTTCGTGTCTGGCGGAGTGGGTTTGGGTCTGGATGAGTGGGTTTGGGTCTGGCGGAGTGGGTTTGGGTCTGGCGGAGTGGGTTTGGGTCTGGCGAAGTTGGTTTGGGTCTGGCGGAGTGGGTTTGGGTCTGGCGGAGTTGGTTTGGGTCTGGCGGAGTGGGCTTGGGTTTAGCGGAGTGGGTCTGGCGGAGTGGGGTTTGGTCTGGCGGAGTGGGCTTGGGTGTCGCGGAGTTGGTTTGGGTCTGGCGGATTGGGTTTGGGTCTGGCAGAGTGGGTTCGGGTCTGGCGGAGTGGGTTTGGGTCTGCCAGACTGGGTTTGGGTTCTAGCGGAGTGGGTTTGTGTCTGGCGGAGTGGGTTTGGGTCTGCCGCAGTAAGTTTGGGTCTGGCGGAGTGGGTTTGGGTCTGGTGGAGTGGGTTTGGGTCTGGCGGAGTTGGTCTGGGTCTGGCGGAGTGGGTTTGGGTCTGGCGGAGTGGGTTTGGGTCTGGCGGGGTGGGTTTGGGGTCTGGCGGTTTGGGTTTGGGTCTGGCGGAGTGGGTATGGGGTCTGGCGGAGTGGGTTTGGGTCTGGCGGAGTGGGTTTGGGGTCTGGCGGGGTGGGTTTGGGTCTGGCGGAGTGGGTTTTGGTCTTGCGGAGTTGGTTTGGGACTGGCTGGGTGGGTTTGGGTCTGGCGGAGTGGGTTTGGCGTCTGGCGGAGTGGGTTTGGGTCTGGCGGAGTGGGTTTGGGGCTGGCAGAATGGGTTTGGGTCTGGCGGAGTGGGTTGGGTTCTGGCGGAGTGGGTTCGGGTCTTGCGGAGTGGGTTCGGGTCTGGAGGAGTGGGTTTGGGTCTGGCGGAGTGGGTTTGGGTCTGGCGGAGTGGGTTTGGGTCTGGCGGAGTGGGTTTGGGTCTGGCGGAGTGGGTTTGGGTCTGGCGGAGTGGGTTTGGGTCTGGCGGAGTGGGTTTGGGTCTGGCGGAGTGGGTTTGGTTGAGGTGGAGTGGGTTTGGGGTCTGGCGGAGTGGGTTTCGGTCTGCGGAGTGGGTTTGGGTCTGGCAGAGTGGGTTTGGGTCTGGCGGAGTGGCTTTGGGTCTGGCGGAGTGGGTTGGGGTCTGGCGGAGTGGGTTGGGGTCTGGCGGAGTGGGTTTGGGTCTGGCGGAGAGGGTTTGAGTCTGGCGGAGTGGGTTGTGGGTATGGCGGAGTGGGTTCGGATCTGGCGGAGTGGGTTCGGGTCTGGCGGAGTGGGTTCGGGTCTGGCGGAGTGGGTTTGGATCTGGCGGAGTGGGTTTGGTCTGGCGGAGTGTGTTTGGGGTCTGGCGGAGTGGGTTTGGGTCTGGCGGAGTTGGTTTGGGTCTGGCGGAGTGGGTTTGGGTCTGGCGGAGTGGGTTTGGGTCTGGCGGAGTGGGTTCGGGTCTGGCGGAGTGGGTTCGGGTCTGTACGAGTGGGTTCGGGTCTGGCTGAGTGGGTTGGGGTCTGGCGGAGTGGGTTCGGGTGTGGCGGAGTGGGTTAGGGTCTTGCGGAGTGGGTTTGGGGCTGGCGGAGTGGGTTTGGGTCTGGCGGAGTGTGTTTAGGACTGGCGGAGTGGGTTTGGGTCTGGCGGAGTGGGTTTGGGACTGGCGGAGTGGGTTTGGGTCTGGGGGAGTGGGTTTGGGTCTGCCGGAGTGGGCTTGGGTTTAGCGGAGTGGGTCTGGCGGAGTGGGGTTTGGTCTGGCGGAGTGGGCTTGGGTGTCGCGGAGTTGGTTTGGGTCTGGCGGATTGGGTTTGGGTCTGGCAGAGTGGGTTCGGGTCTGGCGGAGTGGGTTTGGGTCTGCCAGACTGGGTTTGGGTTCTAGCGGAGTGGGTTTGTGTCTGGCGGAGTGGGTTTGGGTCTGCCGCAGTAAGTTTGGGTCTGGCGGAGTGGGTTTGGGTCTGGTGGAGTGGGTTTGGGTCTGGCGGAGTTGGTCTGGGTCTGGCGGAGTGGGTTTGGGTCTGGCGGAGTGGGTTTTGGTTTGGCGGAGTTGGTTTGGGTCTGGCGGAGTGGGTTTGGGTATGGCGGAGTGGGTTTGGGTCTGGCGGGGTGGGTTTGGGGTCTGGCGGTTTGGGTTTGGGTCTGGCGGAGTGGGTATGGGGTCTGGCGGAGTGGGTTTGGGTCTGGCGGAGTGGGTTTGGGGTCTGGCGGGGTGGGTTTGGGTCTGGCGGAGTGGGTTTTGGTCTTGTGGAGTTGGTTTGGGACTGGCTGGGTGGGTTTGGGTCTGGCGGAGTGGGTTTGGCGTCTGGCGGAGTGGGTCTGGGTCTGGCGGAGTGGGTTTGGGGCTGGCAGAATGGGTTTGGGTCTGGCGGAGTGGGTTGGGTTCTGGCGGAGTGGGTTCGGGTCTGGCGGAGTGGGTTCGGGTCTGGAGGAGTGGGTTTGGGGCTGGCGGAGTGGGTTTGGGTCTGGCGGAGTGGGTTTGGGTCTGGCAGAGTGGGTTTGGGTCTGGCGGAGTGGGTTTGGGTCTGGCGGAGTGGGTTTGGGTCTGGCGGAGTGGGTTTGGGTCTGGCGGAGTGGGTTTGGTTGTGGTGGAGTGGGTTTGGGGTCTGGCGGAGTGGGTTTGGGTCTGGCGGAGTGGGTTTGGGTCTGGCAGAGTGGGTTTGGGTCTGGCGGAGTGGCTTTGGGTCTGGCGGAGTGGGTTGGGGTCTGGCGGAGTGGGTTGGGGTCTGGCGGAGTGGGTTTGGGTCTGGCGGAGAGGGTTTGAGTCTGGCGGAGTGGGTTGTGGGTATGGCGGAGTGGGTTCGGATCTGGCGGAGTGGGTTCGGGTCTGGCGGAGTGGGTTCGGGTCTGGCGGAGTGGGTTTGGATCTGGCGGAGTGGGTTTGGTCTGGCGGAGTGTGTTTGGGGTCTGGCGGAGTGGGTTTGGGTCTGGCGGAGTTGGTTTGGGTCTGGCGGAGTGGGTTTGGGTCTGGCGGAGTGGGTTCGGGTCTGGCGGAGTGGGTTGGGGTCTGGCGGAGTGGGTTCGGGTCTGTACGAGTGGGTTTGGGTCTGGCTGAGTGGGTTGGGGTCTGGCGGAGTGGGTTCGGGTGTGGCGGAGTGGGTTAGGGTCTTGCGGAGTGGGTTTGGGGCTGGCGGAGTGGGTTTGGGTCTGGCGGAGTGTGTTTAGGACTGGCGGAGTGGGTTTGGGTCTGGCGGAGTGGGTTTGGGACTGGCGGAGTGGGTTTGGGTCTGGGGGAGTGGGTTTGGGTCTGCCGGAGTGGGTTCGGGTCTGGCGGAGTGGGTTTGGGTCTGGATGAGTGGGTTTGGGTCTGGCGGAGTGGGTTTGGGTCTGGCGGAGTGGGTTTGGGTCTGGCGAAGTTGGTTTGGGTCTGGCGGAGTGGGTTTGGGTCTGGCGGAGTTGGTTTGGGTCTGGCGGAGTGGGCTTGGGTTTAGCGGAGTGGGTCTGGCGGAGTGGGGTTTGGTCTGGCGGAGTGGGCTTGGGTGTCGCGGAGTTGGTTTGGGTCTGGCGGATTGGGTTTGGGTCTGGCAGAGTGGGTTCGGGTCTGGCGGAGTGGGTTTGGGTCTGCCAGACTGGGTTTGGGTTCTAGCGGAGTAGGTTTGTGTCTGGCGGAGTGGGTTTGGGTCTGGCGCAGTAAGTTTGGGTCTGGCGGAGTGGGTTTGGGTCTGGTGGAGTGGGTTTGGGTCTGGCGGAGTTGGTCTGGGTCTGGCGGAGTGGGTTTGGGTCTGGCGGAGTGGGTTTTGGTTTGGCGGAGTTGGTTTGGGTCTGGCGGAGTGGGTTTGGGTCTGGCGGAGTGGGTTTGGGTCTGGCGGGGTGGGTTTGGGGTCTGGCGGTTTGGGTTTGGGTCTGGCGGAGTGGGTTTCGGGTCTGGCGGAGTGGGTTTGGGTCTGGCGGAGTGGGTTTGGGGTCTGGCGGGGTGGGTTTGGGTCTGGCGGAGTGGGTTTTGGTCTTGCGGAGTTGGTTTGGGACTGGCTGGGTGGGTTTGGGTCTGGCGGAGTGGGTTTGGGGTCTGGCGGAGTGGGTTTGGGTCTGGCGGAGTGGGTTTGGGGCTGGCAGAGTGGGTTTGGGTTTGGCGGAGTGGGTTTGGGTCTGGCGGAGTGGGTTTGGGGCTGGCAGAATGGGTTTGGGTCTGGCGGAGTGGGTTGGGTTCTGGCGGAGTGGGTTCGGGTCTGGCGGAGTGGGTTCGGGTCTGGAGGAGTGGGTTTGGGTCTGGCGGAGTGGGTTTGGGTCTGGCGGAGTGGGTTTGGGTCTGGCAGAGTGGGTTTGGGTCTGGCGGAGTGGGTTTGGGTCTGGCGGAGTGGGTTTGGGTCTGGCGGAGTGGGTTTGGGTCTGGCGGAGTGGGTTTGGTTGTGGTAGAGTGGGTTTGGGGTCTGGCGGAGTGGGTTTGGGTCTGCGGAGTGGGTTTGGGTCTGGCAGAGTGGGTTTGGGTCTGGCGGAGTTGCTTTGGGTCTGGCGGAGTGGGTTGGGGTCTGGCGGAGTGGGTTGGGGTCTGGCGGAGTGGGTTTGGGTCTGGCGGAGAGGGTTTGAGTCTGGCGGAGTGGGTTGTGGTTATGGCGGAGTGGGTTCGGATCTGGCGGAGTGGGTTCGGGTCTGGCGGAGTGGGTTCGGGTCTGGCGGAGTGGGTTTGGATCTGGCGGAGTGGGTTTGGTCTGGCGGAGTGTGTTTGGGGTCTGGCGGAGTGGGTTTGGGTCTGGCGGAGTTGGTTTGGGTCTGGCGGAGTGGGTTTGGGTCTGGCGGAGTGGGTTCGGGTCTGGCGGAGTGGGTTCGGGTCTGGCGGAGTGGGTTCGGGTCTGTACGAGTGGGTTCGGGTCTGGCTGAGTGGGTTGGGGTCTGGCGGAGTGGTTTCGGGTGTGGCGGAGTGGGTTAGGGTCTTGCGGAGTGGGTTTGGGGCTGGCGGAGTGGGTTTGGGTCTGGCGGAGTGTGTTTAGGACTGGCGGAGTGGGTTTGGGTCTGGCGGAGTGGGTTTGGGACTGGCGGAGTGGGTTTGGGTCTGGGGGAGTGGGTTTGGGTCTGCCGGAGTGGGTTCGGGTCTGGCGGAGTGGGTTTGGGTCTGGATGAGTGGGTTTGGGTCTGGCGGAGTGGGTTTGGGTCTGGCGGAGTGGGTTTGGGTCTGGCGAAGTTGGTTTGGGTCTGGCGGAGTGGGTTTGGGTCTGGCGGAGTTGGTTTGGGTCTGGCGGAGTGGGCTTGGGTTTAGCGGAGTGGGTCTGGCGGAGTGGGGTTTGGTCTGGCGGAGTGGGCTTGGGTGTCGCGGAGTTGGTTTGGGTCTGGCGGATTGGGTTTGGGTCTGGCAGAGTGGGTTCGGGTCTGGCGGAGTGGGTTTGGGTCTGCCAGACTGGGTTTGGGTTCTAGCGGAGTGGGTTTGTGTCTGGCGGAGTGGGTTTGGGTCTGCCGCAGTAAGTTTGGGTCTGGCGGAGTGGGTTTGGGTCTGGTGGAGTGGGTTTGGGTCTGGCGGAGTTGGTCTGGGTCTGGCGGAGTGGGTTTGGGTCTGGCGGAGTGGGTTTTGGTTTGGCGGAGTTGGTTTGGGTCTGGCGGAGTGGGTTTGGGTATGGCGGAGTGGGTTTGGGTCTGGCGGGGTGGGTTTGGGGTCTGGCGGTTTGGGTTTGGGTCTGGCGGAGTGGGTATGGGGTCTGGCGGAGTGGGTTTGGGTCTGGCGGAGTGGGTTTGGGGTCTGGCGGGGTGGGTTTGGGTCTGGCGGAGTGGGTTTTGGTCTTGCGGAGTTGGTTTGGGACTGGCTGGGTGGGTTTGGGTCTGGCGGAGTGGGTTTGGCGTCTGGCGGAGTGGGTTTGGGTCTGGCGGAGTGGGTTTGGGGCTGGCAGAATGGGTTTGGGTCTGGCGGAGTGGGTTGGGTTCTGGCGGAGTGGGTTCGGGTCTGGCGGAGTGGGTTCGGGTCTGGAGGAGTGGGTTTGGGTCTGGCGGAGTGGGTTTGGGTCTGGCGGAGTGGGTTTGGGTCTGGCGGAGTGGGTTTGGGTCTGGCGGAGTGGGTTTGGGTCTGGCGGAGTGGGTTTGGGTCTGGCGGAGTGGGTTTGGGTCTGGCGGAGTGGGTTTGGTTGTGGTGGAGTGGGTTTGGGGTCTGGCGGAGTGGGTTTGGGTCTGGCGGAGTGTGTTTGGGTCTGGCAGAGTGGGTTTGGGTCTGGCGGAGTGGCTTTGGGTCTGGCGGAGTGGGTTGGGGTCTGGCGGAGTGGGTTGGGGTCTGGCGGAGTGGGTTTGGGTCTGGCGGAGAGGGTTTGAGTCTGGCGGAGTGGGTTGTGGGTATGGCGGAGTGGGTTCGGATCTGGCGGAGTGGGTTCGGGTCTGGCGGAGTGGGTTCGGGTCTGGCGGAGTGGGTTTGGATCTGGCGGAGTGGGTTTGGTCTGGCGGAGTGTGTTTGGTGTCTGGCGGAGTGGGTTTGGGTCTGGCGGAGTTGGTTTGAGTCTGGCGGAGTGGGTTTGGGTCTGGCGGAGTGGGTTCGGGTCTGGCGGAGTGGGTTCGGGTCTGGCGGAGTGGGTTCGGGTCTGTACGAGTGGGTTCGGGTCTGGCTGAGTGGGTTGGGGTCTGGCGGAGTGGGTTCGGGTGTGGCGGAGTGGGTTAGGGTCTTGCGGAGTGGGTTTGGGGCTGGCGGAGTGGGTTTGGGTCTGGCGGAGTGTGTTTAGGACTGGCGGAGTGGGTTTGGGTCTGGCGGAGTGGGTTTGGGACTGGCGGAGTGGGTTTGGGTCTGGGGGAGTGGGTTTGGGTCTGCCGGAGTGGGTTCGGGTCTGGCGGAGTGGGTTTGGGTCTGGATGAGTGGGTTTGGGTCTGGCGGAGTGGGTTTGGGTCTGGCGGAGTGGGTTTGGGTCTGGCGAAGTTGGTTTGGGTCTGGCGGAGTGGGTTTGGGTCTGGCGGAGTTGGTTTGGGTCTGGCGGAGTGGGCTTGGGTTTAGCGGAGTGGGTCTGGCGGAGTGGGGTTTGGTCTGGCGGAGTGGGCTTGGGTGTCGCGGAGTTGGTTTGGGTCTGGCGGATTGGGTTTGGGTCTGGCAGAGTGGGTTCGGGTCTGGCGGAGTGGGTTTGGGTCTGCCAGACTGGGTTTGGGTTCTAGCGGAGTGGGTTTGTGTCTGGCGGAGTGGGTTTGGGTCTGGCGCAGTAAGTTTGGGTCTGGCGGAGTGGGTTTGGGTCTGGTGGAGTGGGTTTGGGTCTGGCGGAGTTGGTCTGGGTCTGGCGGAGTGGGTTTGGGTCTGGCGGAGTGGGTTTTGGTTTGGCGGAGTTGGTTTGGGTCTGGCGGAGTGGGTTTGGGTCTGGCGGAGTGGGTTTGGGTCTGGCGGGGTGGGTTTGGGGTCTGGCGGTTTGGGTTTGGGTCTGGCGGAGTGGGTTTCGGGTCTGGCGGAGTGGGTTTGGGTCTGGCGGAGTGGGTTTGGGGTCTGGCGGGGTGGGTTTGGGTCTGGCGGAGTGGGTTTTGGTCTTGCGGAGTTGGTTTGGGACTGGCTGGGTGGGTTTGGGTCTGGCGGAGTGGGTTTGGGGTCTGGCGGAGTGGGTTTGGGTCTGGCGGAGTGGGTTTGGGGCTTGCAGAGTGGGTTTGGGTCTGGCGGAGTGGGTTGGGTTCTGGCGGAGTGGGTTCGGGTCTGGCGGAGTGGGTTCGGGTCTGGAGGAGTGGGTTTGGGTCTGGCGGAGTGGGTTTGGGTCTGACGGAGTGGGTTTGGGTCTGGCGGAGTGGGTTTTGGTCTGGCGTAGTGGGTTTTGGTCTGGCGGAGTGGGTTTGTGTCTGACGGAGTGGGTTTGGGACTGACGGAGTTGGTTTGGGTCTGGCGGAGTGGGTTTGGGGTCTGGCGGAGGGGGTTTAGGGTCTGGCGGAGTGGGTTTGGGGTCTGGCAAAGTGGGTTGGGGTCTGGCGGAGTGGGTTCGGGTCTGTCGGTGTGGGTTTGGGTCTGGCGGAGTGGGTTGGGGTCTGGCGGATTGGGTTCGGGTCTGGCTGGAGTGGGTTCGGTTCTGGCGGAGTGCGTTTGGGTCTGGCGGAGTGGGTTTGGGTCTGGCGGAGTGGGTTTGGGTCTGGCGGAGTGGGTTTGGGTCTGGCGGAGTGGGTTTGTGTATGGGGGAGTGGGTTTGGGTCTGGCGGAGTGGGTTTGGGTCTGGCAGAGTGGGTTTTGGTCTGGATGAGTGGGTTTGGGTCTGGCGGAGTGGGTTTGGGTCTGGCGGAGTGGGTTTGGGTCTGGCGGAGTGGGTTTGGGTCTGGCGGAGTGGGTTTGGTTGTGGCGGAGTGGGATTGGGGTCTGGCGGAGTGGGTTTGGGTCTGGCGGAGTGGGTTTGGGTCTGGCAGAGTGGGTTTGGGTCTGGCGGAGTGGCTTTGGGTCTGGCGGAGTGGGTTGGGGTCTGGCGGAGTGGGTTCGGATCTGGCGGAGTGGGTTCGGGTCTGGCGGAGTGGGTTCGGGTCTGGCGGTGTGGGTTCGGGTCTGGCGGAGTGGGTTGGGGTCTGGCGGGGTGGGTTCGGGTCTGGCGGAGTGGGTTCGGGTCTGGCGGAGGGGGCTTGGGTCTGGCGGAGTGGGATTGGTTCTGGCGGAGTGGGGTTGGGTCTAGCGGAGTGGGCTTGGGTCTGGCGGAGAGGGTTTGGGTCTGCCGGAGTGGGTTAGGGTCTGGCGGAGTGGGTTTGGGTCTGGCGGAGTGGGTTTTGGTCTGGCGGAGTGGGTTTGGGTCTGGCGGAGTGGGTTTGGGCCTGGCGCAGTGGATTTGGGTCTGGCGCAGTGGATTTGGTCCTGGCGGAGTGGGTTTGGGTCTGGCGGAGTGGGTTTGGGGTCTGGCGGAGTGGGTTTGTGTCTGGCGGAGTGGGTTTGGGGCTGGCGGAATGGGTTTCTGTTTGGCGGAGTGGGTTTGGGTCTGGCGGAGTGGGTTTGGGTCTGGCGGAGTGGGTTTGGGTCTGGCGGAGTGGGTTTGGGTCTGGCGGAGTGGGTTGGGGTCTGGCGTAGTGGGTTGGGGTCTGGCGGAGTGGGTTCTGGTCTGGCGGAGTGGGTTTGGGTCTGTCGGAGTGGGTTCGGGTCTGGCGGAGTGGGTTTGGGTCTTGCGGAGTGGGTTTGGGTCTGGCGGAGTGGGTTTGGGTCTGGCGGAGTGGGTTTGGGTCTGGCGGAGTGGGGTTGTGTCTGGCGGAGTGGGTTTGGGGCTGGCGGAGTGGGTTTGGGTCTGGCGGAGTGGGTTTGGGTCTGTCGGAGTGGGTTTGTGGTCTGGCGGATTGGGTTCAGGTCTGACGGAGTGGGGTCGGGTCTGGCGGAGTGTGTTTGGGTCTGGCGGAGTGGGTTGGGGTCTGGCGGAGTGGGTTCGGGTCTGGCGGAGAAGGTTCGGGTTTGGCGGAGTGGGTTCGGGTCTGGCGGAGTGGGTTTGGCTCTGCCGGAGTGAGTTTGGGTCTGGCGGAGTGGGTTTGGGTCTGGCGGAGTGGGTTTGGGTCTGGCGGAGTGGGTTTGGGTCTGGTGGAGTGGGTTTGGGTCTGGCGGAGTGGGTTTGGGTCTGGCGAAGTGGGTTTGGGTCCGGCGGAGTGGGTTCGGGTCTGGTGCAGTGGGTTCGGGTCTGGCTGAGTGGGTTTGCGTCTGGCGGAGTGGGTTTGGGTCTGGCGGAGTGGGTTTGGGGTCTGGCGGAGTGGGTTTGGGTCTGGCGGAGTGGGTTTGGGGCTGGCGGAGTGGGTTTGGGTCTGGCGGAGTGGGTTTGGGTCTGGCGGAGTGGGTTTGGGTCTGGCGGAGTGGGTTTGGGTCTGGGGGAGTGGGTTTTGGTCTGGCGGAGTGGGTTCGGGTCTGGCGGAGTGGGTTGGGGTATGGCGGAGTGGGTTCGGTTTTGGCGGAGTGGGTTCGGGTCTGGCGGACTGGGTTTGGGTCTGGCGGAGTGGGTTTGGGTCTGGCGGAGTGGGCTTGGGTCTCGCGGAGTGGGTTCGGGTCTGGCGGATTGGGTTCGGGTCTGGCGGAGTGGGTTCGGGTCTGGCGGAGTGGGTTCGGGTCTGGCGGAGTGGGTTTGGGTCTTGCGGAGTGGGTTTGGGTCTGGCGGAGTGGGTTTGGGTGTGGCGGAGAGGGTTTGAGTCTGGCGGAGTGGGTTGTGGGTATGGCGGAGTGGGTTCGGATCTGGCGGAGTGGGTTCGGGTCTGGCGGAGTGGGTTCGGGTCTGGCGGAGTGGGTTTGGATCTGGCGGAGTGGGTTTGGTCTGGCGGAGTGTGTTTGGGGTCTGGCGGAGTGGGTTTGGGTCTGGCGGAGTTGGTTTGGGTCTGGCGGAGTGGGTTTGGGTCTGGCGGAGTGGGTTCGGGTCTGGCGGAGTGGGTTCGGGTTTGGCGGAGTGGGTTCGGGTCTGTACGAGTGGGTTCGGGTCTGGCTGAGTGGGTTGGGGTCTGGCGGAGTGGTTTCGGGTGTGGCGGAGTGGGTTAGGGTCTTGCGGAGTGGGTTTGGGGCTGGCGGAGTGGGTTTGGGTCTGGCGGAGTGTGTTTAGGACTGGCGGAGTGGGTTTGGGTCTGGCGGAGTGGGTTTGGGACTGGCGGAGTGGGTTTGGGTCTGGGGGAGTGGGTTTGGGTCTGCCGGAGTGGGTTCGGGTCTGGCGGAGTGGGTTTGGGTCTGGATGAGTGGGTTTGGGTCTGGCGGAGTGGGTTTGGGTCTGGCGGAGTGGGTTTGGGTCTGGCGAAGTTTGTTTGGGTCTGGCGGAGTGGGTTTGGGTCTGGCGGAGTTGGTTTGGGTCTGGCGGAGTGGGCTTGGGTTTAGCGGAGTGGGTCTGGCGGAGTGGGGTTTGGTCTGGCGGAGTGGGCTTGGGTGTCGCGGAGTTGGTTTGGGTCTGGCGGATTGGGTTTGGGTCTGGCAGAGTGGGTTCGGGTCTGGCGGAGTGGGTTTGGGTCTGCCAGACTGGGTTTGGGTTCTAGCGGAGTGGGTTTGTGTCTGGCGGAGTGGGTTTGGGTCTGCCGCAGTAAGTTTGGGTCTGGCGGAGTGGGTTTGGGTCTGGTGGAGTGGGTTTGGGTCTGGCGGAGTTGGTCTGGGTCTGGCGGAGTGGGTTTGGGTCTGGCGGAGTGGGTTTTGGTTTGGCGGAGTTGGTTTGGGTCTGGCGGAGTGGGTTTGGGTATGGCGGAGTGGGTTTGGGTCTGGCGGGGTGGGTTTGGGGTCTGGCGGTTTGGGTTTGGGTCTGGCGGAGTGGGTATGGGGTCTGGCGGAGTGGGTTTGGGTCTGGCGGAGTGGGGTTGTGTCTGGCGGAGTGGGTTTGGGGCTGGCGGAGTGGGTTTGGGTCTGGCGGAGTGGGTTTGGGTCTGTCGGAGTGGGTTTGTGGTCTGGCGGATTGGGTTCAGGTCTGACGGAGTGGGGTCGGGTCTGGCGGAGTGTGTTTGGGTCTGGCGGAGTGGGTTGGGGTCTGGCGGAGTGGGTTCGGGTCTGGCGGAGAAGGTTCGGGTTTGGCGGAGTGGGTTCGGGTCTGGCGGAGTGGGTTTGGCTCTGCCGGAGTGAGTTTGGGTCTGGCGGAGTGGGTTTGGGTCTGGCGGAGTGGGTTTGGGTCTGGCGGAGTGGGTTTGGGTCTGGTGGAGTGGGTTTGGGTCTGGCGGAGTGGGTTTGGGTCTGGCGAAGTGGGTTTGGGTCCGGCGGAGTGGGTTCGGGTCTGGTGCAGTGGGTTCGGGTCTGGCTGAGTGGGTTTGCGTCTGGCGGAGTGGGTTTGGGTCTGGCGGAGTGGGTTTGGGGTCTGGCGGAGTGGGTTTGGGTCTGGCGGAGTGGGTTTGGGGCTGGCGGAGTGGGTTTGGGTCTGGCGGAGTGGGTTTGGGTCTGGCGGAGTGGGTTTGGGTCTGGCGGAGTGGGTTTGGGTCTGGGGGAGTGGGTTTTGGTCTGGCGGAGTGGGTTCGGGTCTGGCGGAGTGGGTTGGGGTATGGCGGAGTGGGTTCGGTTTTGGCGGAGTGGGTTCGGGTCTGGCGGACTGGGATTGGGTCTGGCGGAGTGGGTTTGGGTCTGGCGGAGTGGGCTTGGGTCTCGCGGAGTGGGTTCGGGTCTGGCGGATTGGGTTCGGGTCTGGCGGAGTGGGTTCGGGTCTGGCGGAGTGGGTTCGGGTCTGGCGGAGTGGGTTTGGGTCTGGCGGAGTGGGTTTGGGTCTGGCGGAGTGGGTTTGGGTCTGGCGGAGAGGGTTTGAGTCTGGCGGAGAGGGTTTGAGTCTGGCGGAGTGGGTTGTGGGTATGGCGGAGTGGGTTCGGATCTGGCGGAGTGGATTCGGGTCTGGCGGAGTGGGTTCGGGTCTGGCGGAGTGGGTTTGGATCTGGCGGAGTGGGTTTGGTCTGGCGGAGTGTGTTTGGGGTCTGGCGGAGTGGGTTTGGGTCTGGCGGAGTTGGTTTGGGTCTGGCGGAGTGGGTTTGGGTCTGGCGGAGTGGGTTCGGGTCTGGCGGAGTGGGTTCGGGTCTGTACGAGTGGGTTCGGGTCTGGCTGAGTGGGTTGGGGTCTGGCGGAGTGGGTTTGGGTCTGGCGGAGTGGGTTTGGGTCTGGCGGAGTGGGTTTGGGTCTGGCGGAGTTGGTTTGGGTCTGGCGGAGTGGGCTTGGGTTTGGCGGAGTGGGTCTGGCGGAGTGGGGTTTGGTCTGGCGGAGTGGGCTTGGGTGTCGCGGAGTTGGTTTGGGTCTGGCGGATTGGGTTTGGGTCTGGCAGAGTGGGTTCGGGTCTGGCGGAGTGGGTTTGGGTCTGCCAGACTGGGTTTGGGTTCTAGCGGAGTGGGTTTGTGTCTGGCGGAGTGGGTTTGGGTCTGCCGCAGTAAGTTTGGGTCTGGCGGAGTGGGTTTGGGTCTGGTGGAGTGGGTTTGGGTCTGGCGGAGTTGGTCTGGGTCTGGCGGAGTGGGTTTGGGTCTGGCGGAGTGGGTTTTGGTTTGGCGGAGTTGGTTTGGGTCTGGCGGAGTGGGTTTGGGTATGGCGGAGTGGGTTTGGGTCTGGCGGGGTGGGTTTGGGGTCTGGCGGTTTGGGTTTGGGTCTGGCGGAGTGGGTATGGGGTCTGGCGGAGTGGGTTTGGGTCTGGCGGAGTGGGGTTGTGTCTGGCGGAGTGGGTTTGGGGCTGGCGGAGTGGGTTTGGGTCTGGCGGAGTGGGTTTGGGTCTGTCGGAGTGGGTTTGTGGTCTGGCGGATTGGGTTCAGGTCTGACGGAGTGGGGTCGGGTCTGGCGGAGTGTGTTTGGGTCTGGCGGAGTGGGTTGGGGTCTGGCGGAGTGGGTTCGGGTCTGGCGGAGAAGGTTCGGGTTTGGCGGAGTGGGTTCGGGTCTGGCGGAGTGGGTTTGGCTCTGCCGGAGTGAGTTTGGGTCTGGCGGAGTGGGTTTGGGTCTGGCGGAGTGGGTTTGGGTCTGGCGGAGTGGGTTTGGGTCTGGTGGAGTGGGTTTGGGTCTGGCGGAGTGGGTTTGGGTCTGGCGAAGTGGGTTTGGGTCCGGCGGAGTGGGTTCGGGTCTGGTGCAGTGGGTTCGGGTCTGGCTGAGTGGGTTTGCGTCTGGCGGAGTGGGTTTGGGTCTGGCGGAGTGGGTTTGGGGTCTGGCGGAGTGGGTTTGGGTCTGGCGGAGTGGGTTTGGGGCTGGCGGAGTGGGTTTGGGTCTGGCGGAGTGGGTTTGGGTCTGGCGGAGTGGGTTTGGGTCTGGCGGAGTGGGTTTGGGTCTGGGGGAGTGGGTTTTGGTCTGGCGGAGTGGGTCTGGCGGAGTGGGGTTTGGTCTGGCGGAGTGGGCTTGGGTGTCGCGGAGTTGGTTTGGGTCTGGCGGATTGGGTTTGGGTCTGGCAGAGTGGGTTCGGGTCTGGCGGAGTGGGTTTGGGTCTGCCAGACTGGGTTTGGGTTCTAGCGGAGTGGGTTTGTGTCTGGCGGAGTGGGTTTGGGTCTGCCGCAGTAAGTTTGGGTCTGGCGGAGTGGGTTTGGGTCTGGTGGAGTGGGTTTGGGTCTGGCGGAGTTGGTCTGGGTCTGGCGGAGTGGGTTTGGGTCTGGCGGAGTGGGTTTTGGTTTGGCGGAGTTGGTTTGGGTCTGGCGGAGTGGGTTTGGGTATGGCGGAGTGGGTTTGGGTCTGGCGGGGTGGGTTTGGGGTCTGGCGGTTTGGGTTTGGGTCTGGCGGAGTGGGTATGGGGTCTGGCGGAGTGGGTTTGGGTCTGGCGGAGTGGGGTTGTGTCTGGCGGAGTGGGTTTGGGGCTGGCGGAGTGGGTTTGGGTCTGGCGGAGTGGGTTTGGGTCTGGCGGAGTGGGTTTGGGACTGGCGGAGTGGGTTTGGGTCTGGGGGAGTGGGTTTGGGTCTGCCGGAGTGGGTTTGGGTCTGGCGGAGTGGGTTTGGGTCTGGATGAGTGGGTTTGGGTCTGGCGGAGTGGGTTTGGGTCTGGCGGAGTGGGTTTGGGTCTGGCGAAGTTGGTTTGGGTCTGGCGGAGTGGGTTTGGGTCTGGCGGAGTTGGTTTGGGTCTGGCGGAGTGGGCTTGGGTTTAGCGGAGTGGGTCTGGCGGAGTGGGGTTTGGTCTGGCGGAGTGGGCTTGGGTGTCGCGGAGTTGGTTTGGGTCTGGCGGATTGGGTTTGGGTCTGGCAGAGTGGGTTCGGGTCTGGCGGAGTGGGTTTGGGTCTGCCAGACTGGGTTTGGGTTCTAGCGGAGTGGGTTTGTGTCTGGCGGAGTGGGTTTGGGTCTGGTGCAGTAAGTTTGGGTCTGGCGGAGTGGGTTTGGGTCTGGTGGAGTGGGTTTGGGTCTGGCGGAGTTGGTCTGGGTCTGGCGGAGTGGGTTTGGGTCTGGCGGAGTGGGTTTTGGTTTGGCGGAGTTGGTTTGGGTCTGGCGGAGTGGGTTTGGGTCTGGCGGAGTGGGTTTGGGTCTGGCGGGGTGGGTTTGGGGTCTGGCGGTTTGGGTTTGGGTCTGGCGGAGTGGGTTTCGGGTCTGGCGGAGTGGGTTTGGGTCTGGCGGAGTGGGTTTGGGGTCTGGCGGGGTGGGTTTGGGTCTGGCGGAGTGGGTTTTGGTCTTGCGGAGTTGGTTTGGGACTGGCTGGGTGGGTTTGGGTCTGGCGGAGTGGGTTTGGGGTCTGGCGGAGTGGGTTTGGGTCTGGCGGAGTGGGTTTGGGGCTTGCAGAGTGGGTTTGGGTCTGGCGGAGTGGGTTGGGTTCTGGCGGAGTGGGTTCGGGTCTGGCGGAGTGGGTTCGGGTCTGGAGGAGTGGGTTTGGGTCTGGCGGAGTGGGTTTGGGTCTGACGGAGTGGGTTTGGGTCTGGCGGAGTGGGTTTTGGTCTGGCGTAGTGGGTTTTGGTCTGGCGGAGTGGGTTTGTGTCTGACGGAGTGGGTTTGGGACTGACGGAGTTGGTTTGGGTCTGGCGGAGTGGGTTTGGGGTCTGGCGGAGGGGGTTTAGGGTCTGGCGGAGTGGGTTTGGGGTCTGGCAAAGTGGGTTGGGGTCTGGCGGAGTGGGTTCGGGTCTGTCGGTGTGGGTTTGGGTCTGGCGGAGTGGGTTGGGGTCTGGCTGGAGTGGGTTCGGTTCTGGCGGAGTGCGTTTGGGTCTGGCGGAGTGGGTTTGGGTCTGGCGGAGTGGGTTTGGGTCTGGCGGAGTGGGTTTGGGTCTGGCGGAGTGGGTTTGTGTATGGGGGAGTGGGTTTGGGTCTGGCGGAGTGGGTTTGGGTCTGGCAGAGTGGGTTTTGGTCTGGATGAGTGGGTTTGGGTCTGGCGGAGTGGGTTTGGGTCTGGCGGAGTGGGTTTGGGTCTGGCGGAGTGGGTTTGGGTCTGGCGGAGTGGGTTTGGTTGTGGCGGAGTGGGATTGGGGTCTGGCGGAGTGGGTTTGGGTCTGGCGGAGTGGGTTTGGGTCTGGCAGAGTGGGTTTGGGTCTGGCGGAGTGGCTTTGGGTCTGGCGGAGTGGGTTGGGGTCTGGCGGAGTGGGTTCGGATCTGGCGGAGTGGGTTCGGGTCTGGCGGAGTGGGTTCGGGTCTGGCGGTGTGGGTTCGGGTCTGGCGGAGTGGGTTGGGGTCTGGCGGGGTGGGTTCGGGTCTGGCGGAGTGGGTTCGGGTCTGGCGGAGGGGGCTTGGGTCTGGCGGAGTGGGATTGGTTCTGGCGGAGTGGGGTTGGGTCTAGCGGAGTGGGCTTGGGTCTGGCGGAGAGGGTTTGGGTCTGCCGGAGTGGGTTAGGGTCTGGCGGAGTGGGTTTGGGTCTGGCGGAGTGGGTTTTTGTTTGGCGGAGTGGGTTTGGGTCTGGCGGAGTGGGTTTGGGTCTGGCGGAGTGGGTTTGGGTCTGGCGGAGTGGGTTTGGGTCTGGCGGAGTGGGTTGGGGTCTGGCGTAGTGGGTTGGGGTCTGGCGGAGTGGGTTCTGGTCTGGCGGAGTGGGTTTGGGTCTGTCGGAGTGGGTTCGGGTCTGGCGGAGTGGGTTTGGGTCTTGCGGAGTGGGTTTGGGTCTGGCGGAGTGGGTTTGGGTCTGGCGGAGTGGGTTTGGGTCTGGCGGAGTGGGGTTGTGTCTGGCGGAGTGGGTTTGGGGCTGGCGGAGTGGGTTTGGGTCTGGCGGAGTGGGTTTGGGTCTGTCGGAGTGGGTTTGTGGTCTGGCGGATTGGGTTCAGGTCTGACGGAGTGGGGTCGGGTCTGGCGGAGTGTGTTTGGGTCTGGCGGAGTGGGTTGGGGTCTGGCGGAGTGGGTTCGGGTCTGGCGGAGAAGGTTCGGGTTTGGCGGAGTGGGTTCGGGTCTGGCGGAGTGGGTTTGGCTCTGCCGGAGTGAGTTTGGGTCTGGCGGAGTGGGTATGGGTCTGGCGGAGTGGGTTTGGGTCTGGCGGAGTGGGTTTGGGTCTGGTGGAGTGGGTTTGGGTCTGGCGGAGTGGGTTTGGGTCTGGCGAAGTGGGTTTGGGTCCGGCGGAGTGGGTTCGGGTCTGGTGCAGTGGGTTCGGGTCTGGCTGAGTGGGTTTGCGTCTGGCGGAGTGGGTTTGGGTCTGGCGGAGTGGGTTTGGGGTCTGGCGGAGTGGGTTTGGGTCTGGCGGAGTGGGTTTGGGGCTGGCGGAGTGGGTTTGGGTCTGGCGGAGTGGGTTTGGGTCTGGCGGAGTGGGTTTGGGTCTGGCGGAGTGGGTTTGGGTCTGGGGGAGTGGGTTTTGGTCTGGCGGAGTGGGTTCGGGTCTGGCGGAGTGGGTTGGGGTATGGCGGAGTGGGTTCGGTTCTGGCGGAGTGGGTTCGGGTCTGGCGGACTGGGTTTGGGTCTGGCGGAGTGGGTTTGGGTCTGGCGGAGTGGGCTTGGGTCTCGCGGAGTGGGTTCGGGTCTGGCGGATTGGGTTCGGGTCTGGCGGAGTGGGTTCGGGTCTGGCGGAGTGGGTTCGGGTCTGGCGGAGTGGGTTTGGGTCTTGCGGAGTGGGTTTGGGTCTGGCGGAGTAGGTTTGGGGTCTGGCGGAGTGGGTTTGGGTCTGGCGGAGTGGGTTTGGGGCTGGCGGAGTGGGTTTGGGTCTGGCGGAGTGGGTTTGGGTCTGGCGGAGTGGGTTTGGGTCTGGCGGAGTGGGTTTGGGTGTGGCGGAGTGGGTTTGGGTCTGGGGGAGTGGGTTTGGGTCTGGCGGGGTGGGTTTGGGTCTGGCAGAGTGGGTTTTGGACTGGATGAGTGGGTTTGGGTCTGGCAGACTGGGTTTGGTTCTGGCGGAGTGGGTTTGGGTCTGGCGGAGTGCGTTTGGGTGTGGCGGAGTGGGGTTGGGGTCTGGCGGAGTGGGTTTGGGTCTGGCGGAGTGGGTTTGGGTCTGGCGGAGTGGGTTTGGGTCTGGCGGAGTGGGTTTGGGTCTGGCGGAGTGGCTTTGGGTCTGGCGGAGTGGGTTGGGGTCTGGCGGAGTGCGATCGGATCTGGCGGAGTGGGTTTGGGTCTGGCGGGTTGGGTTTGGGTCTGGCGGTGTGGGTTTGGGGTCTGGCGGAGTGGGTTGGGGTCTGGCGGAGTGGGTTGGGGTCTGGCGGAGTGGGTTGGGGTCTGACGGAGTGGGTTGGGGTCTGGCGGAGTGGGTTGGGGTCTGGCGGAGTGGGTTGGGGTCTGGCGGAGTGGGTTTGGGTCTGGCGGAGTGGGTTTGTGTCTGACGGAGTGGGTTTGGGGCTGGCGGAGTGGGTTTGGGTCGGGCGGAGTGGGTTTGGGTCTGTCGGAGTGGGTTTGTGGTCTGGCGGATTGGGTTCAGGTCTGGTGGAGTGGGGTCGGGTCTGGCGGAGTGTGTTTGGGTCGGGCGGAGTGGGTTGGGGTCTGGCGAAGTGGGTTCGGGTCTGGCGGAGACGGTTCGGGTTTGGCGGAGTGGGTTTGGGTCTGGCGGAGTGGGTTTGGGACTGGCGGAGTGGGTTTGGGTCTGGCGGAGAGGGTTTGTGTCTGGCGAAGTGGGTTTGGGTCTGGCGGAGTGGGTTCGGGTCTGACGCAGTGGGTTCGGGTCTGGCGGAGTGGGTTTGGGTCTGGCGGAGTGGGTTTGGGTCTGGCGGAGTGGGTTTGGGTGTGGCGGAGTGGGGTTGGGGTCTGGCGGAGTGGGTTTGGGTCTGGCGGAGTGGGTTTGGGTCTGGCAGAGTGGGTTTGGGGCTGGCGGAGTGGGTTTGGGTCTGGCGGAGTGGGTTTGGGTCTGGCGGAGTGGGTTTGGGTCTGGCGGAGTGGGTTTGGGTCTGGGGGAGTGGGTTTTGGTCTGGCGGAGTGGGTTCGGGTCTGGCGGAGTGGGTTGGGGTATGGTGGAGTGGGCTCGGTTTTGGCGGAGTGGGTTCGGGTCTGGCGGAGTGGGTTTGGGTCTGGCGGAGTGGGTGTGGGTCTGGCGGAGTGGGGTTTGGTCTGGCGGAGTGGGCTTCGGTCTCGCGGAATGGGTTTGGGTCTGGCGGATTGGGTTTGGGTCTGGCGGAGTGGGTTCGGGTCTGGCGGAGTGGGTTCGGGTCTGGCAGAGTGGTTTTGGGTCTGGCGGAGTGGGTTTGGGTCTGGGGGAGTGGGTTTGGGGTCTGGCGGAGTGGGTTTGGGTCTGGCGGAGTGGGTTTGGGGCTGGCGGAGTGGCTTTGGGTTTGGCGGAGTGGGTTTGGGTCTGGCGGAGTGGGTTTGGGTCTGGCGGAGTGGGTTTGTGTCTGGGGGAGTGGGTTTGGGTCAGGCGGAGTGGGTTTGGGTCTGGCAGAGTGGGTTTGGGTCTGGCGGAGTGGGTTTGGGGTCTGGCGGAGTGGGTTTGGGTCTGGCGGAGTGGGTTTGGGTCTGGCGGGGTGGGTTTGGGTCTGGTGGAGTGGGTTTGGGTGTGGCGGAGAGGGTTTGGGGTCTGGCGGAGTGGGTTTGGGTCTGGCAGAGTGGGTTCGGGTCTGGCAGAGTGGGTTTGGGTCTGGCAGAGTGGGTTTGGGTCTGGCGGAGTGGCTTTGGGTCTGGCGGAGTGGGTTGGGGTCTGGCGGAGTGGGTTCGGATCTGGCGGAGGGGGCTTGGGTCTGGCGGTGTGGGATTGGGTCTGGCGGAGTGGGGTTGGGTCTGGCGGGGTGGGCTTGGGTCTGGCGGAGAGGGTTTGGGTCTGGCGGAGTGGGTTTTGGCCTGGCGGAGTGGGTTTGGGTCTGGCGGAGTGGGTTTGGGCCTGGCGGAGTGGGTTTGGGTCTGGCGGAGTGGGTTTGGGTCTGTCGGAGTGGGTTTGTGGTCTGGCGGATTGGGTTCAGGTCTGGCCGAGTGGGGTCGGGTCTGGCGGAGTGTGTTTGAGTCTGGCGGAGTGGGTTGGGGTCTGGCGGAGTGGGTTCGGGTCTGGCGGAGAAGGTTTGGGTTTGGCGGAGTGGGTTCGGGTCTGGCGGAGTGGGTTTGGTTCTGGCGGAGTGGGTTTGGGTCTGGCGGAGTGAGTTTGGGTCTGGCGAAGTGGGTTGGGGTCTGGCGGAGTGGTTTCGGGTCTGGCGGAGTGGGTTTGAGTCTGGCGGAGTGGGTTTGGGTCTGGCGGAGTGGGTTTGGGTCTGGGGGAGTGGGTTTTTGTCTGGCGGAGTGGGTTCGGCTTTGGCGGAGTGGGTTGGGGTATGGTGGAGTGGGTTCAGTTTTGGCGGAGTGGGTTTGGGTCTGGCGGAGTGGGTTCGGGTCTGGCGGAGTGGGTTTGGGTCTGGCGGAGTGGGTTTGGGTCTGGCAAAGTGGGGTTTGGTCTGGCGGAGTGGGTTTGGGTCTGGCGGAGTGGGTTTGGGTCTGGCGGAGTGGGTTTGGGTCTGGATGAGTGGGTTTGGGTCTGGCGGAGTGGGTTTGGGTCTGGATGAGTGGGTTTGGGTCTGGCGGAGTGGGTTTGGGTCTGGCGGAGTGGGTTTGGGTCTGGCGGAGTTGGTTTGGGTCTGGCGGAGTGGGTTTGGGTCTGGCGGAGTTGGTTTGTGTCTGGTGGAGTGGGTTTGGGTCTGGCGGAGTGGGTTTGGGTCTGGCGGAGTGGGTTTGGGTTTGGTGGAGTGTGTTAGGGTCTGGCGTAGTGGGTTTCTGTCTGGCGGAATGGGTTTGGGTCTGGCGGAGTGGGTTTGGGTCTGGCGGAGTGGGTTTGGGTCTGGCGGAGTGGGTTTGGGTCTGGCGGAGTGGGTTTGGTTCTGGTGGAGTGGGTTTGTGTCTGGCGGAGTGGGTTTGGGTCTGGCGGAGTGGGTTTGGGTCTGGCGGAGTGGGTTTGGGTCTGGCGGAGTGGGTTTGGGTCTGGCGGAGTGGGTTTGGGTTTGGCGGAGTGGGTTTGGTGTCTGGCGGAGTGGGTTTTGGTCTGGCGGAGTGGGTTTGGGTCTGGCGGAGTGGGTTTGTGTGTGGCGGAGTTGGTTGGGGTCTGGCGGAGTGGGTTCGGGTCTGGCGGAGTGGGTTCGGGACTGGCGGAGTGGGTTTGGGTCTGGCGGAGTGGGTTTCTGTCTGGCGGACTGGGTTTGGGTCTGGCGGAGTGGGTTTGGGTCTGGCGGAGTGGGTTTGGGTCTGGCGGAGTGGGTTTGGGTCTGGCGGAGTGGGTTTGGGTCTGGCGGAGTGGGTTTGGGTCTGGCGGAGTGGGTTTGGGTCTGGCGGAGTGGGTTTGTGTCTGGCGGAGTGGGTTTGGGTCTGGCGGAGTGGGTTTGGGTCTGGCGGAGTGGGTTTGGGGTCTGGCGGAGTAGGTTTTGGTCTGGCGGAGTGGGTTTGGGTCTGGCGGAGTGGGTTTGGGTCTGGCGGAGTTGGTTTGGGTCTGGCGGAGTGGGTTTGGGTCTGGCGGAGTGGGTTTGGGTCTGGCGGAGTGGGTTTGTTTCTGGCGAAGAGGATTTGGGGTCTGGCGGAGTGGGTTAGGGTCTGGCGGAGTGGGTTTGTTTCTGGCGAAGAGGGTTTGGGGTCTTGCGGAGTGGGTTCTGTCTGGCGGAGTGGGTTTGGGTCTGGCGGAGTGGGTTCGGGACTGGCGGAGTGGGTTTGGGTCTGGCGGAGTGGGTTTGGGTCTGGCGGAGTGGGTTTGGGTCTGGCGGAGTGGGTTCGGGTCTGGCGGAGTGGGTTTGGGTCTGGCGGAGTTGGTTTGTGTCTGGCGGAGTGGGTTTGGGTCTGGCGGAGTGGGTTTGTGTGTGGCGGAGTGGGTTTGGGTCTGGCGGAGTGGGTTTGGGTCTGGCGGAGTGTGTTTGGGTCTGGATGAGTGGGTTTGGGTCTGGCGGAGTGGGTTTGGGTCTGGATGAGTGGGTTTGGGTCTGGCGGAGTGGGTTTGTTTCTGGCGAAGAGGGTTTGGGGTCTGGTGGAGTGGGTTAGGGTCTGGCGGAGTGGGTTAGGGTCTGACGGAGTGGGTTTGTTTCTGGCGAAGAGGGTTTGGGGTCTTGCGGAGTGGGTTTCTGTCTGGCGGAGTGGGTTTGGGTCTGGCGGAGTGGGTTTGGGACTGGCGGAGTGGGTTTGGGTCTGGCGGAGTGGGTTTGGGTCTGGCGGAGTGGGTTCGGGTCACGCGGAGTGGGTTTGGGTCTGGCGGAGTTGGATTGTGGCTGGTGGAGTGGGTTTGGGTCTGGCGGAGTGGGTTTGTGTGTGGCGGAGTGGGTTTGTGTCTGACGGAGTGGGTTTGTGTCTGGCGGAGTGTGTTTGGGGCTGGCGGAGTGGGTTTCTGTCTGGCGGAATGGGTTTGGGTCTGGCGGAGTGGGTTTGGGTCTGGCGGAGTGGGTTTGGGTCTGGCGGAGTGGGTTTGGGTCTGGCAGAGTGGGTTTGGGTCTGGCGGAGTGGGTTTGGGTCTGGCGGAGTGGGTTTGGGTCTGGCGGAGTGTGTTAGGGTCTGGCGGAGTGGGTTTGGGTCTGGCGGTGTGGCTTCGGGATTGGCGGAGTGGGTTGGGGTATGGCGGAGTGGGTTCGGGTCTGGCGGAGTGGGTTCGGGTCTGGCGGAGTGGGTTCGGGTCTGGCGGAGTGGGTTGGGGTCTGGCGGAGTGGGGTTGGGTCTGGCGGAGTGGGTTTTGGTCTGGCGGAGTGGGTTTGGGTCTGGCGGAGTGGGTTTGGGTCTGGCGGAGTTGGTTGGGGTCTGGCGGAGTGGGTTCGGGTCTGGCGGAGTGGGTTCGGGACTGGCGGAGTGGGTTTGGGTCTGGCGGAGTGGGTTTGAGTCTGGCGGAGTGGGTTGGGGTCTGGCGGAGTGGGTTCGGGTCTGGCGGAGTGGGTTCAGGTCTGGCGGAGTGGGTTTGGGTCTGGCGGAGTGGGTTTGGGTCTGGCGGAGTGGGTTTGTTTCTGGAGAAGAGGGTTTGGGGTCTGGCGGAGTGTGTTAGGGTCTGGCGGAGTGGGTTAGGGTCTGACGGAGTGGGTTTGTTTCTGGCGAAGAGGGTTTGGGGTCTTGCGGAGTGGGTTTCTGTCTGGCGGAGTGGGTTTGAGTCTGGCGGTGTGGGTTTGGGACTGGCGGAGTGGGTTTGGGTCTGGCGGAGTGGGTTTGGGTCTGGCGGAGTGGGTTCGGGTCTTGCGGAGTAGGTTTGGGTCTGGCGGAGTTGGTTTGTGGCTGGTGGAGTGGGTTTGGGCCTGGCGGAGTGGGTTTGTGTGTGGCGGAGTGGGTTTGGGTCTGGCGGAGTGGGTTTGGGTCTGGCGGAGTGGGTTTGGGTCTGGATGAGTGGGTTTGGGACTGGCGGAGTGGGTTTGGGTCCGGCGGAGCGGGTTTGTGTGTGGCGGAGTGGGTTTGGGTCTGGCGGAGTGGGTTTGGGTCTGGATGAGTGGGTTTGGGTCTGGCGGAGTGGGTTTGGGTCCGGCGGAGCGGGTTTGTGTGTGGCGGAGTGGGCGTTGGGTCTGGCGGAGTGGGTTTGGGTCTGGCGGAGTGGTGTTTGGGGTCTGGCGGAGTTGGTTTGGGTCTGGCGGAGTGGTTTCTGGTCTGGCGGAGTGGGTTTGGGTCTGGGGGAGTGGGTTTGGGTCTGGCGGAGTGGGTTCGGGTCTGGCGGAGTGGGTTTGGGTCTGGATGAGTGGGTTTGGGTCTGGCGGAGTGGGTTTGTGTCTGGCGGAGTTGGTTTGGGTCTGGCGGAGTTGGTTTGGGTCTGGCGGAGTGGGTTTGGGTCTGGCGGAGTTGCTTTTCGTCTGGCGGAGTGGGTTTGGGTCTGGCGGAGTGGGTTTGGGTCTGGCGGAGTGGGTTTGGGTCTGGCAGAGTGTGTTAGGGTCTGGCGGAGTGGGTTTGGGTCTGGCGGAGTGGCTTCGGGTCTGGCGGAGAGGGTTGGGGTCTGGCGGAGTGGGTACAGGTTTGCCGGAGTGGGTTCGGGTCTGGCGGAGTGGGTTTCGGTCTGGCGGGGTGGGTTTGTTTCTGGCGAAGAGGGTTTGGGATCTGGCGGAGTGGGTTAGCGTCCGGCGGAGTGGGTTAGGGTCTGGCGGAGTGGGTTTGTTTCTGGCGAAGAGGGTTTGGGGTCTTGCGGAGTGGGTTTCTGTCTGGCGGAGTGGGTTTGGGTCTGGCGGAGTGGGTTTGGGACTGGCGGAGTGGGTTTGGGTCCGGCGGAGTGGGTTTGGGTCTGGCAGAGTGGGTTGGGGTCTGGCGGAGTGGGTTCGGGTCTGGCGGAGTGGGTTTGGGTCTGGCGGAGTTGGTTTGTGTCTGGTGGAGTGGGTTTGGGTCTGGCGGAGTGGGTTTGTGTGTGGCGGAGTGGGTTTGGGTCTGGCGGAGTGGGGTTGGGTCTGGCGGAGTGAGTTTGGGTCTGGATGAGTGGGTTTGGGTCTGGCGGAGTGGGTTTGGGTCTGGATGAGTGGGTTTGGGTCTGGCGGAGTGGGTTTGGGTCTGGCGGAGTGGGTTTGGGTTTGGTGGAGTGTGTTAGGGTCTGGCGGAGTGGGTTTGGGTCTGGCGGAGTGGCTTCGGGTCTGGCGGAGTGGGTTGGGGTATGGCGGAGTGGGTTCGGGTCTGGCGGAGTGGGTTAGGGTCTGGCGGAGTGGGTTCGGGTCTGGCGGAGTGGGTTGGGGTCTGGCGGAGTGGGGTTGGGTCTGGCGGAGTGGGCTTGGGGCTGGCGGAGTGGGTTTGGGTCTGGCGGAGTGGGTTTGGGTCTGGCAGAGTGGGTTTGGGTCTGGCGGAGTGGGTTTGTGTCTGGCGGAGTGGGTTTGTGTCTGGCGGAGTGTGTTTGGGGCTGGCGGAGTGGGTTTCTGTCTGGCGGAATGGGTTTGGGTCTGGCGGAGTGGGTTTGGGTCTGGCGGAGTGGGTTTGGGTCTGGCGGAGTGGGTTTGGGTCTGGCGGAGTGGGTTTGGGTCTGGCGGAGTGGGTTTGGGTCTGGCGGAGTGGGTTTGGGTCTGGCGGAGTGGGTTTGGGTCTGGCGGAGTGGGTTTGGGTCTGGCGGAGTGGGTTTGGGTCTGGCGGAGTGGGTTTGGGTCTGGCGGAGTGGGTTTGTGTGTGGCGGAGTTGGTTGGGGTCTGTCGGAGTGGGTTTGTGTGTGGCGGAGTGGGTTTGGGTCTGGCGGAGTGGGTTTGGGTCTGGCGGAGTGGGTTTGGGTCTGGATGAGTGGGTTTGGGTCTGGCGGAGTGGGTTTGGGTCTGGATGAGTGGGTTTGGGTCTGGCGGAGTGGGTTTGGTTCTGGCGGAGTGGGTTTGGGTTTGGTGGAGTGTGTTAGGGTCTGGCGGAGTGGGTTTGGGTCTGGCGGAGTGGCTTCGGGTCTGGCGGAGTGGGTTGGGGTATGGCGGAGTGGGTTCGGGTCTGGCGGAGTGGGTTAGGGTCTGGCGGAGTGGGTTCGGGTCTGGCGGAGTGGGTTCGGGTCTGGCAGAGTGGGGTTGGGTCTGGCGGAGTGGGCTTGGGGCTGGCGGAGTGGGTTTGGGTCTGGCGGAGTGGGTTTGGGTCTGGCGGAGTGGGTTTGGGTCTGGCGGAGTGGGTTTGTGTCTGGCGGAGTGGGTTTGTGTCTGGCGGAGTGTGTTTGGGGCTGGCGGAGTGGGTTTCTGTCTGGCGGAATGGGTTTGGGTCTGGCGGAGTGGGTTTGGGTCTGGCGGAGTGGGTTTGGGTCTGGCGGAGTGGGTTTGGGTCTGGCGGAGTGGGTTTGGGTCTGGCGGAGTGGGTTTGGGTCTGGCGGAGTGGGTTTGGGTCTGGCGGAGTGGGTTTGGTTCTGGCGGAGTGGGTTTGGTTCTGGCGGAGTGGGTTTGGGTCTGGCGGAGTGGGTTTGGGGTCTGGCGGAGTGGGTTTTGGTCTGGCGGAGTGGGTTTGGGTCTGGCGGAGTGGGTTTGTGTGTGGCGGAGTTGGTTGGGGTCTGGCGGAGTGGGTTCGGGTCTGGCGGAGTGGGTTCGGGACTGGCGGAGTGGGTTTGGGTCTGGCGGAGTGGGTTTGAGTCTGGCGGAGTGGGTTCGGGTCTGGCGGAGTGGGTTCGGGTCTGGCGGAGTGGGTTGGGGTCTGGCGGAGTGGGGATGGGTCTGGCGGAGTGGGTTTTGGTCTGGCGGAGTGGGTTTGGGTCTGGCGGAGTGGGTTTGGGTCTGGCGGAGTTGGTTGGGGTCTGGCGGAGTGGGTTCGGGTCTGGCGGAGTGGGTTCGGGACTGGCGGAGTGGGTTTGGGTCTGGCGGAGTGGGTTTGAGTCTGGCGGAGTGGGTTGGGGTCTGGCGGAGTGGGTTCGGGTCTGGCGGAGTGGGTTCAGGTCTGGCGGAGTGGGTTTGGGTCTGGCGGAGTGGGTTTGGGTCTGGCGGAGTGGGTTTGTTTCTGGCGAAGAGGGTTTGGGGTCTGGCGGAGTGGGTTAGGGTCTGGCGGAGTGGGTTAGGGTCTGACGGAGTGGGTTTGTTTCTGGCGAAGAGGGTTTGGGGTCTTGCGGAGTGGGTTTCTGTCTGGCGGAGTGGGTTTGAGTCTGGCGGTGTGGGTTTGGGACTGGCGGAGTGGGTTTGGGTCTGGCGGAGTGGGTTTGGGTCTGGCGGAGTGGGTTCGGGTCTCGCGGAGTGGGTTTGGGTCTGGCGGAGTTGGTTTGTGTCTGGCGGAGTGGGTTTGGGTCTGGCGGAGTGGGTTTGTGTGTGGCGGAGTGGGTTTGGGTCTGGCGGAGTGGGTTTGGGTCTGGCGGAGTGGGTTTGGGTCTGGATGAGTGGGTTTGGGACTGGCGGAGTGGGTTTGGGTCCGGCGGAGCGGGTTTGTGTGTGGCGGAGTGGGTTTGGGTCTGGCGGAGTGGGTTTGGGTCTGGATGAGTGGGTTTTGGTCTGGCGGAGTGGGTTTGGGTCCGGCGGAGCGGGTTTGTGTGTGGCGGAGTGGGCGTTGGGTCTGGCGGAGTGGGTTTGGGTCTGGCGGAGTGGTGTTTGGGGTCTGGCGGAGTTGGTTTGTGTCTGGCGGAGTGGTTTCTGGTCTGGCGGAGTGGGTTTGGGTCTGGGGGAGTGGGTTTGGGTCTGGCGGAGTGGGTTCGGGTCTGGCGGAGTGGGTTTGGGTCTGGATGAGTGGGTTTGGGTCTGGCGGAGTGGGTTTGGGTCTGGCGGAGTGGGTTTGGGTCTGGCGGAGTTGGTTTGGGTCTGGCGGAGTGGGTTTGGGTCTGGCGGAGTTGCTTTTCGTCTGGCGGAGTGGGTTTGGGTCTGGCGGAGTGGGTTTGGGTCTGGCGGAGTGGGTTTGGGTCTGGCAGAGTGTGTTAGGGTCTGGCGGAGTGGGTTTGGGTCTGGCGGAGTGGCTTCGGGTCTGGCGGAGTGGGTTGGGGTCTGGCGGAGTGGGTACAGGTTTGCCGGAGTGGGTTCGGGTCTGGCGGAGTGGGTTTCGGTCTGGCGGGGTGGGTTTGTTTCTGGCGAAGAGGGTTTGGGGTCTGGCGGAGTGGGCTAGCGTCCGGCGGAGTGGGTTAGGGTCTGGCGGAGTGGGTTTGTTTCTGGCGAAGAGGGTTTGGGGTCTTGCGGAGTGGGTTTCTGTCTGGCGGAGTGGGTTTGGGTCTGGCGGAGTGGGTTTGGGACTGGCGGAGTGGGTTTGGGTCTGGCGGAGTGGGTTTGGGTCTGGCGGAGTGGGTTGGGGTCTGGCGGAGTGGGTTCGGGTCTGGCGGAGTGGGTTTGGGTCTGGCGGAGTTGGTTTGTGTCTGGTGGAGTGGGTTTGGGTCTGGCGGAGTGGGTTTGTGTGTGGCGGAGTGGGTTTGGGTCTGGCGGAGTGGGTTTGGGTCTGGCGGAGTGAGTTTGGGTCTGGATGAGTGGGTTTGGGTCTGGCGGAGTGGGTTTGGGTCTGGATGAGTGGGTTTGGGTCTGGCGGAGTGGGTTTGGGTCTGGCGGAGTGGGTTTGGGTTTGGTGGAGTGTGTTAGGGTCTGGCGGAGTGGGTTTGGGTCTGGCGGAGTGGCTTCGGGTCTGGCGGAGTGGGTTGGGGTATGGCGGAGTGGGTTCGGGTCTGGCGGAGTGGGTTAGGGTCTGGCGGAGTGGGTTCGGGTCTGGCGGAGTGGGTTTGGGTCTGGCGGAGTGGGTTTGGGTCTGGCGGAGTGGGTTTGTGTCTGGCGGAGTGGGTTTGTGTCTGGCGGAGTGTGTTTGGGACTGGCGGAGTGGGTTTCTGTCTGGCGGAATGGGTTTGGGTCTGGCGGAGTGGGTTTGGGTCTGGCGGAGTGGGTTTGGGTCTGGCGGAGTGGGTTTGGGTCTGGCGGAGTGGGTTTGGGTCTGGCGGAGTGGGTTTGGGTCTGGCGGAGTGGGTTTGGGTCTGGCGGAGTGGGTTTGGGTCTGGCGGAGTGGGTTTGGGTCTGGCGGAGTGGGTTTGGGGTCTGGCGGAGTGGGTTTTGGTCTGGCGGAGTGGGTTTGGGTCTGGCGGAGTGGGTTTGTGTGTGGCGGAGTTGGTTGGGGTCTGTCGGAGTGGGTTTGTGTGTGGCGGAGTGGGTTTGGGTCTGGCGGAGTGGGTTTGGGTCTGGCGGAGTGGGTTTGGGTCTGGATGAGTGGGTTTGGGTCTGGCGGAGTGGGTTTGGGTCTGGATGAGTGGGTTTGGGTCTGGCGGAGTGGGTTTGGGTCTGGCGGAGTGGGTTTGGGTTTGGTGGAGTGTGTTAGGGTCTGGCGGAGTGGGTTTGGGTCTGGCGGAGTGGCTTCGGGTCTGGCGGAGTGGGTTGGGGTATGGCGGAGTGGGTTCGGGTCTGGCGGAGTGGGTTAGGGTCTGGCGGAGTGGGTTCGGGTCTGGCGGAGTGGGTTGGGGTCTGGCGGAGTGGGGTTGGGTCTGGCGGAGTGGGCTTGGGGCTGGCGGAGTGGGTTTGGGTCTGGCGGAGTGGGTTTGGGTCTGGCGGAGTGGGTTTGGGTCTGGCGGAGTGGGTTTGTGTCTGGCGGAGTGGGTTTGTGTCTGGCGGAGTGTGTTTGGGGCTGGCGGAGTGGGTTTCTGTCTGGCGGAATGGGTTTGGGTCTGGCGGAGTGGGTTTGGGTCTGGCGGAGTGGGTTTGGGTCTGGCGGAGTGGGTTTGGGTCTGGCGGAGTGGGTTTGGGGTCTGGCGGAGTGGGTTTTGGTCTGGCGGAGTGGGTTTGTGTCTGGCGGAGTGGGTTTGTGTGTGGCGGAGTTGGTTGGGGTCTGTCGGAGTGGGTTTGTGTGTGGCGGAGTGGGTTTGGGTCTGGCGGAGTGGGTTTGGGTCTGGCGGAGTGGGTTTGGGTCTGGATGAGTGGGTTTGGGTCTGGCGGAGTGGGTTTGGGTCTGGATGAGTGGGTTTGGGTCTGGCGGAGTGGGTTTGGGTCTGGCGGAGTGGGTTTGGGTTTGGTGGAGTGTGTTAGGGTCTGGCGGAGTGGGTTTGGGTCTGGCGGAGTGGCTTCGGGTCTGGCGGAGTGGGTTGGGGTATGGCGGAGTGGGTTCGGGTCTGGCGGAGTGGGTTAGGGTCTGGCGGAGTGGGTTCGGGTCTGGCGGAGTGGGTTGGGGTCTGGCGGAGTGGGGTTGGGTCTGGCGGAGTGGGCTTGGGGCTGGCGGAGTGGGTTTGGGTCTGGCGGAGTGGGTTTGGGTCTGGCGGAGTGGGTTTGGGTCTGACGGAGTGGGTTTGTGTCTGGCGGAGTGGGTTTGTGTCTGGCGGAGTGTGTTTCGGGCTGGCGGAGTGGGTTTCTGTCTGGCGGAATGGGTTTGGGTCTGGCGGAGTGGGTTTGGGTCTGGCGGAGTGGGTTTGGGTCTGGCGGAGTGGGTTTGGGTCTGGCGGAGTGGGTTTGGGTCTGGCGGAGTGGGTTTGGGTCTGGCGGAGTTGGTTTGGGTCTGGCGGAGTGGGTTTGGGTCTGGCGGAGTGGGTTTGGTTCTGGCGGAGTAGGTTTGGGTCTGGCGGAGTGGGTTTGGGGTCTGACGGAGTGGGTTTTGGTCTGACGGAGTGGGTTTGGGTCTGGCGGAGTGGGTTTGTGTGTGGCGGAGTTGGTTGGGGTCTGGCGGAGTGGGTTCGGGTCTGGCGGAGTGGGTTCGGGACTGGCGGAGTGGGTTTGGGTCTGGCGGAGTGGGTTTGAGTCTGGCGGAGTGGGTTGGGGTCTGTCGGAGTGGGTTGGGGTCTGGCGGAGTGGGTTCAGGTCTGGCGGAGTGGGTTCGGGTCTGGCGGAGTGGGTTTGGGTCTGGCGGAGTGGGTTCGGGTCTTGCGGAGTGGGTTGGGGTCTGGCGGAGTGGGTTCCGGTCTGGCGGAGTGTGTTCGGGTCTGGCGGAGTGGGTTGGGGTCTGGCGGAGTGGGGTTGGGTCTGGCGGAGTGGGCTTGGGGCTGGCGGAGTGGGTTTGGGTCTGGCGGAGTGGGTTTGCGTCTGGCGGAGTGGGTTTGGGTCTGGCGGAGTGGGTTTGTGTCTGGCGGAGTGGGTTTGTGTCTGGGGGAGTGTGTTTGGGGCTGGCGGAGTGGGTTTCTGTCTGGCGGAATGGGTTTGGGTCTGGCGGAGTGGGTTTGGGTCTGGCGGAGTGCGTTTGGGTCTGGCGGAGTGGGTTTGGGTCTGGCGGAGTGGGTTTGGGTCTGGCGGAGTGGGTTTGGGTCTGGCGGTGTGGGTTTGGGTCTGGCGGAGTGGGTTTGAGTCTGGCGGATTGGGTTTGGGTCTGGCGGAGTGGGTTTGGGTCTGGCGGAGTGGGTTAGGGGTCTGGCGGAGTGGGTTTTGGTCTGGCGGAGTGGGTTTGGGTCTGGCGGAGTGGGTTTGGGTCTGGCGGAGTGGGTTTGGGTCTGGCGGAGTGGGTTTGGGTCTGGCGGAGTGGGTTTGTTTCTGGCGAAGAGGATTTGGGGTCTGGCGGAGTGGGTTAGGGTCTGGCGGAGTGGGTTTGTTTCTGGCGAAGAGGGTTTGGGGTCTTGCGGAGTGGGTTTCTGTCTGGCGGAGTGGGTTTGGGTCTGGCGAAGTGGGTTCGGGACTGGCGGAGTGGGTTTGGGTCTGGCGGAGTGGGTTTGGGTCTGGCGGAGTGGGTTTGGGTCTGGCGGAGTGGGTTCGGGTCTGGCGGAGTGGGTTTGGGTCTGGCGGAGTTGGTTTGTGTCTGGCGGAGTGGGTTTGGGTCTGGCGGGGTGGGTTTGTGTGTGGCGGAGTGGGTTTGGGTCTGGCGGAGTGGGTTTGGGTCTGGCGGAGTGGGCTTGGGTCTGGATGAGTGGGTTTGGGTCTGGCGGAGTGGGTTTGGGTCTGGATGAGTGGGTTTGGGTCTGGCGGAGTGGGTTTGTTTCTGGCGAAGAGGGTTTGGGGTCTGGTGGAGTGGGTTAGGGTCTGGCGGAGTGGGTTAGGGTCTGACGGAGTGGGTTTGTTTCTGGCGAAGAGGGTTTGGGGCCTTGCGGAGTGGGTTTCTGTCTGGCGGAGTGGGTTTGGGTCTGGCGGAGTGGGTTTGGGACTGGCGGAGTGGGTTTGGGTCTGGCGGAGTGGGTTTGGGTCTGGCGGAGTGGGTTCGGGTCACGCGGAGTGGGTTTGGGTCTGGCGGAGTTGGTTTGTGGCTAATGGAGTGGGTTTGGGTCTGGCGGAGTGGGTTTGTGTGTGGCGGAGTGGGTTTGTGTGTGGCGGAGTGCGTTTGGGACTGGCGGAGTGGGTTTGGGTCTGGATGAGTGGGTTTGGGTCTGGCGGAGTGGGTTTGGGTCTGGCGGAGTTGGTTTGGGTCTGGCGGAGTTGGTTTGGGTCCGGCGGAGTGGGTTTGGGTCTGGCGGAGTGGGTTTGGGTCTGGCGGAGTGGGTTTGTTTCTGGCGAAGAGGATTTGGGGTCTGGCGGAGTGGGTTAGGGTCTGGCGGAGTGGGTTTGTTTCTGGCGAAGAGGGTTTGGGGTCTTGCGGAGTGGGTTTCTGTCTGGCGGAGTGGGTTCGGGTCTGGCGGAGTGGGTTCGGGACTGGCGGAGTGGGTTTGGGTCTGGCGGAGTGGGTTTGGGTCTGGCGGAGTGGGTTTGGGTCTGGCGGAGTGGGTTCGGGTCTGGCGGAGTGGGTTTGGGTCTGGCGGAGTTGGTTTGTGTCTGGTGGAGTGGGTTTGGGTCTGGCGGAGTGGGTTTGTGTGTGGCGGAGTGGGTTTGGGTCTGGCGGAGTGGGTTTGGGTCTGGCGGAGTGGGTTTGGGTCTGGATGAGTGGGTTTGGGTCTGGCGGAGTGGGTTTGGGTCTGGATGAGTGGGTTTGGGTCTGGCGGAGTGGGTTTGGGTCTGGTGGAGTGTGTTTGGGTCTGGCGTTGTTGGTTTGGGTCTGGCGGAGTGGGTTTGGGTCTGGCGGAGTTGGTTTGTGTCTGGTGGAGTGGGTTTGGGTCTGGCGGAGTGGGTTTGGGTCTGGCGGAGTGGGTTTGGGTCTGGCAGAGTGTGTTAGGGTCTGGCGGAGTGGGTTTGGGTTTGGCGGAGTGGCTTCGGGTCTGGCGGAGTGGGTTGGGGTATGGCGGATTGGGTTGGGGTCTGGCGGAGTGGGTTCAGGTCTGGCGGAGTGTGTTCGGGTCTGGCGGATTGGGTTGGGGTCTGGCGGAGTTGGTTTGGGTCTGGCGGAGTGGGTTTGGGTCTGGCGGAGTGGGTTTGAGTCTGGCGGAGTGGGTTGGGGTCTGCCGGAGTGGGTTCGGGTCTGGCGGAGTGGGTTCGGGAATGGCGGAGTGGGTTGGGGTCTGGCGGAGTGGGTTTGGGTCTGGCGGAGTGGGTTTGGGTCTGGAGGAGTGGGTTTGGGTCTGGCGGAGTGGGTTCGGGTCTGGCGGAGTGGGTTTGGGTCTGGCGGAGTGGGTTTGGGTCTGGTGGAGTGGGTTTGGGTCTGGCGGAGTGGGTTTGGGTCTGGCGGAGTGTGTTTGGGTCTGGCGGAGTGGGTTTGGGTCTGACGGAGTAGGTTATGGTCTGGCGGAGTGGGTTGGGGTCTGGCGGAGTGGGTTGAGGTCTGGCGGAGTGGGTTCATGTCTGGCGGAGTGGGTTCGGGTCTGGCGGAGTGGGTTTGGGCCTGGCGGAGTGGGTTTGAGTCTGGCGGAGTGGGTTCGGGTCTGGCGGAGTGGGTTTGGGTCTGGCGGAGTTGGTTTGTGTCTGGTGGAGTGGGTTTGGGTCTGGCGGAGTGGGTTTGTGTGTGGCGGAGTGGGTTTGGGTCTGGCGGAGTGGGTTTGGGTCTGGCGGAGTGGGTTTGGGTCTGGATGAGTGGGTTTGGGTCTGGCGGAGTGGGTTTGGGTCTGGATGAGTGGGTTTGGGTCTGGCGGAGTGGGTTTGTTTCTGGCGAAGAGGGTTTGGGGTCTGGTGGAGTGGGTTAGGGTCTGGCGGAGTGGGTTAGGGTCTGACGGAGTGGGTTTGTTTCTGGCGAAGAGGGTTTGGGGTCTTGCGGAGTGGGTTTCTGTCTGGCGGAGTGGGTTTGGGTCTGGAGGAGTGGGTTTGGGACTGGCGGAGTGGGTTTGGGTCTGGCGGAGTGGGTTTGGGTCTGGCGGAGTGGGTTCGGGTCACGCGGAGTGGGTTTGGGTCTGGCGTAGTTGGTTTGTGGCTGGTGGAGTGGGTTTGGGTCTGGCGGAGTGGGTTTGTGTGTGGCGGAGTGGGTTTGTGTGTGGCGGAGTGGGTTTGGGACTGGCGGAGTGGGTTTGGGTCTGGATGAGTGGGTTTGGGTCTGGCGGAGTGGGTTTGGGTCTGGATGAGTGGGTTTGGGTCTGGCGGAGTGGGTTTGGGTCTGGCGGAGTTGGTTTGGGTCTGGCGGACTTGGTTTGGGTCCGGCGGAGTGGGTTTGGGTCTGGCGGAGTGGGTTTGGGTCTGGCGGAGTGGGTTTGTTTCTGGCGAAGAGGATTTGGGGTCTGGCGGAGTGGGTTAGGGTCTGGCGGAGTGGGTTTGTTTCTGGCGAAGAGGGTTTGGGGTCTTGCGGAGTGGGTTTCTGTCTGCCGGAGTGGGTTTGGGTCTGGCGGAGTGGGTTCGGGACTGGCGGAGTGGGTTTGGGTCTGGCGGAGTGGGTTTGTGTCTGGCGGAGTGGGTTTGGGTCTGGCGGAGTGGGTTCGGGTCTGGCGGAGTGGGTTTGGGTCTGGCGGAGTTGGTTTGTGTCTGGTGGAGTGAGTTTGGGTCTGGCGGAGTGGGTTTGTGTGTGGCGGAGTGGGTTTGGGTCTGGCGGAGTGGGTTTGGGTCTGGCGGAGTGGGTTTGGGTCTGGATGAGTGGGTTTGGGTCTGGCGGAGTGGGTTTGGGTCTGGATGAGTGGGTTTGGGTCTGGCGGAGTGGGTTTGGGTCTGGCGGAGTGTGTTTGGGTCTGGCGTTGTTGGTTTGGGTCTGGCGGAGTGGGTTTGGGTCTGGCGGAGTTGGTTTGTGTCTGGTGGAGTGGGTTTGGGTCTGGCGGAGTGGGTTTGGGTCTGGCGGAGTGGGTTTGGGTCTGGCAGAGTGTGTTAGGGTCTGGCGGAGTGGGTTTGGGTTTGGCGGAGTGGCTTCGGGTCTGGCGGAGTGGGTTGGGGTATGGCGGAGTGGGTTGGGGTATGGCGGAGTGGGTTGGGGTCTGGCGGAGTGGGTTCAGGTCTGGCGGAGTGTGTTCGGGTCTGGCGGATTGGGTTGGGGTCTGGCGGAGTTGGTTTGGGTCTGGCGGAGTGGGTTTGGGTCTGGCGGAGTGGGTTTGAGTCTGGCGGAGTGGGTTGGGGTCTGCCGGAGTGGGTTCGGGTCTGGCGGAGTGGGTTCGGGAATGGCGGAGTGGGTTGGGGTCTGGCGGAGTGGGTTTGGGTCTGGCGGAGTGGGATTGGGTCTGGAGGAGTGGGTTTGGGTCTGGCGGAGTGGGTTTGGGTCTGGCGGAGTGGGTTTGGGTCTGGCGGAGTGGGTTTGGGTCTGGCGGAGTGGGTTTGGGTCTGGCGGAGTGGGTTTGGGTCTGGCGGAGTGTGTTTGGGTCTGGCGGAGTGGGTTTGGGTCTGACGGAGTAGGTTATGGTCTGGCGGAGTGGGTTGGGGTCTGGCGGAGTGGGTTGAGGTCTGGCGGAGTGGGTTCATGTCTGGCGGAGTGGGTTCGGGTCTATACGAGTGGGTTCGGGTCTGGCGGAGTGGGTTGGCGTCTGGCGGAGTGGGTTCGGGTTTGGCTGAGTGGGTTTGGGTCTGGCGGAGTGGGTTTGGGTCTGGCGGAGTGTGTTCGGGTCTGGCGGATTGGGTTGGGGTCTGGCGGAGTTGGTTTGGGTCTGGCGGAGTGGGTTTGGGTCTGGCGGAGTGGGTTTGAGTCTGGCGGAGTGGGTTGGGGTCTGCCGGAGTGGGTTCGGGTCTGGCGGAGTGGGTTCGGGAATGGCGGAGTGGGTTGGGGTCTAGCGGAGTGGGTTTGGGTCTGGCGGAGTTGGTTTGGGTCTGGAGGAGTGGGTTTGGGTCTGGCGGAGTGGGTTTGGGTCTGGCGGAGTGGGTTTGGGTCTGGCAGAGTGTGTTAGGGTCTGGCGGAGTGGGTTTGGGTTTGGCGGAGTGGCTTCGGGTCTGGCGGAGTGGGTTGGGGTATGGCGGAGTGGGTTGGGGTATGGCGGAGTGGGTTGGGGTCTGGCGGAGTGGGTTCAGGTCTGGCGGAGTGTGTTCGGGTCTGGCGGATTGGGTTGGGGTCTGGCGGAGTTGGTTTGGGTCTGGCGGAGTGGGTTTGGGTCTGGCGGAGTGGGTTTGAGTCTGGCGGAGTGGGTTGGGGTCTGCCGGAGTGGGTTCGGGTCTGGCGGAGTGGGTTCGGGAATGGCGGAGTGGGTTGGGGTCTGGCGGAGTGGGTTTGGGTCTGGCGGAGTGGGTTTGGGTCTGGAGGAGTGGGTTTGGGTCTGGCGGAGTGGGTTTGGGTCTGGCGGAGTGGGTTTGGGTCTGGCGGAGTGGGTTTGGGTCTGGCGGAGTGGGTTTGGGTCTGGCGGAGTGGGTTTGGGTCTGGCGGAGTGTGTTTGGGTCTGGCGGAGTGGGTTTGGGTCTGACGGAGTAGGTTATGGTCTGGCGGCGTGGGTTGGGGTCTGGCGGAGTGGGTTGAGGTCTGGCGGAGTGGGTTCATGTCTGGCGGAGTGGGTTCGGGTCTATACGAGTGGGTTCGGGTCTGGCGGAGTGGGTTGGCGTCTGGCGGAGTGGGTTCGGGTTTGGCGGAGTGGGTTTGGGTCTGGCGGAGTGGGTTTGGGTCTGGCGGAGTGGGTTTGGGTCTGGCGGAGTGGGTTTGGGTCTGGCGGAGTGGGTTTGGGTCTGGCGGAGTGGGTTTGGGTCTGGTGGAGTGGGTTTGGGTCTGGCGGAGTGGGTTTGGGTCTGGCGGAGTGGGTTTGGGTCTGGCGGAGTGTGTTTGGGTCTGGCGGAGTGGGTTTGGGTCTGACGGAGTAGGTTATGGTCTGGCGGAGTGGGTTGGGGTCTGGCGGTGTGGGTTGAGGTCTGGCGGAGTGGGTTCATGTCTGGCGGAGTGGGTTCGGGTCTATACGAGTGGGTTCGGGTCTGGCGGAGTGGGTTGGGGTCTGGCGGAGTGGGTTCGGGTTTGGCGGAGTGAGTTCGGGTTTGGCGGAGTGGGTTCGGGTGTGTCGGAGTTGGTTTTGTTCTGGCGGAGTGAGTTTGTGTCTGGCGGAGTGGGTTTGGGTCTGGCAGAGTTGGTTTAGGTCTGGCGGAGGGGGTTTGGGTCTGGCGGAGTGGGTTTGGGTCTGGCGGAGTGGGTTTGGGTCTGGCGGAGTGGGTTTGGGTCTGGCGGAGTGGGTTTGGGTCTGGCGGAGTGGGTTTGGGTCTGGCGGAGTGGGTTTGGGTCTGGCGGAGTGTGTTTGGGTCCGGCGGAGTGGGTTTGGGTCTGACGGAGTAGGTTATGGTCTGGCGGAGTGGGTTGGGGTCTGGCGGAGTGGGTTGAGGTCTGGCGGAGTGGGTTCATGTCTGGCGGAGTGGGTTCGGGTCTATACGAGTGGGTTCGGGTCTGGCGGAGTGGGTTGGGGTCTGGCGGAGTGGGTTCGGGTTTGGCGGAGTGAGTTCGGGTTTGGCGGAGTGGGTTCGGGTGTGTCGGAGTTGGTTTTGTTCTGGCGGAGTGAGTTTGTGTCTGGCGGAGTGGGTTTGGGTCTGGCAGAGTTGGTTTAGGTCTGGCGGAGGGGGTTTGGGTCTGGCGGAGTGGGTTTGGGTCTGGCGGAGTGGGTTTGGGTCTGGCGGAGTGGGTTTGGGTCTGGCGGAGTGGGTTTGGGTCTGGCGGAGTGGGTTTGGGTCTGGCGGAGTGGGTTTGGGTCTGGCGGACTGGGTTTGGGGTCTGGCGGAGTGGGTTAGGGTCTGGCGGAGTGGGTTCGGGTCTGGCGGAGTGGGTTCGGGTCTGGCGGAGTGGGTTCGGGTTTGGCGGAGTGGGTTCGTGTGTGGCGGAGTGGGTTGGGGTCTGGCGGAGTGGGTTCGTGTCTGTCAGAGTGGGTTCGGGTCTGGCGGAGTGGGTTGTGGTCTGGCGGAGTGGGTTTGTGTCTGGCGGAGTGGGTTTGGGTCAGGCGGAGTGGGTTTGGGGCTGGCGGAGTGGGTTTGGGTCTGGCGGAGTTGGTTAGGGTCTGGCGGAGTGGGTTTGGGGCTGGCGGAGTGGGTTTGGGTCTGGCGGAGTGAGTTGGGGTCTGGCGGAGTGGGTTTGGGTCTGGCGGAGTGGGTTCGGGTCTGGCGGAGAGGGTTCGGGTCTGGCGGAGAGGGTTCGGGTCTGGCGGAGTGGGTTTGGTTCTGGCGGAGTGAGTTGTGGTCTGGCGGAGTGGGTTCAGGTCTGGCGGATTGGGTTGGGGTCTGGCGGATTGGGTTGGGGTCTGGCGGAGTGGGTTTGGGTCTGGCGGAGTGGGTTTGAGTCTGGCGGAGTGGGTTGGGGTCTGCCGGAGTGGGTTCGGGTCTGGCGGAGTGGGTTCGGGAATGGCGGAGTGGGTTGGGGTCTGGCGGAGTGGGTTTGGGTCTGGCGGAGTGGGTTTGGGTCTGGAGGAGTGGGTTTGGGTCTGGCGGAGTGGGTTTGGGTCTGGCGGAGTGGGTTTGGGTCTGGCGGAGTGGGTTTGGGTCTGGTGGAGTGGGTTTGGGTCTGGCGGAGTGGGTTTGGGTCTGGCGGAGTGTGTTTGGGTCTGGCGGAGTGGGTTTGGGTCTGACGGAGTAGGTTATGGTCTGGCGGAGTGGGTTGGGGTCTGGCGGAGTGGGTTGAGGTCTGGCGGAGTGGGTTCATGTCTGGCGGAGTGGGTTCGGGTCTATACGAGTGGGTTCGGGTCTGGCGGAGTGGGTTGGGGTCTGGCGGAGTGGGTTCGGGTTTGGCGGAGTGGGTTTGGGTCTGGCGGAGTGGGTTTGGGTCTGGCGGAGTGGGTTTGGGTCTGGCGGAGTGGGTTTGGGTCTGGCGGAGTGTGTTTGGGTCTGGCGGAGTGGGTTTGGGTCTGACGGAGTAGGTTATGGTCTGGCGGAGTGGGTTGGGGTCTGGCGGTGTGGGTTGAGGTCTGGCGGAGTGGGTTCATGTCTGGCGGAGTGGGTTCGGGTCTATACGAGTGGGTTTGGGTCTGGCGGAGTGGGTTTGTGTCTGGCGGAGTGGGTTTGGGTCTGGCGGAGTGGGTTCGGGTCTGGCGGAGTGGGTTTGGGTCTGGCGGAGTTGGTTTGTGTCTGGTGGAGTGAGTTTGGGTCTGGCGGAGTGGGTTTGTGTGTGGCGGAGTGGGTTTGGGTCTGGCGGAGTGGGTTTGGGTCTGGCGGAGTGGGTTTGGGTCTGGATGAGTGGGTTTGGGTCTGGCGGAGTGGGTTTGGGTCTGGATGAGTGGGTTTGGGTCTGGCGGAGTGGGTTTGGGTCTGGCGGAGTGTGTTTGGGTCTGGCGTTGTTGGTTTGGGTCTGGCGGAGTGGGTTTGGGTCTGGCGGAGTTGGTTTGTGTCTGGTGGAGTGGGTTTGGGTCTGGCGGAGTGGGTTTGGGTCTGGCGGAGTGGGTTTGGGTCTGGCAGAGTGTGTTAGGGTCTGGCGGAGTGGGTTTGGGTTTGGCGGAGTGGCTTCGGGTCTGGCGGAGTGGGTTGGGGTATGGCGGAGTGGGTTGGGGTATGGCGGAGTGGGTTGGGGTCTGGCGGAGTGGGTTCAGGTCTGGCGGAGTGTGTTCGGGTCTGGCGGATTGGGTTGGGGTCTGGCGGAGTTGGTTTGGGTCTGGCGGAGTGGGTTTGGGTCTGGCGGAGTGGGTTTGAGTCTGGCGGAGTGGGTTGGGGTCTGCCGGAGTGGGTTCGGGTCTGGCGGAGTGGGTTCGGGAATGGCGGAGTGGGTTGGGGTCTGGCGGAGTGGGTTTGGGTCTGGCGGAGTGGGATTGGGTCTGGAGGAGTGGGTTTGGGTCTGGCGGAGTGGGTTTGGGTCTGGCGGAGTGGGTTTGGGTCTGGCGGAGTGGGTTTGGGTCTGGCGGAGTGGGTTTGGGTCTGGCGGAGTGGGTTTGGGTCTGGCGGAGTGTGTTTGGGTCTGGCGGAGTGGGTTTGGGTCTGACGGAGTAGGTTATGGTCTGGCGGAGTGGGTTGGGGTCTGGCGGAGTGGGTTGAGGTCTGGCGGAGTGGGTTCATGTCTGGCGGAGTGGGTTCGGGTCTATACGAGTGGGTTCGGGTCTGGCGGAGTGGGTTGGCGTCTGGCGGAGTGGGTTCGGGTTTGGCTGAGTGGGTTTGGGTCTGGCGGAGTGGGTTTGGGTCTGGCGGAGTGTGTTCGGGTCTGGCGGATTGGGTTGGGGTCTGGCGGAGTTGGTTTGGGTCTGGCGGAGTGGGTTTGGGTCTGGCGGAGTGGGTTTGAGTCTGGCGGAGTGGGTTGGGGTCTGCCGGAGTGGGTTCGGGTCTGGCGGAGTGGGTTCGGGAATGGCGGAGTGGGTTGGGGTCTAGCGGAGTGGGTTTGGGTCTGGCGGAGTTGGTTTGGGTCTGGAGGAGTGGGTTTGGGTCTGGCGGAGTGGGTTTGGGTCTGGCGGAGTGGGTTTGGGTCTGGCAGAGTGTGTTAGGGTCTGGCGGAGTGGGTTTGGGTTTGGCGGAGTGGCTTCGGGTCTGGCGGAGTGGGTTGGGGTATGGCGGAGTGGGTTGGGGTATGGCGGAGTGGGTTGGGGTCTGGCGGAGTGGGTTCAGGTCTGGCGGAGTGTGTTCGGGTCTGGCGGATTGGGTTGGGGTCTGGCGGAGTTGGTTTGGGTCTGGCGGAGTGGGTTTGGGTCTGGCGGAGTGGGTTTGAGTCTGGCGGAGTGGGTTGGGGTCTGCCGGAGTGGGTTCGGGTCTGGCGGAGTGGGTTCGGGAATGGCGGAGTGGGTTGGGGTCTGGCGGAGTGGGTTTGGGTCTGGCGGAGTGGGTTTGGGTCTGGAGGAGTGGGTTTGGGTCTGGCGGAGTGGGTTTGGGTCTGGCGGAGTGGGTTTGGGTCTGGCGGAGTGGGTTTGGGTCTGGCGGAGTGGGTTTGGGTCTGGCGGAGTGGGTTTGGGTCTGGCGGAGTGTGTTTGGGTCTGGCGGAGTGGGTTTGGGTCTGACGGAGTAGGTTATGGTCTGGCGGCGTGGGTTGGGGTCTGGCGGAGTGGGTTGAGGTCTGGCGGAGTGGGTTCATGTCTGGCGGAGTGGGTTCGGGTCTATACGAGTGGGTTCGGGTCTGGCGGAGTGGGTTGGCGTCTGGCGGAGTGGGTTCGGGTTTGGCGGAGTGGGTTTGGGTCTGGCGGAGTGGGTTTGGGTCTGGCGGAGTGGGTTTGGGTCTGGCGGAGTGGGTTTGGGTCTGGCGGAGTGGGTTTGGGTCTGGCGGAGTGGGTTTGGGTCTGGTGGAGTGGGTTTGGGTCTGGCGGAGTGGGTTTGGGTCTGGCGGAGTGGGTTTGGGTCTGGCGGAGTGTGTTTGGGTCTGGCGGAGTGGGTTTGGGTCTGACGGAGTAGGTTATGGTCTGGCGGAGTGGGTTGGGGTCTGGCGGTGTGGGTTGAGGTCTGGCGGAGTGGGTTCATGTCTGGCGGAGTGGGTTCGGGTCGATACGAGTGGGTTCGGGTCTGGCGGAGTGGGTTGGGGTCTGGCGGAGTGGGTTCGGGTTTGGCGGAGTGAGTTCGGGTTTGGCGGAGTGGGTTCGGGTGTGTCGGAGTTGGTTTTGTTCTGGCGGAGTGAGTTTGTGTCTGGCGGAGTGGGTTTGGGTCTGGCAGAGTTGGTTTAGGTCTGGCGGAGGGGGTTTGGGTCTGGCGGAGTGGGTTTGGGTCTGGCGGAGTGGGTTTGGGTCTGGCGGAGTGGGTTTGGGTCTGGCGGAGTGGGTTTGGGTCTGGCGGAGTGGGTTTGGGTCTGGCGGAGTGGGTTTGGGTCTGGCGGAGTGTGTTTGGGTCCGGCGGAGTGGGTTTGGGTCTGACGGAGTAGGTTATGGTCTGGCGGAGTGGGTTGGGGTCTGGCGGAGTGGGTTGAGGTCTGGCGGAGTGGGTTCATGTCTGGCGGAGTGGGTTCGGGTCTATACGAGTGGGTTCGGGTCTGGCGGAGTGGGTTGGGGTCTGGCGGAGTGGGTTCGGGTTTGGCGGAGTGAGTTCGGGTTTGGCGGAGTGGGTTCGGGTGTGTCGGAGTTGGTTTTGTTCTGGCGGAGTGAGTTTGTGTCTGGCGGAGTGGGTTTGGGTCTGGCAGAGTTGGTTTAGGTCTGGCGGAGGGGGTTTGGGTCTGGCGGAGTGGGTTTGGGTCTGGCGGAGTGGGTTTGGGTCTGGCGGAGTGGGTTTGGGTCTGGCGGAGTGGGTTTGGGTCTGGCGGAGTGGGTTTGGGTCTGGCGGAGTGGGTTTGGGTCTGGCGGACTGGGTTTGGGGTCTGGCGGAGTGGGTTAGGGTCTGGCGGAGTGGGTTCGGGTCTGGCGGAGTGGGTTCGGGTCTGGCGGAGTGGGTTCGGGTTTGGCGGAGTGGGTTCGTGTGTGGCGGAGTGGGTTGGGGTCTGGCGGAGTGGGTTCGTGTCTGTCAGAGTGGGTTCGGGTCTGGCGGAGTGGGTTGTGGTCTGGCGGAGTGGGTTTGTGTCTGGCGGAGTGGGTTTGGGTCAGGCGGAGTGGGTTTGGGGCTGGCGGAGTGGGTTTGGGTCTGGCGGAGTTGGTTAGGGTCTGGCGGAGTGGGTTTGGGGCTGGCGGAGTGGGTTTGGGTCTGGCGGAGTGAGTTGGGGTCTGGCGGAGTGGGTTTGGGTCTGGCGGAGTGGGTTCGGGTCTGGCGGAGAGGGTTCGGGTCTGGCGGAGAGGGTTCGGGTCTGGCGGAGTGGGTTTGGTTCTGGCGGAGTGAGTTGTGGTCTGGCGGAGTGGGTTCAGGTCTGGCGGATTGGGTTGGGGTCTGGCGGATTGGGTTGGGGTCTGGCGGAGTGGGTTTGGGTCTGGCGGAGTGGGTTTGAGTCTGGCGGAGTGGGTTGGGGTCTGCCGGAGTGGGTTCGGGTCTGGCGGAGTGGGTTCGGGAATGGCGGAGTGGGTTGGGGTCTGGCGGAGTGGGTTTGGGTCTGGCGGAGTGGGTTTGGGTCTGGAGGAGTGGGTTTGGGTCTGGCGGAGTGGGTTTGGGTCTGGCGGAGTGGGTTTGGGTCTGGCGGAGTGGGTTTGGGTCTGGTGGAGTGGGTTTGGGTCTGGCGGAGTGGGTTTGGGTCTGGCGGAGTGTGTTTGGGTCTGGCGGAGTGGGTTTGGGTCTGACGGAGTAGGTTATGGTCTGGCGGAGTGGGTTGGGGTCTGGCGGAGTGGGTTGAGGTCTGGCGGAGTGGGTTCATGTCTGGCGGAGTGGGTTCGGGTCTATACGAGTGGGTTCGGGTCTGGCGGAGTGGGTTGGGGTCTGGCGGAGTGGGTTCGGGTTTGGCGGAGTGGGTTTGGGTCTGGCGGAGTGGGTTTGGGTCTGGCGGAGTGGGTTTGGGTCTGGCGGAGTGGGTTTGGGTCTGGCGGAGTGTGTTTGGGTCTGGCGGAGTGGGTTTGGGTCTGACGGAGTAGGTTATGGTCTGGCGGAGTGGGTTGGGGTCTGGCGGTGTGGGTTGAGGTCTGGCGGAGTGGGTTCATGTCTGGCGGAGTGGGTTCGGGTCTATACGAGTGGGTTCGGGTCTGGCGGAGTGGGTTGGGGTCTGGCGGAGTGGGTTCGGGTTTGGCGGAGTGAGTTCGGGTTTGGCGGAGTGGGTTCGGGTGTGTCGGAGTTGGTTTTGTTCTGGCGGAGTGAGTTTGTGTCTGGCGGAGTGGGTTTGGGTCTGGCAGAGTTGGTTTAGGTCTGGCGGAGGGGGTTTGGGTCTGGCGGAGTGGGTTTGGGTCTGGCGGAGTGGGTTTGGGTCTGGCGGAGTGGGTTTGGGTCTGGCGGAGTGGGTTTGGGTCTGGCGGAGTGGGTTTGGGTCTGGCGGAGTGGGTTTGGGTCTGGCGGAGTGTGTTTGGGTCCGGCGGAGTGGGTTTGGGTCTGACGGAGTAGGTTATGGTCTGGCGGAGTGGGTTGGGGTCTGGCGGAGTGGGTTGAGGTCTGGCGGAGTGGGTTCATGTCTGGCGGAGTGGGTTCGGGTCTATACGAGTGGGTTCGGGTCTGGCGGAGTGGGTTGGGGTCTGGCGGAGTGGGTTCGGGTTTGGCGGAGTGAGTTCGGGTTTGGCGGAGTGGGTTCGGGTGTGTCGGAGTTGGTTTTGTTCTGGCGGAGTGAGTTTGTGTCTGGCGGAGTGGGTTTGGGTCTGGCAGAGTTGGTTTAGGTCTGGCGGAGGGGGTTTGGGTCTGGCGGAGTGGGTTTGGGTCTGGCGGAGTGGGTTTGGGTCTGGCGGAGTGGGTTTGGGTCTGGCGGAGTGGGTTTGGGTCTGGCGGAGTGGGTTTGGGTCTGGCGGAGTGGGTTTGGGTCTGGCGGACTGGGTTTGGGGTCTGGCGGAGTGGGTTAGGGTCTGGCGGAGTGGGTTCGGGTCTGGCGGAGTGGGTTCGGGTCTGGCGGAGTGGGTTCGGGTTTGGCGGAGTGGGTTCGTGTGTGGCGGAGTGGGTTGGGGTCTGGCGGAGTGGGTTCGTGTCTGTCAGAGTGGGTTCGGGTCTGGCGGAGTGGGTTGTGGTCTGGCGGAGTGGGTTTGTGTCTGGCGGAGTGGGTTTGGGTCAGGCGGAGTGGGTTTGGGGCTGGCGGAGTGGGTTTGGGTCTGGCGGAGTTGGTTAGGGTCTGGCGGAGTGGGTTTGGGGCTGGCGGAGTGGGTTTGGGTCTGGCGGAGTGAGTTGGGGTCTGGCGGAGTGGGTTTGGGTCTGGCGGAGTGGGTTCGGGTCTGGCGGAGAGGGTTCGGGTCTGGCGGAGAGGGTTCGGGTCTGGCGGAGTGGGTTTGGTTCTGGCGGAGTGAGTTGGGGTCTGGCGGAGTGGGTTTGTGTCTGGCGAAGTGGGTTTGGTGTCTGGCGGAGTGGGTTGGGGTCTGGCGGAGTGGGTTGGGGTCAGGCGGAGTGGGTTGGAGTCTGGCGGAGTGGGTTGGGGTCTGGCGGTGTGGGTTGTGGTCTGGCGGAGTGGGTTCAGGTCTGGCGGATTGGGTTGGGGTCTGGCGGATTGGGTTGGGGTCTGGCGGAGTGGGTTTGGGTCTGGCGGAGTGGGTTTGAGTCTGGCGGAGTGGGTTGGGGTCTGCCGGAGTGGGTTCGGGTCTGGCGGAGTGGGTTCGGGAATGGCGGAGTGGGTTGGGGTCTGGCGGAGTGGGTTTGGGTCTGGCGGAGTGGGTTTGGGTCTGGAGGAGTGGGTTTGGGTCTGGCGGAGTGGGTTTGGGTCTGGCGGAGTGGGTTTGGGTCTGGCGGAGTGGGTTTGGGTCTGGTGGAGTGGGTTTGGGTCTGGCGGAGTGGGTTTGGGTCTGGCGGAGTGTGTTTGGGTCTGGCGGAGTGGGTTTGGGTCTGACGGAGTAGGTTATGGTCTGGCGGAGTGGGTTGGGGTCTGGCGGAGTGGGTTGAGGTCTGGCGGAGTGGGTTCATGTCTGGCGGAGTGGGTTCGGGTCTATACGAGTGGGTTCGGGTCTGGCGGAGTGGGTTGGGGTCTGGCGGAGTGGGTTCGGGTTTGGCGGAGTGGGTTTGGGTCTGGCGGAGTGGGTTTGGGTCTGGCGGAGTGGGTTTGGGTCTGGCGGAGTGGGTTTGGGTCTGGCGGAGTGGGTTTGGGTCTGGCGGAGTGGGTTGGGGTCTGGTGGAGTGGGTTTGGGTCTGGCGGAGTGGGTTTGGGTCTGGCGGAGTGTGTTTGGGTCTGGCGGAGTGGGCTTGGGTCTGACGGAGTAGGTTATGGTCTGGCGGAGTGGGTTGGGGTCTGGCGGAGTGGGTTGAGGTCTGGCGGAGTGGGTTCATGTCTGGCGGAGTGGGTTCGGGTCTATACGAGTGGGTTCGGGTCTGGCGGAGTGGGTTGGGGTCTGGCGGCGTGGGTTCGGGTTTGGCGGAGTGAGTTCGGGTTTGGCGGAGTGGGTTCGGGTGTGTCGGAGTTGGTTTGGTTCTGGCGGAGTGAGTTTGTGTCTGGCGGAGTGGGTTTGGGTCTGGCAGAGTTGGTTTAGGTCTGGCGGAGGGGGTTTGGGTCTGGCGGAGTGGGTTTGAGTCTGGCGGAGTGGGTTTGGGTCTGGCGGATGGGTTTGGGTCTGGCGGAGTGGGTTTGGGTCTGGCGGAGTGGGTTTGGGTCTGGCGGAGTGGGTTTGGGTCTGGCGGAGTGGGTTTGGGGTCTGGCGGAGTGGGTTAGGGTCTGGCGGAGTGGGTTCGGGTCTGGCGGAGTGGGTTCGGGTCTGGCGGAGTGGGTTCGGGTTTGGCGGAGTGGGTTCGTGTGTGGCGGAGTGGGTTGGGGTCTGGCGGAGTGGGTTCGTGTCTGTCAGAGTGGGTTCCGGTCTGGCGGAGTGGGTTGTGGTCTGGCGGAGTGGGTTTGTGTCTGGCGGAGTGGGTTTGGGTCAGGCGGAGTGGGTTTGGGGCTGGCGGAGTGGGTTTGGGTCTGGCGGAGTGGGTTAGGGTCTGGCGGAGTGGGTTTGGGGCTGGCGGAGTGGGTTTGGGTCTGGCGGAGTGAGTTGGGGTCTGGCGGAGTGGGTTTGGGTCTGGCGGAGTGGGTTTGGGTCTGGCGGAGAGGGTTCGGGTCTGGCGGAGAGGGTTCGGGTCTGGCGGAGTGGGTTTGGTTCTGGCGGAGTGAGTTGGGGTCTGGCGGAGTGGGTTTGTGTCTGGCGAAGTGGGTTTGGTGTCTGGCGGAGTGGGTTGGGGTCTGGCGGAGTGGGTTGGGGTCAGGCGGAGTGGGTTGGAGTCTGGCGGAGTGGGTTGGGGTCTGGCGGTGTGGGTTGTGGTCTGGCGGAGTGGGTTGGGGTTTGGCGGAGTGGGTTGGGGTCTGGCGGAGTGGGTTGGGGTCTGGCGGAGTGGGTTGTGGTCTGGCGGAGTGGGTTGGGGTCTGGCGGAGTGGGTTGGGGTCTGGCAGAGTGGGTTGGGGTCTGGCGGAGTGGGTTGGGGTCTGGCGGAGTGGGTTCGGATCTGGCGAAATGTGTTTGGGTCTGGCGGAGTGGGTTGGGGTCTGGCGGAGTGGGGTCGGGTCTGTCGGTGTGGGTTTGGGTCTGGCGGAGTGGGTTGTGGTCTGGCGGAGTGGGTTCGGGTCTGGCGGAGTGGGTTTGTGTCTGGCGGAGTGGGTTTGTGTCTGGCGGAGTGGGTTTGGGTCTGGCGGAGTGGGTTTGGGTCTGGCGGAGTGGGTTCGGGTGTGGCGGAGTGGGTTGGGGTCTGGCGGAGTGGGTTCGGGTCTGGCGGAGTGGTTTCGGGTCTCGCGGAGTGGGTTCGTGTCTGGCGGAGTGGGTTCGGGTCTGGCGGAGTGGGTTCGGGTCTGGCGGAGTGGGTTTGGGTCTGGCGGAGGCGGTTTGGGTCTGGCGGAGTGTGTTTGGGTCTGGCGCAGTGTGTTTGGGTCTGGCGCAGTGGGTTGGGGTCTGGCGGAGTGGGTTGGGGTCTGGCGGAGTGGGTTGGGGTCTGGCGGAGTGGGTTCGGGTCTGGCGGAGTGGGTTCGGGTCTGGCGGAGTGGGTTTGGGTCTGGCGGAGTTGGTTTGTGTCTGGTGGAGTGGGTTTGGGTCTGGCGGAGTGGGTTTGGGTCTGGCGGAGTGGGTTTGGGTCTGGCAGAGTGTGTTAGGGTCTGGCGGAGTGGGTTTGGGTTTGGCGGAGTGGCTTCGGGTCTGGCGGAGTGGGTTGGGGTATGGCGGAGTGGGTTGGGGTCTGGCGGAGTGGGTTCAGGTCTGGCGGAGTGTGTTCGGGTCTGGCGGAGTGGGTTGGGGTCTGGCGGAGTTGGTTTGGGTCTGGCGGAGTGGGTTTGGGTCTGGCGGAGTGGGTTTGAGTCTGGCGGAGTGGGTTGGGGTCTGCCGGAGTGGGTTCGGGTCTGGCGGAGTGGGTTCGGGAATGGCGGAGTGGGTTGGGGTCTGGCGGAGTGGGTTTGGGTCTGGCGGAGTGGGTTTGGGTCTGGAGGAGTGGGTTTGGGTCTGGCGGAGTGGGTTTGGGTCTGGCGGAGTGGGTTTGGGTCTGGCGGAGTGGGTTTGGGTCTGGGGGAGTGGGTTTGGGTCTGGCGGAGTGGGTTTGGGTCTGGCGGAGTGTGTTTGGGTCTGGCGGAGTGGGTTTGGGTCTGACGGAGTAGGTTATGGTCTGGCGGAGAGGGTTGGGGTCTGGCGGAGTGGGTTGAGGTCTGGCGGAGTGGGTTCATGTCTGGCGGAGTGGGTTCGGGTCTATACGAGTGGGTTTGGGTCTGGCGGAGTGGGTTGGGGTCTGGCGGAGTGGGTTCGGGTTTGGCGGAGTGGGTTTGGGTCTGGCGGAGTGGGTTTGGGTCTGGCGGAGTGGGTTTGGGTCTGGCGGAGTGGGTTTGGGTCTGGCGGAGTGGGTTTGGGTCTGGCGGAGTGGGTTTGGGTCTGATGGAGTGGGTTTGGGTCTGGCGGAGTGGGTTTGGGTCTGGCGGAGTGTGTTTGGGTCTGGCGGAGTGGGTTTGGGTCTGACGGAGTAGGTTATGGTCTGGCGGAGTGGGTTGGGGTCTGGCGGAGTGGGTTGAGGTCTGGCGGAGTGGGTTCATGTCTGGCGGAGTGGGTTCGGGTCTATACGAGTGGGTTCGGGTCTGGCGGAGTGGGTAGGGGTCTGGCGGAGTGGGTTCGGTTTTGGCGGAGTGAGTTCGGGTTTGGCGAAGTGGGTTCGGGTGTGTCGGAGTTGGTTTGGTTCTGGCAGAGTGAGTTTGTGTCTGGCGGAGTGGGTTTGGGTCTGGCAGAGTTGGTTTAGGGCTGGCGGAGGGGGTTTGGGTCTGGCGGAGTGGGTTTGGGTCTGGCGGAGTGGGTTTGGGTCTGGCGGAGTGGGTTTGGGTCTGGCGGAGTGGGTTTGGGTCTGGCGGAGTGGGTTTGGGTCTGGCGGAGTGGGTTTGGGTCTGGCGGAGTGGGTTTGGGGTCTGGCGGAGTGGGTTAGGGTCTGGCGGAGTGGGTTCGGTTCTGGCGGAGTGGGTTCGGGTCTGGCGGAGTGGGTTCGGGTTTGGCGGAGTGGGTTCGTGTGTGGCGGAGTGGGTTGGGGTCTGGCGGAGTGGGTTCGTGTCTGTCAGAGTGGGTTCCGGTCTGGCGGAGTGGGTTGTGGTCTGGCGGAGTGGGTTTGTGTCTGGCGGAGTGGGTTTGGGTCAGGCGGAGTGGGTTTGGGGCTGGCGGAGTGGGTTTGGGTCTGGCGGAGTGGGTTAGGGTCTGGCGGAGTGGGTTTGGGGCTGGCGGAGTGGGTTTGGGTCTGGCGGAGTGAGTTGGGGTCTGGCGGAGTGGGTTTGGGTCTGGCGGAGTGGGTTTGGGTCTGGCGGAGAGGGTTCGGGTCTGGCGGAGAGGGTTCGGGTCTGGCGGAGTGGGTTTGGTTCTGGCGGAGTGAGTTGGGGTCTGGCGGAGTGGGTTTGTGTCTGGCGAAGTGGGTTTGGTGTCTGGCGGAGTGGGTTGGGGTCTGGCGGAGTGGGTTGGGGTAAGGCGGAGGTGGTTGGAGTCTGGCGGAGTGGGTTGGGGTCTGGCGGTGTGGGTTGTGGTCTGGCGGAGTGGGTTGGGGTTTGGCGGAGTGGGTTGGGGTCTGGCGGAGTGGGTTGGGGTCTGGCGGAGTGGGTTGTGGTCTGGCGGAGTGGGTTGGGGTCTGGCGGAGTGGGTTGGGGTCTGGCAGAGTGGGTTGGGGTCTGGCGGAGTGGGTTGGGGTCTGGCGGAGTGGGTTCGGATCTGGCGAAATGTGTTTGGGTCTGGCGGAGTGGGTTTGGGTCTGGCGGAGTGGGGTCGGGTCTGTCGGTGTGGGTTTGGGTCTGGCGGAGTGGGTTGTGGTCTGGCGGAGTGGGTTCGGGTCTGGCGGAGTGGGTTTGTGTCTGGCGGAGTGGGTTTGGGTCTGGCGGAGTGGGTTTGGGTCTGGCGGAGTGGGTTTGGGTCTGGCGGAGTGGGTTCGGGTGTGGCGGAGTGGGTTGGGGTCTGGCGGAGTGGGTTCGGGTCTGGCGGAGTGGTTTCGGGTCTCGCGGAGTGGGTTCGTGTGTGGCGGAGTGGGTTCGGGTCTGGCGGAGTGGGTTCGGGTCTGGCGGAGTGGGTTTGGGTCTGGCGGAGGCGGTTTGGGTCTGGCGGAGTGTGTTTGGGTCTGGCGCAGTGGGTTGGGGTCTGGCGCAGTGGGTTGGGGTCTGGCGGAGTGGGTTGGGGTCTGGCGGAGTGGGTTGGGGTCTGGCGGAGTGGGTTCGGGTCTGGCGGAGTGGGTTCGGGTCTGGCGGAGTGGGTTTGGGTCTGGCGGAGTTGGTTTGTGTCTGGTGGAGTGGGTTTGGGTCTGGCGGAGTGGGTTTGGGTCTGGCGGAGTGGGTTTGGGTCTGGCAGAGTGTGTTAGGGTCTGGCGGAGTGGGTTTGGGTTTGGCGGAGTGGCTTCGGGTCTGGCGGAGTGGGTTGGGGTATGGCGGAGTGGGTTGGGGTCTGGCGGAGTGGGTTCAGGTCTGGCGGAGTGTGTTCGGGTCTGGCGGAGTGGGTTGGGGTCTGGCGGAGTTGGTTTGGGTCTGGCGGAGTGGGTTTGGGTCTGGCGGAGTGGGTTTGAGTCTGGCGGAGTGGGTTGGGGTCTGCCGGAGTGGGTTCGGGTCTGGCGGAGTGGGTTCGGGAATGGCGGAGTGGGTTGGGGTCTGGCGCAGTGGGTTTGGGTCTGGCGGAGTGGGTTTGGGTCTGGAGGAGTGGGTTTGGGTCTGGCGGAGTGGGTTTGGGTCTGGCGGAGTGGGTTTGGGTCTGGCGGAGTGGGTTTGGGTCTGGGGGAGTGGGTTTGGGTCTGGCGGAGTGGGTTTGGGTCTGGCGGAGTGTGTTTGGGTCTGGCGGAGTGGGTTTGGGTCTGACGGAGTAGGTTATGGTCTGGCGGAGAGGGTTGGGGTCTGGCGGAGTGGGTTGAGGTCTGGCGGAGTGGGTTCATGTCTGGCGGAGTGGGTTCGGGTCTATACGAGTGGGTTTGGGTCTGGCGGAGTGGGTTGGGGTCTGGCGGAGTGGGTTCGGGTTTGGCGGAGTGGGTTTTGGTCTGGCGGAGTGGGTTTGGGTCTGGCGGAGTGGGTTTGGGTCTGGCGGAGTGGGTTTGGGTCTGGCGGAGTGGGTTTGGGTCTGGCGGAGTGGGTTTGGGTCTGAAGGAGTGGGTTTGGGTCTGGCGGAGTGGGTTTGGGTCTGGCGGAGTGTGTTTGGGTCTGGCGGAGTGGGTTTGGGTCTGACGGAGTAGGTTATGGTCTGGCGGAGTGGGTTGGGGTCTGGCGGAGTGGGTTGAGGTCTGGCGGAGTGTGTTCATGTCTGGCGGAGTGGGTTCGGGTCTATACGAGTGGGTTCGGGTCTGGCGGAGTGGGTTGGGGTCTGGCGGAGTGGGTTCGGGTTTGGCGGAGTGAGTTCGGGTTTGGCGGAGTGGGTTCGGGTGTGTCGGAGTTGGTTTGGTTCTGGCAGAGTGAGTTTGTGTCTGGCGGAGTGGGTTTGGGTCTGGCAGAGTTGGTTTAGGGCTGGCGGAGGGGGTTTGGGTCTGGCGGAGTGGGTTTGGGTCTGGCGGAGTGGGTTTGGGTCTGGCGGAGTGGGTTTGGGTCTGGCGGAGTGGGTTTGGGTCTGGCGGAGTGGGTTTGGGTCTGGCGGAGTGGGTTTGGGGTCTGGCGGAGTGGGTTAGGGTCTGGCGGAGTGGGTTCGGGTCTGGCGGAGTGGGTTCGGGTCTGGCGGAGTGGGTTCGGGTTTGGCGGAGTGGGTTCGTGTGTGGCGGAGTGGGTTGGGGTCTGGCGGAGTGGGTTCGTGTCTGTCAGAGTGGGTTCGGGTTTGGCGGAGTGGGTTGTGGTCTGGCGGAGTGGGTTTGTGTCTGGCGGAGTGGGTTTGGGTCAGGCGGAGTGGGTTTGGGGCTGGCGGAGTGGGTTTGGGTCTGGCGGAGTGGGTTAGGGTCTGGCGGAGTGGGTTTGGGGCTGGTGGAGTGGGTTTGGGTCTGGCGGAGTGAGTTGGGGTCTGGCGGAGTGGGTTTGGGTCTGGCGGAGTGGGTTTGGGTCTGGCGGAGAGGGTTCGGGTCTGGCGGAGAGGGTTCGGGTCTGGCGGAGTGGGTTTGGTTCTGACGGAGTGAGTTGGGGTCTGGCGGAGTGGGTTTGTGTCTGGCGAAGTGGGTTTGGTGTCTGGCGGAGTGGGTTGGGGTCTGGCGGAGTGGGTTGGGGTCAGGGGGAGTGGGTTGGAGTCTGGCGGAGTGGGTTGGGGTCTGGCGGTGTGGGTTGTGGTCTGGCGGAGTGGGTTGGGGTTTGGCGGAGTGGGTTGGGGTCTGGCGGAGTGGGTTGGGGTCTGGCGGAGTGGGTTGTGGTCTGGCGGAGTGGGTTGGGGTCTGGCGGAGTGGGTTGGGGTCTGGCGGAGTGGGTTTGTGTCTGGCGGAGTGGGTTTGGGTCAGGCGGAGTGGGTTTGGGGCTGGCGGAGTGGGTTTGGGTCTGGCGGAGTGGGTTAGGGTCTGGCGGAGTGGGTTTGGGGCTGGTGGAGTGGGTTTGGGTCTGGCGGAGTGAGTTGGGGTCTGGCGGAGTGGGTTTGGGTCTGGCGGAGTGGGTTTGGGTCTGGCGGAGAGGGTTCGGGTCTGGCGGAGAGGGTTCGGGTCTGGCGGAGTGGGTTTGGTTCTGACGGAGTGAGTTGGGGTCTGGCGGAGTGGGTTTGTGTCTGGCGAAGTGGGTTTGGTGTCTGGCGGAGTGGGTTGGGGTCTGGCGGAGTGGGTTGGGGTCAGGGGGAGTGGGTTGGAGTCTGGCGGAGTGGGTTGGGGTCTGGCGGTGTGGGTTGTGGTCTGGCGGAGTGGGTTGGGGTTTGGCGGAGTGGGTTGGGGTCTGGCGGAGTGGGTTGGGGTCTGGCGGAGTGGGTTGTGGTCTGGCGGAGTGGGTTGGGGTCTGGCGGAGTGGGTTGGGGTCTGGCGGAGTGGGTTAGGGTCTGGCGGAGTGGGTTCGGGTCTGGCGGAGTGGGTTCGGGTCTGGCGGAGTGGGTTCGGGTTTGGCGGAGTGGGTTCGTGTCTGTCAGAGTGGGCTCGGGTCTGGCGGAGTGGGTTGTGGTCTGGCGGAGTGGGTTTGTGTCTGGCGGAGTGGGTTTGGGTCAGGCGGAGTGGGTTTGGGGCTGGCGGAGTGGGTTTGGGTCTGGCGGAGTGGGTTAGGGTCTGGCGGAGTGGGTTTGGGGCTGGCGGAGTGGGTTTGGGTCTGGCAGAGTGAGTTGGGGTCTGGCGGAGTGGGTTTGGGTCTGGCGGAGTGGGTTTGGGTCTGGCGGAGAGGGTTCGGGTCTGGCGGAGAGGGTTCGGGTCTGGCGGAGTGGGTTTGGTTCTGGCGGAGTGAGTTGGGGTCTGGCGGAGTGGGTTTGTGTCTGGCGAAGTGGGTTTGGTGTCTGGCGGAGTGGGTTGGGGTCTGGCGGAGTGGGTTGGGGTCAGGGGGAGTGGGTTGGAGTCTGGCGGAGTGGGTTGGGGTCTGGCGGTGTGGGTTGTGGTCTGGCGGAGTGGGCTGGGGTTTGGCGGAGTGGGTTGGGGTCTGGCGGAGTGGGTTGGGGTCTGGCGGAGTGGGTTGTGGTCTGGCGGAGTGGGTTGGGGTCTGGCGGAGTGGGTTGGGGTCTGGCAGAGTGGGTTGGGGTCTGGCGGAGTGGGTTGGGGTCTGGCGGAGTGGGTTCGGATCTGGCGAAATGTGTTCGGGTCTGGCGGAGTGGGTTTGGGTCTGGCGGAGTGGGGTTGGGTCTGTCGGTGTGGGTTTGGGTCTGGCGGAGTGGGTTGTGGTCTGGCGGAGTGGGTTCGGGTCTGGCGGAGTGGGTTTGTGTCTGGCGGAGTGGGTTTGGGTCTGGCGGAGTGGGTTTGGGTTTGGCGGAGTGGGTTTGGGTCTGGCGGAGTGGGTTCGGGTGTGGCGGAGTGGGTTGGGGTCTGGCGGAGTGGGTTCGGGTCTGGCGGAGTGGTTTCGGGTCTCGCGGAGTGGGTTCGGGTCTGGCGGAGTGGGTTCGGGTCTGGAGGAGTGGGTTCGGGTCTGGCGGAGTGGGTTTGGGTCTGGCGGAGGGGGTTTGGGTCTGGCGGAGTGTGTTTGGGTCTGGCGCAGTGGGTTGGGGTCTGGCGCAGTGGGTTGGGGTCTGGCGGAGTGGGTTTGGGTTTGGCGGAGTGGGTTTGGGTCTGGCGGAGTGGGTTGGGGTCTGGCGGAGTGGGTTGGGGTCTGGCGGAGTGGGTTCGGGTCTGGCGGAGTGGGTTTGGGTCTGGCGGAGTGGGTTCGGGTCTGTCGGTGTGGGTTCGCATCCGGCGGAGTGGGTTGTGGTCTGGCGGAGTGGGTTCGGGTTTGGCGGAGTGGGTTGGGGTCTGGCGGAGTGGGTTGGGGTCTGGCGGAGTGGGTTGGGGTCTAGCGGAGTGGGTTCAGATCTGGCGGAATGGGTTCGGGTCTGGCGAGTGGGTTTGGGTCTGGCGGAGGGGGTTTGGGTCTGGCGGAGTGTGTTTGGGTCTGGCGCAGTGGGTTGGGGTCTGGCGGAGTGGGTTTGGGTCTGGCGGAGTGGGTTGTGGTCTGGCGGAGTGGGTTCGGGTCTGGCGGAGTGGGTTTGTGTCTGGCGGAGTGGGTTTGGGTCTGGCGGAGTGGGTTTGGGTCTGGCGGAGTGGGTTTGGGTCTGGCGGAGTGGGTTCGGGTGTGGCGGAGTGGGTTGGGGTCTGGCGGAGTGGGTTCGGGTCTGGCGGAGTGGTTTCGGGTCTCGCGGAGTGGGTTCGGGTCTGGCGGAGTGGGTTCGGGTCTGGCGGAGTGGGTTCGGGTCTGGCGGAGTGGGTTTGGGTCTGGCGGAGGGGGTTTGGGTCTGGCGGAGTGTGTTTGGGTCTGGCGCAGTGGGTTGGGGTCTGGCGCAGTGGGTTGGGGTCTGGCGGAGTGGGTTGGGGTCTGGCGGAGTGGGTTGGGGTCTGGCGGAGTGGGTTCGGGTCTGGCGGAGTGGGTTGGGGTCTGGCGGAGTGGGTTCGGGTCTGGCGGAGTGGGTTTGGGTCTGGCGGAGTGGGTTCGGTTCTGTCGGTGTGGGTTCGCATCCGGCGGAGTGGGTTGTGGTCTGGCGGAGTGGGTTCGGGTTTGGCGGAGTGGGTTGGGGTCTGGCGGAGTGGGTTGGGGTCTGGCGGAGTGGGTTGGGGTCTGGCGGAGTGGGTTCGGGTTTGGCGGAGTGGGTTTTGGTCTGGCGGAGTGGGTTTGGGTCTGGCGGAGTGGGTTTGGGTCTGGCGGAGTGGGTTTGGGTCTGGCGAAGTGGGTTTGGGTCTGGCGGAGTGGGTTTGGGTCTGGCGGAGTGTGTTTGGGTCTGGCGGAGTGGGTTTGGGTCTGACGGAGTAGGTTATGGTCTGGCGGAGTGGGTTGGGGTCTGGCGGAGTGGGTTGAGGTCTGGCGGAGTGTGTTCATGTCTGGCGGAGTGGGTTCGGGTCTATACGAGTGGGTTCGGGTCTGGCGGAGTGGGTTGGGGTCTGGCGGAGTGGGTTCGGGTTTGGCGGAGTGAGTTCGGGTTTGGCGGAGTGGGTTCGGGTGTGTCGGAGTTGGTTTGGTTCTGGCAGAGTGAGTTTGTGTCTGGCGGAGTGGGTTTGGGTCTGGCAGAGTTGGTTTAGGGCTGGCGGAGGGGGTTTGGGTCTGGCGGAGTGGGTTTGGGTCTGGCGGAGTGGGTTTGGGTCTGGCGGAGTGGGTTTGGGTCTGGCGGAGTGGGTTTGGGTCTGGCGGAGTGGGTTTGGGTCTGGCGGAGTGGGTTTGGGGTCTGGCGGAGTGGGTTAGGGTCTGGCGGAGTGGGTTCGGGTCTGGCGGAGTGGGTTCGGGTCTGGCGGAGTGGGTTCGGGTTTGGCGGAGTGGGTTCGTGTGTGGCGGAGTGGGTTGGGGTCTGGCGGAGTGGGTTCGTGTCTGTCAGAGTGGGTTCGGGTTTGGCGGAGTGGGTTGTGGTCTGGCGGAGTGGGTTTGTGTCTGGCGGAGTGGGTTTGGGTCAGGCGGAGTGGGTTTGGGGCTGGCGGAGTGGGTTTGGGTCTGGCGGAGTGGGTTAGGGTCTGGCGGAGTGGGTTTGGGGCTGGTGGAGTGGGTTTGGGTCTGGCGGAGTGAGTTGGGGTCTGGCGGAGTGGGTTTGGGTCTGGCGGAGTGGGTTTGGGTCTGGCGGAGAGGGTTCGGGTCTGGCGGAGAGGGTTCGGGTCTGGCGGAGTGGGTTTGGTTCTGACGGAGTGAGTTGGGGTCTGGCGGAGTGGGTTTGTGTCTGGCGAAGTGGGTTTGGTGTCTGGCGGAGTGGGTTGGGGTCTGGCGGAGTGGGTTGGGGTCAGGGGGAGTGGGTTGGAGTCTGGCGGAGTGGGTTGGGGTCTGGCGGTGTGGGTTGTGGTCTGGCGGAGTGGGTTGGGGTTTGGCGGAGTGGGTTGGGGTCTGGCGGAGTGGGTTGGGGTCTGGCGGAGTGGGTTGTGGTCTGGCGGAGTGGGTTGGGGTCTGGCGGAGTGGGTTGGGGTCTGGCGGAGTGGGTTTGTGTCTGGCGGAGTGGGTTTGGGTCAGGCGGAGTGGGTTTGGGGCTGGCGGAGTGGGTTTGGGTCTGGCGGAGTGGGTTAGGGTCTGGCGGAGTGGGTTTGGGGCTGGTGGAGTGGGTTTGGGTCTGGCGGAGTGAGTTGGGGTCTGGCGGAGTGGGTTTGGGTCTGGCGGAGTGGGTTTGGGTCTGGCGGAGAGGGTTCGGGTCTGGCGGAGAGGGTTCGGGTCTGGCGGAGTGGGTTTGGTTCTGACGGAGTGAGTTGGGGTCTGGCGGAGTGGGTTTGTGTCTGGCGAAGTGGGTTTGGTGTCTGGCGGAGTGGGTTGGGGTCTGGCGGAGTGGGTTGGGGTCAGGGGGAGTGGGTTGGAGTCTGGCGGAGTGGGTTGGGGTCTGGCGGTGTGGGTTGTGGTCTGGCGGAGTGGGTTGGGGTTTGGCGGAGTGGGTTGGGGTCTGGCGGAGTGGGTTGGGGTCTGGCGGAGTGGGTTGTGGTCTGGCGGAGTGGGTTGGGGTCTGGCGGAGTGGGTTGGGGTCTGGCGGAGTGGGTTAGGGTCTGGCGGAGTGGGTTCGGGTCTGGCGGAGTGGGTTCGGGTCTGGCGGAGTGGGTTCGGGTTTGGCGGAGTGGGTTCGTGTCTGTCAGAGTGGGCTCGGGTCTGGCGGAGTGGGTTGTGGTCTGGCGGAGTGGGTTTGTGTCTGGCGGAGTGGGTTTGGGTCAGGCGGAGTGGGTTTGGGGCTGGCGGAGTGGGTTTGGGTCTGGCGGAGTGGGTTAGGGTCTGGCGGAGTGGGTTTGGGGCTGGCGGAGTGGGTTTGGGTCTGGCAGAGTGAGTTGGGGTCTGGCGGAGTGGGTTTGGGTCTGGCGGAGTGGGTTTGGGTCTGGCGGAGAGGGTTCGGGTCTGGCGGAGAGGGTTCGGGTCTGGCGGAGTGGGTTTGGTTCTGGCGGAGTGAGTTGGGGTCTGGCGGAGTGGGTTTGTGTCTGGCGAAGTGGGTTTGGTGTCTGGCGGAGTGGGTTGGGGTCTGGCGGAGTGGGTTGGGGTCAGGGGGAGTGGGTTGGAGTCTGGCGGAGTGGGTTGGGGTCTGGCGGTGTGGGTTGTGGTCTGGCGGAGTGGGCTGGGGTTTGGCGGAGTGGGTTGGGGTCTGGCGGAGTGGGTTGGGGTCTGGCGGAGTGGGTTGTGGTCTGGCGGAGTGGGTTGGGGTCTGGCGGAGTGGGTTGGGGTCTGGCAGAGTGGGTTGGGGTCTGGCGGAGTGGGTTGGGGTCTGGCGGAGTGGGTTCGGATCTGGCGAAATGTGTTCGGGTCTGGCGGAGTGGGTTTGGGTCTGGCGGAGTGGGGTTGGGTCTGTCGGTGTGGGTTTGGGTCTGGCGGAGTGGGTTGTGGTCTGGCGGAGTGGGTTCGGGTCTGGCGGAGTGGGTTTGTGTCTGGCGGAGTGGGTTTGGGTCTGGCGGAGTGGGTTTGGGTTTGGCGGAGTGGGTTTGGGTCTGGCGGAGTGGGTTCGGGTGTGGCGGAGTGGGTTGGGGTCTGGCGGAGTGGGTTCGGGTCTGGCGGAGTGGTTTCGGGTCTCGCGGAGTGGGTTCGGGTCTGGCGGAGTGGGTTCGGGTCTGGAGGAGTGGGTTCGGGTCTGGCGGAGTGGGTTTGGGTCTGGCGGAGGGGGTTTGGGTCTGGCGGAGTGTGTTTGGGTCTGGCGCAGTGGGTTGGGGTCTGGCGCAGTGGGTTGGGGTCTGGCGGAGTGGGTTTGGGTTTGGCGGAGTGGGTTTGGGTCTGGCGGAGTGGGTTGGGGTCTGGCGGAGTGGGTTGGGGTCTGGCGGAGTGGGTTCGGGTCTGGCGGAGTGGGTTTGGGTCTGGCGGAGTGGGTTCGGGTCTGTCGGTGTGGGTTCGCATCCGGCGGAGTGGGTTGTGGTCTGGCGGAGTGGGTTCGGGTTTGGCGGAGTGGGTTGGGGTCTGGCGGAGTGGGTTGGGGTCTGGCGGAGTGGGTTGGGGTCTAGCGGAGTGGGTTCAGATCTGGCGGAATGGGTTCGGGTCTGGCGAGTGGGTTTGGGTCTGGCGGAGGGGGTTTGGGTCTGGCGGAGTGTGTTTGGGTCTGGCGCAGTGGGTTGGGGTCTGGCGGAGTGGGTTTGGGTCTGGCGGAGTGGGTTGTGGTCTGGCGGAGTGGGTTCGGGTCTGGCGGAGTGGGTTTGTGTCTGGCGGAGTGGGTTTGGGTCTGGCGGAGTGGGTTTGGGTCTGGCGGAGTGGGTTTGGGTCTGGCGGAGTGGGTTCGGGTGTGGCGGAGTGGGTTGGGGTCTGGCGGAGTGGGTTCGGGTCTGGCGGAGTGGTTTCGGGTCTCGCGGAGTGGGTTCGGGTCTGGCGGAGTGGGTTCGGGTCTGGCGGAGTGGGTTCGGGTCTGGCGGAGTGGGTTTGGGTCTGGCGGAGGGGGTTTGGGTCTGGTGGAGTGTGTTTGGGTCTGGCGCAGTGGGTTGGGGTCTGGCGCAGTGGGTTGGGGTCTGGCGGAGTGGGTTGGGGTCTGGCGGAGTGGGTTGGGGTCTGGCGGAGTGGGTTCGGGTCTGGCGGAGTGGGTTGGGGTCTGGCGGAGTGGGTTCGGGTCTGGCGGAGTGGGTTTGGGTCTGGCGGAGTGGGTTCGGTTCTGTCGGTGTGGGTTCGCATCCGGCGGAGTGGGTTGTGGTCTGGCGGAGTGGGTTCGGGTTTGGCGGAGTGGGTTGGGGTCTGGCGGAGTGGGTTGGGGTCTGGCGGAGTGGGTTGGGGTCTGGCGGAGTGGGTTCAGATCTGGCGGAATGGGTTCGGGTCTGGCGAGTGGGTTTGGGTCTGGCGGAGGGGGTTTGGGTCTGGCGGAGTGTGTTTGGGTCTGGCGCAGTGGGTTGGGGTCTGGCGGAGTGGGTTCGGGTCTGGCGGAGTGGGTTGTGGTCTGGCGGAGTGGGTTCGGGTCTGGCGGAGTGGGTTTGTGTCTGGCGGAGTGGGTTTGGGTCTGGCGGAGTGGGTTTGGGTCTGGCGGAGTGGGTTTGGGTCTGGCGGAGTGGGTTCGGGTGTGGCGGAGTGGGTTGGGGTCTGGCGGAGTGGGTTCGGGTCTGGCGGAGTGGTTTCGGGTCTCGCGGAGTGGGTTCGGGTCTGGCGGAGTGGGTTCGGGTCTGGCGGAGTGGGTTCGGGTCTGGCGGAGTGGGTTTGGGTCTGGCGGAGGGGGTTTGGGTCTGGCGGAGTGTGTTTGGGTCTGGCGCAGTGGGTTGGGGTCTGGCGCAGTGGGTTGGGGTCTGGCGGAGTGGGTTGGGGTCTGGCGGAGTGGGTTGGGGTCTGGCGGAGTGGGTTCGGGTCTGGCGGAGTGGGTTCGGGTCTGGCGGAGTGGGTTTGGGTCTGGCGGAGTTGGTTTGTGTCTGGTGGAGTGGGTTTGGGTCTGGCGGAGTGGGTTTGGGTCTGGCGGAGTGGGTTTAGGTCTGGCAGAGTGTGTTAGGGTCTGGCGGAGTGGGTTTGGGTTTGGCGGAGTGGCTTCGGGTCTGGCGGAGTGGGTTGGGGTATGGCGGAGTGGGTTGGGGTCTGGCGGAGTGGGTTCAGGTCTGGCGGAGTGTGTTCGGGTCTGGCGGAGTGGGTTGGGGTCTGGCGGAGTTGGTTTGGGTCTGGCGGAGTGGGTTTGGGTCTGGCGGAGTGGGTTTGAGTCTGGCGGAGTGGGTTGGGGTCTGCCGGAGTGGGTTCGGGTCTGGCGGAGTGGGTTCGGGAATGGCGGAGTGGGTTGGGGTCTGGCGGAGTGGGTTTGGGTCTGGCGGAGTGGGTTTGGGTCTGGAGGAGTGGGTTTGGGTCTGGCGGAGTGGGTTTGGGTCTGGCGGAGTGGGTTTGGGTCTGGCGGAGTGGGTTTGGGTCTGGGGGAGTGGGTTTGGGTCTGGCGGAGTGGGTTTGGGTCTGGCGGAGTGTGTTTGGGTCTGACGGAGTGGGTTTGGGTCTGACGGAGTAGGTTATGGTCTGGCGGAGAGGGTTGGGGTCTGGCGGAGTGGGTTGAGGTCTGGCGGAGTGGGTTCATGTCTGGCGGAGTGGGTTCGGGTCTATACGAGTGGGTTTGGGTCTGGCGGAGTGGGTTGGGGTCTGGCGGAGTGGGTTCGGGTTTGGCGGAGTGGGTTTGGGTCTGGCGGAGTGGGTTTGGGTCTGGCGGAGTGGGTTTGGGTCTGGCGGAGTGGGTTTGGGTCTGGCGGAGTGGGTTTGGGTCTGGCGGAGTGGGTTTGGGTCTGGTGGAGTGGGTTTGGGTCTGGCGGAGTGGGTTTGGGTCTGGCGGAGTGTGTTTGGGTCTGGCGGAGTGGGTTTGGGTCTGACGGAGTAGGTTATGGTCTGGCGGAGTGGGTTGGGGTCTGGCGGAGTGGGTTGAGGTCTGGCGGAGTGGGTTCATGTCTGGCGGAGTGGGTTCGGGTCTATACGAGTGGGTTCGGGTCTGGCGGAGTGGGTTGGGGTCTGGCGGAGTGGGTTCGGGTTTGGCGGAGTGAGTTCGGGTTTGGCGGAGTGGGTTCGGGTGTGTCGGAGTTGGTTTGGTTCTGGCAGAGTGAGTTTGTGTCTGGCGGAGTGGGTTTGGGTCTGGCAGAGTTGGTTTAGGGCTGGCGGAGGGGGTTTGGGTCTGGCGGAGTGGGTTTGGGTCTGGCGGAGTGGGTTTGGGTCTGGCGGAGTGGGTTTGGGTCTGGCGGAGTGGGTTTGGGTCTGGCGGAGTGGGTTTGGGTCTGGCGGAGTGGGTTTGGGTCTGGCGGAGTGGGTTTGGGGTCTGGCGGAGTGGGTTAGGGTCTGGCGGAGTGGGTTCGGGTCTGGCGGAGTGGGTTCGTGTGTGGCGGAGTGGGTTGGGGTCTGGCGGAGTGGGTTCGTGTCTGTCAGAGTGGGTTCGGGTTTGGCGGAGTGGGTTGTGGTCTGGCGGAGTGGGTTTGTGTCTGGCGGAGTGGGTTTGGGTCAGGCGGAGTGGGTTTGGGGCTGGCGGAGTGGGTTTGGGTCTGGCGGAGTGGGTTAGGGTCTGGCGGAGTGGGTTTGGGGCTGGTGGAGTGGGTTTGGGTCTGGCGGAGTGAGTTGGGGTCTGGCGGAGTGGGTTTGGGTCTGGCGGAGTGGGTTTGGGTCTGGCGGAGAGGGTTCGGGTCTGGCGGAGAGGGTTCGGGTCTGGCGGAGTGGGTTTGGTTCTGGCGGAGTGAGTTGGGGTCTGGCGGAGTGGGTTTGTGTCTGGCGAAGTGGGTTTGGTGTCTGGCGTAGTGGGTTGGGGTCTGGCGGAGTGGGTTGGGGTCAGGGGGAGTGGGTTGGAGTCTGGCGGAGTGGGTTGGGGTCTGGCGGTGTGGGTTGTGGTCTGGCGGAGTGGGTTGGGGTTTGGCGGAGTGGGTTGGGGTCTGGCGGAGTGGGTTGGGGTCTGGTGGAGTGGGTTGTGGTCTGGCGGAGTGGGTTGGGGTCTGGCGGAGTGGGTTGGGGTCTGGCGGAGTGGGTTAGGGTCTGGCGGAGTGGGTTCGGGTCTGGCGGAGTGGGTTCGGGTCTGGCGGAGTGGGTTCGGGTTTGGCGGAGTGGGTTCGTGTGTGGCGGAGTGGGTTGGGGTCTGCCGGAGTGGGTTCGGGTCTGGCGGAGTGGGTTCGGGAATGGCGGAGTGGGTTGGGGTCTGGCGGAGTGGGTTTGGGTCTGGCGGAGTGGGTTTGGGTCTGGAGGAGTGGGTTTGGGTCTGGCGGAGTGGGTTTGGGTCTGGCGGAGTGGGTTTGGGTCTGGCGGAGTGGGTTTGGGTCTGGGGGAGTGGGTTTGGGTCTGGCGGAGTGGGTTTGGGTCTGGCGGAGTGTGTTTGGGTCTGACGGAGTGGGTTTGGGTCTGACGGAGTAGGTTATGGTCTGGCGGAGAGGGTTGGGGTCTGGCGGAGTGGGTTGAGGTCTGGCGGAGTGGGTTCATGTCTGGCGGAGTGGGTTCGGGTCTATACGAGTGGGTTTGGGTCTGGCGGAGTGGGTTGGGGTCTGGCGGAGTGGGTTCGGGTTTGGCGGAGTGGGTTTGGGTCTGGCGGAGTGGGTTTGGGTCTGGCGGAGTGGGTTTGGGTCTGGCGGAGTGGGTTTGGGTCTGGCGGAGTGGGTTTGGGTCTGGCGGAGTGGGTTTGGGTCTGGTGGAGTGGGTTTGGGTCTGGCGGAGTGGGTTTGGGTCTGGCGGAGTGTGTTTGGGTCTGGCGGAGTGGGTTTGGGTCTGACGGAGTAGGTTATGGTCTGGCGGAGTGGGTTGGGGTCTGGCGGAGTGGGTTGAGGTCTGGCGGAGTGGGTTCATGTCTGGCGGAGTGGGTTCGGGTCTATACGAGTGGGTTCGGGTCTGGCGGAGTGGGTTGGGGTCTGGCGGAGTGGGTTCGGGTTTGGCGGAGTGAGTTCGGGTTTGGCGGAGTGGGTTCGGGTGTGTCGGAGTTGGTTTGGTTCTGGCAGAGTGAGTTTGTGTCTGGCGGAGTGGGTTTGGGTCTGGCAGAGTTGGTTTAGGGCTGGCGGAGGGGGTTTGGGTCTGGCGGAGTGGGTTTGGGTCTGGCGGAGTGGGTTTGGGTCTGGCGGAGTGGGTTTGGGTCTGGCGGAGTGGGTTTGGGTCTGGCGGAGTGGGTTTGGGTCTGGCGGAGTGGGTTTGGGTCTGGCGGAGTGGGTTTGGGGTCTGGCGGAGTGGGTTAGGGTCTGGCGGAGTGGGTTCGGGTCTGGCGGAGTGGGTTCGTGTGTGGCGGAGTGGGTTGGGGTCTGGCGGAGTGGGTTCGTGTCTGTCAGAGTGGGTTCGGGTTTGGCGGAGTGGGTTGTGGTCTGGCGGAGTGGGTTTGTGTCTGGCGGAGTGGGTTTGGGTCAGGCGGAGTGGGTTTGGGGCTGGCGGAGTGGGTTTGGGTCTGGCGGAGTGGGTTAGGGTCTGGCGGAGTGGGTTTGGGGCTGGTGGAGTGGGTTTGGGTCTGGCGGAGTGAGTTGGGGTCTGGCGGAGTGGGTTTGGGTCTGGCGGAGTGGGTTTGGGTCTGGCGGAGAGGGTTCGGGTCTGGCGGAGAGGGTTCGGGTCTGGCGGAGTGGGTTTGGTTCTGGCGGAGTGAGTTGGGGTCTGGCGGAGTGGGTTTGTGTCTGGCGAAGTGGGTTTGGTGTCTGGCGTAGTGGGTTGGGGTCTGGCGGAGTGGGTTGGGGTCAGGGGGAGTGGGTTGGAGTCTGGCGGAGTGGGTTGGGGTCTGGCGGTGTGGGTTGTGGTCTGGCGGAGTGGGTTGGGGTTTGGCGGAGTGGGTTGGGGTCTGGCGGAGTGGGTTGGGGTCTGGTGGAGTGGGTTGTGGTCTGGCGGAGTGGGTTGGGGTCTGGCGGAGTGGGTTGGGGTCTGGCGGAGTGGGTTAGGGTCTGGCGGAGTGGGTTCGGGTCTGGCGGAGTGGGTTCGGGTCTGGCGGAGTGGGTTCGGGTTTGGCGGAGTGGGTTCGTGTGTGGCGGAGTGGGTTGGGGTCTGGCGGAGTGGGTTCGTGTCTGTCAGAGTGGGCTCGGGTCTGGCGGAGTGGGTTGTGGTCTGGCGGAGTGGGTTTGTGTCTGGTGGAGTGGGTTTGGGTCAGGCGGAGTGGGTTTGGGGCTGGCGGAGTGGGTTTGGGTCTGGCGGAGTGGGTTAGGGTCTGGCGGAGTGGGTTTGGGGCTGGCGGAGTGGGTTTGGGTCTGGCGGAGTGAGTTGGGGTCTGGCGGAGTGGGTTGGGGTCTGGCGGAGTGGGTTGGGGTCAGGGGGAGTGGGTTGGAGTCTGGCGGAGTGGGTTGGGGTCTGGCGGTGTGGGTTGTGGTCTGGCGGAGTGGGTTGGGGTTTGGCGGAGTGGGTTGGGGTCTGGCGGAGCGGGTTGGGGTCTGGCGGAGTGGGTTGTGGTCTGGCGGAGTGGGTTGGGGTCTGGCGGAGTGGGTTGGGGTCTGGCAGAGTGGGTTGGGGTCTGGCGGAGTGGGTTGGGGTCTGGCGGAGTGGGTTCGGATCTGGCGAAATGTGTTCGGGTCTGGCGGAGTGGGTTTGGGTCTGGCGGAGTGGGGTTGGGTCTGTCGGTGTGGGTTTGGGTCTGGCGGAGTGGGTTGTGGTCTGGCGGAGAGGGTTCGGGTCTGGCGGAGTGGGTTCGGGTCTGGCGGAGTGGGTTTGGGTCTGGCGGAGTGGGTTCGGGTCTGTCGGTGTGGGTTCGCATCCGGCGGAGTGGGTTGTGGTCTGGCGGAGTGGGTTCGGGTTTGGCGGAGTGGGTTGGGGTCTGGCGGAGTGGGTTGGGGTCTGGCGGAGTGGGTTGGGGTCTGGCGGAGTGGGTTCAGATCTGGCGGAATGGGTTCGGGTCTGGCGAGTGGGTTTGGGTCTGGCGGAGTGGGTTCAGGTCTGGCGGAGTGGGTTCGGGTCTGGCGGAGTGGGTTGGGGTCTGGCGGAGTGGGGTTGGGTCTGGCGGAGTGGGCTTGGGGCTGGCGGAGTGGGTTTGGGTCTGGCGGAGTGGGTTTGGGTCTGGCGGAGTGGGTTTGGGTCTGGCGGAGTGGGTTTGTGTCTGGCGGAGTGGGTTTGTGTCTGGCGGAGTGTGTTTGGGGCTGGCGGAATGGGTTTGGGTCTGGCGGAGTGGGTTTGGGTCTGGCGGAGTGGGTTTGGGTCTGGCGGAGTGGGTTTGGGTCTGGCGGAGTGGGTTTGGGTCTGGCGGAGTGGGTTTGGGTCTGGCGGAGTGGGTTTGGGTCTGGCGGAGTGGGTTTGGGTCTGGCGGAGTGGGTTTGGGTCTGGCAGAGTGGGTTTGGGTCTGGCGGAGTGGGTTTGGGGTCTGGCGGAGTAGGTTTTGGTCTGGCGGAGTGGGTTTGGGTCTGGCGGAGTGGGTTTGTGTGTGGCGGAGTTGGTTGGGGTCTGGCGGAGTGGGTTCGGGTCTGGCGGAGTGGGTTCGGGACTGGCGGAGTGGGTTGGGGTCTGGCGGAGTGGGTTTGAGTCTGGCGGAGTGGGTTGGTGTCTGGCGGAGTGGGTTGGGGTCTGGCGGAGTGGGTTCAGGTCTGGCGGAGTGGGTTCGGGTCTGGCGGAGTGGGTTTGGGTCTGGCGGAGTGGGTTTGTTTCTGGCGAAGAGGGTTTGGGGTCTGGTGGAGTGGGTTAGGGTCTGGCAGAGTGGGTTAGGGTCTGACGGAGTGGGTTTGTTTCTGGCGAAGAGGGTTTGGGGTCTTGCGGAGTGGGTTTCTGTCTGGCGGAGTGGGTTTGGGTCTGGCGGAGTGGGTTTGGGACTGGCGGAGTGGGTTTGGGTCTGGCGGAGTGGGTTTGGGTCTGGCGGAGTGGGTTCGGGTCGCGCGGAGTGGGTTTGGGTCTGGCGGAGTTGGTTTGTGGCTGGTGGAGTGGGTTTGGGTCTGGCGGAGTGGGTTTGTGTGTGGCGGAGTGGGTTTGTGTGTGGCGGAGTGGGTTTGGGTCTGGCGGAGTGGGTTTGGGTCTGGATGAGTGGGTTTGGGTCTGGCGGAGTGGGTTTGGGTCTGGATGAGTGGGTTTGGGTCTGGCGGAGTGGGTTTGGGTCTGGCGGAGTGGGTTTGGGTCTGGCGGAGTTGGTTTGGGTCTGGCGGAGTGGGTTTGGGTCTGGCGGAGTGGGTTTGGGTCTGGCGGAGTGGGTTTGTTTCTGGCGAAGAGGATTTGGGGTCTGGCGGAGTGGGTTAGGGTCTGGCGGAGTGGGTTTGTTTCTGGCGAAGAGGGTTTGGGATCTTGCGGAGTGGGTTTCTGTCTGGCGGAGTGGGTTTGGGTCTGGCGGAGTGGGTTCGGGACTGGAGGAGTGGGTTTGGGTCTGGCGGAGTGGGTTTGGGTCTGGCGGAGTGGGTTTGGGTCTGGCGGAGTGGGTTCGGGTCTGGCGGAGTGGGATTGGGTCTGGCGGAGTTGGTTTGTGTCTGGTGGAGTGGGTTTGGGTCTGGCGCAGTGGGTTTGTGTGTGGCGGAGTGGGTTTGGGTCTGGCGGAGTGGGTTTGGGTCTGGCGGAGTGAGTTGGGGTCTGGCGGAGTGGGTTTGGGTCTGGCGGAGTGGGTTTGGGTCTGGCGGAGAGGGTTCGGGTCTGGTGGAGAGGGTTCGGGTCTGGCGGAGTGGGTTTGGTTCTGGCGGAGTGAGTTGGGGTCTGGCGGAGTGGGTTTGTGTCTGGCGAAGTGGGTTTGGTGTCTGGCGGAGTGGGTTGGGGACTGGCGGAGTGGGTTGGGGTCAGGGGGAGTGGGTTGGAGTCTGGCGGAGTGGGTTGGGGTCTGGCGGTGTGGGTTGTGGTCTGGCGGAGTGGGTTGGGGTTTGGCGGAGTGGGTTGGGGTCTGGCGGAGTGGGTTGGGGTCTGGCGGAGTGGGTTGTGGTCTGGCGGAGTGGGTTGGGGTCTGGCGGAGTGGGTTGGGGTCTGGCAGAGTGGGTTGGGGTCTGGCGGAGTGGGTTGGGGTCTGGCGGAGTGGGTTCGGATCTGGCGAAATGTGTTCGGGTCTGGCGGAGTGGTTTGGGTCTGGCGGAGTGGGGTCGGGTCTGTCGGTGTGGGTTTGGGTCTGGCGGAGTGGGTTGTGGTCTGGCGGAGTGGGTTCGGGTCTGGCGGAGTGGGTTTGTGTCTGGCGGAGTGGGTTTGGGTCTGGCCGAGTGGGTTTGGGTCTGGCGGAGTGGGTTTGGGTCTGGCGGAGTGGGTTCGGGTGTGGCGGAGTGGGTTGGGGTCTGGCGGAGTGGGTTGGGGTCTGGCGGAGTGGTTTCGGGTCTCGCGGAGTGGGTTCGGGTCTGGCGGAGTGGGTTCGGGTCTGGCGGAGTGGGTTTGGGTCTGGCGGAGGGGGTTTGAGTCTGGCGGAGTGTGTTTGGGTCTGGCGCAGTGTGTTGGGGTCTGGCGCAGTGGGTTGGGGTCTGGCGGAGTGGGTTGGGGTCTGGCGGAGTGGGTTGGGGTCTGGCGGAGTGGGTTCGGGTCTGGCGGAGTGGGTTCGGGTCTGGCGGAGTGGGTTTGGATCTGGCGGAGTGGGTTCGGGTCTGTCGGTGTGGGTTCGCATCTGGCGGAGTGGGTTGTGGTCTGGCAGAGTGGGTTCGGGTTTGGCGGAGTGGGTTCGGGACTGGCGGAGTGGGTTTGGGTCTGGCGGAGTGGGTTTGAGCCTGGCGGAGTGGGTTGGGGTCTGGCGGAGTGGGTTGGGGTCTGGCGGAGTGGGTTCAGGTCTGGCGGAGTGGGTTCGGGTCTGGCGGAGTGGGTTTGGGTCTGGCGGAGTGGGTTTGTTTCTGGCGAAGAGGGTTTGGGGTCTGGTGGAGTGGGTTAGGGTCTGGCAGAGTGGGTTAGGGTCTGACGGAGTGGGTTTGTTTCTGGCGAAGAGGGTTTGGGGTCTTGCGGAGTGGGTTTCTGTCTGGCGGAGTGGGTTTGGGTCTGGCGGAGTGGGTTTGGGACTGGCAGAGTGGGTTTGGGTCTGGCGGAGTGGGTTTGGGTCTGGCGGAGTGGGTTCGGGTCGCGCGGAGTGGGTTTGGGTCTGGCGGAGTTGGTTTGTGGCTGGTGGAGTGGGTTTGGGTCTGGCGGAGTGGGTTTGTGTGTGGCGGAGTGGGTTTGTGTGTGGCGGAGTGGGTTTGGGTCTGGCGGAGTGGGTTTGGGTCTGGATGAGTGGGTTTGGGTCTGGCGGAGTGGGTTTGGGTCTGGATGAGTGGGTTTGGGTCTGGCGGAGTGGGTTTGGGTCTGGCGGAGTGGGTTTGGGTCTGGCGGAGTTGGTTTGGGTCTGGCGGAGTGGGTTTGGGTCTGGCGGAGTGGGTTTGGGTCTGGCGGAGTGGGTTCGGGACTGGCGGAGTGGGTTGGGGTCTGGCGGAGTGGGTTTGAGTCTGGCGGAGTGGGTTCAGGTCTGGCGGAGTGGGTTCGGGTCTGGCGGAGTGGGTTTGGGTCTGGCGGAGTGGGTTTGTTTCTGGCGAAGAGGGTTTGGGGTCTGGTGGAGTGGGTTAGGGTCTGGCAGAGTGGGTTAGGGTCTGACGGAGTGGGTTTGTTTCTGGCGAAGAGGGTTTGGGGTCTTGCGGAGTGGGTTTCTGTCTGGCGGAGTGGGTTTGGGTCTGGCGGAGTGGGTTTGGGACTGGCGGAGTGGGTTTGGGTCTGGCGGAGTGGGTTTGGGTCTGGCGGAGTGGGTTCGGGTCGCGCGGAGTGGGTTTGGGTCTGGCGGAGTTGGTTTGTGGCTGGTGGAGTGGGTTTGGGTCTGGCGGAGTGGGTTTGTGTGTGGCGGAGTGGGTTTGTGTGTGGCGGAGTGGGTTTGGGTCTGGCGGAGTGGGTTTGGGTCTGGATGAGTGGGTTTGGGTCTGGCGGAGTGGGTTTGGGTCTGGATGAGTGGGTTTGGGTCTGGCGGAGTGGGTTTGGGTCTGGCGGAGTGGGTTTGGGTCTGGCGGAGTTGGTTTGGGTCTGGCGGAGTGGGTTTGGGTCTGGCGGAGTGGGTTTGGGTCTGGCGGAGTGGGTTTGTTTCTGGCGAAGAGGATTTGGGGTCTGGCGGAGTGGGTTAGGGTCTGGCGGAGTGGGTTTGTTTCTGGCGAAGAGGGTTTGGGATCTTGCGGAGTGGGTTTCTGTCTGGCGGAGTGGGTTTGGGTCTGGCGGAGTGGGTTCGGGACTGGAGGAGTGGGTTTGGGTCTGGCGGAGTGGGTTTGGGTCTGGCGGAGTGGGTTTGGGTCTGGCGGAGTGGGTTCGGGTCTGGCGGAGTGGGATTGGGTCTGGCGGAGTTGGTTTGTGTCTGGTGGAGTGGGTTTGGGTCTGGCGCAGTGGGTTTGTGTGTGGCGGAGTGGGTTTGGGTCTGGCGGAGTGGGTTTGGGTCTGGCGGAGTGAGTTGGGGTCTGGCGGAGTGGGTTTGGGTCTGGCGGAGTGGGTTTGGGTCTGGCGGAGAGGGTTCGGGTCTGGTGGAGAGGGTTCGGGTCTGGCGGAGTGGGTTTGGTTCTGGCGGAGTGAGTTGGGGTCTGGCGGAGTGGGTTTGTGTCTGGCGAAGTGGGTTTGGTGTCTGGCGGAGTGGGTTGGGGACTGGCGGAGTGGGTTGGGGTCAGGGGGAGTGGGTTGGAGTCTGGCGGAGTGGGTTGGGGTCTGGCGGTGTGGGTTGTGGTCTGGCGGAGTGGGTTGGGGTTTGGCGGAGTGGGTTGGGGTCTGGCGGAGTGGGTTGGGGTCTGGCGGAGTGGGTTGTGGTCTGGCGGAGTGGGTTGGGGTCTGGCGGAGTGGGTTGGGGTCTGGCAGAGTGGGTTGGGGTCTGGCGGAGTGGGTTGGGGTCTGGCGGAGTGGGTTCGGATCTGGCGAAATGTGTTCGGGTCTGGCGGAGTGGTTTGGGTCTGGCGGAGTGGGGTCGGGTCTGTCGGTGTGGGTTTGGGTCTGGCGGAGTGGGTTGTGGTCTGGCGGAGTGGGTTCGGGTCTGGCGGAGTGGGTTTGTGTCTGGCGGAGTGGGTTTGGGTCTGGCCGAGTGGGTTTGGGTCTGGCGGAGTGGGTTTGGGTCTGGCGGAGTGGGTTCGGGTGTGGCGGAGTGGGTTGGGGTCTGGCGGAGTGGGTTGGGGTCTGGCGGAGTGGTTTCGGGTCTCGCGGAGTGGGTTCGGGTCTGGCGGAGTGGGTTCGGGTCTGGCGGAGTGGGTTTGGGTCTGGCGGAGGGGGTTTGAGTCTGGCGGAGTGTGTTTGGGTCTGGCGCAGTGTGTTGGGGTCTGGCGCAGTGGGTTGGGGTCTGGCGGAGTGGGTTGGGGTCTGGCGGAGTGGGTTGGGGTCTGGCGGAGTGGGTTCGGGTCTGGCGGAGTGGGTTCGGGTCTGGCGGAGTGGGTTTGGATCTGGCGGAGTGGGTTCGGGTCTGTCGGTGTGGGTTCGCATCTGGCGGAGTGGGTTGTGGTCTGGCAGAGTGGGTTCGGGTTTGGCGGAGTGGGTTCGGGACTGGCGGAGTGGGTTTGGGTCTGGCGGAGTGGGTTTGAGCCTGGCGGAGTGGGTTGGGGTCTGGCGGAGTGGGTTGGGGTCTGGCGGAGTGGGTTCAGGTCTGGCGGAGTGGGTTCGGGTCTGGCGGAGTGGGTTTGGGTCTGGCGGAGTGGGTTTGTTTCTGGCGAAGAGGGTTTGGGGTCTGGTGGAGTGGGTTAGGGTCTGGCAGAGTGGGTTAGGGTCTGACGGAGTGGGTTTGTTTCTGGCGAAGAGGGTTTGGGGTCTTGCGGAGTGGGTTTCTGTCTGGCGGAGTGGGTTTGGGTCTGGCGGAGTGGGTTTGGGACTGGCAGAGTGGGTTTGGGTCTGGCGGAGTGGGTTTGGGTCTGGCGGAGTGGGTTCGGGTCGCGCGGAGTGGGTTTGGGTCTGGCGGAGTTGGTTTGTGGCTGGTGGAGTGGGTTTGGGTCTGGCGGAGTGGGTTTGTGTGTGGCGGAGTGGGTTTGTGTGTGGCGGAGTGGGTTTGGGTCTGGCGGAGTGGGTTTGGGTCTGGATGAGTGGGTTTGGGTCTGGCGGAGTGGGTTTGGGTCTGGATGAGTGGGTTTGGGTCTGGCGGAGTGGGTTTGGGTCTGGCGGAGTGGGTTTGGGTCTGGCGGAGTTGGTTTGGGTCTGGCGGAGTGGGTTTGGGTCTGGCGGAGTGGGTTTGGGTCTGGCGGAGTGGGTTTGGTTCTGGCGGAGTGAGTTGGGGTCTGGCGGAGTGGGTTTGTGTCTGGCGAAGTGGGTTTGGTGTCTGGCGGAGTGGGTTGGGGTCTGGCGGAGTGGGCTGGGGTCAGGGGGAGTGGGTTGGAGTCTGGCGGAGTGGGTTGGGGTCTGGCGGTGTGGGTTGTGGTCTGGCGGAGTGGGTTGGGGTTTGGCGGAGTGGGTTGGGGTCTGGCGGAGTGGGTTGGGGTCTGGCGGAGTGGGTTGTGGTCTGGCGGAGTGGGTTGGGGTCTGGCGGAGTGGGTTGGGGTCTGGCAGAGTGGGTTGGGGTCTGGCGGAGTGGGTTGGGGTCTGGCGGAGTGGGTTCGGATCTGGCGAAATGTGTTCGGGTCTGGCGGAGTGGGTTTGGGTCTGGCGGAGTGGGGTCGGGTCTGTCGGTGTGGGTTTGGGTCTGGCGGAGTGGGTTGTGGTCTGGCGGAGTGGGTTCGGGTCTGGCGGAGTGGGTTTGTGTCTGGCGGAGTGGGTTTGGGTCTGGCGGAGTGGGTTTGGGTCTGGCGGAGTGGGTTCGGGTCTGGCGGAGTGGGTTCGTGTGTGGCGGAGTGGGTTGGGGTCTGGCGGAGTGGGTTCGTGTCTGTCAGAGTGGGTTCGGGTTTGGCGGAGTGGGTAGTGGTCTGGCGGAGTGGGTTTGTGTCTGGCGGAGTGGGTTTGGGTCAGGCGGAGTGGGTTTGGGGCTGGCGGAGTGGGTTTGGGTCTGGCGGAGTGGGTTAGGGTCTGGCGGAGTGGGTTTGGGGCTGGTGGAGTGGGTTTGGGTCTGGCGGAGTGAGTTGGGGTCTGGCGGAGTGGGTTTGGGTCTGGCGGAGTGGGTTTGGGTCTGGCGGAGAGGGTTCGGGTCTGGCGGAGAGGGTTCGGGTCTGGCGGAGTGGGTTTGGTTCTGGCGGAGTGAGTTGGGGTCTGGCGGAGTGGGTTTGTGTCTGGCGAAGTGGGTTTGGTGTCTGGCGTAGTGGGTTGGGGTCTGGCGGAGTGGGTTGGGGTCAGGGGGAGTGGGTTGGAGTCTGGCGGAGTGGGTTGGGGTCTGGCGGTGTGGGTTGTGGTCTGGCGGAGTGGGTTGGGGTTTGGCGGAGTGGGTTGGGGTCTGGCGGAGTGGGTTGGGGTCTGGTGGAGTGGGTTGTGGTCTGGCGGAGTGGGTTGGGGTCTGGCGGAGTGGGTTGGGGTCTGGCGGAGTGGGTTAGGGTCTGGCGGAGTGGGTTCGGGTCTGGCGGAGTGGGTTCGGGTCTGGCGGAGTGGGTTCGGGTTTGGCGGAGTGGGTTCGTGTGTGGCGGAGTGGGTTGGGGTCTGGCGGAGTGGGTTCGTGTCTGTCAGAGTGGGCTCGGGTCTGGCGGAGTGGGTTGTGGTCTGGCGGAGTGGGTTTGTGTCTGGTGGAGTGGGTTTGGGTCAGGCGGAGTGGGTTTGGGGCTGGCGGAGTGGGTTTGGGTCTGGCGGAGTGGGTTAGGGTCTGGCGGAGTGGGTTTGGGGCTGGCGGAGTGGGTTTGGGTCTGGCGGAGTGAGTTGGGGTCTGGCGGAGTGGGTTGGGGTCTGGCGGAGTGGGTTGGGGTCAGGGGGAGTGGGTTGGAGTCTGGCGGAGTGGGTTGGGGTCTGGCGGTGTGGGTTGTGGTCTGGCGGAGTGGGTTGGGGTTTGGCGGAGTGGGTTGGGGTCTGGCGGAGTGGGTTGGGGTCTGGCGGAGTGGGTTGTGGTCTGGCGGAGTGGATTGGGGTCTGGCGGAGTGGGTTGGGGTCTGGCAGAGTGGGTTGGGGTCTGGCGGAGTGGGTTGGGGTCTGGCGGAGTGGGTTCGGATCTGGCGAAATGTGTTCGGGTCTGGCGGAGTGGGTTTGGGTCTGGCGGAGTGGGGTTGGGTCTGTCGGTGTGGGTTTGGGTCTGGCGGAGTGGGTTGTGGTCTGGCGGAGTGGGTTCGGGTCTGGCGGAGTGGGTTTGTGTCTGGCGGAGTGGGTTTGGGTCTGGCGGAGTGGGTTTGGGTTTGGCGGAGTGGGTTTGGGTCTGGCGGAGTGGGTTCGGGTGTGGCGGAGTGGGTTGGGGTCTGGCGGAGTGGGTTCGGGTCTGGCGGAGTGGTTTCGGGTCTCGCGGAGTGGGTTCGGGTCTGGCGGAGTGGGTTCGGGTCTGGCGGAGTGGGTTCGGGTCTGGCGGAGTGGGTTTGGGTCTGGCGGAGGGGGTTTGGGTCTGGCGGAGTGTGTTTGGGTCTGGCGCAGTGGGTTGGGGTCTGGCGCAGTGGGTTGGGGTCTGGCGGAGTGGGTTGGGGTCTGGCGGAGTGGGTTGGGGTCTGGCGGAGTGGGTTGGGGTCTGGCGGAGTGGGTTCGGGTCTGGCGGAGTGGGTTTGGGTCTGGCGGAGTGGGTTCGGGTCTGTCGGTGTGGGTTCGCATCCGGCGGAGTGGGTTGTGGTCTGGCGGAGTGGGTTCGGGTTTGGCGGAGTGGGTTGGGGTCTGGCGGAGTGGGTTGGGGTCTGGCGGAGTGGGTTGGGGTCTGGCGGAGTGGGTTCAGATCTGGCGGAATGGGTTCGGGTCTGGCGAGTGGGTTTGGGTCTGGCGGAGTGGGTTCAGGTCTGGCGGAGTGGGTTCGGGTCTGGCGGAGTGGGTTGGGGTCTGGCGGAGTGGGGTTGGGTCTGGCGGAGTGGGCTTGGGGCTGGCGGAGTGGGTGTGGGTCTGGCGGAGTGGGTTTGGGTCTGGCGGAGTGGGTTTGGGTCTGGCGGAGTGGGTTTGTGTCTGGCGGAGTGGGTTTGTGTCTGGCGGAGTGTGTTTGGGGCTGGCGGAATGGGTTTGGGTCTGGCGGAGTGGGTTTGGGTCTGGCGGAGTGGGTTTGGGTCTGGCGGAGTGGGTTTGGGTCTGGCGGAGTGGGTTTGGGTCTGGCGGAGTGGGTTTGGGTCTGGCGGAGTGGGTTTGGGTCTGGCGGAGTGGGTTTGGGTCTGGCGGAGTGGGTTTGGGTCTGGCAGAGTGGGTTTGGGTCTGGCGGAGTGGGTTTGGGGTCTGGCGGAGTAGGTTTTGGTCTGGCGGAGTGGGTTTGGGTCTGGCGGAGTGGGTTTGTGTGTGGCGGAGTTGGTTGGGGTCTGGCGGAGTGGGTTCGGGTCTGGCGGAGTGGGTTCGGGACTGGCGGAGTGGGTTGGGGTCTGGCGGAGTGGGTTTGAGTCTGGCGGAGTGGGTTGGTGTCTGGCGGAGTGGGTTGGGGTCTGGCGGAGTGGGTTCAGGTCTGGCGGAGTGGGTTCGGGTCTGGCGGAGTGGGTTTGGGTCTGGCGTTGTGGGTTTGTTTCTGGCGAAGAGGGTTTGGGGTCTGGTGGAGTGGGTTAGGGTCTGGCAGAGTGGGTTAGGGTCTGACGGAGTGGGTTTGTTTCTGGCGAAGAGGGTTTGGGGTCTTGCGGAGTGGGTTTCTGTCTGGCGGAGTGGGTTTGGGTCTGGCGGAGTGGGTTTGGGACTGGCGGAGTGGGTTTGGGTCTGGCGGAGTGGGTTTGGGTCTGGCGGAGTGGGTTCGGGTCGCGCGGAGTGGGTTTGGGTCTGGCGGAGTTGGTTTGTGGCTGGTGGAGTGGGTTTGGGTCTGGCGGAGTGGGTTTGTGTGTGGCGGAGTGGGTTTGTGTGTGGCGGAGTGGGTTTGGGTCTGGCGGAGTGGGTTTGGGTCTGGATGAGTGGGTTTGGGTCTGGCGGAGTGGGTTTGGGTCTGGATGAGTGGGTTTGGGTCTGGCGGAGTGGGTTTGGGTCTGGCGGAGTGGGTTTGGGTCTGGCGGAGTTGGTTTGGGTCTGGCGGAGTGGGTTTGGGTCTGGCGGAGTGGGTTTGGGTCTGGCGGAGTGGGTTTCTTTCTGGCGAAGAGGATTTGGGGTCTGGCGGAGTGGGTTAGGGTCTGGCGGAGTGGGTTTGTTTCTGGCGAAGAGGGTTTGGGATCTTGCGGAGTGGGTTTCTGTCTGGCGGAGTGGGTTTGGGTCTGGCGGAGTGGGTTCGGGACTGGAGGAGTGGGTTTGGGTCTGGCGGAGTGGGTTTGGGTCTGGCGGAGTGGGTTTGGGTCTGGCGGAGTGGGTTCGGGTCTGGCGGAGTGGGATTGGGTCTGGCGGAGTTGGTTTGTGTCTGGTGGAGTGGGTTTGGGTCTGGCGCAGTGGGTTTGTGTGTGGCGGAGTGGGTTTGGGTCTGGCGGAGTGGGTTTGGGTCTGGCGGAGTGAGTTGGGGTCTGGCGGAGTGGGTTTGGGTCTGGCGGAGTGGGTTTGGGTCTGGCGGAGAGGGTTCGGGTCTGGTGGAGAGGGTTCGGGTCTGGCGGAGTGGGTTTGGTTCTGGCGGAGTGAGTTGGGGTCTGGCGGAGTGGGTTTGTGTCTGGCGAAGTGGGTTTGGTGTCTGGCGGAGTGGGTTGGGGACTGGCGGAGTGGGTTGGGGTCAGGGGGAGTGGGTTGGAGTCTGGCGGAGTGGGTTGGGGTCTGGCGGTGTGGGTTGTGGTCTGGCGGAGTGGGTTGGGGTTTGGCGGAGTGGGTTGGGGTCTGGCGGAGTGGGTTGGGGTCTGGCGGAGTGGGTTGTGGTCTGGCGGAGTGGGTTGGGGTCTGGCGGAGTGGGTTGGGGTCTGGCAGAGTGGGTTGGGGTCTGGCGGAGTGGGTTGGGGTCTGGCGGAGTGGGTTCGGATCTGGCGAAATGTGTTCGGGTCTGGCGGAGTGGGTTTGGGTCTGGCGGAGTGGGGTCGGGTCTGTCGGTGTGGGTTTGGGTCTGGCGGAGTGGGTTGTGGTCTGGCGGAGTGGGTTCGGGTCTGGCGGAGTGGGTTTGTGTCTGGCGGAGTGGGTTTGGGTCTGGCCGAGTGGGTTTGGGTCTGGCGGAGTGGGTTTGGGTCTGGCGGAGTGGGTTCGGGTGTGGCGGAGTGGGTTGGGGTCTGGCGGAGTGGGTTGGGGTCTGGCGGAGTTGTTTCGGGTCTGGCGGAGTGGGTTCGGGTCTGGCGGAGTGGGTTTGGGTCTGGCGGAGGGGGTTTGAGTCTGGCGGAGTGTGTTTGGGTCTGGCGCAGTGTGTTGGGGTCTGGCGCAGTGGGTTGGGGTCTGGCGGAGTGGGTTGGGGTCTGGCGGAGTGGGTTGGGGTCTGGCGGAGTGGGTTCGGGTCTGGCGGAGTGGGTTCGGGTCTGGCGGAGTGGGTTTGGATCTGGCGGAGTGGGTTCGGGTCTGTCGGTGTGGGTTCGCATCTGGCGGAGTGGGTTGTGGTCTGGCAGAGTGGGTTCGGGTTTGGCGGAGTGGGTTCGGGACTGGCGGAGTGGGTTTGGGTCTGGCGGAGTGGGTTTGAGTCTGGCGGAGTGGGTTGGGGTCTGGCGGAGTGGGTTGGGGTCTGGCGGAGTGGGTTCAGGTCTGGCGGAGTGGGTTCGGGTCTGGCGGAGTGGGTTTGGGTCTGGCGGAGTGGGTTTGTTTCTGGCGAAGAGGGTTTGGGGTCTGGTGGAGTGGGTTAGGGTCTGGCAGAGTGGGTTAGGGTCTGACGGAGTGGGTTTGTTTCTGGCGAAGAGGGTTTGGGGTCTTGCGGAGTGGGTTTCTGTCTGGCGGAGTGGGTTTGGGTCTGGCGGAGTGGGTTTGGGACTGGCAGAGTGGGTTTGGGTCTGGCGGAGTGGGTTTGGGTCTGGCGGAGTGGGTTCGGGTCGCGCGGAGTGGGTTTGGGTCTGGCGGAGTTGGTTTGTGGCTGGTGGAGTGGGTTTGGGTCTGGCGGAGTGGGTTTGTGTGTGGCGGAGTGGGTTTGTGTGTGGCGGAGTGGGTTTGGGTCTGGCGGAGTGGGTTTGGGTCTGGATGAGTGGGTTTGGGTCTGGCGGAGTGGGTTTGGGTCTGGATGAGTGGGTTTGGGTCTGGCGGAGTGGGTTTGGGTCTGGCGGAGTGGGTTTGGGTCTGGCGGAGTTGGTTTGGGTCTGGCGGAGTGGGTTTGGGTCTGGCGGAGTGGGTTTGGGTCTGGCGGAGTGGGTTTGGTTCTGGCGGAGTGAGTTGGGGTCTGGCGGAGTGGGTTTGTGTCTGGCGAAGTGGGTTTGGTGTCTGGCGGAGTGGGTTGGGGTCTGGCGGAGTGGGCTGGGGTCAGGGGGAGTGGGTTGGAGTCTGGCGGAGTGGGTTGGGGTCTGGCGGTGTGGGTTGTGGTCTGGCGGAGTGGGTTGGGGTTTGGCGGAGTGGGTTGGGGTCTGGCGGAGTGGGTTGGGGTCTGGCGGAGTGGGTTGTGGTCTGGCGGAGTGGGTTGGGGTCTGGCGGAGTGGGTTGGGGTCTGGCGGAGTGGGTTGGGGTCTGGCGGAGTGGGTTGGGGTCTGGCGGAGTGGGTTCGGATCTGGCGAAATGTGTTCGGGTCTGGCGGAGTGGGTTTGGGTCTGGCGGAGTGGGGTCGGGTCTGTCGGTGTGGGTTTGGGTCTGGCGGAGTGGGTTGTGGTCTGGCGGAGTGGGTTCGGGTCTGGCGGAGTGGGTTTGTGTCTGGCGGAGTGGGTTTGGGTCTGGCCGAGTGGGTTTGGGTCTGGCGGAGTGGGTTTGGGTCTGGCGGAGTGGGTTCGGGTGTGGCGGAGTGGGTTGGGGTCTGGCGGAGTGGGTTGGGGTCTGGCGGAGTGGTTTCGGGTCTCGCGGAGTGGGTTCGGGTCTGGCGGAGTGGGTTCGGGTCTGGCGGAGTGGGTTTGGGTCTGGCGGAGGGGGTTTGGGTCTGGCGGAGTGTGTTTGGGTCTGGCGCAGTGGGTTGGGGTCTGGCGCAGTGGGTTGGGGTCTGGCGGAGTGGGTTGGGGTCTGGCGGAGTGGGTTGGGGTCTGGCGGAGTGGGTTCGGGTCTGGCGGAGTGGGTTCGGGTCTGGCGGAGTGGGTTTGGGTCTGGCGGAGTGGGTTCGGGTCTGTCGGTGTGGGTTCGCATCTGGCGGAGTGGGTTGTGGTCTGGCAGAGTGGGTTCGGGTTTGGCGGAGTGGGTTCGGGACTGGCGGAGTGGGTTTGGGTCTGGCGGAGTGGGTTTGAGTCTGGCGGAGTGGGTTGGGGTCTGGCGGAGTGGGTTGGGGTCTGGCGGAGTGGGTTCAGGTCTGGCGGAGTGGGTTCGGGTCTGGCGGAGTGGGTTTGGGTCTGGCGGAGTGGGTTTGTTTCTGGCGAAGACGGTTTGGGGTCTGGTGGAGTGGGTTAGGGTCTGGCAGAGTGGGTTAGGGTCTGACGGAGTGGGTTTGTTTCTGGCGAAGAGGGTTTGGGGTCTTGCGGAGTGGGTTTCTGTCTGGCGGAGTGGGTTTGGGTCTGGCGGAGTGGGTTTGGGACTGGCAGAGTGGGTTTGGGTCTGGCGGAGTGGGTTTGGTTCTGGCGGAGTGAGTTGGGGTCTGGCGGAGTGGGTTTGTGTCTGGCGAAGTGGGTTTGGTGTCTGGCGGAGTGGGTTGGGGTCTGGCGGAGTGGGCTGGGGTCAGGGGGAGTGGGTTGGAGTCTGGCGGAGTGGGTTGGGGTATGGCGGTGTGGGTTGTGGTCTGACGGAGTGGGTTGGGGTTTGGCGGAGTGGGTTGGGGTCTGGCGGAGTGGGTTGGGGTCTGGCGGAGTGGGTTGTGGTCTGGCGGAGTGGGTTGAGGTCTGGCGGAGTGGGTTGGGGTCTGGCAGAGTGGGTTGGGGTCTTGCGGAGTGGGTTGGGGTCTGGCGGAGTGGGTTCGGATCTGGCGAAATGTGTTCGGGTCTGGCGGAGTGGGTTTGGGTCTGGCGGAGTGGGGTCGGGTCTGTCGGTGTGGGTTTGGGTCTGGCGGAGTGGGTTGTGGTCTGGCGGAGTGGGTTCGGGTCTGGCGGAGTGGGTTTGTGTCTGGCGGAGTGGGTTTGGGTCTGGCCGAGTGGGTTTGGGTCTGGCGGAGTGGGTTTGGGTCTGGCGGAGTGGGTTCGGGTGTGGCGGAGTGGGTTGGGGTCTGGCGGAGTGGGTTGGGGTCTGGCGGAGTGGTTTCGGGTCTCGCGGAGTGGGTTCGGGTCTGGCGGAGTGGGTTCGGGTCTGGCGGAGTGGGTTTGGGTCTGGTGGAGGGGGTTTGGGTCTGGCGGAGTGTGTTTGGGTCTGGCGCAGTGGGTTGGGGTCTGGCGCAGTGGGTTGGGGTCTGGCGGAGTGGGTTGGGGTCTGGCGGAGTGGGTTGGGGTCTGGCGGAGTGGGTTCGGGTCTGGCGGAGTGGGTTCGGGTCTGGCGGAGTGGGTTTGGGTCTGGCGGAGTGGGTTCGGGTCTGTCGGTGTGGGTTCGCATCTGGCGGAGTGGGTTGTGGTCTGGCAGAGTGGGTTCGGGTTTGGCGGAGTGGGTTCGGGACTGGCGGAGTGGGTTTGGGTCTGGCGGAGTGGGTTTGAGTCTGGCGGAGTGGGTTGGGGTCTGGCGGAGTGGGTTGGGGTCTGGCGGAGTGGGTTCAGGTCTGGCGGAGTGGGTTCGGGTCTGGCGGAGTGGGTTTGGGTCTGGCGGAGTGGGTTTGTTTCTGGCGAAGAGGGTTTGGGGTCTGGTGGAGTGGGTTAGGGTCTGGCAGAGTGGGTTAGGGTCTGACGGAGTGGGTTTGTTTCTGGCGAAGAGGGTTTGGGGTCTTGCGGAGTGGGTTTCTGTCTGGCGGAGTGGGTTTGGGTCTGGCGGAGTGGGTTTGGGACTGGCAGAGTGGGTTTGGGTCTGGCGGAGTGGGTTTGGGTCTGGCGGAGTGGGTTCGGGTCGCGCGGAGTGGGTTTGGGTCTGGCGGAGTTGGTTTGTGGCTGGTGGAGTGGGTTTGAGTCTGGCGGAGTGGGTTTGTGTGTGGCGGAGTGGGTTTGTGTGTGGCGGAGTGGGTTTGGGTCTGGCGGAGTGGGTTTGGGTCTGGATGAGTGGGTTTGGGTCTGGCGGAGTGGGTTTGGGTCTGGATGAGTGGGTTTGGGTCTGGCGGAGTGGGTTTGGGTCTGGCGGAGTGGGTTTGGGTCTGGCGGAGTTGGTTTGGGTCTGGCGGAGTGGGTTTGGGTCTGGCGGAGTGGGTTTGGGTCTGGCGGAGTGGGTTTGTTTCTGGCGAAGAGGATTTGGGGTCTGGCGGAGTGGGTTAGGGTCTGGCGGAGTGGGTTTGTTTCTGGCGAAGAGGGTTTGGGGTCTTGCGGAGTGGGTTTCTGTCTGGCGGAGTGGGTTTGGGTCTGGCGGAGTGGGTTCGGGACTGGAGGAGTGGGTTTGGGTCTGGCGGAGTGGGTTTGGGTCTGGCGGAGTGGGTTTGGGTCTGGCGGAGTGGGTTCGGGTCTGGCGGAGTGGGTTTGGGTCTGGCGGAGTTGGTTTGTGTCTGGTGGAGTGGGTTTGGGTCTGGCGCAGTGGGTTTGTGTGTGGCGGAGTGGGTTTGGGTCTGGCGGAGTGGGTTTGGGTCTGGCGGAGTGAGTTGGGGTCTGGCGGAGTGGGTTTGGGTCTGGCGGAGTGGGTTTGGGTCTGGCGGAGAGGGTTCGGGTCTGGTGGAGAGGGTTCGGGTCTGGCGGAGTGGGTTTGGTTCTGGCGGAGTGAGTTGGGGTCTGGCGGAGTGGGTTTGTGTCTGGCGAAGTGGGTTTGGTGTCTGGCGGAGTGGGTTGGGGTCTGGCGGAGTGGGTTGGGGTCAGGGGGAGTGGGTTGAAGTCTGGCGGAGTGGGTTGGGGTCTGGCGGTGTGGGTTGTGGTCTGGCGGAGTGGGTTGGGGTTTGGCGGAGTGGGTTGGGGTCTGGCGGAGTGGGTTGGGGTCTGGCGGAGTGGGTTGTGGTCTGGCGGAGTGGGTTGGGGTCTGGCGGAGTGGGTTGGGGTCTGGCAGAGTGGGTTGGGGTCTGGCGGAGTGGGTTGGGGTCTGGCGGAGTGGGTTCGGATCTGGCGAAATGTGTTCGGGTCTGGCGGAGTGGGTTTGGGTCTGGCGGAGTGGGGTCGGGTCTGTCGGTGTGGGTTTGGGTCTGGCGGAGTGGGTTGTGGTCTGGCGGAGTGGGTTCGGGTCTGGCGGAGTGGGTTTGTGTCTGGCGGAGTGGGTTTGGGTCTGGCCGAGTGGGTTTGGGTCTGGCGGAGTGGGTTTGGGTCTGGCGGAGTGGGTTCGGGTGTGGCGGAGTGGGTTGGGGTCTGGCGGAGTGGGTTGGGGTCTGGCGGAGTGGTTTCGGGTCTCGCGGAGTTGGTTCGGGTTTGGCGGAGTGGGTTCGGGTCTGGCGGAGTGGGTTCGGGTCTGGCGGAGTGGGTTTGGGTCTGGCGGAGGGGGTTTGGGTCTGGCGGAGTGTGTTTGGGTCTGGCGCAGTGGGTTGGGGTCTGGCGCAGTGGGTTGGGGTCTGGCGGAGTGGGTTGGGGTCTGGCGGAGTGGGTTGGGGTCTGGCGGAGTGGGTTCGGGTCTGGCGGAGTGGGTTCGGGTCTGGCGGAGTGGGTTTGGGTCTGGCGGAGTGGGTTCGGGTCTGTCGGTGTGGGTTCGCATCTGGCGGAGTGGGTTGTGGTCTGGCAGAGTGGGTTCGGGTTTGGCGGAGTGGGTTGGGGTCTGGCGGAGTGGGTTGGGGTCTGGCGGAGTGGGTTGGGGTCTGGCGGAGTGGGTTCAGATCTGGCGGAATGGGTTCGGGTCTGGCGAGTGGGTTTGGGTCTGGCGGAGTGGGTTCAGGTCTGGCGGAGTGGGTTCGGGTCTGGCGGAGTGGGTTGGGGTCTGGCGGAGTGGGGTTGGGTCTGGCGGAGTGGGCTTGGGGCTGGCGGAGTGGGTTTGGGTCTGGCGGAGTGGGTTTGGGTCTGGCGGAGTGGGTTTGGGTCTGGCGGAGTGGGTTTGTGTCTGGCGGAGTGGGTTTGTGTTTGGCGGAGTGTGTTTGGGGCTGGCGGAATGGGTTTGGGTCTGGCGGAGTGGGTTTGGGTCTGGCGGAGTGGGTTTCGGTCTGGCGGAGTGGGTTTGGGTCTGGCGGAGTGGGTTTGGGTCTGGCGGAGTGGGTTTGGGTCTGGCGGAGTGGGTTTGGGTCTGGCGGAGTGGGTTTGGGTCTGGCGGAGTGGGTTTGGGTCTGGCGGAGTGGGTTTGGGTCTGGCGGAGTGGGTTTGGGGTCTGGCGGAGTGGGTTTTGGTCTGGCGGAGTGGGTTTGGGTCTGGCGGAGTGGGTTTGTGTGTGGCGGAGTTGGTTGGGGTCTGGCGGAGTGGGTTCGGGTCTGGCGGAGTGGGTTCGGGACTGCCGGAGTGGGTTTGGGTCTGGCGGAGTGGGTTTGAGTCTGGCGGAGTGGGTTGGGGTCTGGCGGAGTGGGTTGGGGTCTGGCGGAGTGGGTTCAGGTCTGGCGGAGTGGGTTCGGGTCTGGTGGAGTGGGTTTGGGTCTGGCGGAGTGGGTTTGTTTCTGGCGAAGAGGGTTTGGGGTCTGGTGGAGTGGGTTAGGGTCTGGCAGAATGGGTTAGGGTCTGACGGAGTGGGTTTGTTTCTGGCGAAGAGGGTTTGGGGTCTTGCGGAGTGGGTTTCTGTCTGGCGGAGTGGGTTTGGGTCTGGCGGAGTGGGTTTCGGACTGGCGGAGTGGGTTTGGGTCTGGCGGAGTGGGTTTGGGTCTGGCGGAGTGGGTTCGGGTCGCGCGGAGTGGGTTTGGGTCTGGCGGAGTTGGTTTGTGGCTGGTGGAGTGGGTTTGGGTCTGGCGGAGTGGGTTTGTGTGTGGCGGAGTGGGTTTGTGTGTGGCGGAGTGGGTTTGGGTCTGGCGGAGTGGGTTTGGGTCTGGATGAGTGGGTTTGGGTCTGGCGGAGTGGGTTTGGGTCTGGATGAGTGGGTTTGGGTCTGGCGGAGTGGGTTTGGGTCTGGCGGAGTGGGTTTGGGTCTGGCGGAGTTGGTTTGGGTCTGGCGGAGTGGGTTTGGGTCTGGCGGAGTGGGTTTGGGTCTGGCGGAGTGGGTTTGTTTCTGGCGAAGAGGATTTGGGGTCTGGCGGAGTGGGTTAGGGTCTGGCGGAGTGGGTTTGTTTCTGGCGAAGAGGGTTTGGGGTCTTGCGGAGTGGGTTTCTGTCTGGCGGAGTGGGTTTGGGTCTGGCGGAGTGGGTTCGGGACTGGAGGAGTGGGTTTGGGTCTGGCGGAGTGGGTTTGGTTCTGGCGGAGTGGGTTTGTGTGTGGCGGAGTGGGTTTGGGTCTGGCGGAGTGGGTTTGGGTCTGGCGGAGTGGGTTTTGGTCTGGATGAGTGGGTTTGGGTCTGGCGGAGTGGGTTTGGGTCTGGATGAGTGGGTTTGGGTCTGGCGGAGTGGGTTTGGGTCTGGCGGAGTGGGTTTGGGTCTGGCGTTGTTGGTTTGGGTCTGGCGGAGTGGGTTTGGGTCTGGCGGAGTTGGTTTGTGTCTGGTGGAGTGGGTTTGGGTCTGGCGGAGTAGGTTTGGGTCTGGCGGAGTGGGTTTGGGTCTGGCAGAGTGTGTTAGGGTCTGGCGGAGTGGGTTTGGGTCTGGCGGAGTGGCTTCGGGTCTGGCGGAGTGGGTTGGGGTATGGCAGAGTGGGTTGGGGTCTGGCGGAGTAGGTTCAGGTCTGGCGGAGTGTGTTCGGGTCTGGCGGAGTGGGTTGGGGTCTGGCGGAGTTGGTTTGGGTCTGGCGGAGTGGGTTTGGGTCTGGCGGAGTGGGTTTGAGTCTGGCGGAGTGGGTTGGGGTCTGCCGGAGTGGGTTCGGGTCTGGCGGAGTGGGTTCGGGAATGGCGGAGTGGGCTGGGGTCTGGCGGAGTGGGTTTGGGTCTGGCGGAGTGGGTTTGGGTCTGGAGGAGTGGGTTTGGGTCTGCCGGAGTGGGTTTGGGTCTGGCGGAGTGGGTTTGGGTCTGGCGGAGTGGGTTTGGGTCTGGGGGAGTGGGTTTGGGTCTGGCGGAGTGGGTTTGGGTCTGGCGGAGTGTGTTTGGGTCTGACGGAGTGGGTTTGGGTCTGACGGAGTAGGTTATGGTCTGGCGGAGAGGGTTGGGGTCTGGCGGAGTGGGTTGAGGTCTGGCGGAGTGGGTTGATGTCTGGCGGAGTGTGTTCGGGTCTATACGAGTGGGTTTGGGTCTGGCGGAGTGGGTTTGGGTCTGGCGGAGTGGGTTTGGGTCTGGCGGAGTGGGTTTGGGTCTGGCGGAGTTGGTTTGGGTCTGGCGGAGTGGGTTTGGGTCTGGCGGAGTTGGTTTGTGTCTGGTGGAGTGGGTTTGGGTCTGGCGGAGTGGGTTTGGGTCTGGCGGAGTGGGTTTGGGTCTGGTGGAGTGTGTTAGGGTCTGGCGGAGTGGGTTTGGGTCTGGCGGAGTGGCTTCGGGTCTGGCGGAGTGGGTTGGGGTATGGCGGAGTGGGTTTGGGTCTGGCGGAGTGGGTTTGGGACTGGCAGAGTGGGTTTGGGTCTGGCGGAGTGGGTTTGGGTCTGGCGGAGTGGGTTCGGGTCGCGCGGAGTGGGTTTGGGTCTGGCGGAGTTGGTTTGTGGCTGGTGGAGTGGGTTTGGGTCTGGCGGAGTGGGTTTGTGTGTGGCGGAGTGGGTTTGTGTGTGGCGGAGTGGGTTTGGGTCTGGCGGAGTGGGTTTGGGTCTGGATGAGTGGGTTTGGGTCTGGCGGAGTGGGTTTGGGTCTGGATGAGTGGGTTTGGGTCTGGCGGAGTGGGTTTGGGTCTGGCGGAGTGGGTTTGGGTCTGGCGGAGTTGGTTTGGGTCTGGCGGAGTGGGTTTGGGTCTGGCGGAGTGGGTTTGGGTCTGGCGGAGTGGGTTTGTTTCTGGCGAAGAGGATTTGGGGTCTGGCGGAGTGGGTTAGGGTCTGGCGGAGTGGGTTTGTTTCTGGCGAAGAGGGTTTGGGGTCTTGCGGAGTGGGTTTCTGTCTGGCGGAGTGGGTTTGGGTCTGGCGGAGTGGGTTCGGGACTGGAGGAGTGGGTTTGGGTCTGGCGGAGTGGGTTTGGGTCTGGCGGAGTGGGTTTGGGTCTGGCGGAGTGGGTTCGGGTCTGGCGGAGTGGGTTTGGGTCTGGCGGAGTTGGTTTGTGTCTGGTGGAGTGGGTTTGGGTCTGGCGCAGTGGGTTTGTGTGTGGCGGAGTGGGTTTGGGTCTGGCGGAGTGGGTTTGGGTCTGGCGGAGTGAGTTGGGGTCTGGCGGAGTGGGTTTGGGTCTGGCGGAGTGGGTTTGGGTCTGGCGGAGAGGGTTCGGGTCTGGTGGAGAGGGTTCGGGTCTGGCGGAGTGGGTTTGGTTCTGGCGGAGTGAGTTGGGGTCTGGCGGAGTGGGTTTGTGTCTGGCGAAGTGGGTTTGGTGTCTGGCGGAGTGGGTTGGGGTCTGGCGGAGTGGGTTGGGGTCAGGGGGAGTGGGTTGAAGTCTGGCGGAGTGGGTTGGGGTCTGGCGGTGTGGGTTGTGGTCTGGCGGAGTGGGTTGGGGTTTGGCGGAGTGGGTTGGGGTCTGGCGGAGTGGGTTGGGGTCTGGCGGAGTGGGTTGTGGTCTGGCGGAGTGGGTTGGGGTCTGGCGGAGTGGGTTGGGGTCTGGCAGAGTGGGTTGGGGTCTGGCGGAGTGGGTTGGGGTCTGGCGGAGTGGGTTCGGATCTGGCGAAATGTGTTCGGGTCTGGCGGAGTGGGTTTGGGTCTGGCGGAGTGGGGTCGGGTCTGTCGGTGTGGGTTTGGGTCTGGCGGAGTGGGTTGTGGTCTGGCGGAGTGGGTTCGGGTCTGGCGGAGTGGGTTTGTGTCTGGCGGAGTGGGTTTGGGTCTGGCCGAGTGGGTTTGGGTCTGGCGGAGTGGGTTTGGGTCTGGCGGAGTGGGTTCGGGTGTGGCGGAGTGGGTTGGGGTCTGGCGGAGTGGGTTGGGGTCTGGCGGAGTGGTTTCGGGTCTCGCGGAGTTGGTTCGGGTCTGGCGGAGTGGGTTCGGGTCTGGCGGAGTGGGTTCGGGTCTGGCGGAGTGGGTTTGGGTCTGGCGGAGGGGGTTTGGGTCTGGCGGAGTGTGTTTGGGTCTGGCGCAGTGGGTTGGGGTCTGGCGCAGTGGGTTGGGGTCTGGCGGAGTGGGTTGGGGTCTGGCGGAGTGGGTTGGGGTCTGGCGGAGTGGGTTCGGGTCTGGCGGAGTGGGTTCGGGTCTGGCGGAGTGGGTTTGGGTCTGGCGGAGTGGGTTCGGGTCTGTCGGTGTGGGTTCGCATCTGGCGGAGTGGGTTGTGGTCTGGCAGAGTGGGTTCGGGTTTGGCGGAGTGGGTTGGGGTCTGGCGGAGTGGGTTGGGGTCTGGCGGAGTGGGTTGGGGTCTGGCGGAGTGGGTTCAGATCTGGCGGAATGGGTTCGGGTCTGGCGAGTGGGTTTGGGTCTGGCGGAGTGGGTTCAGGTCTGGCGGAGTGGGTTCGGGTCTGGCGGAGTGGGTTGGGGTCTGGCGGAGTGGGGTTGGGTCTGGCGGAGTGGGCTTGGGGCTGGCGGAGTGGGTTTGGGTCTGGCGGAGTGGGTTTGGGTCTGGCGGAGTGGGTTTGGGTCTGGCGGAGTGGGTTTGTGTCTGGCGGAGTGGGTTTGTGTTTGGCGGAGTGTGTTTGGGGCTGGCGGAATGGGTTTGGGTCTGGCGGAGTGGGTTTGGGTCTGGCGGAGTGGGTTTCGGTCTGGCGGAGTGGGTTTGGGTCTGGCGGAGTGGGTTTGGGTCTGGCGGAGTGGGTTTGGGTCTGGCGGAGTGGGTTTGGGTCTGGCGGAGTGGGTTTGGGTCTGGCGGAGTGGGTTTGGGTCTGGCGGAGTGGGTTTGGGTCTGGCGGAGTGGGTTTGGGGTCTGGCGGAGTGGGTTTTGGTCTGGCGGAGTGGGTTTGGGTCTGGCGGAGTGGGTTTGTGTGTGGCGGAGTTGGTTGGGGTCTGGCGGAGTGGGTTCGGGTCTGGCGGAGTGGGTTCGGGACTGCCGGAGTGGGTTTGGGTCTGGCGGAGTGGGTTTGAGTCTGGCGGAGTGGGTTGGGGTCTGGCGGAGTGGGTTGGGGTCTGGCGGAGTGGGTTCAGGTCTGGCGGAGTGGGTTCGGGTCTGGCGGAGTGGGTTTGGGTCTGGCGGAGTGGGTTTGTTTCTGGCGAAGAGGGTTTGGGGTCTGGTGGAGTGGGTTAGGGTCTGGCAGAATGGGTTAGGGTCTGACGGAGTGGGTTTGTTTCTGGCGAAGAGGGTTTGGGGTCTTGCGGAGTGGGTTTCTGTCTGGCGGAGTGGGTTTGGGTCTGGCGGAGTGGGTTTCGGACTGGCGGAGTGGGTTTGGGTCTGGCGGAGTGGGTTTGGGTCTGGCGGAGTGGGTTCGGGTCGCGCGGAGTGGGTTTGGGTCTGGCGGAGTTGGTTTGTGGCTGGTGGAGTGGGTTTGGGTCTGGCGGAGTGGGTTTGTGTGTGGCGGAGTGGGTTTGTGTGTGGCGGAGTGGGTTTGGGTCTGGCGGAGTGGGTTTGGGTCTGGATGAGTGGGTTTGGGTCTGGCGGAGTGGGTTTGGGTCTGGATGAGTGGGTTTGGGTCTGGCGGAGTGGGTTTGGGTCTGGCGGAGTGGGTTTGGGTCTGGCGGAGTTGGTTTGGGTCTGGCGGAGTGGGTTTGGGCCTGGCGGAGTGGGTTTGGGTCTGGCGGAGTGGGTTTGTTTCTGGCGAAGAGGATTTGGGGTCTGGCGGAGTGGGTTAGGGTCTGGCGGAGTGGGTTTGTTTCTGGCGAAGAGGGTTTGGGGTCTTGCGGAGTGGGTTTCTGTCTGGCGGAGTGGGTTTGGGTCTGGCGGAGTGGGTTCGGGACTGGAGGAGTGGGTTTGGGTCTGGCGGAGTGGGTTTGGTTCTGGCGGAGTGGGTTTGTGTGTGGCGGAGTGGGTTTGGGTCTGGCGGAGTGGGTTTGGGTCTGGCGGAGTGGGTTTTGGTCTGGATGAGTGGGTTTGGGTCTGGCGGAGTGGGTTTGGGTCTGGATGAGTGGGTTTGGGTCTGGCGGAGTGGGTTTGGGTCTGGCGGAGTGGGTTTGGGTCTGGCGTTGTTGGTTTGGGTCTGGCGGAGTGGGTTTGGGTCTGGCGGAGTTGGTTTGTGTCTGGTGGAGTGGGTTTGGGTCTGGCGGAGTAGGTTTGGGTCTGGCGGAGTGGGTTTGGGTCTGGCAGAGTGTGTTAGGGTCTGGCGGAGTGGGTTTGGGTCTGGCGGAGTGGCTTCGGGTCTGGCGGAGTGGGTTGGGGTATGGCAGAGTGGGTTGGGGTCTGGCGGAGTAGGTTCAGGTCTGGCGGAGTGTGTTCGGGTCTGGCGGAGTGGGTTGGGGTCTGGCGGAGTTGGTTTGGGTCTGGCGGAGTGGGTTTGGGTCTGGCGGAGTGGGTTTGAGTCTGGCGGAGTGGGTTGGGGTCTGCCGGAGTGGGTTCGGGTCTGGCGGAGTGGGTTCGGGAATGGCGGAGTGGGCTGGGGTCTGGCGGAGTGGGTTTGGGTCTGGCGGAGTGGGTTTGGGTCTGGAGGAGTGGGTTTGGGTCTGCCGGAGTGGGTTTGGGTCTGGCGGAGTGGGTTTGGGTCTGGCGGAGTGGGTTTGGGTCTGGGGGAGTGGGTTTGGGTCTGGCGGAGTGGGTTTGGGTCTGGCGGAGTGTGTTTGGGTCTGACGGAGTGGGTTTGGGTCTGACGGAGTAGGTTATGGTCTGGCGGAGAGGGTTGGGGTCTGGCGGAGTGGGTTGAGGTCTGGCGGAGTGGGTTGATGTCTGGCGGAGTGTGTTCGGGTCTATACGAGTGGGTTTGGGTCTGGCGGAGTGGGTTTGGGTCTGGCGGAGTGGGTTTGGGTCTGGCGGAGTGGGTTTGGGTCTGGCGGAGTTGGTTTGGGTCTGGCGGAGTGGGTTTGGGTCTGGCGGAGTTGGTTTGTGTCTGGTGGAGTGGGTTTGGGTCTGGCGGAGTGGGTTTGGGTCTGGCGGAGTGGGTTTGGGTCTGGTGGAGTGTGTTAGGGTCTGGCGGAGTGGGTTTGGGTCTGGCGGAGTGGCTTCGGGTCTGGCGGAGTGGGTTGGGGTATGGCGGAGTGGGTTCGGGTCTGGCGGAGTGGGTTAGGGTCTGGCGGAGTGGGTTCGGGTCTGGCGGAGTGGGTTGGGGTCTGGCGGAGTGGGGTTGGGTCTGGCGGAGTGGGCTTGGGTCTGGCGGAGTGGGTTTGGGTCTGGCGGAGTGGGTTTGGGTCTGGCGGAGTGGGTTTGGGTCTGGCGGAGTGGGTTTGTGTCTGGCGGAGTGGGTTTGTGTCTGGCGGAGTGTGTTTGGGGCTGGCGGAGTGGGTTTCTGTCTGGCGGAATGGGTTTGGGTCTGGCGGAGTGGGTTTGGGTCTGGCGGAGTGGGTTTCGGTCTGGCGGAATGGGTTTGGGTCTGGCGGAGTGGGTTTGGGTCTGGCGGAGTGGGTTTCGGTCTGGCGGAGTGGGTTTGGGTCTGGCGGAGTGGGTTTGGGTCTGGCGGAGTGGGTTTGGGTCTGGCGGAGTGGGTTTGGGTCTGGCGGAGTGTGTTAGGGTCTGGCGGAGTGGGTTTGGGTCTGGCGGAGTGGCTTCGGGATTGGCGGAGTGGGTTGGGGTATGGCGGAGTGGGTTCGGGTCTGGCGGAGTGGGTTCGGGTCTGGCGGAGTGGGTTCGGGTCTGGCGGAGTGGGTTTGGGTCTGGCGGATTGGGTTTGTTTCTGGCGAAGAGGGTTTGGGGTCTGGCGGGGTGGGTTAGGGTCTGGCAGAGTGGGTTAGGGTCTGACGGAGTGGGTTTGTTTCTGGCGAAGAGGGTTTGGGGTCTTGCGGAGTGGGTTTCTGTCTGGCGGAGTGGGTTTGGGTCTGGCGGAGTGGGTTTGGGACTGGCGGAGTGGGTTTGGGTCTGGCGGAGTGGGTTTGGGTCTGGCGGAGTGGGTTTGGGTCTGGCGGGGTGGGTTTGTTTCTGGCGAAGAGGGTTTGGGGTCTGGCGGAGTGGGTTAGCGTCTGGCGGAGTGGGTTAGGGTCTGGCGGAGTGGGTTTGTTTCTGGCGAAGAGGGTTTGGGGTCTTGCGGAGTGGGTTTCTGTCTGGCGGAGTGGGTTTGGGTCTGGCGGAGTGGGTTTGGGACTGGCGTAGTGGGTTTGGGTCTGGCGGAGTGGGTTTGGGTCTGGCGGAGTGGGTTGGGGTCTGGCGGAGTGGGTTCGGGTCTGGTGGAGTGGGTTTGGGTCTGGCGGAGTGGGTTTGGGTCTGGCGGAGTTGGTTTGGGTCTGGCGGAGTGGGTTTGGGTCTGGCGGAGTTGGTTTGTGTCTGGTGGAGTGGGTTTGGGTCTGGCGGAGTGGGTTTGGGTCTGGCGGAGTGGGTTTGGGTCTGGTGGAGTGTGTCAGGGTCTGGCGGAGTGGGTTTGGGTCTGGCGGAGTGGCTTCGGGTCTGGCGGAGTGGGATGGGGTATGGCGGAGTGGGTTCGGGTCTGGCGGAGTGGGTTAGGGTCTGGCGGAGTGGGTTCGGGTCTGGCGGAGTGGGTTGGGGTCTGGCGGAGTGGGGTTGGGTCAGGCGGAGTGGGCTTGGGTCTGGCGGAATGGGTTTGGGTCTGGCGGAGTGGGTTTGGGTCTGGCGGAGTGGGTTTGGGTCTGGCGGAGTGGGTTTGTGTCTGGCGGAGTGGGTTTGTGTCTGGCGGAGTGTGTTTGGGGCTGGCGGAGTGGGTTTCTGTCTGGCGGAATGGGTTTGGGTCTGGCGGAGTGGGTTTCGGTCTGGCGGAGTGGGTTTGGGTCTGGCGGAGTGGGTTTGGGTCTGGCGGAGTGGGTTTGGGTCTGGCGGAGTGGTTTGGGGTCTGGCGGAGTGGGTTAGGGTCTGACGGAGTGGGTTTGTTTCTGGCGAAGAGGGTTTGGGGTCTTGCGGAGTGGGTTTCTGTCTGGCGGAGTGGGTTTGGGTCTGGCGGAGTGGGTTTGGGACTGGCGGAGTGGGTTTGGGTCTGGCGGAGTGGGTTTGGGTCTGGCGGAGTGGGTTCGGGTCTGGCGGAGTGGGTTTGGGTCTGGCGGAGTGGGTTTGGGTCTGGCGGAGTGGGTTTGGGGTCTGGCGGAGTGGGTTTTGGTCTGGCGGAGTGGGTTTGGGTCTGGCGGAGTGGGTTTGTGTCTGACGGAGTTGGTTGGGGTCTGGCGGAGTGGGTTCGGGTCTGGCGGAGTGGGTTCGGGACTGGCGGAGTGGGTTTGGGTCTGTCGGAGTGGGTTTGAGTCTGGCGGAGTGGGTTGGGGTCTGGCGGAGTGGGTTCGGGTCTGGCGGAGTGGGGTCAGGTCTGGCGGAGTGGGTTCGGGTCTGGCGGAGTGGGTTTGGGTCTGGCGGAGTGGGTTTGTTTCTGGCGAAGAGGGTTTGGGGTCTGGCGGAGTGGGTTAGGGTCTGGCGGAGTGGGTTAGGGTCTGGCGGAGTGGGTTTGTTTCTGGCGAAGAGGGTTTGGTGTCTTGCGGAGTGGGTTTCTGTCTGGCGGAGTGGGTTTGGGTCTGGCGGAGTGGGTTTGGGACTGGCGGAGTGGGTTTGGGTCTGGCGGAGTGGGTTTGGGTCTGGCGGAGTGGGTTTGGGTCTGGATGAGTGGGTTTGGGTCTGGCGGAGTGGGTTTGGGTCTGGATGAGTGGGTTTGGGTCTGGCGGAGTGGGTTTGGGTCTGGCGGAGTGGGTTTGGGTCTGGCGGAGTTGGTTTGGGTCTGGCGGAGTGGGTTTGGGTCTGGCGGAGTTGGTTTGTGTCTGGTGGAGTGGGTTTGGGTCTGGCGGAGTGGGTTCGGGTCTGGCGGAGTGGGTTTGGGTCTGGCGGAGTGGGTTTGGGTCTGGCGGAGTGGGTTTGGGGTCTGGCGGAGTGGGTTTTGGTCTGGCGGAGTGGGTTTGGGTCTGGCGGAGTGGGTTTGTGTCTGGCGGAGTTGGTTGGGGTCTGGCGGAGTGGGTTCGGGTCTGGCGGAGTGGGTTCGGGACTAGCGGAGTGGGTTTGGGTCTGGTGGAGTGGGTTTGAGTCTGGCGGAGTGGGTTGGGGTCTGGCGGAGTGGGTTCGGGTCTGGCGGAGTGGGTTCGGGTCTGGCGGAGTGGGTTCGGGTCTGGCGGAGTGGGTTTGGGTCTGGCGGAGTGGGTTTGTTTCTGGCGAAGAGGGTTTGGGGTCTGGCGGAGTGGGTTAGGGTCTGGCGGAGTGGGTTAGGGTCTGGCGGAGTGGGTTTGTTTCTGGCGAAGAGGGTTTGGGGTCTTGCGGAGTGGGTTTCTGTCTGGCGGAGTGGGTTTGGGTCTGGCGGAGTGGGTTTGGGACTGGCGGAGTGGGTTTGGGTCTGGCGGAGTGGGTTTGGGTCTGGCGGAGTGGGTTGGGGTCTGGCGGAGTGGGTTCGGGTCTGGCGGAGTGGGTTTGGGTCTGGCGGAGTTGGTTTGTGTCTGGTGGAGTGGGTTTGGGTCTGGCGGAGTGGGTTTGTGTGTGGCGGAGTGGGTTTGGGTCTGGCGGAGTGGGTTTGGGTCTGGCGGAGTGGGTTTGGGTCTGGATGAGTGGGTTTGGGTCTGGCGGAGTGGGTTTGGGTCTGGATGAGTGGGTTTGGGTCTGGCGGAGTGGGTTTGGGTCTGGCGGAGTGGGTTTGGGTCTGGCGGAGTTGGTTTGGGTCTGGCGGAGTGGGTTTGGGTCTGGCGGAGTTGGTTTGTGTCTGGTGGAGTGGGTTTGGGTCTGGCGGAGTGGGTTTGGGTCTGGCGGAGTGGGTTTGGGTTTGGTGGAGTGTGTTAGGGCCTGGCGGAGTGGGTTTGGGTCTGGTGGAGTGGCTTCGGGTCTGGCGGAGTGGGTTGGGGTATGGCGGAGTGGGTTCGGGTCTGGCGGAGTGGGTTAGGGTCTGGCGGAGTGGGTTCGGGTCTGGCGGAGTGGGTTGGGGTCTGGCGGAGTGGGGTTGGGTCTGGCGGAGTGGGCTTGGGTCTGGCGGAGTGGGTTTGGGTCTGGCGGAGTGGGTTTGGGTCTGGCGGAGTGGGTTTGGGTCTGGCGGAGTGGGTTTGTGTCTGACGGAGTGGGTTTGTGTCTGGCGGAGTGTGTTTGGGGCTGGCGGAGTGGGTTTCTGTCTGGCGGAATGGGTTTGGGTCTGGCGGAGTGGGTTTGGGTCTGGCGGAGTGGGTTTGTTTCTGGCGAAGAGGGTTTGGGGTCTGGCGGAGTGGGTTTGTGTCTGGCGGAGTGGTTTCGGGTCTGGCGGAGTAGGTTTGGGTCTGGGGGAGTGGGTTTGGGTCTGGCGGAGTGGGTTCGGGTCTGGCGGAGTGGGTTTGGGTCTGGATGAGTGGGTTTGGGTCTGGCGGAGTGGGTTTGGGTCTGGCGGAGTGGGTTTGGGTGTGGCGGAGTGGGTTTGGGTCTGGCGGAGTTGGTTTGTGTCTGGCGGAGTGGTTTCGGGTCTGGCGGAGTAGGTTTGGGTCTGGGGGAGTGGGTTTGGGTCTGGCGGAGTGGGTTCGGGTCTGGCGGAGTGGGTTTGGGTCTGGATGAGTGGGTTTGGGTCTGGCGGAGTGGGTTTGGGTCTGGCGGAGTGGGTTTGGGTGTGGCGGAGTGGGTTTGGGTCTGGCGGAGTTGGTTTGTGTCTGGTGGAGTGGGTTTGGGTCTGGCGGAGTGGGTTTGGGTCTGGCGGAGTGGGTTTGGGTCTGGCGGAGTGTGTTAGGGTCTGGCGGAGTGGGTTTGGGTCTGGCGGAGTGGCTTCGGGATTGGCGGAGTGTGTTTGGGTCTGGCGGAGTGGGTTTGGGTCTGACGGAGTAGGTTATGGTCTGGCGGAGTGGGTTGGGGTCTGGCGGAGTGGGTTGAGGTCTGGCGGAGTGGGTTGGGGTCTGGCGGAGTGGGTTCGGGTTTGGCGGAGTGAGTTCGGGTTTGGCGGTGTGGGTTCGGGTGTGTCGGAGTTGGTTTGGGTCTGGCGGAGTGGGTTTGGGCTGGCGGAGTGGGTTTGGGTCTGGCAGAGTTGGTTTAGGTCTGGCGGAGGGGGTTTGGGTCTGGCGGAGTGGGTTTGGGTCTGGCGGAGTGGGTTTGGGTCTGGCGGAGTGGGTTTGGGTCTGGCGGAGTGGGTTTGGGTCTGGCGGAGTGGGTTTGGGTCTGGCGGAGTGGGTTTGGGTCTGGCGGAGTGGGTTTGGGGTCTGGCGGAGTGGGTTAGGGTCTGGCGGAGTGGGTTCGGGTCTGGCGGAGTGGGTTCGGGTCTGGCGGAGTGGGTTCGGGTTTGGCGGAGTGGGTTCGTGTGTGGCGGAGTGGGTTGGGGTCTGGCGGAGTGGGTTCGTGTCTGTCAGAGTGGGTTCGGGTCTGGCGGAGTGGGATGTGGTCTGGCGGAGTGGGTTTGTGTCTGGCGGAGTGGGTTTGGGTCAGGCGGAGTGGGTTTGGGGCTGGCGGAGTGGGTTGGGGTCTGGCGGAGTGGGTTGGGGTCTGGCAGAGTGGGTTGGGGTCTGGCGGAGTGGGTTGGGGTCTGGCGGAGTGGGTTCGGATCTGGCGAAATGTGTTCGGGTCTGGCGGAGTGGGTTTGGGTCTGGCGGAGTGGGGTCGGGTCTGTCGGTGTGGGTTTGGGTCTGGCGGAGTGGGTTGTGGTCTGGCGGAGTGGGTTCGGGTCTGGCGGAGTGGGTTTGTGTCTGGCGGAGTGGGTTTGGGTCTGGCGGAGTGGGTTTGGGTCTGGCGGAGTGGGTTTGGGTCTGGCGGAGTGGGTTCGGGTGTGGCGGAGTGGGTTGGGGTCTGCCGGAGTGGGTTCGGGTCTGGCGGAGTGGTTTCGGGTCTCGCGGAGTGGGTTCGGGTCTGGCGGAGTGGGTTTGGGTCTGGCGGAGTGGGTTTGGGTCTGGCGGAGTGGGTTTGGGTCTGGCGGAGTGGGTTCGGGTGTGGCGGAGTGGGTTGGTGTCTGCCGGAGTGGGTTCGGGTCTGGCGGAGTGGTTTCGGGTCTCGCGGAGTGGGTTCGGGTCTGGCGGAGTGGGTTCGGGTCTGGCGGAGTGGGTTCGAGTCTGGCGGAGTGGGTTTGGGTCTGGCGGAGGGGGTTTGGGTCTGGCGGAGTGTGTTTGGGTCTGGCGCAGTGGGTTGGGGTCTGGCGCGGTGGGTTGGGGTCTGGCGGAGTGGGTTGGGGTCTGGCGGAGTGGGTTGGGGTCTGGCGGAGTGGGTTCGGGTCTGGCGGAGTGGGTTCGGGTCTGGCGGAGTGGGTTTGGGTCTGGCGGAGTGGGTTCGGGTCTGTCGGTGTGGGTTCGCATCTGGCGGAGTGGGTTGTGGTCTGGCGGAGTGGGTTCGGGTTTGGCGGAGTGGGTTGGGGTCTGGCGGAGTGGGTTGGGGTCTGGCGGAGTGGGTTGGGGTCTGGCGGAGTGTGTTCAGATCTGGCGGAATGGCTTCGGGTCTGGCGAGTGGGTTTGGGTCTGGCGGAGTGGGTTTGGGTCTGGCGGAGTTGGTTTGTGTCTGGTGGAGTGGGTTTGGGTCTGGCGGAGTGGGTTTGGGTCTGGCGGAGTGGGTTTGGGTTTGGTGGAGTGGGTTTGGGTCTGGCGGAGTGGGTTTGGGTCTGGCGGAGTGGGTTTGGGTCTGGCGGAGTGGGTTTGTGTCTGGCGGAGTGGGTTTGTGTCTGGCGGAGTGTGTTTGGGGCTGGCGGAATGGGTTTGGGTCTGGCGGAGTGGGTTTGGGTCTGGCGGAGTGGGTTTGTGTCTGGCGGAGTGGGTTTGTGTCTGGCGGAGTGTGTTTGGGGCTGGCGGAATGGGTTTGGGTCTGGCGGAGTGGGTTTGGGTCTGGCGGAGTGGGTTTGGGTCTGGCGGAGTGGGTTTGGGTCTGGCGGAGTGGGTTTGGGTCTGGCGGAGTGGGTTTGGGTCTGGCGGAGTGGGTTTGGGTCTGGCGGAGTGGGTTTGGGTCTGGCGGAGTGGGTTTGGGTCTGGCAGAGTGGGTTTGGGTCTGGCGGAGTGGGTTTGGGGTCTGGCGGAGTGGGTTTTGGTCTGGCGGAGTGGGTTTGGGTCTGGCGGAGTGGGTTTGTGTGTGGCGGAGTTGGTTGGGGTCTGGCGGAGTGGGTTCGGGTCTGGCGGAGTGGGTTCGGGACTGGCGGAGTGGGTTTGGGTCTGGCGGAGTGGGTTTGAGTCTGGCGGAGTGGGTTGGGGTCTGGCGGAGTGGGTTGGGGTCTGGCGGAGTGGGTTCAGGTCTGGCGGAGTGGGTTCGGGTCTGGCGGAGTGGGTTTGGGTCTGGCGGAGTGGGTTTGTTTCTGGCGAAGAGGGTTTGGGGTCTGGTGGAGTGGGTTAGGGTCTGGCAGAGTGGGTTAGGGTCTGACGGAGTGGGTTTGTTTCTGGCGAAGAGGGTTTGGGGTCTTGCGGAGTGGGTTCCTGTCTGGCGGAGTGGGTTTGGGTCTGGCGGAGTGGGTTTGGGACTGGCGGAGTGGGTTTGGGTCTGGCGGAGTGGGTTTGGGTCTGGCGGAGTGGGTTCGGGTCGCGCGGAGTGGGTTTGGGTCTGGCGGAGTTGGTTTGTGGCTGGTGGAGTGGGTTTGGGTCTGGCGGAGTGGGTTTGTGTGTGGCGGAGTGGGTTTGTGTGTAGCGGAGTGGGTTTGGGTCTGGCGGAGCGGGTTTGGGTCTGGATGAGTGGGTTTGGGTCTGGCGGAGTGGGTTTGGGTCTGGATGAGTGGGTTTGGGTCTGGCGGAGTGGGTTTGGGTCTGGCGGAGTGGGTTTGGGTCTGGCGGAGTTGGTTTGGGTCTGGCGGAGTGGGTTTGGGTCTGGCGGAGTGGGTTTGGGTCTGGCGGAGTGGGTTTGTTTCTGGCGAAGAGGATTTGGGGTCTGGCGGAGTGGGTTAGGGTCTGGCGGAGTGGGTTTGTTTCTGGCGAAGAGGGTTTGGGGTCTTGCGGAGTGGGTTTCTGTCTGGCGGAGTGGGTTTGGGTCTGGCGGAGTGGGTTCGGGACTGGAGGAGTGGGTTTGGGTCTGGCGGAGTGGGTTTGGGTCTGGCGGAGTGGGTTTGGGTCTGGCGGAGTGGGTTCGGGTCTGGCGGAGTGGGTTTGGGTCTGGCGGAGTTGGTTTGTGTCTGGTGGAGTGGGTTTGGGTCTGGCGCAGTGGGTTTGTGTGTGGCGGAGTGGGTTTGGGTCTGGCGGATTGGGTTTGGGTCTGGCGGAGTGGGTTCGGGTTTGGCGGAGTGGGTTCGTGTGTGGCGGAGTGGGTTGGGGTCTGGCGGAGTGGGTTCGTGTCTGTCAGAGTGGGTTCGGGTCTGGCGGAGTGGGATGTGGTCTGGCGGAGTGGGTTTGTGTCTGGCGGAGTGGGTTTGGGTCAGGCGGAGTGGGTTTGGGGCTGGCGGAGTGGGTTGGGGTCTGGCGGAGTGGGTTGGGGTCTGGCAGAGTGGGTTGGGGTCTGGCGGAGTGGGTTGGGGTCTGGCGGAGTGGGTTCGGATCTGGCGAAATGTGTTCGGGTCTGGCGGAGTGGGTTTGGGTCTGGCGGAGTGGGGTCGGGTCTGTCGGTGTGGGTTTGGGTCTGGCGGAGTGGGTTGTGGTCTGGCGGAGTGGGTTCGGGTCTGGCGGAGTGGGTTTGTGTCTGGCGGAGTGGGTTTGGGTCTGGCGGAGTGGGTTTGGGTCTGGCGGAGTGGGTTTGGGTCTGGCGGAGTGGGTTCGGGTGTGGCGGAGTGGGTTGGGGTCTGCCGGAGTGGGTTCGGGTCTGGCGGAGTGGTTTCGGGTCTCGCGGAGTGGGTTCGGGTCTGGCGGAGTGGGTTTGGGTCTGGCGGAGTGGGTTTGGGTCTGGCGGAGTGGGTTTGGGTCTGGCGGAGTGGGTTCGGGTGTGGCGGAGTGGGTTGGTGTCTGCCGGAGTGGGTTCGGGTCTGGCGGAGTGGTTTCGGGTCTCGCGGAGTGGGTTCGGGTCTGGCGGAGTGGGTTCGGGTCTGGCGGAGTGGGTTCGAGTCTGGCGGAGTGGGTTTGGGTCTGGCGGAGGGGGTTTGGGTCTGGCGGAGTGTGTTTGGGTCTGGCGCAGTGGGTTGGGGTCTGGCGCGGTGGGTTGGGGTCTGGCGGAGTGGGTTGGGGTCTGGCGGAGTGGGTTGGGGTCTGGCGGAGTGGGTTCGGGTCTGGCGGAGTGGGTTCGGGTCTGGCGGAGTGGGTTTGGGTCTGGCGGAGTGGGTTCGGGTCTGTCGGTGTGGGTTCGCATCTGGCGGAGTGGGTTGTGGTCTGGCGGAGTGGGTTCGGGTTTGGCGGAGTGGGTTGGGGTCTGGCGGAGTGGGTTGGGGTCTGGCGGAGTGGGTTGGGGTCTGGCGGAGTGTGTTCAGATCTGGCGGAATGGCTTCGGGTCTGGCGAGTGGGTTTGGGTCTGGCGGAGTGGGTTTGGGTCTGGCGGAGTTGGTTTGTGTCTGGTGGAGTGGGTTTGGGTCTGGCGGAGTGGGTTTGGGTCTGGCGGAGTGGGTTTGGGTTTGGTGGAGTGGGTTTGGGTCTGGCGGAGTGGGTTTGGGTCTGGCGGAGTGGGTTTGGGTCTGGCGGAGTGGGTTTGTGTCTGGCGGAGTGGGTTTGTGTCTGGCGGAGTGTGTTTGGGGCTGGCGGAATGGGTTTGGGTCTGGCGGAGTGGGTTTGGGTCTGGCGGAGTGGGTTTGTGTCTGGCGGAGTGGGTTTGTGTCTGGCGGAGTGTGTTTGGGGCTGGCGGAATGGGTTTGGGTCTGGCGGAGTGGGTTTGGGTCTGGCGGAGTGGGTTTGGGTCTGGCGGAGTGGGTTTGGGTCTGGCGGAGTGGGTTTGGGTCTGGCGGAGTGGGTTTGGGTCTGGCGGAGTGGGTTTGGGTCTGGCGGAGTGGGTTTGGGTCTGGCGGAGTGGGTTTGGGTCTGGCCGAGTGGGTTTGGGTCTGGCGGAGTGGGTTTGGGGTCTGGCGGAGTGGGTTTTGGTCTGGCGGAGTGGGTTTGGGTCTGGCGGAGTGGGTTTGTGTGTGGCGGAGTTGGTTGGGGTCTGGCGGAGTGGGTTCGGGTCTGGCGGAGTGGGTTCGGGACTGGCGGAGTGGGTTTGGGTCTGGCGGAGTGGGTTTGAGTCTGGCGGAGTGGGTTGGGGTCTGGCGGAGTGGGTTGGGGTCTGGCGGAGTGGGTTCAGGTCTGGCGGAGTGGGTTCGGGTCTGGCGGAGTGGGTTTGGGTCTGGCGGAGTGGGTTTGTTTCTGGCGAAGAGGGTTTGGGGTCTGGTGGAGTGGGTTAGGGTCTGGCAGAGTGGGTTAGGGTCTGACGGAGTGGGTTTGTTTCTGGCGAAGAGGGTTTGGGGTCTTGCGGAGTGGGTTCCTGTCTGGCGGAGTGGGTTTGGGTCTGGCGGAGTGGGTTTGGGACTGGCGGAGTGGGTTTGGGTCTGGCGGAGTGGGTTTGGGTCTGGCGGAGTGGGTTCGGGTCGCGCGGAGTGGGTTTGGGTCTGGCGGAGTTGGTTTGTGGCTGGTGGAGTGGGTTTGGGTCTGGCGGAGTGGGTTTGTGTGTGGCGGAGTGGGTTTGTGTGTGGCGGAGTGGGTTTGGGTCTGGCGGAGCGGGTTTGGGTCTGGATGAGTGGGTTTGGGTCTGGCGGAGTGGGTTTGGGTCTGGATGAGTGGGTTTGGGTCTGGCGGAGTGGGTTTGGGTCTGGCGGAGTGGGTTTGGGTCTGGCGGAGTTGGTTTGGGTCTGGCGGAGTGGGTTTGGGTCTGGCGGAGTGGGTTTGGGTCTGGCGGAGTGGGTTTGTTTCTGGCGAAGAGGATTTGGGGTCTGGCGGAGTGGGTTAGGGTCTGGCGGAGTGGGTTTGTTTCTGGCGAAGAGGGTTTGGGGTCTTGCGGAGTGGGTTTCTGTCTGGCGGAGTGGGTTTGGGTCTGGCGGAGTGGGTTCGGGACTGGAGGAGTGGGTTTGGGTCTGGCGGAGTGGGTTTGGGTCTGGCGGAGTGGGTTTGGGTCTGGCGGAGTGGGTTCGGGTCTGGCGGAGTGGGTTTGGGTCTGGCGGAGTTGGTTTGTGTCTGGTGGAGTGGGTTTGGGTCTGGCGCAGTGGGTTTGTGTGTGGCGGAGTGGGTTTGGGTCTGGCGGATTGGGTTTGGGTCTGGCGGAGTGAGTTGGGGTCTGGCGGAGTGGGTTTGGGTCTGGCGGAGTGGGTTTGGGTCTGGCGGAGAGGGTTCGGGTCTGGCGGAGAGGGTTCGGGTCTGGCGGAGTGGGTTTGGTTCTGGCGGAGTGAGTTGGGGTCTGGCGGAGTGGGTTTGTGTCTGGCGAAGTGGGTTTGGTGTCTGGCGGAGTGGGTTGGGGTCTGGCGGAGTGGGTTGGGGTCAGGGGGAGTGGGTTGGAGTCTGACGGAGTGGGTTGGGGTCTGGCGGTGTGGGTTGTGGTCTGGCGGAGTGGGTTGGGATTTGGCGGAGTGGGTTGGGGTCTGGCGGAGTGGGTTGGGGTCTGGCGGAGTGGGTTGTGGTCTGGCGGAGTGGGTTGGGGTCTGGCGGAGTGGGTTGGGGTCTGGCAGAGTGGGTTGGGGTCTGGCGGAGTGCGTTGGGGTCTGGCGGAGTGGGTTCGGATCTGGCGAAATGTGTTCGGGTCTGGCGGAGTGGGTTTGGGTCTGGCGGAGTGGGGTCGGGTCTGTCGGTGTGGGTTTGGGTCTGGCGGAGTGGGTTTGGGTCTGGCGGAGTGGGTTCGGGTGTGGCGGAGTGGGTTGGGGTCTGGCGGAGTGGGTTCGGGTCTGGCGGAGTGGTTTCGGGTCTCGCGGAGTGGGTTCGGGTCTGGCGGAGTGGGTTCGGGTCTGGCGGAGTGGGTTCGGGTCTGGCGGAGTGGGTTTGGGTCTGGCGGAGGGGGTTTGGGTCTGGCGGAGTGTGTTTGGGTCTGGCGCAGTGGGTTGGGGTCTGGCGCAGTGGGTTGGGGTCTGGCGGAGTGGGTTGGGGTCTGGCGGAGTGGGTTGGGGTCTGGCGGAGTGGGTTCGGGTCTGGCGGAGTGGGCTCGGGTCTGGCGGAGTGGGTTTGGGTCTGGCGGAGTGGGTTCGGGTCTGTCGGTGTGGGTTCGCATCTGGCGGAGTGGGTTGTGGTCTGGCGGAGTGGGTTCGGGTTTGGCGGAGTGGGTTGGGGTCTGGCGGAGTGAGTTGGGGTCTGGCGGAGTGGGTTGGGGTCTGGCGGAGTGGGTTCCGATCTGGCGGAATGGGTTCGGGTCTGGCGAGTGGGTTTGGGTCTGGCGGAGTGGGTTCAGGTCTGGCGGAGTGGGTTCGGGTCTGGCGGAGTGGGTTGGGGTCTGGCGGAGTGGGGTTGGGTCTGGTGGAGTGGGCTTGGGGCTGGCGGAGTGGGTTTGGGTCTGGCGGAGTGGGTTTGGGTCTGGCGGAGTGGGTTTGGGTCTGGCGGAGTGGGTTTGTGTCTGGCGGAGTGGGTTTGTGTCTGGCGGAGTGTGTTTGGGGCTGGCGGAATGGGTTTGGGTCTGGCGGAGTGGGTTTGGGTCTGGCGGAGTGGGTTTCGGTCTGGCGGAGTGGGTTTGGGTCTGGCGGAGTGGGTTTGGGTCTGGCGGAGTGGGTTTGGGTCTGGCGGAGTGGGTTTGGGTCTGGCGGAGTGGGTTTGGGTCTGGCGGAGTGGGTTTGGTTCTGGCAGAGTGTGTTAGGGTCTGGCAGAGTGGGTTTGGGTCTTGCGGAGTGGCTTCGTGTCTGGCGGAGTGGGTTGTGGTATGGCGGAGTAGGTTGGGGTCTGGCGGAGTGGGTTCAGGTCTGGCGGAGTGTGTTCGTGTCTGGCAGAGTGGGTTGGGGTCTGGCGGAGTTGGTTTGGGTCTGGCGGAGTGGGTTTGGGTCTGGCGGAGTGGGTTTGAGTCTGGCGGAGTGGGTTGGGGTCTGCCGGAGTGGGTTGGGGTCTGGCGGAGTGGGTTCGGGAATGGCGGAGTGGGTTGGGGTCTGGCGGAGTGGGTTTGGGTCTGGCGGAGTGGGTTTGGGTCTGGAGGAGTGGGTTTGGGTCTGGCGGAGTGGGTTTGGGTCTGGCGGAGTGGGTTTGGGTCTGGCGGAGTGGGTTTGGGTCTGGTGGAGTGGGTTTGGGTCTGGCGGAGTGGGGTTGGGTCTGGCGGAGTGTGTTTGGGTCTGGCGGAGTGGGTTTGGGTGACGGAGTAGGTTATGGTCTGGCGGAGTGGGTTGGGGTCTGGCGGAGTGGGTTGGGGTCTGGCGGAGTGGGTTCGTGTCTGGCGGAGTGGGTTCGGGTCTATACGAGTGGGTTCGGGTCTGGCGGAGTGGGTTGGGGTCTGGCGGAGTGGGTTCGGGTTTGGCGGAGTGGGTTCGGGTTTGGCGGAGTGGGTTCGGGTGTGTCGGAGTTGGTTTGGTTCTGGCGGAGTGAGTTTGTGTCTGGCGGAGTGGGTTTGGGTCTGGCAGAGTTGGTTTAGGTCTGGTGGAGGGGGTTTGGCTCTGGCGGAGTGGGTTTGGGTCTGGCGGACTGGGTTTGGGTCTGGCGGAGTGGGTTTGGGTCTGGCGGAGTGGGTTTGGGTCTGGCGGATTGGGTTTGGGTCTGGCGGAATGGGTTTGGGGTCTGGCGGAGTGGGTTAGGGTCTGGCGGAGTGGGTTCGGGTCTGGCGGAGTGGGTTCGGGTCTGGCGGAGTGGGTTCGGGTTTGGCGGAGTGGGTTCGTGTGTGCCGGAGTGGGTTGGGGTCTGGCGGAGTGGGTTCGTGTCTGTCAGAGTGGGTTGGGGTCTGGCGGAGTGGGTTGGGGTCTGGCGGAGTGGGTTTGTGTCTGGCGGAGTGGGTTTGGGTCAGGCGGAGTGGGTTTGGGGCTGGCGGAGTGGGTTTGGGTCTGGCGGAGTGGGTTAGGGTCTGGCGGAGTGGGTTTTGGGTCTGGCAGAGTGGGTTTGGGTCTGGCGGAGTGAGTTGGGGTCTGGCGGAGTGGGTTTGGGTCTGGCGGAGTGGGTTTGGGTCTGGCGGAGTGGGTTCGGGTCTGGCGGAGAGGGTTCGGGTCTGGCGGAGTGGGTTTGGTTCTGGCGGAGTGAGTTGGGGTCTGGCGGAGTGGGTTTGTGTCTGGCGAAGTGGGTTTGGTGTCTGGCGGAGTGGGTTGGGGTCTGGCGGAGTGGGTTGGGGTCTGGGGGAGTGGGTTGGAGTCTGGCGGAGTGGGTTGGGGTCTGGAGGTGTGGGTTGTGGTCTGGCGGAGTGGGTTGGGGTTTGGCGGAGTGGGTTGGGGTCTGGCGGAGTGGGTTGGTGTCTGGCGGAGTGGGTTGTGGTCTGGCGGAGTGGGTTGGGGTCTGGCGGAGTGGGTTGGGGTCTGGCAGAGTGGGTTGGGGTCTGGCGGAGTGGGTTGGGGTCTGGCGGAGTGTGTTCGGATCTGGCGAAATGTGTTCGGGTCTGGCGGAGTGGGTTCGGGTCTAGCGGAGTGGGTTCGGGTCTGGCGGAGGGGGTTCGGGTTTGGCGGAGTGGGTTCGGGTGTGGCGGAGTGGGTTCGGGTCTGGCGGAGTGGGTTCGGGTCTGGCGGAGTGGTTTCGGGTCTGGCGGAGTGGGTTGGGGTCTGGCGGAGTGGGTTGGGGTCTGGCGGAGTGGGTTCGGGTCTGGCGGAGTGGGTTCGGGTTTGGCGGAGTGGGTTCGGGTCTGGCGGAGTGGTTTCGGGTCTGGCGGAGTGGGTTTGGATCTGTCGGTGTGGGTTCGCTTCTGGCGGAGTGGGTTGTGGTCTGGCGGAGTGGGTTCGGGTTTGGCGGAGTGGGTTGGGGTCTGGCGGAGTGGGTTGGGGTCTGGCGGAGTGGGTTGGGGTCTGGCGGAGTGGGTTGGGGTCTGGCGGAGTGGGTTCGGATCTGGCGGAATGGGTTCGGGTCTGGCGGAGTGGGTTTGGGTCTAACGGAGTGGAGTCGGGTTGTCGGTGTGGGTTCGGGTCTGGCGGAGTGCGTTTGTGTCTGGCGGAGTGGGTTTGTGTCTGGCGGAGTGGGTTTGGGTCTGGCGGAGTGGGTTTTCGGTCTAGCGGAGTGGGTGGGGGTCTGGCGGAGTGGGTTCGGGTCTGGCGGAGTATGTTCGGGTCTGGCGGAGTGGGTTCGGGTCTGGCGGAGTGGGTTCGGGTCTGGCGGAGTGGGTTTGGGTCTGGCGGAGTGGGTTTGGGTCTGGCGGAGTGGGTTGGGGTCTGGCGGAGTGGGTTGGGGTCTGGGGGAGTGGGTTGGAGTCTGGCGGAGTGGGTTGGGGTCTCGCGGAGTGGGTTCGGGTCTGGCGGATTGGGTTCGGGTCTGGCGGAGTGGGTTCGGGTCTGGCGGAGGGGGTTCGGGTCTGGCGGAGTGGGTTCGGGTGTGGGGGAGTGGGTTCGGGTCTGGCGGAGTGGGTTCGGGTCTGGCGTAGTGGTTTCGGGTCTGGCGGATTGGGTTGGGGTCTGGCGGAGTGGGTTGGGGTCTGGCGGAGTGGGTTGGGGTCTGGCGGAGTGGGTTCGGGTCTGGCGGAGTGGGTTCGGGTCTGGCGGAGTGGGTTCGGGGGTGTCGGTGTGGGTTCGGGACTGGCGGAGTGGGTTGTGGTCTGGCGGAGTGGGTTCGGGTTTGGCGGAGTGGGTTCGGTCTGGCGGAGTGGGTTGGGGTCTGGCGGAGTGGGTGGGGGTCTGGCGGAGTGGGTTCGGGTCTGGGGGAGTGGGTTTGTGTCTGGCAGAGTGGGTTTGGGTCTGGCGGAGTGGGTTCGGTCTGGCGGAGTGGGTTCGGATCTGGGGGAGTGGGTTCGGGTCTGGCGGAGTGGGTTTGGGTCTGGCGGAGTGGGGTCGGGTCTGTCTGTGTGGGTTCGGGTCTGGCGGAGTGGGTTGTGGTCTGGCGGAGTGGGTTCGGGTCTGGGGGAGTGAGTTTGTGTCTGGCGGAGTGGGTTTGGGTCTGGCGGAGTGGGTTTGAGTCTGGCGGAGTGGGTTTGGGTCTGGCGGAGTGGGTTTGGGTCTGGCGGAGTGGGTTGGGGTCTGACGGAGTGGGTTCGGGTCTGGCGGAGTGGGTTCGCGTCTGGCGGAGTTGGTTCGGGTCTGGCGGATTGGGTTTGGGTCTGGCGGAGTGGGTTTGGGTCTGGCGGAGTGGATTCGGGTCTGGCGGAGTGGTTTGGGTCTGGCGGAGTGGGTTGGGGTCTGGCGGAGTGGGTTCGGGTTTGCGGAGTGGGCTCGGGTCTGGCAGAGTGGGTTTGGTTCTGGCGGAGTGAGTTTGGGTCTGGCGGAGTGGGTTTGGGTCTGGCGGAGTGGGTTTGGGTCTGGCGGAATGGGTTTGGGTCTGGCAGAGTGGGTTTGGGTCTGGCAGAGTGGGTTTCGGTCTGGTGGAGTGGGTTCGGGTCTGGCGGAGTGGGTTCGGGTCTGGCGGAGTGGGTTGGGGTCTGGCGGAGTGGGTTCGGGTCTGGTGGAGTTGGTTCGGGTCTGGCAGAGTGGGTTTGGGTCTGGCGGAGTGGGTTTGGGTATGGCGGAGTGGGTTTGGGTCTGGCGGAGTGGGTTTGGGTCTGGCGGAGTGGGTTTGGGTCTGGCGGAATGGGTTTGGGTCTGGCAGAGTGGGTTTGGGTCTGGCGGAGTGGGTGGGGTCTGGCGGTGTGGGTTCGGGTCTGGCGGAGTGGGTTCGGGTCTGGCGGAGTGGGTTGGGGTCTGGCGGAGTGGGTTCGGGTCTGGCAGAGTTGGTTCGGGTCTGGCGGAATGGGTTTGGGTCTGGCGGAGTGGGTTTGGGTCTGGCGGAGTGGGTTTGGGTCTGGCGGAGTGGGTTAGGGTCTGGCGGAATGGGTTCGGGTCTGGCGGAGTGGGTTCGGGTCTGTCGGAGTGGGTTCGGGTCTGGCGGAGTGGGTTGGGGTCTGGCGGAGTGGGTTCGGATTTGCGGAGTGGGCTCGGGTCTGGCAGAGTGGGTTTGGTTCTGGCGGAGTGAGTTTGGGTCTGGCGGAGTGGGTTTGGGTCTGGCGGAGTGGGTTTGGGTCTGGCGGAGTGGGTTGGGGTCTGGCGGAGTGGGTTCGGGTCTGGCGGAGTGGGTTCGGGTCTGGCGGAGTGGGTTGGGGTCTGGTGGAGTGGGTTGTGGTCTGGCGGAGTGGGTTCGGGTCTGGCGGAGTGGGTTTGGGTCTGGCGGAGTGGGTTCGGGTCTGTCGGTGTGGGTTAGGGTCTGGGGGAGTGGGTTGTGGTCTGGCGGAGTGGGTTCGGGTCTGGCGGAGTGGGTTTGGGTGTGGCGGATTGGGTTTGGGTCTGGCGGAGTGGGATCGGGTCTGGCGGAGTGGGTTCGGGTCTGTCGAAGTGGGTTCGGGTCTGGCGGAGTGGGTTGGGGTCTGGCGGAGTGGGTTCGGGTTTGGCGGAGTGGGTTCGGGTCTGGCGGAGTGGGTTTGGTTCTGGCGGAGCGAGTTTGGGTCTGGCGGATTGGGTTTGGGTCTGGCAGAGTGGGTTGGGGTCTGGCGGAGTGGGTTGGGGTCTGGCGGAGTGGGTTCGGGTCTGGCGGAGTGGGTTCGGGTCTGGAGGAGTGGGTTCGGGTCTGGCGGAGTGGGTTCGGGTCTGGCGGAGTGGGTTCGGGTCTGGCGGAGTGAGTTGGTGTCTGACGGAATGGGTTGTGGTCTGGCGGAGTGGGTTCGGGTCTGGCGGAGTGGGTTAGGGTCTGGCGGAGTGGGTTCGGGTCTGTCGGAGTGGGTTCGGTTCTGGCGGAGTGGGTTCGGGTCTGGCGGAGTTGGCTCGGGTCTGGCGGAGTGGGTTCGGGTCTGGCAGAGTAGGTTCGGGTCTGGCGGAGTGGGTTACGGGTCTGGCGGAGTGGGTTTGGGCCTGGCGGAGTGGGTTTGCGTCTGCCGGAGTGGGTTTGGGTCTGGCGGAGTGGGTTGGGTTCTGGCGGTGTGGGTTCGGGTCTGGCGGAGTGGGTTTGGGTCTGGCGGAGTGGGTTCGGGTCTGACGGAGTGGGTTAGGGTCTACGGAGTGGGTTCGGGTCTGGCGGAGTGGGTTCGGGTCTGGCGGAGTGGGTTCGGGACTGGCTGAGTGGGTTTGGGTCTGGCTGAGAGGGTGCGGGTCTGGCGGAGTGGGGTCGGGTCTGTCGTGTGGGTTCGGGTCTGGCGGAGTGGGTTGTGGTCTGGCGGTGTGGGTTCGGGTCTGGCGGAGTGGGTTTGGGTCTGGCGGAGTGGGTTTGGGTCTGGCGGAGTGGGTTTGGGTCTTTTGAAGTGGGTTTGGGGCCAGACGGAGTGGGTTTGGGTCTGGCGGAGTTGGTTTGGGTCTGGCGGAGTGGGTTTGGGTCTGGCGGAGTGGGTTTGGGTCTGGCGGAGTGGGTTTGGTTCTGGCGGAGTGGGTTGGGGTCTGGCGGATTGGGTTCGGGTCTGGCGGAGTGGGTTCGGGTCTGGCGGAGTTGGTTCGGGTCTGGCGGAGTGGGTTCGGGTCTGGTGGAGTTGGTTTCGGGTCTGGCGGAGTGGGTTTGGGTCTGGCGGAGTGGGTTTGGGGCCTGACGGAGTGGGTTTGGGTCTGGCGGAGTTGGTTTGGGTCTGGCAGAGTTGGTTTGGGTCTGGCGGAGTGGGTTTGGGTCTGGCGGAGTGGGTTTGCATCTGGCGGAGTGGGTTGGGGTCTGGCGGAGTGGGTTGGGGTCTGGCGGAGTGGGTTGGGGTCTGGCGGAGTGGGATGGGGTCTGGCGGAGTGGGTTCGGGTCTGGCGGAGTTGGTTCGGGTCTGGCGGAGTGGGTTCGGGTCTGGCGGATTTGGTTCGGGTCTGGCGCAGTGGGTTGGGGTCTGGTGGAGTGGGTTTGGGTCTGGCGGAGTGGGTTTCGGTCTGGCGGAGTGGGTTCGAGTCTGGCGGAGTGGGATCGGGTCTGGCGGAGTGGGTGTGGGTCTGGCGGAGTGGGTTCGGGTCTATCGGTGTGGGTTCGGGTCTGGCGGAGTGGGTTGTGTTCTGGCGGAGTGGGTTCGGGTTTGGCGGAGTGGGTTCGGGTGTGGCGGAGTGGGTTGGGGTCTGGCGGAGTGGGTTTTGGTCTGGCGGAGTGGGTTCGGATCTGGTGGAGTGGGTTTGGGTCTTGCGGAGTGGGTTTGGGTCTGGCGGAGTGGGTTCGGATCTGGCGGAGTGGGTTTGGTGCTCGCGGAGTGGGGTCGGGTCTGTCGGTGTGGGTTTGCGTCTGGCGGAGTGGGTTGTGGTCTGGCGGAGTGGGTTCGGGTCTGGCGGAGTGGGTTTGGGTCTGGCGGAGTTGGTTCGGGTCTGGCGGAGTGGGTTCGGGTCAGTCGGAGTGGGTTCGGGTCTGGCGGAGTGGGTTCGGGTCTGGCGGAGTGGGTGTGGGTCTGGCGGAGTGGGTTCGGGTGTGGCGGAGTGGGTTCGGATCTGGCGGAGTGGGTTTGGGTCTCGCGGAGTGGGGTCGGGTCTGTCGGTGTGGGTTTGGGTCTGGCGGAGTGGGTTGTGGTCTGGCGGAGTGGGTTCGGGTCTGGCGGAGTGTGTTTGGGTCCGGCGGAGGGGGTTTGGGTCTGGCGGAGTGGGTTTGGGTCTGGCGGAGTGGGTTTGGGGCCTGACGGAGTGGGTTTGGGTCTGGCGGAGTTGGTTTGGGTCTGGCGGAGTGGGTTTGGGTCTGGCGGAGTGGGTTTGGGTCTGGCGGAGTGGGTTTGGGTCTGGCGGAGTGGGTTGGGGTCTGGCGGAGTGGGTTGGGGTCTGGCGGAGTGGGTTATGGTCTGGCGGAGTGGGTTCGGGACTGGCGGAGTGGGTGTGGGTCTGGCGGAGTGGGTTATGGTCTGGCGGAGTGGGTTCGGGTCTGGCGGAGTGGGTTCTGATCTGGCGGGTAGGGTTTGGGTCTGGAGGAGTGGGTTCGGGTCTGGCGGAGTGGGTTCGGGTCTGTCGGTGTAGGTTCGGGTCTGGCGGAGTGGGTTGTGGTCTGGCGGAGTTGGTTCGGGTCTGGCGGGGTGGGTTTGGTTCTGGCGGAGTGGGTTTGGGTCTGGCGGAGTGGGTTTGGGTCTGGCGGAGTGGGTTCGGGTCTGGCGGAGTGGGTTAGGGTCTACGGAGTGGGTTCGGGTCTGGCGGAGTGGGTTCGGGTCTGGCGGAGTGGGTTCGGGTCTGGCGGATAGGGTTCGGGTCTGGCGGAGTGGGTTCGGGTCTGGCGGAGTGGGTTCGGGTCTGGTGGAGTGGGTTCGGGTCTGGCGGAGTGGGTTCGGGACTGGCTGAGTGGGTTTGGGTCTGGCTGAGAGGGTTCGGGTCTGGCGGAGTGGGGTCGGGTCTGTCGTGTGGGTTCGGGTCTGGCGGAGTGGGTTGTGGTCTGGCGGAGTGGGTTCGGGTCTGACGGAGTGGGTTTGGGTCTGGCGGAATGGGTTTGGGTCTGGCGGAGTGGGTTTGGGTCTTTCGGAGTGGGTTTGGGGCCAGACGGAGTGGGTTGGGGTCTGGCGGAGTTGGTTTGGGTCTGGCGGAGTGGGTTTGGGTCTGGCGGAGTGGGTTTGGGTCTGGCGGAGTGGGTTTGGTTCTGGCGGAGTGGGTTGGGGTCTGGCGGATTGGGTTCGGGTCTGGCGGAGTGGGTTCGGGTCTGGCAGAGTTGGTTCGGGTCTGGCGGAGTGGGTTCGGGTCTGGTGGAGTTGGTTTCGGGTCTGGCGGAGTGGGTTTGGGTCTGGCGGAGTGGGTTTGGGGCCTGACGGAGTGGGTTTGGGTCTGGCGGAGTTGGTTTGGGGCCTGTCGGAGTGGGTTTGGGTCTGGCGGAGTTGGTTTGGGTCTGGCAGAGTTGGTTGGGGTCTGGCGGAGTGGGTTTGGGTCTGGCGGAGTGGGTTTGGGTCTGGCGGAGTGGGATGGGGTCTGGCGGAGTGGGTTGGGGTCTGGCGGAGTGGGTTGGGGTCTGGCGGAGTGGGTTCGGGTCTGGCGGAGTGGGTTCGGGTCTGGCGGAGAGGGTTCGGGTCTGGCGGAGTGGGTTCGGGTCTGGCGGAGTGGGTTCGGGTCTATCGGTGTGGGTTCGGGTCTGGCGGAGTGGGTTGTGTTCTGGCGGAGTGGGTTCGGGTTTGGCGGAGTGGGTTCGGGTGTGGCGGAGTGGGTTGGGGTCTGGCGGAGTGGGTTTTGGTCTGGCGGAGTGGGTTCGGATCTGGTGGAGTGGGTTTGGGTCTTGCGGAGTGGGTTTGGGTCTGGCGGAGTGGGTTCGGATCTGGCGGAGTGGGTTTGGTGCTCGCGGAGTGGGGTCGGGTCTGTCGGTGTGGGTTTGCGTCTGGCGGAGTGGGTTGTGGTCTGGCGGAGTGGGTTCGGGTCTGGCGGAGTGGGTTTGGGTCTGGCGGAGTTGGTTCGGGTCTGGCGGAGTGGGTTCGGGTCAGTCGGAGTGGGTTCGGGTCTGGCGGAGTGGGTTCGGGTCTGGCGGAGTGGGTGTGGGTCTGGCGGAGTGGGTTCGGGTGTGGCGGAGTGGGTTCGGATCTGGCGGAGTGGGTTTGGGTCTCGCGGAGTGGGGTCGGGTCTGTCGGTGTGGGTTTGGGTCTGGCGGAGTGGGTTGTGGTCTGGCGGAGTGGGTTCGGGTCTGGCGGAGTGTGTTTGGGTCCGGCGGAGGGGGTTTGGGTCTGGCGGAGTGGGTTTGGGTCTGGCGGAGTGGGTTTGGGGCCTGACGGAGTGGGTTTGGGTCTGGAGGAGTTGGTTTGGGTCTGGCGGAGTGGGTTTGGGTCTGGCGGAGTGGGTTTGGGTCTGGCGGAGTGGGTTTGGGTCTGGCGGAGTGGGTTGGGGTCTGGCGGAGTGGGTTGGGGTCTGGCGGAGTGGGTTATGGTCTGGCGGAGTGGGTTCGGGACTGGCGGAGTGGGTGTGGGTCTGGCGGAGTGGGTTATGGTCTGGCGGAGTGGGTTCGGGTCTGGCGGAGTGGGTTCTGATCTGGCGGGTAGGGTTTGGGTCTGGAGGAGTGGGTTCGGGTCTGGCGGAGTGGGTTCGGGTCTGTCGGTGTAGGTTCGGGTCTGGCGGAGTGGGTTGTGGTCTGGCGGAGTTGGTTCGGGTCTGGCGGGGTGGGTTTGGTTCTGGCGGAGTGGGTTTGGGTCTGGCGGAGTGGGTTTGGGTCTGGCGGAGTGCGTTCGGGTCTGGCGGAGTGGGTTAGGGTCTACGGAGTGGGTTCGGGTCTGGCGGAGTGGGTTCGGGTCTGGCGGAGTGGGTTCGGGTCTGGCGGATAGGGTTCGGGTCTGGCGGAGTGGGTTCGGGTCTGGCGGAGTGGGTTCGGGTCTGGTGGAGTGGGTTCGGGTCTGGCGGAGTGGGTTCGGGACTGGCTGAGTGGGTTTGGGTCTGGATGAGAGGGTTCGGGTCTGGCGGAGTGGGGTCGGGTCTGTCGTGTGGGTTCGGGTCTGGCGGAGTGGGTTGTGGTCTGGCGGAGTGGGTTCGGGTCTGACGGAGTGGGTTTGGGTCTGGCGGAATGGGTTTGGGTCTGGCGGAGTGGGTTTGGGTCTTTCGGAGTGTGTTTGGGGCCAGACGGAGTGGGTTGGGGTCTGGCGGAGTTGGTTTGGGTCTGGCGGAGTGGGTTTGGGTCTGGCGGAGTGGGTTTGGGTCTGGCGGAGTGGGTTTGGTTCTGGCGGAGTGGGTTGGGGTCTGGCGGATTGGGTTCGGGTCTGGCGGAGTGGGTTCGGGTCTGGCAGAGTTGGTTCGGGTCTGGCGGAGTGGGTTCGGGTCTGGTGGAGTTGGTTTCGGGTCTGGCGGAGTGGGTTTGGGTCTGGCGGAGTGGGTTTGGGGCCTGACGGAGTGGGTTTGGGTCTGGCGGAGTTGGTTTGGGGCCTGTCGGAGTGGGTTTGGGTCTGGCGGAGTTGGTTTGGGTCTGGCAGAGTTGGTTGGGGTCTGGCGGAGTGGGTTTGGGTCTGGCGGAGTGGGTTTGGGTCTGGCGGAGTGGGATGGGGTCTGGCGGAGTGGGTTGGGGTCTGGCGGAGTGGGTTGGTGTCTGGCGGAGTGGGTTCGGGTCTGGCGGAGTGGGTTCGGGTCTGGCGGAGAGGGTTCGGGTCTGGCGGAGTGGGTTCGGGTCTGGCGGAGTGGGTTCGGGTCTGGCGGAGTGGGTTCGGGTCTGGCGGAGTGGGTTCGGGACTGGCTGAGTGGGTTCGGGTCTGGCTGAGAGGGTTCGTGTCTGGCGGAGTGGGGTCGGGTCTGTCGTGTGGGTTCGGGTCTGGCGGAGTGGGTTGTGGTCTGGCGGAGTGGGTTCGGGTCTGGCGGAGTGGGTTTGGGTCTGGCGGAGTGGGTTTGGGTCTGGCGGAGTGGGTTTGGGTCTTTCGGAGTGGGTTTGGGGCCAGACGGAGTGGGTTTGGGTCTGGCGGAGTTGGTTTCGGTCTGGCGGAGTGGGTTTGGGTCTGGCGGAGTGGGTTTGGGTCTGGCGGAGTGGGTTTGGTTCTGGCGGAGTGGGTTGGGGTCTGGCGGATTGGGTTCGGGTCTGGCGGAGTGGGTTCGGGTCTGGCGGAGTTGGTTCGGGTCTGGCGGAGTGGGTTGGGGTCTGGTGGAGTTGGTTTCGGGTCTGGCGGAGTGGGTTTGGGTCTGGCGGAGTGGGTTTGGGGCCTGACGGAGTGGGTTTGGGTCTGGCGGAGTTGGTTTGGGTCTGGCAGAGTTGGTTTGGGTCTGGCGGAGTGGGTTTGGGTCTGGCGGAGTGGGTTTGCGTCTGGCGGAGTGGGTTGGGGTCTGGCGGAGTGGGTTGGGGTCTGCCGGAGTGGGTTGGGGTCTGGCGGAGTGGGTTGGGGTCTGGCGGAGTGGGTTTGGGTCTGGCGGAGTGGGTTTGGGTCTGGCGGAGTGCGTTGGGGTCTGGCGGAGTGGGTTGGGGTCTGGCGGAGTGGGTTGGGGTCTGGCGGAGTGGGTTCGGGTCTGGCGGAGAGGGTTCGGGTCTGGCGGAGAGGGTTCGGGTCTGGCGGAGTGGGTTCGGGTCTGGCGGAGTGGGTTCGGGTCTGGCGGAGTGGGTTCGGGTCTGGCGGAGTGGGTTCGGGACTGGCTGAGTGGGTTTGCGTCTGGCGGAGTGGGTTGGGGTCTGGCGGAGTGGGTTGGGGTCTGGCGGAGTGGGTTGGGGTCTGGCGGAGTGGGTTGGGGTCTGGCGGAGTAGGTTTGGGTCTGGCGGAGTGGGTTTGGGTCTGGCGGAGTGGGTTGGGGTCTGGCGGAGTGGGTTGGGGTCTGGCGGAGTGGGTTGGGGTCTGGCGGAGTGGGTTCGGGTCTGGCGGAGAGGGTTCGGGTCTGGCGGAGAGGGTTCGGGTCTGGCGGAGTGGGTTCGGGTCTGGCGGAGTGGGTTCGGGTCTGGCGGAGTTGGTTCGGGTCTGGCGGAGTGGGTTGGGGTCTGGTGGAGTTGGTTTCGGGTCTGGCGGAGTGGGTTTGGGTCTGGCGGAGTGGGTTTGGGGCCTGACGGAGTGGGTTTGGGTCTGGCGGAGTTGGTTTGGGTCTGGCAGAGTTGGTTTGGGTCTGGCGGAGTGGGTTTGGGTCTGGCGGAGTGGGTTTGCGTCTGGCGGAGTGGGTTGGGGTCTGGCGGAGTGGGTTGGGGTCTGCCGGAGTGGGTTGGGGTCTGGCGGAGTGGGTTGGGGTCTGGCGGAGTGGGTTTGGGTCTGGCGGAGTGGGTTTGGGTCTGGCGGAGTGCGTTGGGGTCTGGCGGAGTGGGTTGGGGTCTGGCGGAGTGGGTTGGGGTCTGGCGGAGTGGGTTCGGGTCTGGCGGAGAGGGTTCGGGTCTGGCGGAGAGGGTTCGGGTCTGGCGGAGTGGGTTCGGGTCTGGCGGAGTGGGTTCGGGTCTGGCGGAGTGGGTTCGGGTCTGGCGGAGTGGGTTCGGGACTGGCTGAGTGGGTTTGCGTCTGGCGGAGTGGGTTGGGGTCTGGCGGAGTGGGTTGGGGTCTGGCGGAGTGGGTTGGGGTCTGGCGGAGTGGGTTGGGGTCTGGCGGAGTGGGTTTGGGTCTGGCGGAGTGGGTTTGGGTCTGGCGGAGTGGGTTGGGGTCTGGCGGAGTGGGTTGGGGTCTGGCGGAGTGGGTTGGGGTCTGGCGGAGTGGGTTCGGGTCTGGCGGAGAGGGTTCGGGTCTGGCGGAGAGGGTTCGGGTCTGGCGGAGTGGGTTCGGGTCTGGCGGAGTGGGTTCGGGTCTGGCGGAGTGGGTTCGGGTCTGGCGGAGTGGGTTCGGGACTGGCTGAGTGGGTTTGGGTCTGGCTGAGAGGGTTCGGGTCTGGCGGAGTGGGGTCGGGTCTGTCGTGTGGGTTCGGGTCTGGCGGAGTGGGTTGTGGTCTGGCGGAGTGGGTTCGGGTCTGGCGGAGTGGGTTTGGGTCTGGCGGAGTGGGTTTGGGTCTGGCGGAGTGGGTTTGGGTCTTTCGGAGTGGGTTTGGGGCCAGACGGAGTGGGTTTGGGTCTGGCGGAGTTGGTTTGGGTCTGGCGGAGTGGGTTTGGGTCTGGCGGAGTGGGTTTGGGTCTGGCGGAGTGGGTTGGGGTCTGGCGGAGTGGGTTGGGGTCTGGCGGAGTGGGTTCGGGTCTGGCGGAGTGGGTTCGCGTCTGGCGGAGTTGGTTCGGGTCTGGCGGAGTGGGTTCGGGTCTGGTGGCGTTGGCTTCGGGTCTGGCTGAGTGGGTTTGGGTCTGGCGGAGTGGGTTTGGGGCCTGACGGAGTGGGTTTGGGTCTGGCGGAGTTGGTTTGGGTCTGGCAGAGTTGGTTGGGGTCTGGCGGAGTGGGTTTGGGTCTGGCGGAGTTGGTTTGGGTCTGGCGGAGTGGGTTGGGGTCTGGCAGAGTGGGTTGGGGTCTGGCGGAGTGGGTTGGGGTCTGGCGGAGTGGGTTAGTGTCTGGCGGAGTGGGTTCGGGTCTGGCGGAGTGGGTTCGGGTCTGGCGGAGTGGGTTATGGTCTGGCGGAGTGGGTTCGGGACTGGCGGAGTGGGTGTGGGTCTGGCGGAGTGGGTTATGGTCTGGCGGAATGGGTTCGGGTCTGGCGGAGTGGGTTCTGATCTGGCGGGTAGGGTTTGGGTCTGGAGGAGTGGGTTCGGGTCTGGTGGAGTGGGTTCGGGTCTGTCGGTGTGGGTTCGGGTCTGGCGGAGTGGGTTGTGGTCTGGCGCATTTGGTTCGGGTCTGGCGGAGTGGGTTTGGTTCTGGCGGAGTGGGTTTGGGTCTGGCGGAGTGGGTTTGGGTCTGGCGGAGTGGGTTCGGGTCTGGCGGAGTGGGTTCGGGTCTGGCGGAGTGGGTTAGGGTCTACGGAGTGGGTTCGGGTCTGGCGGAGTGGGTTCGGGTCTGGCGGAGTGGGTTCGGGTCTGGCGGAGAGGGTTCGGGTCTGGCGGAGTGGGTTCGGGTCTGGCGGAGTGGGTTCGGGTCTGGCGGAGTGGGTTCGGGTCTGGCGGAGTGGGTTCGGGACTGGCTGAGTGGGTTTGGGTCTGGCTGAGAGGGTTCGGGTCTGGCGGAGTGGGGTCGGGTCTGTCGTGTGGGTTCGGGTCTGGCGGAGTGGGTTGTGGTCTGGCGGAGTGGGTTCGGGTCTGGCGGAGTGGGTTTGGGTCTGGCGGAGTGGGTTTGGGTCTGGCGGAGTGGGTTTGGGTCTTTCGGAGTGGGTTTGGGGCCAGACGGAGTGGGTTTGGGTCTGGAGGAGTTGGTTTGGGTCTGGCGGAGTGGGTTTGGGTCTGGCGGAGTGGGTTTGGGTCTGGCGGAGTGGGTTTGGTTCTGGCGGAGTGGGTTGGGGTCTGGCGGAGTGGGTTCGGGTCTGGCGGAATGGTTTCGGGTCTGGCAGAGTTGGTTCGGGTCTGGCGGAGTGGGTTCGGGTCTGGCGGAGTTGGTTCGGGTCTGGTGGAGTGGGTTCGGGTCTGGCGGAGTTGGTTTCGGGTCTGGCGGAGTGGGTTTGGGTCTGGCGGAGTGGGTTTGGGGCCTGACGGAGTGGGTTTGGGTCTGGCGGAGTTGGTTTGGGTCTGGCAGAGTTGGTTTGGGTCTGGCGGAGTGGGTTTGGGTCTGGCGGAGTGGGTTGGGGTCTGGCGGAGTGGGTTGGGGTCTGGCGGAGTGGGTTGGGGTCTGGCGGAGTGGGTTGGGGTCTGGCGGAGTGGGTTGGGGTCTGGCGGAGTGGGTTGGGGTCTGGCGGAGTTGGTTTGGGTCTGGCAGAGTTGGTTTGGGTCTGGCGGAGTGGGTTTGGGTCTGGCGGAGTGGGTTTGGGTCTGGTGGAGTGGGTTGGGGTCTGGCGGAGTGGGTTGGGGTCTGGCGGAGTGGGTTGGGGTCTGGCGGAGTGGGTTGGGGTCTGGCGGAGTGGGTTGGGGTCTGGCGGAGTGGGTTCGGGTCTGGCGGAGAGGGTTCGGGTCTGGCGGAGTGGGTTCGGGTCTGGCGGAGTGGGTTCGGGTCTGGCGGAGTGGGTTCGGGTCTGGCGGAGTGGGTTCGGGACTGGCTGAGTGGGTTCGGGTCTGGCTGAGAGGGTTCGGGTCTGGCGGAGTGGGGTCGGGTCTGTCGTGTGGGTTCGGGTCTGGCGGAGTGGGTTGTGGTCTGGCGGAGTGGGTTCGGGTCTGGCGGAGTGGGTTTGGGTCTGGCGGAGTGGGTTTGGGTCTGGCGGAGTGGGTTTGGGTCTTTCGGAGTGGGTTTGGGGCCAGACGGAGTGGGTTTGGGTCTGGCGGAGTTGGTTTGGGTCTGGCGGAGTGGGTTTGGGTCTGGCGGAGTGTGTTTGGGTCTGGCGGAGTGGGTTTGGTTCTGGCGGAGTGGGTTGGGGTCTGGCGGAGTGGGTTCGGGTCTGGCGGAGTGGGTTCGGGTCTGGCGGAGTTGGTTCGGGTCTGGCGGAGTGGGTTCGGGTCTGGTGGAGTTGGTTTCGGGTCTGGCGGAGTGGGTTTGGGTCTGGCGGAGTGGGTTTGGGGCCTGACAGAGTGGGTTTGGGTCTGGCGGAGTTGGTTTGGGTCTGGCAGAGTTGGTTTGGGTCTGGCGGAGTGGGTTTGGGTCTGGCGGAGTGGGTTGGGGTCTGGCGGAGTGGGTTGGGGTCTGGCGGAGTGGGTTTGGGTCTGGCGGAGTTGGTTTGGGTCTGGCGGAGTTGGTTTGGGTCTGGCAGAGTTGGTTTGAGTCTGGCGGAGTGGGTTTGGGTCTGGCGGAGTGGGTTGGGGTCTGGCGGAGTGGGTTGGGGTCTGGCGGAGTGGGTTGGGGTCTGGCGGAGTGGGTTCGGGTCTGGCGGAGTGGGTTCGCGTCTGGCGGAGTTGGTTCGGGTCTGGCGGAGTGGGTTCGGGTCTGGTGGCGTTGGCTTCGGGTCTGGCTGAGTGGGTTTGGGTCTGGCGGAGTGGGTTTGGGGCCTGACGGAGTGGGTTTGGGTCTGGCGGAGTTGGTTTGGGTCTGGCAGAGTTGGTTGGGGTCTGGCGGAGTGGGTTTGGGTCTGGCGGAGTTGGTTTGGGTCTGGCGGAGTGGGTTGGGGTCTGGCGGAGTGGGTTGGGGTCTGGCGGAGTGGGTTGGGGTCTGGCGGAGTGGGTTAGTGTCTGGCGGAGTGGGTTCGGGTCTGGCGGAGTGGGTTCGGGTCTGGCGGAGTGGGTTATGGTCTGGCGGAGTGGGTTCGGGACTGGCGGAGTGGGTGTGGGTCTGGCGGAGTGGGTTATGGTCTGGCGGAATGGGTTCGGGTCTGGCGGAGTGGGTTCTGATCTGGCGGGTAGGGTTTGGGTCTGGAGGAGTGGGTTCGGGTCTGGTGGAGTGGGTTCGGGTCTGTCGGTGTGGGTTCGGGTCTGGCGGAGTGGGTTGTGGTCTGGCGCATTTGGTTCGGGTCTGGCGGAGTGGGTTTGGTTCTGGCGGAGTGGGTTTGGGTCTGGCGGAGTGGGTTTGGGTCTGGCGGAGTGGGTTCGGGTCTGGCGGAGTGGGTTCGGGTCTGGCGGAGTGGGTTAGGGTCTACGGAGTGGGTTCGGGTCTGGCGGAGTGGGTTCGGGTCTGGCGGAGTGGGTTCGGGTCTGGCGGAGAGGGTTCGGGTCTGGCGGAGTGGGTTCGGGTCTGGCGGAGTGGGTTCGGGTCTGGCGGAGTGGGTTCGGGTCTGGCGGAGTGGGTTCGGGACTGGCTGAGTGGGTTTGGGTCTGGCTGAGAGGGTTCGGGTCTGGCGGAGTGGGGTCGGGTCTGTCGTGTGGGTTCGGGTCTGGCGGAGTGGGTTGTGGTCTGGCGGAGTGGGTTCGGGTCTGGCGGAGTGGGTTTGGGTCTGGCGGAGTGGGTTTGGGTCTGGCGGAGTGGGTTTGGGTCTTTCGGAGTGGGTTTGGGGCCAGACGGAGTGGGTTTGGGTCTGGAGGAGTTGGTTTGGGTCTGGCGGAGTGGGTTTGGGTCTGGCGGAGTGGGTTTGGGTCTGGCGGAGTGGGTTTGGTTCTGGCGGAGTGGGTTGGGGTCTGGCGGAGTGGGTTCGGGTCTGGCGGAATGGTTTCGGGTCTGGCAGAGTTGGTTCGGGTCTGGCGGAGTGGGTTCGGGTCTGGCGGAGTTGGTTCGGGTCTGGTGGAGTGGGTTCGGGTCTGGCGGAGTTGGTTTCGGGTCTGGCGGAGTGGGTTTGGGTCTGGCGGAGTGGGTTTGGGGCCTGACGGAGTGGGTTTGGGTCTGGCGGAGTTGGTTTGGGTCTGGCAGAGTTGGTTTGGGTCTGGCGGAGTGGGTTTGGGTCTGGCGGAGTGGGTTGGGGTCTGGCGGAGTGGGTTGGGGTCTGGCGGAGTGGGTTGGGGTCTGGCGGAGTGGGTTGGGGTCTGGCGGAGTGGGTTGGGGTCTGGCGGAGTGGGTTGGGGTCTGGCGGAGTTGGTTTGGGTCTGGCAGAGTTGGTTTGGGTCTGGCGGAGTGGGTTTGGGTCTGGCGGAGTGGGTTTGGGTCTGGTGGAGTGGGTTGGGGTCTGGCGGAGTGGGTTGGGGTCTGGCGGAGTGGGTTGGGGTCTGGCGGAGTGGGTTGGGGTCTGGCGGAGTGGGTTGGGGTCTGGCGGAGTGGGTTCGGGTCTGGCGGAGAGGGTTCGGGTCTGGCGGAGTGGGTTCGGGTCTGGCGGAGTGGGTTCGGGTCTGGCGGAGTGGGTTCGGGTCTGGCGGAGTGGGTTCGGGACTGGCTGAGTGGGTTCGGGTCTGGCTGAGAGGGTTCGGGTCTGGCGGAGTGGGGTCGGGTCTGTCGTGTGGGTTCGGGTCTGGCGGAGTGGGTTGTGGTCTGGCGGAGTGGGTTCGGGTCTGGCGGAGTGGGTTTGGGTCTGGCGGAGTGGGTTTGGGTCTGGCGGAGTGGGTTTGGGTCTTTCGGAGTGGGTTTGGGGCCAGACGGAGTGGGTTTGGGTCTGGCGGAGTTGGTTTGGGTCTGGCGGAGTGGGTTTGGGTCTGGCGGAGTGTGTTTGGGTCTGGCGGAGTGGGTTTGGTTCTGGCGGAGTGGGTTGGGGTCTGGCGGAGTGGGTTCGGGTCTGGCGGAGTGGGTTCGGGTCTGGCGGAGTTGGTTCGGGTCTGGCGGAGTGGGTTCGGGTCTGGTGGAGTTGGTTTCGGGTCTGGCGGAGTGGGTTTGGGTCTGGCGGAGTGGGTTTGGGGCCTGACAGAGTGGGTTTGGGTCTGGCGGAGTTGGTTTGGGTCTGGCAGAGTTGGTTTGGGTCTGGCGGAGTGGGTTTGGGTCTGGCGGAGTGGGTTGGGGTCTGGCGGAGTGGGTTGGGGTCTGGCGGAGTGGGTTTGGGTCTGGCGGAGTTGGTTTGGGTCTGGCGGAGTTGGTTTGGGTCTGGCAGAGTTGGTTTGAGTCTGGCGGAGTGGGTTTGGGTCTGGCGGAGTGGGTTGGGGTCTGGCGGAGTGGGTTGGGGTCTGGCGGAGTGGGTTGGGGTCTGGCGGAGTGGGTTGGGGTCTGGCGGAGTGGGTTGGGGTCTGGCGGAGTGGCTTGGGGTCTGGCGGAGTGGGTTGGGGTCTGGCGGGGTGGGTTTGGGTCTGGCGGAGTGGGTTTGGGTCTGGCGGAGTGGGTTTGTGTCTGGCGGAGTGGGTTCGGGTATGGCGGAGTGGGTTCGGGTCTGGCGGAGTGGGTTATGATCTGTCGGAGTGGGTTGGGGTCTGGGGGAGTGGGTTGGGGTCTGGCGGCGTGGGTTGTGGTCTGGCGGATTTGGTTCGGGTCTGGCGGAGTGGGTTTGGTTCTGGCGGAGTGGGTTTGGGTCTGGCGGAGTGGGTTTGGGTCTGGCGGAGTGGGTTCGGGTCTGGCGGAGTGGGTTCGGGTCTGGCGGAGTGGGTTAGGGTCTACGGAGTGGGTTCGGGTCTGGCGGAGTGGGTTCGGGTCTGGCGGAGTGGGTTCGGGTCTGGCGGAGAGGGTTCGGGTCTGGCGGAGTGGGTTCAGGTCTGGCGGAGTGGGTTCGGGTCTGGCGGAGTGGGTTCGGGTCTGGCGGAGTGGGTTCGGGACTGGCTGAGTGGGTTTGGGTCTGGCTGAGAGGGTTCGGGTCTGGCGGAGTGGGGTCGGGTCTGTCGTGTGGGTTCGGGTCTGGCGGAGTGGGTTGTGGTCTGGCGGAGTGGGTTCGGGTCTGGCGGAGTGGGTTTGGGTCTGGCGGAGTGGGTTTGGGTCTGGCGGAGTGGGTTTGGGTCTTTCGGAGTGGGTTTGGGGCCAGACGGAGTGGGTTTGGGTCTGGCGGAGTTGGTTTGGGTCTGGCGGAGTGGGTTTGGGTCTGGCGGAGTGGGTTTGGGTCTGGCGGAGTGGGTTTGGTTCTGGCGGAGTGGGTTGGGGTCTGGCGGAGTGGGTTCGGGTCTGGCGGAATGGGTTTGTGTCTGGCGGAGTGGGTTTGGGTCTTTCGGAGTGGGTTTGGGGCCAGACGGAGTGGGTTTGGGTCTGGCGGAGTTGGTTTGGGTCTGGCGGAGTGGGTTTGGGTCTGGCGGAGTGTGTTTGGGTCTGGCGGAGTGGGTTTGGTTCTGGCGGAGTGGGTTGGGGTCTGGCGGAGTGGGTTCGGGTCTGGCGGAGTGGGTTCGGGTCTGGCGGAGTTGGTTCGGGTCTGGCGGAGTGGGTTCGGGTCTGGTGGAGTTGGTTTCGGGTCTGGCGGAGTGGGTTTGGGTCTGGCGGAGTGGGTTTGGGGCCTGACAGAGTGGGTTTGGGTCTGGCGGAGTTGGTTTGGGTCTGGCAGAGTTGGTTTGGGTCTGGCGGAGTGGGTTTGGGTCTGGCGGAGTGGGTTGGGGTCTGGCGGAGTGGGTTGGGGTCTGGCGGAGTGGGTTTGGTTCTGGCGGAGTTGGTTTGGGTCTGGCGGAGTTGGTTTGGGTCTGGCAGAGTTGGTTTGAGTCTGGCGGAGTGGGTTTGGGTCTGGCGGAGTGGGTTGGGGTCTGGCGGAGTGGGTTGGGGTCTGGCGGAGTGGGTTGGGGTCTGGCGGAGTGGGTTGGGGTCTGGCGGAGTGGGTTGGGGTCTGGCGGAGTGGCTTGGGGTCTGGCGGAGTGGGTTGGGGTCTGGCGGGGTGGGTTTGGGTCTGGCGGAGTGGGTTTGGGTCTGGCGGAGTGGGTTTGTGTCTGGCGGAGTGGGTTCGGGTATGGCGGAGTGGGTTCGGGTCTGGCGGAGTGGGTTATGATCTGTCGGAGTGGGTTGGGGTCTGGGGGAGTGGGTTGGGGTCTGGCGGCGTGGGTTGGGGTCTGGCGGAGTGGGTTGGGGTCTGGCGGAGTGGGTTGGGGTCTGGTGGAGTGGGTTCGGGTCTGGCGGAGTTGGTTCGGGTCTGGCGGAGTGGGTTGGGGTCTGGCGGATTTGGTTCGGGTCTGGCGCAGTGGGTTGGGGTCTGGCGGAGTGGGTTCGGGTCTGGCGGAGTGGGTTTGGGTCTGGCGGAGTGGGTTCGAGTCTGGTGGAGTGGATCGGGTCTGGCGGAGTGGGTGTGGGTCTGGCGGAGTGGGTTCGGGTCTGTCGGTGTGGGTTCGGGTCTGGCGGAGTGGTTTGTGGTCTGGCGGAGTGGGTTCGGGTTTGGCGGAGTGGGTTCGGGTCTGGCGGAGTGGGTTGGGGTCTGGCGGAGTGGGTTGGGGTCTGGCGGAGTGGGTTCGGATCTGGCGGAGTGGGTTTGGGTCTTGCGGAGTGGGTTCGGGTCTGGCGGAGTGGGTTCGGATCTGGCGGAGTGGGTTTGGTGCTCGCGGCGTGGGGTCGGGTCTGTGGGTGTGGGTTGGGGTCTGGCGGAGTGGGTTTGGGTTGGCGGAGTTGGTTTGGGTCTGGCGGAGTTGGTTTGGGTCTGGCAGAGTTGGTTTGAGTCTGGCGGAGTGGGTTTGGGTCTGGCGGAGTGGGTTGGGGTCTGGCGGAGTGGGTTGGGGTCTGGCGGAGTGGGTTGGGGTCTGGCGGAGTGGGTTGGGGTCTGGCGGAGTGGGTTGGGGTCTGGCGGAGTGGGTTGGGGTCTGGCGGAGTGGGTTGGGGTCTGGCGGGGTGGGTTTGGGTCTGGCGGAGTGGGTTTGGGTCTGGCGGAGTGGGTTTGTGTCTGGCGGAGTGGGTTCGGGTATGGCGGAGTGGGTTCGGGTCTGGCGGAGTGGGTTATGATCTGTCGGAGTGGGTTGGGGTCTGGGGGATTGGGTTGGGGTCTGGCGGCGTGGGTTGGGGTCTGGCGGAGTGGGTTGGGGTCTGGCGGAGTGGGTTGGGGTCTGGTGGAGTGGGTTCGGGTCTGGCGGAGTGGGTTCGGGTCTGGCGGAGTGGGTTATGATCTGTCGGAGTGGGTTGGGGTCTGGGGGAGTGGGTTGGGGTCTGGCGGCGTGGGTTGGGGTCTGGCGGAGTGGGTTGGGGTCTGGCGGAGTGGGTTGGGGTCTGGTGGAGTGGGTTCGGGTCTGGCGGAGTTGGTTCGGGTCTGGCGGAGTGGGTTGGGGTCTGGCGGATTTGGTTCGGGTCTGGCGCAGTGGGTTGGGGTCTGGCGGAGTGGGTTCGGGTCTGGCGGAGTGGGTTTGGGTCTGGCGGAGTGGGTTCGAGTCTGGCGGAGTGGATCGGGTCTGGCGGAGTGGGTGTGGGTCTGGCGGAGTGGGTTCGGGTCTGTCGGTGTGGGTTCGGGTCTGGCGGAGTGGTTTGTGGTCTGGCGGAGTGGGTTCGGGTTTGGCGGAGTGGGTTCGGGTCTGGCGGAGTGGGTTGGGGTCTGGCGGAGTGGGTTGGGGTCTGGCGGAGTGGGTTCGGATCTGGCGGAGTGGGTTTGGGTCTTGCGGAGTGGGTTCGGGTCTGGCGGAGTGGGTTCGGATCTGGCGGAGTGGGTTTGGTGCTCGCGGCGTGGGGTCGGGTCTGTGGGTGTGGGTTGGGGTCTGCCGGAGTGGGTTTGGGTCTGGCGGAGTTGGTTTGGGTCTGGCGGAGTTGGTTTGGGTCTGGCAGAGTTGGTTTGAGTCTGGCGGAGTGGGTTTGGGTCTGGCGGAGTGGGTTGGGGTCTGGCGGAGTGGGTTGGGGTCTGGCGGAGTGGGTTGGGGTCTGGCGGAGTGGGTTGGGGTCTGGCGGAGTGGGTTGGGGTCTGGCGGAGTGGGTTGGGGTCTGGCGGAGTGGGTTGGGGTCTGGCGGGGTGGGTTTTGGTCTGGCGGAGTGGGTTTGGGTCTGGCGGAGTGGGTTTGTGTCTGGCGGAGTGGGTTCGGGTATGGCGGAGTGGGTTCGGGTCTGGCGGAGTGGGTTATGATCTGTCGGAGTGGGTTGGGGTCTGGGGGATTGGGTTGGGGTCTGGCGGCGTGGGTTGGGGTCTGGCGGAGTGGGTTGGGGTCTGGCGGAGTGGGTTGGGGTCTGGTGGAGTGGGTTCGGGTCTGGCGGAGTTGGTTCGGGTCTGGCGGAGTGGGTTGGGGTCTGGCGGATTTGGTTCGGGTCTGGCGCAGTGGGTTGGGGTCTGGCGGAGTGGGTTCGGGTCTGGCGGAGTGGGTTTGGGTCTGGCGGAGTGGGTTCGAGTCTGGCGGAGTGGATCGGGTCTGGCGGAGTGGGTGTGGGTCTGGCGGAGTGGGTTCTGGTCTGTCGGTGTGGGTTCGGGTCTGGCGGAGTGGTTTGTGGTCTGGCGGAGTGGGTTCGGGTTTGGCGGAGTGGGTTCGGGTCTGGCGGAGTGGGTTGGGGTCTGGCGGAGTGGGTTGGGGTCTGGCGGAGTGGGTTCGGATCTGGCGGAGTGGGTTTGGGTCTTGCGGAGTGGGTTCGGGTCTGGCGGAGTGGGTTCGGATCTGGCGGAGTGGGTTTGGTGCTCGCGGAGTGGGGTCGGGTCTGTCGGTGTGGGTTTACGTCTGGCGGAGTGGGTTTTGGTCTGGCGGAGTGGGTTCGGGTCTGGCGGAGTGGGTTCGGGTCTGGCGGAGTTGGTTCGGGACTGGCGGAGTGGGTTAGGGTCTGGCGGAGTGGGTGTGGGTCTGGCGGAGTGGGTTCGGGTCTGTCGGTGTGGGTTCGGGTCTGGCGGAGTGGGTTGTCGTCTGGCGGAGTGGGTTCGGGTTTGGCGGAGTGGGTTCGGGTCTGTCGGAGTGGGTTTGGTTCTGGCGGAGTGGGTTTGGGTCTTGCGGAGTGGGTTCGGGTCTGGCGGAGTGGGTTCGGATCTGGCGGAGTGGGTTTGGGTCTCGCGGAGTGGGGTCGGGTCTGTCGGTGTGTGTTTGGGTCTGGCGGAGTGGGTTGTGGTCTGGCGGAGTGGGATCGGGTCTGGCGGAGTGGGTTTGGGTCTGGCGGAGGGGGTTTGGGTCTGGCGGAGTGGGTTTGGGTCTGGCGGAGTGGGTTTGGGGCCTGACGGAGTGGGTTTGGGTCTGGCGGAGTTGGTTTGGGTCTGGCGGAGTGGGTTTGGGTCTGGCGGAGTGGGTTTGGGTCTGGCGGAGTGGGTTTGGGTCTGGCGGAGTGGGTTGGGGTCTGGTGGAGTGGGTTGGGGTCTGGCGGAGTGGGTTGGGGTCTGGCGGAGTGGGTTCAGGTCTGGCGGAGTGGGTTGGGGTCTGGCGGAGGGGGTTCGGGTCTGGCGGAGGGGGTTATGGTCTGGCGGAGTGGGTTCGGGACTGGCGGAGTGGGTTTGGGTCTGGCGGAGTGGGTTTGGGTCTGGCGGAGTGGGTTCGGGTCTGGCGGAGTGGGTTCGGATCTGGAGGGTAGGGTTTGGGTCTGGAGGAGTGGGTTCGGGTCTGGCGGAGTGGGTTTGGGTCTGTCGGTGTGGGTTCGGGTCTGGCGGAGTGGGTTGTGGTCTGGCGGAGTTGGTTCGGGTCTGGCGGAGTGGGTTTGGGTCTGGCGGAGTGGGTTTGGGTCTCGCGGAGTGGGTTTGGGTCTGGCGGAGTTGGTTTGGGCCTGGCGGAGTGGGTTTGGGTCTGGCTGAGTGGGTTTGGGTCTGGCAGAGTGGGTTTGGGTCTGGCGGAGTTGGTTCCGGTCTGGCGGAGTGGGTTTGGGTCTGGCGGAGTGGGTTCGTGTCTTGCGGAGTGGGTTAGGGTCTACGGAGTGGGTTCGTGTCTGGCGGAGTGGGTTCGGGTCTGGCGGAGTGGGTTCGGATCTGGCGGAGAGGGTTCGGGTATGGCGGAGTGGGTTTGGGTCTGGCGGAGTGGGTTGGGGTCTGGTGGAGTGGGTTGGGGTCTGGCGGAGTGGGTTGGGGTCTGGCGGAGTGGGTTCAGGTCTGGCGGAGTGGGTTGGGGTCTGGCGGAGGGGGTTCGGGTCTGGCGGAGGGGGTTATGGTCTGGCGGAGTGGGTTCGGGACTGGCGGAGTGGGTTTGGGTCTGGCGGAGTGGGTTTGGGTCTGGCGGAGTGGGTTCGGGTCTGGCGGAGTGGGTTCGGATCTGGAGGGTAGGGTTTGGGTCTGGAGGAGTGGGTTCGGGTCTGGCGGAGTGGGTTTGGGTCTGTCGGTGTGGGTTCGGGTCTGGCGGAGTGGGTTGTGGTCTGGCGGAGTTGGTTCGGGTCTGGCGGAGTGGGTTTGGGTCTGGCGGAGTGGGTTTGGGTCTCGCGGAGTGGGTTTGGGTCTGGCGGAGTTGGTTTGGGCCTGGCGGAGTGGGTTTGGGTCTGGCTGAGTGGGTTTGGGTCTGGCAGAGTGGGTTTGGGTCTGGCGGAGTTGGTTCCGGTCTGGCGGAGTGGGTTTGGGTCTGGCGGAGTGGGTTCGGGTCTGGCGGAGTGGGTTAGGGTCTACGGAGTGGGTTCGTGTCTGGCGGAGTGGGTTCGGGTCTGGCGGAGTGGGTTCGGATCTGGCGGAGAGGGTTCGGGTTTGTCGGAGTGGGTTCGGGTCTGGCGGAGTGGGTTCGGGTCTGGTGGAATGGGTTCGGATCTGGCGGAGTGGGTTCGGGACTGGCTGAGTGGGTTTGGGTCTGGCGGAGTGGGTTCGGGTCTGGCGGAGTGGGTTTGGGTCTGGCGGAGTGGGTTTGGGTCTGGCGGAGTGGGTTTGGGGCCTGACGGAGTGGGTTAGGGTCTGGCGGAGTTGGTTTGGGTCTGGCGGAGTGGGTTTGGGTCTGGCGGAGTGGGTTTGGGTCTGGCGGAGTGGGTTCGGGTATGGCGGAGTGGGTTCGGGTCTGGCGGAGTGGGTTATGGTTTGGCGGAGTGGGTTCGGGTCTGGCGGAGTGGGTTGGGGTCTGGGGGAGTGGGTTGGGGTCTGGCGGAGTGGGTTGGGGTCTGGCGGAGTGGGTTGGGGTCTGGCGGAGTGGGTTGGGGTCTGGCGGAGTGGGTTCGGGTCTGGCGGAGTTGGTTCGGGTCTGGCGGAGTGGGTTCGTGTCTGGCGGATTTGGTTCGTGTCTGGCGCAGTGGGTTGGGGTCTGGCGGAGTGGGTTTGCGTCTGGCGGAGTGGGTTTGGGTCTGGCGGAGTGGGTTTGGGTCTGGCGGAGTGGGATCGGGTCTGGCGGAGTGGGTGTGGGTCTGGCGGAGTGGGTTTGGGTCTGTCGGTGTGGGTTCGGGTCTGGCGGAGTGGGTTGTGGTCTGTCGGAGTGGGTTCGGGTTTGGCGGAGTGGGTTCGGGTCTGGCGGAATGGGTTGGGGTCTGTCGGAGTGGGTTTGGGTCTGGCGGAGTGGGTTCGGATCTGGCGGAGTGGGTTTGGGTCTTGCGGAGTGGGTTCGGGTCTGGCGGAGTGGGTTCGGAGCTGGTGGAGTGGGTTTGGTTCTCGCGGAGTGGGGTCGGGTCTGTCGATGTGGGTTGGGGTCTGGCGGAGTGGGGTCTGGTCTGGCGGGGTGGGTTCGGGTCTGGCGGAGTGGTTTTGGTTGTGGCGGAGTGGGTCGGGGTCTGGCGGAGTGGGTCGGGGTCTGGCAGAGTGGGTTCGGGTCTGGCGGAGTGGGTTTCGGATCTGGCGGAGAGGGTTCGGGTGTGGCGGAGTGGGTTCGGGTCTGGCGGAGTGGGGATCGGATCTGGCGGAGAGGGTTCGGGTGTGGCGGAGTGGGTTCGGGTCTGGCGGAGTGTGTTCGGGTCTGTCGGTGTGGGTTTGGGTCTGGCGGTGTGGATTTGGAGTCTGACGGAGTGGGTTTGGGTCTGGCGGAGTGGGTTCGGTTCTGGCGGAGTGGGTTTGGGTCTGGCGGAGTGGGTTTGGGTCTGGCGGAGTGGGTTGGGTTCTGCCGGAGTGGGTTCGGGTCTGGCGCAGTGGTTTCGGGTCTGGCGGAGTGGGTTCGGGTCTGTCGGAGTGGGTTCGGGTCTGGCGAAGTGGGTTGGGGTCTGGCGGAGTGGGTTCGGGACTGGCGGAGTGGGTTCGGGACTGGCGGAGTGGGTTCGGGTCTGGCGGACTGGGTTATGGTCTGTTGGAGTGGGTTCGGGTCTGGCGGAGTGGGTTGTAGTCTGTCGGGGTGGGTTCGGGTCTGGCGGAGTGGGTTCGGGTCTGGCGGAGTGGGTTTCGGTCTGGCGGAGTGGGTTCGGGTCTGTCGGTGTGGGTTCGGGTCTGGCGGAGTGGGTTGTGGTCTGGCGGAGAGGGTTCGGGTTTGGCGGAGTGGATTCGGGTCTGGCGGAGTGGGTTTGGGTCTGGCGGATAGGGTTCGGGTCTGGCGGAGTGGTTTCGGGTCTGGCGGAGTGGGTTTGGGTCTTGCGGAGAGGGTTTGGGTCTGGCGGAGTGGGTTTGGGTCTGGCGGAGAGGGTTTGGGTTTGGCGGAGTGGGTTTGGGTCTGACGGACTGGGTTCGGGTCTGGCGGAGTGGGTTCGGGTCTGGCGGAGTGGGTTAGGGTCTGGCGGAGTGGGTTGGGGTCTGTCGGATTGGGTTCGGGTCTGGCGGAGTGGGTTGGGGCCTGGCGGAGTGGGTTCGGGTGTGGCGGAGTGGGTTCGGGTCTGGCGGAGTTGGTTCGGGTCTGGCGGAGTGGGTTCGGTTCTGGCGGAGTGGGTTGTGGTCTGGCGGAGTGGGTTCGGGTCTGGCGGAGTGGGTTCGGGTCTGGCGGAGTGGGTTGTGGTCTGGCGGAGTGGGTTCGGGTCTGGCGGAGTGGGTTTGGGTCTGGCGGAGTGGGTTTGGGTCTGGCGGAGTGGGTTCGGGTCTGGCGGAGTGGGTTTGTGTCTGGCGCAGTGGGTTCGGGTCTGGCGGAGTGGGTTTCGGTCTGGCGGAGTGGGTTCGGGTCTGGCGGTGTGGGTTTGGGGTCTGACGGAGTGGGTTTGGGTCTGGCGGAGTGGGTTCGGTTCTGGCGGAGTGGGTTTGGGTCTGGCGGAGTGGGTTTGGGTCTGGCGGAGTGGGTTAGGGTCAGGCAGAGTGGGTTGGGTTCTGCCGGAGTGGGTTCGGGTCTGGCGGAGTGGGTTCGGGTCTGGCGGAGTGGGTTCGGGTCTGGCGAAGTGGGTTGTGGTCTGGCGGAGTGGGTTGGGGTGTGGCGGAGTGGGTTCGGGTCTGGCGGAGTGGGTTCGGGTCTGGCGGAGTGGGTTATGGTCTGGCGGAGTGGGTTCGGGTCTGTCGGAGTGGGTTCGGGTCTGGCGGAGTGGGTTGTGGTCTGTCGGAGTGGGTTCGGGTCTGGCGTAGTGGGTTCGGGTCTGGCGGAGTGGGTTGTGGTCTGGCGGAGTGGGTTCGGGTCTGGCGGAGTGGGTTTGGGTCTGGCGGAGTGGGTTTGGGTCTGGCGGAGTGGGTTCGGTTCTGGCGGAGTGGGTTTGTGTCTGGCGCAGTGGGTTCGGGTCTGACGGAATGGGTTCGGGTCTGGCGGAGTGGGTTTGGGTCTGGCGGAGTGGGTTCGGGTATGTCGGTGTGGGTTCGGGTCTGGCGGAGTGGGTTGTGGCCTGGCGGAGAGGGTATGGGTGTGGCGGAGTGGGTTCGGGTCTGGCGGAGTGGGTTTGGGTCTGGCGGAGAGGGTTTGGGTCTGGCGGAGTGGGTTTGGGTCTGGCGGGGAGGGTTTGGATCTGGCGGAGTGGGTTTGGGTCTGGCGGACTGGGTTCGGGTCTGGCGGAGTGGGTTCGGGTCTGGCGGAGTGGGTTGGGGTCTGGCGGAGTGGGTTCGGGTCTGGTGGAGTGGGTTCGGGTCTGGCGGAGTTGGTTCGTGTCTGGCGGAGTGGGTTCGGGTCTGGCGGAGTGGGTTCGGGTCTGGCGGAGTGGGTTTGGTTCTGGCGGAGTGGGTTGGGGTCTGGCGGAGTGGGTTGGGGTCTGGCGGAGTGGGTTCGGGTATGGCGGAGTGAGTTTGGGTCTGGCGGAGTGGGTTTGGGTCTGGTGGAGTGGGTTTGGGTCTGGCGGAGTGGGTTTGGGTCTGGCGGAGTGGGTTTGGGTCTGGCGGAGTGGGTTGGGGTCTGGCGGAGTGGGTTGGGGTCTGGCGGAGTGGCTTAGGGTCTGGCGGTGTGGGTTCGGGTCTGGCGGAGTGGGTTCGGGTCTGGCGGAGTGGGTTCGGGTCTGGCGGAGTGGGTTCGGGTCTGGCGGAGTGGGTTGGGGTCTGGCGGAGTGGGTTCAGGTCTGGCGGAGTGGGTTCGTGTTTGCCGGAGTGGGTTCGGGTCTGGCGGAGTGGGTTTGGGTCTGGCGGAGTGGGTTCGTGTCTGGCGGAGTGGTTTCGGGTCTGGCGGAGTGGGTTTGGGTCTGGCGGAGAGGGATTGGGCCTGGCGGAGTGGGTTTGGGTCTGGCGGAGTGGGTTTGGGTGTGGCGGAGTGGGTTCGGGTCTGACGGAGTGGGTTCGGGTCTGGCGGAGTGGGTTAGGGTCTGCCGGAGTGGGTTCGGGTCTGTCGGAGTGGGTTCGGGTCTGACGGAGTGGGTTGGTGTCTGGCGGATTGGGTTCGGGTCTGGCGGAGCGGGTTCGGGTCTGGCAGAGTTGGTTTGGGTCTAGTGGAGTGGGTTTTGGTCTGGCGGAGTGGGTTCGGGATTGGCGGAGTGGGTTCGGGTCTGGCGGAGTGGTTTCGGGTCTGGCGGAGTGGGTTTGGGTCTGGCGGAGTGGGTTTGGGTCTGGCGGAGTGGGTTTGGGTGTGGCGGAGTGGGTTGGGGACTGACGGAGTGGATTCGGGTCTGGCGGAGTGGGTTGGGGTCTGGCGGATTGGGTTCGGGTCTGGCGGAGCGGGTTCGGGTCTGGCGGAGTTGGTTCGGGTCTGGCGGAGTGGGTTCGGGTCTGGCGGAGTGGGTTCGGGTCTGGCGGAGTGGGTTCGGGTCTGGTGGAGTGGGTTTGGGTCTGGCGGAGTTGGTTTGGGCCTGGCGGAGTGGGTTCGGGTCTGGCGGAGTGGGTTCGGGTCTGGCGGAGTGGGTTCGGGTCTGGCGGAGTGGGTTGGGGTGTGGCGGAGTGTGTTCGGGTCTGGCGGAGTGGGTTCGTGTTTGCCGGAGTGGGTTCGGGTCTGGCGGAGTGGGTTTGGGTCTGGCGGAGTGGGTTCGTGTCTGGCGGAGTGGTTTCGGGTCTGGCGGAGTGGGTTTGGGTCTGGCGGAGAGGGTTTGGGTGTGGCGGAGTGGGTTCGGGTCTGACGGAGTGGGTTCGGGTCTGGCGGAGTGGGTTAGGGTCTGGCGGAGTGGGTTCGGGTCTGTCGGAGTGGGTTCGGGTCTGGCGGAGTGGGTTGGTGTCTGGCGGATTGGGTTCGGGTCTGGCGGAGCGGGTTCGGGTTTGGCAGAGTTGGTTCGGGTCTGGTGGAGTGGGTTGTGGTCTGGCGGAGTGGGTTCGGGTTTGGCGGAGTGGGTTCGCGTCTGGCGGAGTGGTTTCGGGTCTGGCGGAGTGGGTTTGGGTCTGGCGGAGAGGGTTTGGGCCTGGCGGAGTGGGTTTGGGTCTGGCGGAGTGGGTTCGGGTCTGACGGAGTGGGTTCGGGTCTGGCGGACTGGGTTCGGGTCTGGCGGAGTGGGTGTGGGTCTGGCAGAGTGGGTTTGGGTCTGGCGGAGTGGGATTGGGTCTGGCGGAGTGGGTTTGGGTCTGTCGGACTGGGTTCGGGTCTGGCGGAGTGGGTTTGGGTCTGGCGGAGTGGGTTCGGTTTTGGCGGAGTGGGTTCGGGTCTGGCGGAGTGGGTTTGGGTCTGGCGGAGTGGGTTGTGGTCTGTCGGAGTGGGTTCGGGTTTGGCGGAGTGGGTTCGGGTCTGGCGGAGTGGGTTTGGGTCTGGCGGAGTGGGTTCTGGTCTGGCGGAGTGGTTTCGGGTCTGGCGGAGTGGGTTTGGGTCTGGCGGATAGGGTTTGGGTCTGGCGGAGTGGGTTTGGGTCTGGCGGAGTGGGTTTGGGTGTGGCGGAGTGGGTTGGGGTCTGACGGAGTGGGTTCGGGTCTGGCGGAGTGGGTTGGGGTCTGGCGGATTGGGTTCGAGTCTGGCGGAGCGGGTTCGGGTCTGGTGGAGTTGGTTCGGGTCTGGCGGAGTGGGTTCGGGCCTGGCGGAGTGGGTTCGGGTCTGGCGGAGTGGGTTCGGGTCTGGTGGAGTGGGTTTGGGTCTGGCGGAGTTGGTTTGGGCCTGGCGGAGTGGGTTCGGGTCTGGCGGAGTGGGTTCGGGTCTGGCGGAGTGGGTTCGGGTCTGGCGGAGTGCGTTGGGGTCTGGCGGAGTGGGTTCGGGTCTGGCGGAGTGGGTTCGTGTTTGCCGGAGTGGGTTCGGGTCTGGCGGAGTGGGTTTGGGTCTGGCGGAGTGGGTTCGTGTCTGGCGGAGTGGTTTCGGGTCTGGCGGAGTGGGTTTGGGTCTGGCGGAGAGGGTTTGGGCCTGCCGGAGTGGGTTTGGGTCTGGCGGAGTGGGTTTGGGTGTGGCGGAGTGGGTTCGGGTCTGACGGATTGGGTTCGGGTCTGGCGGAGTGGGTTAGGGTCTGGCGGAGTGGGTTCGGGTCTGTCGGAGTGGGTTCGGGTCTGGCGGAGTGGGTTGGTGTCTGGCGGATTGGGTTCGGGTCTGGCGGAGCGGGTTCGGGTCTGGCAGAGTTGGTTCGGGTCTGGTGGAGTGGGTTGTGGTCTGGCGGAGTGGGTTCGGGTTTGGCGGAGTGGGTTCGGGTCTGGCGGAGTGGTTTCGGGTCTGGCGGAGTGGGTTTGGGTCTGGCGGAGAGGGTTTGGGCCTGGCGGAGTTGGTTTGGGTCTGGCGGAGTGGGTTCGGGTCTGACGGAGTGGGTTCGGTTCTGGCGGAGTGGGTTCGGGTCTGGCGGAGTGGGTTTGGGTCTGGCAGAGTGCGTTTGGGTCTAACGGAGTGGGATTGGGTCTGGCGGAGTGGGTTTGGGTCTGTCGGACTGGGTTCGGGTCTGGCGGAGTGGGTTTGGGTCTCGCGGAGTGGGTTCGGGTTTGGCGGAGTGGGTTCAGGTCTGGCGGAGTGGGTTTGGGTCTGGCGGAGTGGGTTGTGGTCTGGCGGAGTGGGTTCGGGTTTGGCGGAGTGGGTTCGGGTCTGGCGGAGTGGGTTTGGGTCTGGCGGAGTGGGTTCGGGTCTAGCGGAGTGGTTTCGGGTCTGGCGGAGTGGGTTTGGGTCTGGCGGATAGGGTTTGGGCCTGGCGGAGTGGGATTGGGTCTGGCGGAGTGGGTTTGGGTGTGGCGGAGTGGGTTGGGGTCTGACGGAGTGGGTTCGGGTCTGGCGGAGTGGGTTAGGGTCTGGCGGAGTGGGTTCGTGTCTGTCGGAGTTGGTTCGGGTCTGGCGGAGTGGGTTGGGGTCTGGCGGATTGGGTTCGGGTCTGGCGGAGCGGGTTCGGGTCTGGTGGAGTTGGTTCGGGTCTGGCGGAGTGGGTTCGGGTCTGGCGGAGTGGGTTCGGGTCTGGCGGAGTTGGTTCGGGTCTGGCGGAGTGGGTTTGGGTCTGGCGGAGTTGGTTTGGGCCTGGCGGAGTGGGTTCGGGTCTGGCGGAGTGGGTTCGGGTCTGGCGGAGTGGGTTCGGGTCTGGCGGAGTGGGTTCGGATCTGGCGGAGAGGGTTCGGGTCTGGCGGAGTGGGTTCGGGTCTGGCGGAGTGGGTTCGAGTCTGGCGGAGTGGGTTGTGGTCTGGCGGAGTTGGTTCGGGTCTGGCGGAGTGGGTTCGGTTCTGGCGGAGTGGGTTTGGGTCTGGCGGAGTGGGTTTGGGTCTGGCGGAGTGGGTTCGGGTCTGGCGGAGTGGGTTCGGGTCTGTTGGAGTGGGTTCGGGTCTGGCGGAGTGGGTTGTGGTCTGTCGGAGTGGGTTCGGGTCTGGCGTAGTGGGTTCAGGTCTGGCAGAGTGGGTTGTGGTCTGGCGGAGTGGGTTCGGGTCTGGCGGAGTGGGTTTGGGTCTGGCGGAGTGGGTTTGGGTCTGGCGGAGTGGGTTCGGGTCTGGCGGAGTGGGTTTGTGTCTGGCGCAGTGGGTTAGGGTCTGGCGGAATGGGTTCGGGTCTGGCGGAGTGGGTTTGGGTCTGGCGGAGTGGGTTTGGGTCTGGCGGAGTGGGTTCGGGTCTGGCGGAGTGGGTTCGGGTCTGTTGGAGTGGGTTCGGGTCTGGCGGAGTGGGTTGTGGTCTGTCGGAGTGGGTTCGGGTCTGGCGTAGTGGGTTCAGGTCTGGCAGAGTGGGTTGTGGTCTGGCGGAGTGGGTTTGGGTCTGGCGGAGTGGGTTTGGGTCTGGCGGAGTGGGTTTGGGTCTGGCGAAGTGGGTTCGGGTCTGGCGGAGTGGGTTTGTGTCTGGCGCAGTGGGTTCGGGTCTGGCGGAATGGGTTCGGGTCTGGCGGAGTGGGTTTGGTTCTGGCGGAGTGGGTTCGGGTCTGTCTGTGTGTGTTCGGGTCTGGCGGAGAGGGTTTGGATCTGGCGGAGTGGGTTTGGGTCTGGCGGACTGGGTTCGGGTCTGGCGGAGTGGGTTCGGGTCTGGCGGAGTGGGTTAGGGTCTGGCGGTGTGGGTTGGGGTCTGTTGGATTGGGTTCAGGTCTGGCGGAGTGGGTTGGGGTCTGGCGGAGTGGGTTCGGGTCTGGTGGAGTGGGTTCGGGTCTGGCGGAGTTGGTTCGTGTCTGGCGGAGTGGGTTCGGGTCTGGCGGAGTGGGTTCGGGTCTGGCGGAGTGGGTTTGGTTCTGGTGGAGTGGGTTTGGGTCTGGCGGAGTGGGTTTGGGTCTGGCGGAGTGGGTTTGGGACTGGCGGAGTGGGTTGGGGTCTGGCGGAGTGGGTTCGGGTCTGGCGGAGTGGGTTCGGGTCTGTCGGAGTGGGTTCGGGTCTGGCGGATTGGGTTGGTGTCTGGCGGATTGGGTTCGGGTCTGGCGGAGCGGGTTCGGGTCTGGCAGAGTTGGTTCGGGTCTGGTGGAGTGGGTTGTGGTCTGGCGGAGTGGGTTCGGGTTTGGCGGAGTGGGTTCGGGTCTGGCGGAGTGGTTTCGGGTCTGGCGGAGTGGGTTTGGGTCTGGCGGAGAGGGTTTGGGCCTGGCGGAGTTGGTTTGGGTCTGGCGGAGTGGGTTCGGGTCTGACGGAGTGGGTTCGGTTCTGGCGGAGTGGGTTCGGGTCTGGCGGAGTGGGTTTGGGTCTGGCGGAGTGGGTTGTGGTCTGGCGGAGTGGGTTGGGGTTTGGCGGAGTGGGTTCGGATCTGGCGGAGTGGGTTTGGGTCTGGCGGAGTGGGTTCGGGTCTAGCGGAGTGGTTTCGGGTCTGGCGGAGTGGGTTTGGGTTTTGCGGATAGGGTTTGGGCCTGGCGGAGTGGGTTAGGGTCTGGCGGAGTGGGTTCGTGTCTGTCGGAGTGGGTTCGGGTCTGGCGGAGTGGGTTGGGGTCTGGCGGATTGGGTTCGGGTCTGGCGGAGCGGGTTTGGGTCTGGTGGAGTTGGTTCGGGTCTGACGGAGTGGGTTCGGGTCTGGCGGAGTGGGTTCGGGTCTGGCGGAGTGGGTTCGGGTCTGGTGGAGTGGGTTTGGGTCTGGCGGAGTTGGTTTGGGCATGGCGGAGTGGGTTCGGGTCTGGCGGAGTGGGTTCGGGTCTGGCGGAGTGGGTTCGGGTCTGGCGGAGTGGGTTCGGATCTGGCGGAGAGGGTTCGGGTCTGGCGGAGTGGGTTCGGGTCTGGCGGAGTGGGTTCGGGTCTGACGGAGTGGGTTGTGGTCTGGCGGAGTTGGTTCGGGTGTGGCGGAGTGGGTTCGGTTCTGGCGGAGTGGGTTTGTGTCTGGCGGAGTGGGTTTGGGTCAGGCGGAGTGGGTTCGGGTCTGGCGGAGTGGGTTCGGGTCTGGCGGAGTGGGTTAGGGTCTGGCGGTGTGGGTTGGGGTCTGTTGGATTGGGTTCAGGTCTGGCGGAGTGGGTTGGGGTCTGGCGGAGTGGGTTCGGGTCTGGTGGAGTGGGTTCGGGTCTGGCGGAGTGGGTTTGGTTCTGGTGGAGTGGGTTTGGGTCTGGCGGGGTGGGTTTGGGTCTGGCGGAGTGGGTTTGGGTCTGGCGGAGTGGGTTGGGGTCTGGCGGAGTGGGTTTGGGTCTGGCGGATTGGGTTCGGGTCTGGCGGAGCGGGTTTGGGTCTGGCGGAGTTGGTTCGGGTCTGGCGGAGTGGGTTCGGGTCTGGCGGAGTGGGTTCGGGTCTGGCGGAGTGGGTTCGGGTCTGGTGGAGTGGGTTTGGGTCTGGCGGAGTTGGTTTGGGCATGGCGGAGTGGGTTCGGGTCTGGCGGAGTGGGTTCGGGTCTGGCGGAGTGGGTTCGGGTCTGGCGGAGTGGGTTCGGATCTGGCGGAGAGGGTTCGGGTCTGGCGGAGTGGGTTCGGGTCTGGCGGAGTGGGTTCGGGTCTGACGGAGTGGGTTGTGGTCTGGCGGAGTTGGTTCGGGTGTGGCGGAGTGGGTTCGGTTCTGGCGGAGTGGGTTTGGGTCTGGCGGAGTGGGTTTGGGTCAGGCGGAGTGGGTTCGGGTCTGGCGGAGTGGGTTCGGGTCTGGCGGAGTGGGTTAGGGTCTGGCGGTGTGGGTTGGGGTCTGTTGGATTGGGTTCAGGTCTGGCGGAGTGGGTTGGGGTCTGGCGGAGTGGGTTCGGGTCTGGTGGAGTGGGTTCGGGTCTGGCGGAGTTGGTTCGTGTCTGGCGGAGTGGGTTCGGGTCTGGCGGAGTGGGTTCGGGTCTGGCGGAGTGGGTTTGGTTCTGGTGGAGTGGGTTTGGGTCTGGCGGAGTGGGTTTGGGTCTGGCGGAGTGGGTTTGGGTCTGGCGGAGTGGGTTGGGGTCTGGCGGAGTGGGTTCGGGTCTGGCGGATTGGGTTCGGGTCTGGCGGAGCGGGTTTGGGTCTGGTGGAGTTGGTTCGGGTCTGGCGGAGTGGGTTCGGGTCTGGCGGAGTGGGTTCGGGTCTGGCGGAGTGGGTTCGGGTCTGGTGGAGTGGGTTTGGGTCTGGCGGAGTTGGTTTGGGCATGGCGGAGTGGGTTCGGGTCTGGCGGAGTGGGTTCGGGTCTGGCGGAGTGGGTTTGGGTCTGGCGGAGTGGGTTCGGATCTGGCGGAGAGGGTTCGGGTCTGGCGGAGTGGGTTCGGGTCTGGCGGAGTGGGTTCGGGTCTGACGGAGTGGGTTGTGGTCTGGCGGAGTTGGTTCGGGTGTGGCGGAGTGGGTTCGGTTCTGGCGGAGTGGGTTTGGGTCTGGCGGAGTGGGTTTGGGTCAGGCGGAGTGGGTTCGGGTCTGGCGGAGTGGGTTCGGGTCTGGCGGAGTGGGTTAGGGTCTGGCGGTGTGGGTTGGGGTCTGTTGGATTGGGTTCAGGTCTGGCGGAGTGGGTTGGGGTCTGGCGGAGTGGGTTCGGGTCTGGTGGAGTGGGTTCGGGTCTGGCGGAGTTGGTTCGTGTCTGGCGGAGTGGGTTCGGGTCTGGCGGAGTGGGTTCGGGTCTGGCGGAGTGGGTTTGGTTCTGGTGGAGTGGGTTTGGGTCTGGCGGAGTGGGTTTGGGTCTGGCGGAGTGGGTTTGGGTCTGGCGGAGTGGGTTGGGGTCTGGCGGAGTGGGTTCGGGTCTGGCGGAGTGGGTTCGGGTCTGTCGGAGTGGGTTCGGGTCTGGCGGATTGGGTTGGTGTCTGGCGGATTGGGTTCGGGTCTGGCGGAGCGGGTTCGGGTCTGGCAGAGTTGGTTCGGGTCTGGTGGAGTGGGTTGTGGTCTGGCGGAGTGGGTTCGGGTTTGGCGGAGTGGGTTCGGGTCTGGCGGAGTGGTTTCGGGTCTGGCGGAGTGGGTTTGGGTCTGGCGGAGAGGGTTTGGGCCTGGCGGAGTTGGTTTGGGTCTGGCGGAGTGGGTTCGGGTCTGATGGAGTGGGTTCGGTTCTGGCGGAGTGGGTTCGGGTCTGGCGGAGTGGGTTTGGGTCTGGCAGAGTGCGTTTGGGTCTGGCGGAGTGGGATTGGGTCTGGCGGAGTGGGTTTGGGTCTGTCGGACTGGGTTCGGGTCTGGCGGAGTGGGTTTGGGTCTCGCGGAGTGGGTTCGGGTTTGGCGGAGTGGGTTCAGGTCTGGCGGAGTGGGTTTGGGTCTGGCGGAGTGGGTTGTGGTCTGGCGGAGTGGGTTCGGGTTTGGCGGAGTGGGTTCGGATCTGGCGGAGTGGGTTTGGGTCTGGCGGAGTGGGTTCGGGTCTAGCGGAGTGGTTTCGGGTCTGGCGGAGTGGGTTTGGGTTTGGCGGATAGGGTTTGGGCCTGGCGGAGTGGGTTAGGGTCTGGCGGAGTGGGTTCGTGTCTGTCGGAGTGGGTTGGGGTCTGGCGGAGTGGGTTGGGGTCTGGCGGATTGGGTTCGGGTCTGGCGGAGCGGGTTTGGGTCTGGTGGAGTTGGTTCGGGTCTGGCGGAGTGGGTTCGGGTCTGGCGGAGTGGGTTCGGGTCTGGCGGAGTGGGTTCGGGTCTGGTGGAGTGGGTTTGGGTCTGGCGGAGTTGGTTTGGGCATGGCGGAGTGGGTTCGGGTCTGGCGGAGTGGGTTCGGGTCTGGCGGAGTGGGTTCGGGTCTGGCGGAGTGGGTTCGGATCTGGCGGAGAGGGTTCGGGTCTGGCGGAGTGGGTTCGGGTCTGGCGGAGTGGGTTCGGGTCTGACGGAGTGGGTTGTGGTCTGGCGGAGTTGGTTCGGGTGTGGCGGAGTGGGTTCGGTTCTGGCGGAGTGGGTTTGGGTCTGGCGGAGTGGGTTTGGGTCTGGCGGAGTGGGTTCGGGTCTGGCGGAGTGGGTTCGGGTGTGTTGGAGTGGGTTCGGGTCTGGCGGAGTGGGTTGTTGTCTGTCGGAGCGGGTTCGGGTCTGGCATAGTGGGTTCAGGTCTGGCAGAGTGGGTTGTGGTCTGGCGGAGTGGGTTCGGGTCTGGCGGAGTGGGTTTGGGTCTGGCGGAGTGGGTTTGGGTCTGGCGGAGTGGGTTCGGGTCTGGCGGAGTGGGTTTGTTTCTGGCGCAGTGGGTTCGGGTCTGGCGGAATGGGTTCGGGTCTGGTGGAGTGGGTTTGGGTCTGGCGGAGTGGGTTTGGGTCTGGCGGAGTGGGTTCGGGTCTGGCGGAGTGGGTTCGGGTCTGTTGGAGTGGGTTCGGGTCTGGCGGAGTGGGTTGTGGTCTGTCGGAGTGGGTTCGGGTCTGGCGGAGTGGGTTTGGGTCTGGCGGAGTGGGTTTGGGTCTGGCGGAGTGGGTTCGGGTCTGGCGGAGTGGGTTTGTGTCTGGCGCAGTGGGTTCGGGTCTGGCGGAATGGGTTCGGGTCTGGCGGAGTGGGTTTGGGTCTGGCGGAGTGGGTTTGGGTCTGGCGGAGTGGGTTCGGGTCTGGCGGAGTGGGTTCGGGTCTGTTGGAGTGGGTTTGGGTCTGGCGGAGTGGGTTGTGGTCTGTCGGAGTGGGTTCGGGTCTGGTGGAGAGGGTTTGGGTCTGGCGGAGTGGGTTTGGGTCTGGCGGAGAGGGTTTGGATCTGGCGGAGTGGGTTTGGGTCTGGCGGACTGGGTTCGGGTCTGGCGGAGTGGGTTCGGGTCTGGCGGAGTGGGTTAGGGTCTGGCGGTGTGGGTTGGGGTCTGTCGGATGGGTTCGGGTCTGGCGGAGTGGGTTCGGGTCTGGCGGAGTGGGTTTGGGTCTGGCGGAGTGGGTTTGGGTCTGGCGGAGTGGGTTCGGGTCTGGCGGAGTGGGTTGGGGTCTGGCGGAGTGGGTTCAGGTCTGGCAGAGTGGGTTGTGGTCTGGCGGAGTGGGTTCGGGTCTGGCGGAGTGGGTTTGGGTCTGGCGGAGTGGGTTTGGGTCTGGCGAAGTGGGTTCGGGTCTGGCGGAGTGGGTTTGTGTCTGGCGCAGTGGGTTCGGGTCTGGCGGAATGGGTTCGGGTCTGGCGGAGTGGGTTTGGGTCTGGCGGAGTGGGTTCGGGTCTGTCGGTGTGTGTTCGGGTCTGGCGGAGTGGGTTGTGGCCTGGCGGAGAGGTTATGGGTGTGGCGGAGTGGGTTCGGGTCTGGCGGAGTGGGTTTGGGTCTGGCGGAGAGGGTTTGGGTCTGGCGGAGTGGGTTTGGGTCTGGCGGAGAGGGTTTGGATCTGGCGGAGTGGGTTTGGGTCTGGCGGACTGGGTTCGGGTCTGGCGGAGTGGGTTCGGGTCTGGCGGAGTGGGTTAGGGTCTGGCGGTGTGGGTTGGGGTCTGTCGGATTGGGTTCGGGTCTGGCGGAGTGGGTTCGGGTCTGGCGGAGTGGGTTCGGGTCTGGCGGAGTGGGTTTGGGTCTGGCGGAGTGGGTTCGGGTCTGGCGGAGTGGGTTGGGGTCTGGCGGAGTGGGTTCGGGACTGGCGGAGTGGGTTCGGGTTTGCCGGAGTGGGTTCGGGTCTGGCGGAGTGGGTTTGGGTCTGGCGGAGTGGGTTCGTGTCTGGCGGAGTGGTTTCGGGTCTGGCGGAGTGGGTTTGGGTCTGGCGGAGAGGGTTTGGGCCTGGCGGAGTGGGTTTGGGTCTGGCGGAGTGGGTTTGGGTGTGGCGGAGTGGGTTCGGGTCTGACGGAGTGGGTTCGGGTCTGGCGGAGTGGGTTAGGGTCTGGCGGAGTGGGTTCGTGTCTGTCGGAGTGGGTTCGGGTCTGGCGGAGTGGGTTGGGGTCTGGCGGATTGGGTTCGGGTCTGGCGGAGCGGGTTCGGGTCTGGCGGAGTTGGTTCGAGTCTGGCGGAGTGGGTTCGGGTCTGGCGGAGTGGGTTCGGGTCTGGCGGAATGGGTTCGGGTCTGGCGGAGTGGGTTTGGGTCTGGCGGGGTTGGTTTGGGCCTGGCGGAGTGGGTTTGGGTCTGGCGGTGTGGGTTCGGGTCTGGCGGAGTGGGTTCGGGTCTGGCGGAGTGGGTTCGGATCTGGCGGAGAGGGTTCGGGTCTGGCGGAGTGGGTTCGGGTCTGGCGGAGTGGGTTTGGGTCTGGCGGAGTGGGTTGTGGTCTGGCGGAGTTGGTTCCGGTCTGGCGGAGTGGGTTCGGTTCTGGCGGAGTGGGTTTGGGTCTGGCAGAGTGGGTTCGGGACTGGCGGAGTGGGTTGTGGTCTGGCGGAGTGGGTTCGGGGTTGGCGGAGTGGGTTCGGGTCTGGCGGAGTGGGTTCGGGTCTGGCGGAGTGGGTTCGGGTCTGGCGGAGTGGGTTGGGGTCTGGCGGATTGGGTTCGGGTCTGGCGGAGCGGGTTCGGGTCTGGCGGATTTGGTTCGGGTCTGGCGGAGTGGGTTCGGGTCTGGAGGAGTGGGTTTCGGTCTGGCGGAGTGGGTTCGGGTCTGGCGGAATGGGTTCGGGTCTGGCGGAGTGGGTTTGGGTCTGGCGGAGTGGGTTCGGGTCTGGCGGGGTGGTTTCGGGTCTGGCGGAGTGGGTTTGGTTTTGGCGGAGAGGGTTTGGGTCTGGCGGAGTGGGTTTGGGTCTGGCGGATGGGTTTGGGTCTGGCGGACTGGGTTCGGGTCTGGCGGAGTGGTTTCAGGTCTGGCGGAGTGGGTTAAGGTCTGGCGGAGTGGGTTCGGGTCTGTCGGAGTGGGTTCGGGTCTGGCGGAGTGGGTTGGGATCTGGCGGAGCGGGTTCGGGTCTGGCGGAGTGGTTTCGAGTCTGGCGGAGTTGGTTCGGGTCTGGCGGAGTGGGTTCGGGTCTGGCGGTGTGGGTTCGGGTCTGGCGGAGTGGGTTTGGGTCTGGCGGAGTGGGTTCGGGTCTGTCGGTGTGGGTTCGGGTCTGGCGGAGTGGGTTGTGGTCTGACGGAGTGGGTTCGGGTTTGGCGGAGTGGGTTCGGGTCTGGCGGAGTGGGTTGGGGTCTGGCGTAGTGGGTTCGAGTCTGGCGGAGTGGGTTTGGGTCTGCCGGAGTGGGTATGGGTCTGGCGGAGTGGGTTTGGGTCTGGCGGAGTGGGTTTGGGACTGGCGGATGGGTTTAGGTCTGGCGAAGTGGGTTTGGTGTCTGGCGGAGTTGGTTTGGGCCTGGCGGAGTGGGTTTGGGTCTGGCGGATTGGGTTTGGGTCTGGCGGAGTGGGTTGGGGTCTGGCGGAGTTGGTTCGGGTCTGGCGGAGTGGGTTTGGGTCTGGCGGAGTGGGTTCGGGTCTGGCGGAGTGGGTTTGGGTCTGGCGGAGTGGGTTCGGGTCTGGCAGAGTGGGTTCGGGTCTGGCGGAGTGGGTTCGGATCTGGCGGAGAGGGTTCGGGTCTGGCGGAGTGGGTTCGGGTATGGCGGAGTGGGTTCGGGTCTGGCGGAGTGGGTTCGGATCTGGCGGAGTGGGTTCGGGTCTGGCGGAGTGGGTTCGGGTCTGGCGGAGTGGGTTCGGGTCTGTCGGTGTGGGTTCGGGTCTGGCGGAGTGGGTTGTGGTCTGGCGGAGTTGGTTTGGGTATGGCGGAGTGGGTTCGGTTCGGACGGAGTGGGTTTGGGTCTGGCGGAGTGGGTTTGGGTCTGGCGGAGTGGGTTTGGGTCTGGCGGAGTGGGTTTGGGTCTGGCGAAGTGGGTTCGGGTCTGGCGGAGTGGGTTTGTGTCTGGCGCAGTGGGTTCGGGTCTGGCGGAATGGGTTCGGGTCTGGCGGAGTGGGTTTGGGTCTGGCGGAGTGGGTTCGGGTCTGTCGGTGTGTGTTCGTGTCTGGCGGAGTGGGTTGTGGCCTGGCGGAGAGGTTATGGGTGTGGCGGAGTGGGTTCGGGTCTGGCGGAGTGGGTTTGGGTCTGGCGGAGAGGGTTTGGGTCTGGCGGAGTGGGTTTGGGTCTGGCGGAGAGGGTTTGGATCTGGCGGAGTGGGTTTGGGTCTGGCGGACTGGGTTCGGGTCTGGCGGAGTGGGTTCGGGTCTGGCGGAGTGGGTTGGGGTCTGGCGGAGTGGGTTCGGGACTGGTGGAGTTGGTTCGGGTTTGCCGGAGTGGGTTCGGGTCTGGCGGAGTGGGTTTGGGTCTGGCGGAGTGGGTTCGTGTCTGGCGGAGTGGTTTCGGGTCTGGCGGAGTGGGTTTGGGTCTGGCCGAGAGGGTTTGGGCCTGGCGGAGTGGGTTTGGGTCTGTCGGAGTGGGTTTGGGTGTGGCGGAGTGGGTTTGGGTCTGACGGAGTGGGTTAGGGTCTGGCGGAGTGGGTTCAGGTCTGGCAGAGTGGGTTGTGGTCTGGCGGAGTGGGTTCGGGTCTGGCGGAGTGGGTTTGGGTCTGGCGGAGTGGGTTTGGGTCTGGCGAAGTGGGTTCGGGTCTGGCGGAGTGGGTTTGTGTCTGGCGCAGTGGGTTCGGGTCTGGCGGAATGGGTTCGGGTCTGGCGGAGTGGGTTTGGGTCTGGCGGAGTGGGTTCGGGTCTGTCGGTGTGTGTTCGGGTCTGGCGGAGTGGGTTGTGGCCTGGCGGAGAGGTTATGGGTGTGGCGGAGTGGGTTCGGGTCTGGCGGAGTGGGTTTGGGTCTGGCGGAGAGGGTTTGGGTCTGGCGGAGTGGGTTTGGGTCTGGCGGAGAGGGTTTGGATCTGGCGGAGTGGGTTTGGGTCTGGCGGACTGGGTTCGGGTCTGGCGGAGTGGGTTCGGGTCTGGCGGAGTGGGTTAGGGTCTGGCGGTGTGGGTTGGGGTCTGTCGGATTGGGTTCGGGTCTGGCGGAGTGGGTTCGGGTCTGGCGGAGTGGGTTCGGGTCTGGCGGAGTGGGTTTGGGTCTGGCGGAGTGGGTTCGGGTCTGGCGGAGTGGGTTGGGGTCTGGCGGAGTGGGTTCGGGACTGGCGGAGTGGGTTCGGGTTTGCCGGAGTGGGTTCGGGTCTGGCGGAGTGGGTTTGGGTCTGGCGGAGTGGGTTCGTGTCTGGCGGAGTGGTTTCGGGTCTGGCGGAGTGGGTTTGGGTCTGGCGGAGAGGGTTTGGGCCTGGCGGAGTGGGTTTGGGTCTGGCGGAGTGGGTTTGGGTGTGGCGGAGTGGGTTCGGGTCTGACGGAGTGGGTTAGGGTCTGGCGGAGTGGGTTCGGGTCTGTCGGAGTGGGTTCGGGTCTGGCGGAGTGGGTTGGGGTCTGGCGGAGTGGGTTCGGGTCTGTCGGAGTGGGTTCGGGTCTGGCGGAGTGGGTTAGGGTCTGGCGGAGTGGGTTCGTGTCTGTCGGAGTGGGTTCGGGTCTGGCGGAGTGGGTTGGGGTCTGGCGGATTGGGTTCGGGTCTGGCAGAGCGGGTTCGGGTCTGGCGGAGTTGGTTCGGGTCTGGCGGAGTGGGTTCGGGTCTGGCGGAGTGGGTTCGGGTCTGGCGGAGTGGGTTCGGGTCTGGCGGAGTGGGTTTGGGTCTGGCGGAGTTGGTTTGGGCCTGGCGGAGTGGGTTCGGGTCTGGCGGAGTGGGTTCGGGTCTGGCGGAGTGGGTTCGGGTCTGGCGGAGTGGGTTCGGATCTGGCGGAGAGGGTTCGTGTCTGGCGGAGTGGGTTCGGGTCTGGCGGAGTGGGTTTGGGTCTGGCGGAGTGGGTTGTGGTCTGGCGGAGTTGGTTCCGGTCTGGCGGAGTGGGTTCGGTTCTGGCGGAGTGGGTTTGGGTCTGGCGGAGTGGGTTCGGGACTGGCGGAGTGGGTTGTGGTCTGGCGGAGTGGGTTCGGGGTTGGCGGAGTGGGTTCGGGTCTGGCGGAATGGGTTCGGGTCTGGCGGAGTGGGTTCGGGTCTGGCGGAGTGGGTTGGGGTCTGGCGGATTGGGTTCGGGTCTGGCGGAGCGGGTTCGGGTCTGGCGGATTTGGTTCGGGTCTGGCGGAGTGGGTTCGGGTCTGGAGGAGTGGGTTTCGGTCTGGCGGAGTGGGTTCGGGTCTGGCGGAATGGGTTCGGGTCTGGCGGAGTGGGTTTGGGTCTGGCGGAGTGGGTTCGGGTCTGGCGGGGTGGTTTCGGGTCTGGCGGAGTGGGTTTGGTTTTGGCGGAGAGGGTTTGGGTCTGGCGGAGTGGGTTTGGGTCTGGCGGATGGGTTTGGGTGTGGCGGACTGGGTTCGGGTCTGGCGGAGTGGTTTCAGGTCTGGCGGAGTGGGTTAAGGTCTGGCGGAGTGGGTTCGGGTCTGTCGGAGTGGGTTCGGGTCTGGCGGAGTGGGTTGGGATCTGGCGGAGCGGGTTCGGGTCTGGCGGAGTGGGTTCGAGTCTGGCGGAGTTGGTTCGGGTCTGGCGGAGTGGGTTCGGGTCTGGCGGTGTGGGTTCGGGTCTGGCGGAGTGGGTTTGGGTCTGGCGGAGTGGGGTTGGTTCTGGCGGAGTGGGGTGGGGTCTGGCGGAGTGGGTTTGGGTCTGGCGGAGTGGGTTCGGGTCTGGCGGAGTGGGTTTGGGTCTGGCGGAGTGGGTTCGGGTCTGTCGGTGTGGGTTCGGGTCTGGCGGAGTGGGTTGTGGTCTGGCGGAGTGGGTTCGGGTTTGGCGGAGTGGGTTCGGGTCTGGCGGAGTGGGTTGGGGTCTGGCGTAGTGGGTTCGAGTCTGGCGGAGTGGGTATGGGTCTGCCGGAGTGGGTATGGGTCTGGCGGAGTGGGTTTGGGTCTGGCGGAGTGGGTTTGGGACTGGCGGATGGGTTTAGGTCTGGCGAAGTGGGTTTGGTGTCTGGCGGAGTGGGTTTGGGTCTGGCGGAGTTGGTTTGGGCCTGGCGGAGTGGGTTTGGGTCTGGCGGATTGGGTTTGGGTCTGGCGGAGTGGGTTGGGGTCTGGCGGAGTTGGTTCGGGTCTGGCGGAGTGGGTTTGGGTCTGGCGGAGTGGGTTCGGGTCTGGCGGAGTGGGTTTGGGTCTGGCGGAGTGGGTTCGGGTCTGGCAGAGTGGGTTCGGGTCTGGCGGAGTGGGTTCGGATCTGGCGGAGAGGGTTCGGGTCTGGCGGAGTGGGTTCGGGTCTGGCGGAGTGGGTTCGGGTCTGGCGGAGTGGGTTCGGATCTGGCGGAGTGGGTTCGGGTCTGGCGGAGTGGGTTCGGGTCTGGCGGAGTGGGTTCGGGTCTGTCGGTGTGGGTTCGGGTCTGGCGGAGTGGGTTGTGGTCTGGCGGAGTTGGTTTGGGTATGGCGGAGTGGGTTCGGTTCGGACGGAGTGGGTTTGGGTCTGGCGGAGTGGGTTTGGGTCTGGCGGAGTGGGTTTGGGTCTGGCGGAGTGGGTTCGGGTCTGGCGGAGTGGGTTCGGATCTGGCGGTGTGGGTTTGGGACTGGCGGAGTGGGTTCAGGTCTGTCGGTGTGGGTTCGCGTCTAGCGGAGTGGGTTGTGGTCTGGCGGAGTGGATTCGGGTTTGGCGGAGTGGGTTAGGGTCTGGCGGAGTGGGTTAGGGTCTGGCGGAGTGGGTTTGTGTCTGTCGGAGTGGGTTCGAGTCTGGCGGAGTGGGTTCGGGTCTGGGGGAGTTGGCTCGGGTCTGGCGGAGTGGGTTCGGGTCTGGCAGAGTGGGTTCGGGACTGGCGGAGTGGTTTGGGTCTGGCGGAGTGGGTTCGGGTCTGGAGGAGTGGGTTCGGGTCTGGCGGAGTGGGTTCGGGTCTGGCAGAGTGGGTTCGGCTCTGGCGCAGTGGGTTGGGGTCTGGCGGAGTGGGTTTGGGTCTGGCGGAGTGGGTTCGTGTCTGGCGGAGTGGGTTCGGGTCTGGCGGAGTGGGTTGGGGTCTGGCGGATTGGGTTCGGGTCTGGCGGAGCGGGTTCGGGTCTGGCGGATTTGGTTCGGGTCTGGCGGAGTGGGTTCGGGTCTGGAGGAGTGGGTTTGGGTCTGGCGGAGTGGGTTCGGGTCTGGCGGAATGGATTCGGGTCTGGCGGAGTGGGTTTGGGTCTGGCGGAGTGGGTTTGGTTTTGGCGGAGAGGGTTTGGGTCTGGCGGAGTGGGTTTGGGTCTGGCGGATGGGTTTGGGTGTGGCGGACTGGGTTCGGGTCTGGCGGAGTGGTTTCAGGTCTGGCGGAGTGGGTTAAGGTCTGGCGGAGTGGGTTCGGGTCTGTCGGAGTGGGTTCGGGTCTGGCGGAGTGGGTTGGGATCTGGCGGAGCGGGTTCGGGTCTGGCGGAGTGGGTTTGAGTCTGGCGGAGTTGGTTCGGGTCTGGCGGAGTGGGTTCGGTTCTGGCGGAGTGAGGTGGGGTCTGGCGGATGGGTTTAGGTCTGGCGAAGTGGGTTTGGGGTCTGGCGGAGTGGGTTTGGGTCTGGCGGAGTTGGTTTGGGCCTGGCGGAGTGGGTTTGGGTCTGGCGGATTGGGTTTGGGTCTGGCGGAGTGGGTTGGGGTCTGGCGGAGTTGGTTCGGGACTGGCGGAGTGGGTTTGGGTCTGGCGGAGTGGGTTCGGGTCTGGCGGAGTGGGTTTGGGTCTGGCGGAGTGGGTTCGGGTCTGGCAGAGTGGGTTCGGGTCTGGCGGAGTGGGTTCGGATCTGGCGGAGAGGGTTCGGGTCTGGCGGAGTGGGTTCGGGTCTGGCGGAGTGGGTTCGGGTCTGGCGGAGTGGGTTCGGGTCTGGCGGAGTGGGTCGGATCTGGCGGAGTGGGTTCGGGTCTGGCGGAGTGGGTTCGGGTCTGGCGGAGTGGGTTCTTGTCTGTCGGTGTGGTTAGGGTCTGGCGGAGTGGGTTGTGGTCTGGCGGAGTTGGTTTGGGTATGGCGGAGTGGGTTCGGTTCTGGCGGAGTGGGTTTGGGTCTGGCGGAGTGGGTTTGGGTCTGGCGGAGTGGGTTTGGGTCTGGCGGAGTGGGTTCGGGTCTGGCGGAGTGGGTTCGGGTCTGGCGGTGTGGGTTTGGGACTGGCGGAGTGGGTTCAGGTCTGTCGGTGTGGGTTCGCGTCTAGCGGAGTGGGTTGTGGTCTGGCGGAGTGGATTCGGGTTTGGCGGAGTGGGTTAGGGTCTGGCGGAGTGGGTTAGGGTCTGGCGGAGTGGGTTTGTGTCTGTCGGAGTGGGTTCGAGTCTGGCGGAGTGGGTTCGGGTCTGGGGGAGTTGGCTCGGGTCTGGCGGAGTGGGTTCGGGTCTGGCAGAGTGGGTTCGGGACTGGCGGAGTGGTTTGGGTCTGGCGGAGGGGGTTCGGGTCTGGAGGAGTGGGTTCGGGTCTGGCGGAGTGGGTTCGGGTCTGGCGGAGTGGGTTCGGGTCTGGCGGAGTGGGTAGGGGTCTGGCGGAGTGGGTTTGGGTCTGGCGGAGTGGGTTCGGGTCTGGCGGAGTGGGTTTGGGTGTGGCGGACTGGGTTCGGGTCTGGCGGAGTGGGTTCGGGACTGGCGGAGTGGGTTTGGGTCTGGCGGAGAGGGTTTGGGTCCTGCGGAGTGGGTTTGGGTCTGGCGGAGTGGGTTTGGGTGTGGCGGACTGGGTTCAGGTTTGGCGGAGTGGGTTCGGGTCTGGAGGAGTGGGTTAGGGTCTGGCGGAGTGGGTTCGGGTCTGGCGGAGTGGGTTTGGGTCTGGCGGAGAGGGTTTGGGTCCTGCGGAGTGGGTCTGGGTCTGGCGGAGTGGGTTTGGGTGTGGCGGACTGGGTTCAGGTTTGGCAGAGTGGGTTCGGGTCTGGAGTGGGTTGTGGTCTGGTGGAGTGGATTCGGGTTTGGCGGAGTGGGTTAGGGTCTGGCGGAGTGGGTTAGGGTCTGGCGGAGTGGGTTTGTGTCTGTCGGAGTGGGTTCGAGTCTGGCGGAGTGGGTTCGGGTCTGGGGGAGTTGGCTCGGGTCTGGCGGAGTGGGTTCGGGTCTGGCAGAGTGGGTTCGGGACTGGCGGAGTGGTTTGGGTCTGGCGGAGTGGGTTCGGGTCTGGAGGAGTGGGTTCGGGTCTGGCGGAGTGGGTTCGGGTCTGGCAGAGTGGGTTCGGCTCTGGCGCAGTGGGTTGGGGTCTGGCGGAGTGGGTTTGGGTCTGGCGGAGTGGGTTCGTGTCTGGCGGAGTGGGTTCGGGTCTGGCGGAGTGGGTTGGGGTCTGGCGGATTGGGTTCGGGTCTGGCGGAGCGGGTTCGGGTCTGGCGGATTTGGTTCGGGTCTGGCGGAGTGGGTTCGGGTCTGGAGGAGTGGGTTTGGGTCTGGCGGAGTGGGTTCGGGTCTGGCGGAATGGATTCGGGTCTGGCGGAGTGGGTTTGGGTCTGGCGGAGTGGGTTCGGGTCTGGCGGGGTGGTTTCGGGTCTGGCGGAGTGGGTTTGGTTTTGGCGGAGAGGGTTTGGGTCTGGCGGAGTGGGTTTGGGTCTGGCGGATGGGTTTGGGTGTGGCGGACTGGGTTCGGGTCTGGCGGAGTGGTTTCAGGTCTGGCGGAGTGGGTTAAGGTCTGGCGGAGTGGGTTCGGGTCTGTCGGAGTGGGTTCGGGTCTGGCGGAGTGGGTTGGGATCTGGCGGAGCGGGTTCGGGTCTGGCGGAGTGGGTTTGAGTCTGGCGGAGTTGGATCGGGTCTGGCGGAGTGGGTTCGGTTCTGGCGGAGTGGGGTGGGGTCTGGCGGATGGGTTTAGGTCTGGCGAAGTGGGTTTGGCGTCTGGCGGAGTGGGTTTGGGTCTGGCGGAGTTGGTTTGGGCCTGGCGGAGTGGGTTTGGGTCTGGCGGATTGGGTTTGGGTCTGGCGGAGTGGGTTGGGGTCTGGCGGAGTTGGTTCGGGACTGGCGGAGTGGGTTTGGGTCTGGCGGAGTGGGTTCGGGTCTGGCGGAGTGGGTTTGGGTCTGGCGGAGTGGGTTCGGGTCTGGCAGAGTGGGTTCGGGTCTGGCGGAGTGGGTTCGGATCTGGCGGAGAGGGTTCGGGTCTGGCGGAGTGGGTTCGGGGCTGGCGGAGTGGGTTCGGGTCTGGCGGAATGGGTTCGGGTCTGGCGGAGTGGGTCGGATCTGGCGGAGTGGGTTCGGGTCTGGCGGAGTGGGTTCGGGTCTGGCGGAGTGGGTTCTTGTCTGTCGGTGTGGGTTAGGGTCTGGCGGAGTGGGTTGTGGTCTGGCGGAGTTGGTTTGGGTATGGCGGAGTGGGTTCGGTTCTGGCGGAGTGGGTTTGGGTCTGGCGGAGTGGGTTTGGGTCTGGCGGAGTGGGTTTGGGTCTGGCGGAGTGGGTTCGGGTCTGGCGGAGTGGGTTCGGGTCTGGCGGTGTGGGTTTGGGACTGGCGGAGTGGGTTCAGGTCTGTCGGTGTGGGTTCGCGTCTAGCGGAGTGGGTTGTGGTCTGGCGGAGTGGATTCGGGTTTGGCGGAGTGGGTTAGGGTCTGGCGGAGTGGGTTAGGGTCTGGCGGAGTGGGTTTGTGTCTGTCGGAGTGGGTTCGAGTCTGGCGGAGTGGGTTCGGGTCTGGGGGAGTTGGCTCGGGTCTGGCGGAGTGGGTTCGGGTCTGGCAGAGTGGGTTCGGGACTGGCGGAGTGGTTTGGGTCTGGCGGAGGGGGTTCGGGTCTGGAGGAGTGGGTTCGGGTCTGGCGGAGTGGGTTCGGGTCTGGCGGAGTGGGTTCGGGTCTGGCGGAGTGGGTAGGGGTCTGGCGGAGTGGGTTTGGGTCTGGCGGAGTGGGTTCGGGTCTGGCGGAGTGGGTTTGGGTGTGGCGGACTGGGTTCGGGTCTGGCGGAGTGGGTTCGGGACTGGCGGAGTGGGTTTGGGTCTGGCGGAGAGGGTTTGGGTCCTGCGGAGTGGGTTTGGGTCTGGCGGAGTGGGTTTGGGTGTGGCGGACTGGGTTCAGGTTTGGCGGAGTGGGTTCGGGTCTGGAGGAGTGGGTTAGGGTCTGGCGGAGTGGGTTCGGGTCTGGCGGAGTGGGTTTGGGTCTGGCGGAGAGGGTTTGGGTCCTGCGGAGTGGGTCTGGGTCTGGCGGAGTGGGTTTGGGTGTGGCGGACTGGGTTCAGGTTTGGCGGAGTGGGTTCGGGTCTGGAGGAGTGGGTTAGGGTCTGGCGGAGTGGGTTCGGGTCTGTCGGTGTGGGTTCGCGTCTGGCTGAGTGGGTTGGGGTCTCGCAGAGTGGGTTCGGGTCTGGCGGAGTAGGTTCAGGTCTGGCGGAGTGGGTTCGGGTCTGGCGCAGTGGGTTAGGGTCTGGCGGAGTGGGTTTGGGTCTGGTGGAGTGGGTTTGGGTCTGGCGGAGTGGGTTCGGGTCTGGCGGAGTGGGTTTGGGTCTGGCGGAGTGGGTTTGGGTCTGGCGTTGTGGGTTCGGGTCTGTCGGAGTGGGTTCGGGTCTGGCGGAGTGGGTTGTGGTCTGGCGGAGTGGGTTCGGGTTTGGCGGAGTGGGTTTGGGTCTGGCGGAGTGGGTTGGGGTCTGGCGGAGTGGGTTTGGGTCTGGCGGAGTGGGTTCGGGTCTGGCGGAGTGGGTTTGGGTGTGGCGGACTGGGTTCGGGTCTGGCGGAATGCGTTCGGGTCTGGCGAAGTGGGTTCGGTTCTGGCGGAGTGGGTTTGGGTCTGGCGGAGTGGGTTTGGGTCTGGCGGAGTGGGTTTGGGTCTGGCGGAGTGGGTTCGGGTCTGGCGGAGTGGGTTCGGGTCTGGCGGTGTGGGTTTGGGACTGGCGGAGTGGGTTCAGGTCTGTCGGTGTGGGTTCGCGTCTAGCGGAGTGGGTTGTGGTCTGGCGGAGTGGATTCGGGTTTGGCGGAGTGGGTTAGGGTCTGGCGGAGTGGGTTAGGGTCTGGCGGAGTGGGTTTGTGTCTGTCGGAGTGGGTTCGAGTCTGGCGGAGTGGGTTCGGGTCTGGGGGAGTTGGCTCGGGTCTGGCGGAGTGGGTTCGGGTCTGGCGGAGTGGGTTCGGGACTGGCGGAGTGGTTTGGGTCTGGCGGAGGGGGTTCGGGTCTGGAGGAGTGGGTTCGGGTCTGGCGGAGTGGGTTCGGGTCTGGCGGAGTGGGTTCGGGTCTGGCGGAGTGGGTAGGGGTCTGGCGGAGTGGGTTTGGGTCTGGCGGAGTGGGTTCGGGTCTGGCGGAGTGGGTTTGGGTGTGGCGGACTGGGTTCGGGTCTGGCGGAGTGGGTTCGGGACTGGCGGAGTGGGTTTGGGTCTGGCGGAGAGGGTTTGGGTCCTGCGGAGTGGGTTTGGGTCTGGCGGAGTGGGTTTGGGTGTGGCGGACTGGGTTCAGGTTTGGCGGAGTGGGTTCGGGTCTGGAGGAGTGGGTTAGGGTCTGGCGGAGTGGGTTCGGGTCTGGCGGAGTGGGTTTGGGTCTGGCGGAGAGGGTTTGGGTCCTGCGGAGTGGGTCTGGGTCTGGCGGAGTGGGTTTGGGTGTGGCGGACTGGGTTCAGGTTTGGCGGAGTGGGTTCGGGTCTGGAGGAGTGGGTTAGGGTCTGGCGGAGTGGGTTCGGGTCTGTCGGTGTGGGTTCGCGTCTGGCTGAGTGGGTTGGGGTCTCGCAGAGTGGGTTCGGGTCTGGCGGAGTAGGTTCAGGTCTGGCGGAGTGGGTTCGGGTCTGGCGCAGTGGGTTAGGGTCTGGCGGAGTGGGTTTGGGTCTGGTGGAGTGGGTTTGGGTCTGGCGGAGTGGGTTCGGGTCTGGCGGAGTGGGTTTGGGTCTGGCGGAGTGGGTTTGGGTCTGGCGTTGTGGGTTCGGGTCTGTCGGAGTGGGTTCGGGTCTGGCGGAGTGGGTTGTGGTCTGGCGGAGTGGGTTCGGGTTTGGCGGAGTGGGTTCGGGTCTGGCGGAGTGGGTTGGGGTCTGGCGGAGTGGGTTTGGGTCTGGCGGAGTGGGTTCGGGTCTGGCGGAGTGGGTTTGGGTGTGGCGGACTGGGTTCGGGTCTGGCGGAATGCGTTCGGGTCTGGCGAAGTGGGTTAGGGTCTGGCGGAGTGGGTTCGGGTCTCTCGGAGTGGGTACGGGTCTGGCGGAGTGGGTTGGTGTCTGGCGGAGTGGGTTCGGGTCTGGCGGAGTGGGTTCGGGTCTGTCGGAGTTGTTTCGGGTCTGGCGGAGTGGGTTCGTGTCTGTCGGAGTGGGTTCGTGTCTGGCGGAGTGGGTTCGGGTCTGTCGGAGTGGGTTCGGGTCTGGCGGAGTGGGTTCGTGTCTGGCGGAGTGGGTTCGGGTCTGGCGGAGTGGGTTTGGGTCTGGCGGAGTGGGTTTGGGTCTGGCGGAGTGGGTTGGTGTCTGGCGGAGTGGGTTGGGGTCTGGCGGAGTGGGTTGGGGTCTGGCGGAGTGGGTTGGCGTCTGGCGGAGTGGGTTCGGGTCTGGCGGAGTGGGTTCGGGTCTGGCGGAGTGGGTTCGGGTCTGGCGGAGTGGGTTCGGGTCTGGCGGAGTGGGTTCGGGTCTGTCGGTGTGGGTTCGGGTCTGGCGGAGTGGGTTGGGGTCTGGCGGAGTGGGTTCGGGTCTGGCGGAGTGGGTTCGGGTCTGACGGAGTTGGTTCGGGTCTGGCGGAGTGGGTTCGGGTCTGGCGGAGTGGGTTCGGCTCTGGCGCAGTGGGTTGGGGTCTGGCGGAGTGGGTTTGGGTCTGGCGGAGTGGGTTTGGGTCTGGCAGAGTGGGTTCGGGTCTGGCGGAGTGGGTTTGGGTCTGGCGGAGTGGGTTTGGGTCTGGCGGAGTGGGTTCGGGTCTGTCGGAGTGGGTTCGGGTCTGGCGGAGTGGGTTGTGGTCTGTCGGAGTGGGTTCGGGTCTGGCGGAGTGGGTTCGGGTCTGGCGGAGTGGGTTTGGATCTGGCGGAGAGGGTTTGGGTCCTGCGGAGTGGGTTTGGGTCTGGCGGAGTGGGTTTGGGTGTGGCGGACTGGGTTCAGGTCTGGCGGAGTGGGTTCGGGTCTGGAGGAGTGGGTTAGGGTCTGGCGGAGTGGGTTCGGGTCTGTCGGTGTGGGTTCGCGTCTGGCTGAGTGGGTTGGGGTCTGGCAGAGTGGGTTCGGGTTTGGCGGAGTGGGTTGGGGTCTGGCGGAGTGGATTTGGGTCTGGCGGAGTGGGTTCGGGTCTGGCGGAGTGGGTTAGGGTCTGGCGGAGTGGGTTTGTGTCTGTCGGAGTGGGTTCGGGTCTGGCGGAGTGGGTTCGGGACTGGCGGAGTGGGTTAGGGTCTGGCGGAGTGGGTTTGTGTCTGTCGGAGTGGGTTCGGGTCTGGCGGAGTGGGTTTGGGTGTGGCGGACTGGGTTCGGGTCTGGCGGAGTTCGTTCGGGTCTGGCGAAGTGGGTTAGGGTCTGGCGGAGTGGGTTTGGGTCTGTCGGAGTGGGTACGGGTCTGGCGGAGTGGGTTGGGGTCTGGCGGAGTGGGTTTGGGTCTGGCGGAGTGGGTTCGGGTCTGTCGGATTTGGTTCGGGTCTGGCGGAGTGGGTTCGGGTCTGGCGGAGTGGGTTAGGGTCTGGCGGAGTGGGTTTGGGTCTGTCGGAGTGGGTTCGGGTCTGGCGGAGTGGGTTAGGGTCTGGCGGAGTGTTTTCAGGTCTGTCGGAGTGGGTACGGGTCTGGCGGAGTGGGTTCGGGTCTGGCGGAGTGGGTTCGGGTCTGGCGGAGTGGGTTCGTGTCCGGCGGAATGGGTTCGGGTCTGGCGGAGTGGGTTTGGGTCTGGCGGAGTGGGTTTGGGTCTGGCGGAGTGGGTTGGTGTCTGGTGGAGTGGGTTTGGGTCTGGTGGAGTTGGTTTTGGCCTGGCGGAGTGGGTTTGGGTCTGGCGGAGTGGGTTTGGGTCTGGCGGAGTGGGTTTGGTTCTGGCGGAGTTGGTTCGGGTCCGGCGGAGTGGGTTTGGGTCTGGCGGAGTGGGTTCGGGTCTGGCGGAGTGGGTTCGTGTGTGGCGGAGTGGGTTCGGGTCTGGCGGAGAGGGTTCGGGTCTGGCGGAGTGGGTTCGGGTCTGGCGGAGTGGGTTCGGGTCTGGCGGAGTGGGTTCGTGTCTGGCGGAGTGGGTTCGGGTCTGGCGGAGTGGGTTTGGGTCTGGCGGAGTGGGTTTGGGTCTGGCGGAGTGGGTTGGTGTCTGGCGGAGTGGGTTGGGGTCTGGCGGAGTGGGTTCGGGTCTGGCGGAGTGGGTTGGGGTCTTGCGGAGTGGGTTCGGGTCTGGCGGAGTGGGTTCGGGTCTGGCGGAGTGGGTTCGGGTCTGGCGGAGTGGGTTTGGGTCTGGCGGAGTGGGTTCGGGTCTGTCGGTGTGGGTTCGGGTCTGGCGGAGTGGGTTCGGGTCTGGCGGAGTGGGTTCGGGTCTGGCGGAGTGGGTTCGGGTCTGACGGAGTTGGTTCGGGTCTGGCGGAGTGGGTTCGGGTCTGGCGGAGTGGGTTCGGCTCTGGCGCAGTGGGTTGGGGTCTGGCGGAGTGGGTTTGGGTCTGGCGGAGTGGGTTTGGGTCTGGCTGAGTGGGTTCGGGTCTGGCGGAGTGGGTTTGGGTCTGGCGGAGTGGGTTTGGGTCTGGCGGAGTGGGTTCGGGTCTGTCGGAGTGGGTTCGGGTCTGGCGGAGTGGGTTGTGGTCTGGCGGAGTGGGTTCGGGTCTGGCGGAGTGGGTTCGGGTCTGACGGAGTTGGTTCGGGTCTGGCGGAGTGGGTTCGGGTCTGGCGGAGTGGGTTCGGCTCTGGCGCAGTGGGTTCGGGTCTGGCGGAGTGGGTTTGGGTCTGGCGGAGTGGGTTTGGGTCTGGCAGAGTGGGTTCGGGTCTGGCGGAGTGGGTTTGGGTCTGGCGGAGTGGGTTTGGGTCTGGCGGAGTGGGTTCGGGTCTGTCGGAGTGGGTTCGGGTCTGGCGGAGTGGGTTGTGGTCTGGCGGAGTGGGTTCGGGTCTGGCGGAGTGGGTTCGGGTCTGGCGGAGTGGGTTTGGGTCTGGCAGAGAGGGTTTGGGTCCTGCGGAGTGGGTTTGGGTCTGGCGGAGTGGGTTTGGGTGTGGCGGACTGGGTTCAGGTCTGGCGGAGTGGGTTCGGGTCTGGAGGAGTGGGTTAGGGTCTGGCGGAGTGGGTTCGGGTCTGTCGGTGTGGGTTCGCGTCTGGCTGAGTGGGTTGGGGTCTGGCAGAGTGGGTTCGGGTCCGGCGGAGTGGGTTCAGGTCTGGCGGAGTGGGTTCGGGTCTGGCGCAGTGGGTTAGGGTCTGGCGGAGTGGGTTTGGGTCTGGTGGAGTGGGTTTGGGTCTGGCGGAGTGGGTTCGGGTCTGGCGGAGTGGGTTTGGGTCTGGCGGAGTGGGTTTGGGTCTGGCGGAGTGGGTTCGGGTCTGTCGGAGTGGGTTCGGGTCTGGCGGAGTGGGTTGTGGTCTGGCGGAGTGGGTTCGGGTTTGGCGGAGTGGGTTCGGGTCTGGCGGAGTGGGTTGGGGTCTGGCGGAGTGGGTTTGGGTCTGGCGGAGTGGGTTCGGGCCTAGCGGAGTGGGTTTGGGTGTGGCTGAATGGGTTCGGGTCTGGCGGAGTGCGTTCGGGTCTGGCGAAGTGGGTTAGGGTCTGGCGGAGTGGGTTTGGGTCTGTCGGAGTGGGTACGGGTCTGGCGGAGTGGGTTGGGGTCTGGCGGAGTGGGTTCGGGTCTGGCGGAGTGGGTTTGTGTCTGTCGGAGTGGGTTCGGGTCTGGCGGAGTGGGTTCGGGTCTGGCGGAGTGGGTTAGGGTCTGGCGGAGTGGGTTTGTGTCTGTCGGAGTGGGTTCGGGTCTGGCGGAGTGGGTTCGGGTCTGGGGGAGTTGGCTCGGGTCTGGCGGAGTGGGTTCGGGTCTGGCGGAGTGGGTTGGGGTCTGGCGGAGTGGATGTGGGTCTGGCGGAGTGGGTTCGGGTCTGGAGGAGTGGGTTCGGGTCTGGCGGAGTTGGTTCGGGTCTGGCGGAGTTGGTTCGGGTTTGGCGGAGTTGGTTCGGGTCTGGCGGAGTGTGTTCTGGTCTGGTGGAGTGGGTTCGGGTCTGGCGGAGTGGGTTCGGGTCTGGCGGATTAGGTTCGGGTCTGTCGGTGTGGGTTCGGGTCTGGCGGAGTGGGTTGTGGTCTGGCGGAGTGGGTTGGGGTCTGGCGGAGTGGGTTTGGGTCTGGTGGAGTTGGTTTGGGCCTGGCGAAGTGGGTTTGGGTCTGGCGGAGTGGGTTTGGGTCTGGCGGAGTGGGTTTGGTTCTGGCGGAGTTGGTTCGGGTCCGGCGGAGTGGGTTTGGGTCTGGCGGAGTGGGTTTGGGTCTGGCGGAGTGGGTTTGTGTGTGGCGGAGTGGGTTCGGGTCGGGCGGAGTGGGTTCGGGTCTGGCGGAGTGGGTTTGGGTTTGGCGGAGAGGGTTTGGGTCCTGCGGAGTGGGTTTGGGTCTGGCGGAGTGGGTTTGGGTCTGGCGGAGTGGGTTCGGGTCTGGCGGAGTGGGTTTGGGTCTGGCGGAGTGGGTTTGGGTCTGGCGCAGTGGGTTCGGGTCTGGCGGAGTGGGTTTGGGTCTGGCGGAGTGGGTTTGGGTCTGGCAGAGTGGGTTCGGGTCTGGCGGAGTGGGTTTGGGTCTGGCGGAGTGGGTTTGGGTCTGGCGGAGTGGGTTCGGGTCTGTCGGAGTGGGTTCGGGTCTGGCGGAGTGGGTTGTGGTCTGGCGGAGTGGGTTCGGGTCTGGCGGAGTGGGTTCGGGTCTGGTGGAGTGGGTTTGGGTCTGGCAGAGAGGGTTTGGGTCCTGCGGAGTGGGTTTGGGTCTGGCGGAGTGGGTTTGGCTGTGGCGGACTGGGTTCAGGTCTGGCGGAGTGGGTTCGGGTCTGGAGGAGTGGGTTAGGGTCTGGCGGAGTGGGTTCGGGTCTGTCGGTGTGGGTTCGCGTCTGGCTGAGTGTGTTGGGGTCTGGCAGAGTGGGTTCGGGTCCGGCGGAGTGGGTTCAGGTCTGGCGGAGTGGGTTCGGGTCTGGCGCAGTGGGTTAGGGTCTGGCGGAGTGGGTTTGGGTCTGGTGGAGTGGGTTTGGGTCTGGCGGAGTGGGTTCGGGTCTGGCGGAGTGGGTTTGGGTCTGGCGGAGTGGGTTTGGGTCTGGCGGAGTGGGTTCGGGTCTGTCGGAGTGGGTTCGGGTCTGGCGGAGTGGGTTGTGGTCTGGCGGAGTGGGTTCGGGTTTGGCGGAGTGGGTTCGGGTCTGGCGGAGTGGGTTGGGGTCTGGCGGAGTGGGTTTGGGTCTGGCGGAGTGGGTTCGGGTCTAGCGGAGTGGGTTTGGGTGTGGCTGAATGGGTTCGGGTCTGGCGGAGTGCGTTCGGGTCTGGCGAAGTGGGTTAGGGTCTGGCGGAGTGGGTTTGGGTCTGTCGGAGTGGGTACGGGTCTGGCGGAGTGGGTTGGGGTCTGGCGGAGTGGGTTCGGGTCTGGCGGAGTGGGTTCGGGTCTGTCGGAGTTGGTTCGGGTCTGGCGGAGTGGGTTCGGGTCTGGCGGAGTGGGTTAGGGTCTGGCGGAGTGGGTTCGGGTCTGTCGGAGTGGGTTCGGGTCTGGCGGAGTGGGTTGGGGTCTGGCGGAGTGGATTCGGGTCTGGCGGAGTGGGTTCGGGTCTGGCGGAGTGGGTTGGGGTCTGGCGGAGTGGATGTGGGTCTGGCGGAGTGGGTTCGGGTCTGGCGGAGTGGGTTAGGGTCTGGCGGAGTGGGTTTGTGTCTGTCGGAGTGGGTTCGGGTCTGGCGGAGTGGGTTCGGGTCTGGCGGAGTGGGTTAGGGTCTGGCGGAGTGGGTTTGTGTCTGTCGGAGTGGGTTCGGGTCTGGCGGAGTGGGTTCGGGTCTGGGGGAGTTGGCTCGGGTCTGGCGGAGTGGGTTCGGGTCTGGCGGAGTGGGTTTGGGTCTGGCGGAGTTGGTTCGGGTCCGGCGGAGTGGGTTTGGGTCTGGCGGAGTGGATTTGGGTCTGGCGGAGTGGGTTTGTGTGTGGCGGAGTGGGTTCGGGTCGGGCGGAGTGGGTTCGGGTCTGGCGGAGTGGGTTTGGGTTTGGCGGAGAGGGTTTGGGTCCTGCGGAGTGGGTTTGGGTCTGGCGGAGTGGGTTTGGGTCTGGCGGAGTGGGTTCGGGTCTGGCGGAGTGGGTTTGGGTCTGGCGGAGTGGGTTTGGGTCTGGCGGAGTGGGTCCGGGTCTGTCGGAGTGGGTTCGGGTCTGGCGGAGTGGGTTGTGGTCTGGCGGAGTGGGTTCGGGTTTGGCGGAGTGGGTTCGGGTCTGGCGGAGTGGGTTGGGGTCTGGCGGAGTGGGTTTGGGTCTGGCGGAGTGGGTTCGGGTCTAGCGGAGTGGGTTTGGGTGTGGCTGAATGGGTTCGGGTCTGGCGGAGTGCGTTCGGGTCTGGCGAAGTGGGTTAGGGTCTGGCGGAGTGGGTTTGGGTCTGTATGAGTGGGTACGGGTCTGGCGGAGTGGGTTGGGGTCTGGCGGAGTGGGTTGGGGTCTGGCGGAGTGGGTTCGGGTCTGTCGGAGTTGGTTCGGGTCTGGCGGAGTGGGTTCGGGTCTGGCGGAGTTGGCTCGGGTCTGGCGGAGTGGGTTCGGGTCTGGCAGAGTGGGTTCGGGACTGGCGGAGTGGTTTGGGTCTGGCGGAGTGGGTTCGGGTCTGGAGGAGTGGGTTCGGGTCTGGCGGAGTTGGTTCGGGTCTGGCGGAGTTGGTTCGGGTTTGGCGGAGTTGGTTCGGGTCTGGCGGAGTGTGTTCTGGTCTGGTGGAGTGGGTTCGGGTCTGGCGGAGTGGGTTCGGGTCTGACGGAGTAGGTTCGGGTCTGTCGGTGTGGGTTCGGGTCTGGCGGAGTGGGTTGTGGTCTGGCGGAGTGGGTTGGGGTCTGGCGGAGTGGGTTTGGGTCTGGTGGAGTTGGTTTGGGCCTGGCGAAGTGGGTTTGGGTCTGGCGGAGTGGGTTTGGGTCTGGCGGACTGGGTTTGGTTCTGGCGGAGTTGGTTCGGGTCCGGCGGAGTGGGTTTGGGTCTGGCGGAGTGGGTTTGGGTCTGGCGGAGTGGGTTTGTGTGTGGCGGAGTGGGTTCGGGTCGGGCGGAGTGGGTTCGGGTCTGGCGGAGTGGGTTTGGGTTTGGCGGAGAGGGTTTGGGTCCTGCGGAGTGGGTTTGGGTCTGGCGGAGTGGGTTTGGGTCTGGCGGAGTGGGTTTGGGTCTGGCGGAGTGGGTTAGGGTCTGGCGGAGTGGGTTCGGGTCTGTTGTTGTGGGTTCGGGTCTGGCGGAGTGGGTTGGGGTCTGGCGGAGTGGGTTCGGGTCTGGCGGAGTGGGTTCGGGTCTGACGGAGTTGGTTCGTGTCTGGCGGAGTGGGTTGGGGTCTGGCGGAGTGGGTTCGGCTCTGGCGCAGTGGGTTGGGGTCTGGCGGAGTGGGTTTGGGTCTGGCGGAGTGGGTTTTGGTCTGGCGGAGTGGGTTTGGGTCTGGCGGAGTGGGTTTGGGTCTGGCGGAGTGGGTTCGGGTCTGGCGGAGTGGGTTAGGGTCTGGTGGAGTGTTTTCGGGTCTGTCGGAGTGGGTACGGGTCTGGCGGAGTGGGTTGGGGTCTGGCGGAGTGGGTTCAGGTGTGGCGGAGTGGGTTCGGGTCTGGCGGAGTTGGTTCGTGTCTGGCGGAGTGGGTTTGGGTCTGGCGGAGTGGGTTCGGGTCTGGCGCAGTGGGTTTGGGTCTGGCGGAGTGGGTTCGGGTCTGGCGGAGTTGGGTCGGGTCTGGCGGAGTGGGATCGGGTCTGGCGGAGTGGGTTCGGGTCTGGCGCAGTGGGTTGGGGTCTGGCGGAGTGGGTTCGGGTCTGGCGGAGTGGTTTCGGGTCTGGCGGAGTGGGTTTGGGTCTGGCGGAAAGGGTTTGGGTCCTGCGGAGTGGGTTTGGGTCTGGCGGAGTGGGTTTGGGTGTGGCGGACTGTGTTCGGGTCTGGCGGAGTGGGTTCGGGTCTGGCGGAGTGGGTTCGGGTCTGACGGAGTGGGTTAGGGTCTGGCGGAGTGGGTTTGGGTCTGTCGGAGTGGGTTCGGGTCTGGCGGAGTGGGTTGGGGTCTGGCGGAGTGGGTTCGGGTCTGGCGGAGTGGGTTTGGGTCTTGCGGAGTGGGTTCGGGTCTGGCGGAGGGGGTTTGGGTCTGGCGGAGTGGGTTTGGGTCTGGCTGAGTGGGTTTGGGGCCTGACGGAGTGGGTTTGGGTCTGGCGGAGTGGCTTTGGGTCTGGCGGAGTGGGTTTGGGTCTGGTGGAGTGGGTTCGGGTCTGGCGGAGTGGGTTAGGGTCTGGCGGAGTGGGTTGGGGTCTGGCGGAGTGGGTTCGGGTCTGGCGGAGTGGGTTCGGGCCTGGCGGAGTGGGTTATGGTCTGGCGGAGTGGGTTCGGGTCTGTCGGAGTGGGTTCGGGTCTGGCGGAGTGGGTTCGGGTCTGGCGGAGTGGGTTGGGGTCTGGCGGAGTGGGTTCGGGTCTGGTGGAGTGGGTTTGGGACTGGCGGAGTGGGTTTGGGTCTTGCGGAGTGGGTTCGGGTCTGGCGGAGGGGGTTTGGGACTGGCGGAGTGGGTTTGGGTCTTGCGGAGTGGGTTCGGGTCTGGCGGAGGGGGTTTGGGTCTGGCGGAGTGGGTTCGGGCCTGGCGGAGTGGGTTATGGTCTGGCGCAGTGGGTTCGAGTCTGTCGAAGTGGGTTCGGGTCTGGCGGAGTGGGTTAGGGTCTGGCGGAGTGTTTTCGGGTCTGTCGGAGTGGGTACGGGTCTGGCGGAGTGGGTTGGGGTCTGGCGGAGTGGGTTTGGGTCTGGCGGAGTGGGTTCGGGTCTGGCGGAGTTGGGTCGGGTCTGGCGGAGTGGGTTCGGGTCTGGCGGTGTGGGTTCGGGTCTGGCGCAGTGGGTTGGGGTCTGGCGGAGTGGGTTCGGGTCTGGCGGAGTGGTTTCGGGTCTGGCGGAGTGGGTTTGGGTCTGGCGGAAAGGGTTTGGGTCCTGCGGAGTGGGTTTGGGTCTGGCGGAGTGGGTTTGGGTGTGGCGGACTGTGTTCGGGTCTGGCGGAGTGGGTTCGGGTCTGGCGGAGTGGGTTAGGGTCTGGCGGAGTGGGTTTGGGTCTGTCGGAGTGGGTTCGGGTCTGGCGGGGTGGGTTGGGGTCTGGCGGAGTGGGTTCGGGTCTCGTGGAGTGGGTTTGGGTCTGGCGGAGTGGGTTTGGGTCTTGCGGAGTGGGTTCGGGTCTGGCGGAGGGGGTTTGGGTCTGGCGGAGTCGGTTTGGGTCTGGCGGAGTGGGTTTGGGGCCTGACGGAGTGGGTTTGGGTCTGGCGGAGTGGGTTTGGGTCTGGCGGAGTGGGTTTGGGTCTGGTGGAGTGGGTTTGGGTCTGGCGGAGTAGGTTGGGGTCTGGCGGAGTGGGTTGGGGTCTGGCGGAGTGGGTTCGGGTCTGGCGGAGTGGGTTGGGGTATGGCGGAGTGGGTTGGGGTCTGGCGGATTGAGTTCGGGTCTGGCGGAGTTGGTTCGGGTCTGGCGGAGTGAGTTTGGGTCTGGCGGAGTGGGTTCGGGTCTGGCGGAGTGGGTTCGGGTCTGGCGGAGTGGGTTTGGGTCTGGCGGAGTGGGTTTGGGTCTGGCGGAGTGGGTTTGCGTCTGGCGGAGTGGGTTTCGGTCTGGCGGTGTGGGATAGGGTCTGGCGGAGTGGGTTCGGGTCGGTCGGTGTGTGTTCGGGTCTGGCGGAGTGGGTTGGGGTCTGGCGGAGTGGGTTCGGGTTTGGCGGAGTGGGTTCGGGTTTGGCGGAGTGGGTTCGGGTCTGGCGGAGTGGGTTTGGGTCTGGCGGAGTTGCTTCGGGTCTGGCGGAGTGGGTTCGGGTCTGGCGGAGTGGGTTCGGGTCTGGCGGAGTGGGTATGGGTCTGGCGGAGTGGGTTCGGGTCTGGCGGAGTGGGTTCGGGTCTGGCGGAGTGGGTTCGGATCTGGCGGGTAGGGTTGGGGCCTGGAGAAGTGGGTTTGGGTCTGTCGGAGTGGGTACGGGTCTGGCGGAGTGGGTTGGGGTCTGGCGGAGTGGGTTCGGGTCTGGCGGAGTGGGCTCGGGACTGGCGGAGTTGGTTCGGGTCTGGCGGAGTGGGTTCGGGTCTGGCGGAGTGGGTTCGGGTCTGGCGCAGTGGGTTGGGGTCTGGTGGAGTGGGTTCGGGTCTGGCGGAGTGGGTTTGGGTGTGGCGGTCTGGGTTCGGGTCTGGCGGAGTGGGTTCGGGTCTGGCAGAGTGGGTTAGGGTCTGGCGGAGTGGGTTCGGGTCTGTCGGAGTGGGTACGGGTCTGGCGGAGTGGGTTTGGGTCTGGCAGAGTGGGTTTGGGTCTGGCGGAGTGGGTTTGGGTGTGGCGGACTGTGTTCGGGTCTGGCGGAGTGGGTTCGGGTCTGGCGGAGTGGGTTAGGGTCTGGCGGAGTGGGTACGGGTCTGTCGGAGTGGGTTGGGGTCTGGCGGAGTGGGTTGGGGTCTGGCGGCGTGGGTTCGGGTTTGGCGGAGTGGGTTGGGGTCTGGCGGAGTGGGTTTGGGTCTTGCGGAGTGGGTTCGGGTCTGGCGGAGGGGGTTTGGGTCTGGCGGAGTCGGTTTGGGTCTGGCAGAGTGGGTTTGGGGCCTGACGGAGTGGGTTTGGGTCTGGCGGTGTGGGTTTGGGTCTGGCGGAGTGGGTTTGGGTCTGGTGGAGTGGGTTTGGGTCTGGCGGAGTGGGTTGGGGTCTGGCGGAGTGGGTTGGGGTCTGGCGGAGTGGGTTCGGGTCTGGCGGAGTGGGTTCGGGACTGGCGGAGTTGGTTCGGGTCTGGCGGAGTGGGTTTGGGTCTGGCGGAGTTGCTTCGGGTCTGGCGGAGTGGGTTCGGGTCTGGCGGAGTGGGTTCGGGTCTGGCGGAGTGGGTATGGGTCTGGCGGAGTGGGTTCGGGTCTGGCGGAGTGGGTTCGGGTCTGGCGGAGTGGGTTCGGATCTGGCGGGTAGGGTTGGGGCCTGGAGAAGTGGGTTCGGGTCTGTCGGAGTGGGTACGGGTCTGGCGGAGTGGGTTGGGGTCTGGCGGAGTGGGTTCGGGTCTGGCGGAGAGGGTTCGGGACTGGCGGAGTTGGTTCGGGTCTGGCAGAGTGGGTTCGGGTCTGGCGGAGTGGGTTCGGGTCTGGCGCAGTGGGTTGGGGTCTGGCGGAGTGGGTTCGGGTCTGGTGGAGTGGGTTTGGGTCTGGCGGAGTGGGTTTGGGTCTTGCGGAGTGGGTTCGGGTCTGACGGAGGGGGTTTGGGTCTGGCGGAGTCGGTTTGGGTCTGGAGGAGTGGGTTTGGGGCCTGACGGAGAGGGTTTGGGTCTGGCGGAGTGGGTTTGGGTCTGGCGGAGTGGGTTTGGGTCTGGTGGAGTGGGTTTGGGTCTGGCGGAGTGGGTTGGGGTCTGGCGGAGTGGGTTGGGGTCTGGCGGAGTGGGTTGGGGTCTGGCGGAGTGGGTTCGGGCCTGGCGGAGTGGGTTATGGTCTGGCGGAGTGGGTTCGGGTCTGTCGGAGTGGGTTCGGGTCTGGCGGAGTGGGTTCGGGTCTGGCGGAGTGGGTTCCGGTCTGGCGGAGTGGGTTATGGTCTGGCGCAGTGGGTTCGAGTCTGTCGAAGTGGGTTCGGGTCTGGCGGAGTGGGTTAGGGTCTGGCGGAGTGTTTTCGGGTCTGTCGGAGTGGGTACGGGTCTGGCGGAGTGGGTGGGGTCTGGCGGAGTGGGTTTGGGTCTGGCGGAGTGGGTTCGGGTCTGGCGGAGTTGGGTCGGGTCTGGCGGAGTGGGTTCGGGTCTGGCGGAGTGGGTTTGGGTCTGGCGGAAAGGGTTTGGGTCCTGCGGAGTGGGTTTGGGTCTGGCGGAGTGGGTTTGGGTGTGGCGGACTGTGTTCGGGTCTGGCGGAGTGGGTTCGGGTCTGGCGGAGTGGGTTAGGGTCTGGCGGAGTGGGTTTGGGTCTGTCGGAGTGGGTTCGGGTCTGGCGGAGTGGGTTGGGGTCTGGCGGAGTGGGTTCTGGTCTGGTGGAGCGGGTTTGGGTCTGGCGGAGTGGGTTTGGGTCTTGCGGAGTGGGTTCGGGTCTGGCGGAGGGGGTTTGGGTCTGGCGGAGTCGGTTTGGGTCTGGCGGAGTGGGTTTGGGGCCTGACGGAGTGGGTTTGGGTCTGGCGGAGTGGGTTTGGGTCTGGCGGAGTGGGTTTGGGTCTGGTGTAGAGGGTTTGGGTCTGGCGGAGTGGGTTGGGGTCTGGCGGAGTGGGTTGGGGTCTGGCGGAGTGGGTTCGGGTCTGGTGGAGTGGGTTCGGGCCTGGCGGAGTGGGTTATGGTCTGGCGGAGTGGGTTCGGGTCTGTCGGAGTGGGTTCGGGTCTGGCGGAGTGGGTTGGGGTATGGCGGAGTGGGTTGGGGTCTGGCGGAGTGAGTTCGGGTCTGGCGGAGTTGGTTCGGGTCTGGCGGAGTGGGTTCGGGTCTGGCGGAGTGGGTTCGGGTCTCGCGGAGTGGGTTTGGGTCTGGCGGAGTGGGTTTGCGTCTGGCGGAGTGGGTTTCGGTCTGGCGGTGTGGGATAGGGTCTGGCGGAGTGGGTTCGGGTCGGTCGGAGTGTGTTCGGGTCTGGCGGAGTGGGTTGGGGTCTGGCGGAGTGGGTTCGGGTTTGGCGGAGTGGGTTCGGGTTTGGCGGAGTGGGTTCGGGTCTGGCGGAGTGGGTTTGGGTCTGGCGGAGTTGCTTCGGGTCTGGCGGAGTGGGTTCGGGTCTGGCGGAGTGGGTTCGGGTCTGGCGGAGTGGGTATGGGTCTGGCGGAGTGGGTTCGGGTCTGGCGGAGTGGGTTCGGGTCTGGCGGAGTGGGTTCGGATCTGGCGGGTAGGATTGGGGCCTGGAGAAGTGGGTTCGGGTCTGTCGGAGTGGGTACGGGACTGGCGGAGTGGGTTGGGGTCTGGCGGAGTGGGTTCGGGTCTGGCGGAGTGGGTTCGGGACTGGCGGAGTTGGTTCGGGTCTGGCGGAGTGGGTTCGGGTCTGGCGGAGTGGGTTCGGGTCTGGCGCAGTGGGTTGGGGTCTGGCGGAGTGGGTTCGGGTCTGGCGGAGTGGTTTTGGGTCTGGCGGAGTGGGTTTGGGTCTGGCGGAGAGGGTTTGGGTCCTGCGTAGTGGGTTTGCATCTGGCGGAGTGGGTTTGGGTGTGGCGGTCTGGGTTCGGGTCTGGCGGAGTGGGTTCGGGTCTGGCGGAGTGGGTTAGGGTCTGGCGGAGTGGGTTCGGGTCTGTCGGAGTGGGTTCGGGTCTGGCGGAGTGGGTTGGGGTCTGGCGGAGTGGGTTTGGGTCTGGCGGAGTGGGTTCGGGTCTGGCGGAGTTGGGTCGGGTCTGGCGGAGTAGGTTCGGGTCTGGCGGAGTGGGTTCGGGTCTGGCGCAGTGCGTTGGGGCCTGTCGGAGTGGGTTCGGGTCTGGCGGAGTGGTTTCGGGTCTGGCGGAGTGGGTTTGGGTCTGGCGGAGACGGTTTGGGTCCTGCGGAGTGGATTTGGGTCTGGCGGAGTGGGTTTGGGTGTGGCGGACTGTGTTCGGGTCTGGCGGAGTGGGTTCGGGTCTGGCGGAGTGGGTTAGGGTCTGGCGGAGTGGGTTTGGGTCTGTCGGAGTGGGTTCGGGTCTGGCGGAGTGGGTTGGGGTCTGGCGGAGTGGGTTCGGGTCTGGCGGAGTGGGTTGGGGTCTGGCGGAGTGGGTTTGGGTCTTGCGGAGTGGGTTCGGGTCTGGCGGAGGGGGTTTGGGTCTGGCGGAGTCGGTTTTGGTCTAGCAGAGTGGGTTTGGGGCCTGGCGGAGTGGGTTTGGGTCTGGCGGTGTGGGTTTGGGTCTGGCGGAGTGGGTTTGGGGCTGATGGTGTGGGTTTGGGTCTGGCGGAGTGGGTTGGGGTCTGGCGGAGTGGGTTGGGGTCTGGCGGAGTGTGTTCGGGTCTGGCGGATTGGGTTCGGGCCTGGCGGAGTGGGTAATGGTCTGGCGGAGTGGGTTCGAGTCTGTCGGAGTGGATTCGGGTCTGGCGGAGTGGGTTGGGGTTTGGCGGAGTGGGTTGGCCACTGGCGGAGTGAGTTCGTGTCTGGCGGAATTGGTTCGGGTCTGGCGGAGTGGGTTCGGGTCTGGCGGAGTGGGTTCGGGACTGGCGGAGTGGGTTCGGGTCTGGCGGAGTGGGTTTGGGTCTGGCGGAGTGGGTTTGGGCCTGGCGGAGTGGGTTTGCGTCTGGCGGGGTGGGTTTGGGTCTGGCGGTGTGGGATAGGGTCTGGCGGAGTGGGTTCGGGTCGGTCGGAGTGTGTTCGGGTCTGGCGGAGTGGGTTGGGGTCTGGCGGAGTGGGTTCGGATTTGGCGGAGTGGGTTCGGGTTTGGCGGAGTGGGTTCGGGTCTGGCGGAGTGGGTTTGGGTCTGGCGGAGTTGCTTCGGGTCTGGCGGAGTGGGTTCGGGTCTGGCGGAGTGGGTTCGGGTGTGGCGGAGTGGGTATGGGTCTGGCGGAGTGGGTTCGGGTCTGGCAGAGTGGGTTCGGGTCTGGCGGAGTGGGTTCGGATCTGGCGGGTAGGGTTGGGGCCTGGAGAAGAGGGTTCGGGTCTGTCGGAGTGGGTACGGGTCTGGCGGAGTGGGTTGGGGTCTGGCGGAGTGGGTTCGGGTCTGGCGGAGTGGGTTCGGGACTGGCGGAGTTGGTTCGGGTCTGGCGGAGTGGGTTCGGGTCTGGCGGAGTGGGTTCGGGCCTGGCACAGTGGGTTGGGGTCTGGCGGAGTGGGTTCGGGTCTGGCGGAGTGGTTTTGGGTCTGGTGGAGTGGGTTTGGGTCTGGCGGAGAGGGTTTGGGTCCTGCGCAGTGGGTTTGCGTCTGGCGGAGTGGGTTTGGGTGTGGCGGTCTGGGTTCGGGTCTGGCGGAGTGGGTTCGGGTCTGGCGGAGTGGGTTAGGGTCTGGCGGAGTGGGTTCGGGTCTGTCGGAGTGGGTTTGGGTCTGGCGGAGTGGGTTGGGGTCTGGCAGAGTGGGTTTGTGTCTGGCGGAGTGGGTTTGGGTCTGGCGGAGTGGGTTTGGGTGTGGCGGACTGGGTTCAGGTCTGGCGGAGTGGGTTCGGGTCTGGCGGAGTGGGTTAGGGTCTGGCGGAGTGTTTTCGGGTCTGTCGGAGTGGGTCCGGGTCTGGCGGAGTGGGTTGGGGTCTGGCGGAGTGGGTTCGGGTCTGGCGGAGTGGGTTCGGGTCTGGCGGAGTTGGTTCGGGTCTGGCGGAGTGGGTTCGGGTCTGGCGGAGTGGGTTCGGGTCTGGCGCAGTGGGTTGGGGTCTGGCGGAGTGGGTTCGGGTCTGGCGGAGTGGTTTCGGGTCTGGCGGAGTGGGTTTGGTTCTGGCGGAGTGGGTTGGGGTCTGGCGGAGTGGGTTTGGGTCTGGCGGAGTGGTTGGGGTCTGGTGGAGTGCGTTTGGGTCTTGCGGAGTGGGTTCGGGTCTGGCGGAGGGGGTTTGGGTCTGGCGGAGTGGGTTTGGGTCTGGCGGAGTCCGTTTGGGGCCTGACGGAGTGGGTTTGGGTCTGGCGGAGTGGGTTTGGGTCTGGCGGAGTGGGTTTGGGTCTGGCGGAGTGGGTTTGGGTCTGGCGGAGTGGGTTGGGGTCTGGCGGAGTGGGTTGGGGTCTGGCGGAGTGGGTTCGGGTCTGGCGGAGTGGGTTCGGGTCTGGCGGAGTGGGTTATGGTCTGGCGGAGTGGGTTCGAGTCTGTCGGAGTGGGTTCGGGTCTGGCGGAGTGGGTTCGGGTCTAGCGGAGTGGGTTCGGGTCTGGCGGAGTGGGTTTGGGTCTGGCGGAGTGGTTTTGGGTCTGGCGGAGTGGGTTTGCGTCCGGCGGAGTGGGTTTGGGTCTGCGGTGTGGGATAGGGTCTGGCGGAATGGGTTTGGGTCGGTCGGAGTGTGTTCGGGTCTGGCGGAGTGGGTTGGGGTCTGGCGGAGTGGGTTCGGGTTTGGCGGAGTGGGTTCGGGTTTGGCGGAGTGGGTTCGGGTCTCGCGGAGTGGGTTTGGGTCTGGCGGAGTTGCTTCGGGTCTGGCGGAGTGGGTTCGGGTCTGGCGGAGTGGGTTCGGGTCTGGCGGAGTGGGTTCGTGTCTGGCGGAGTGGGTTCGGGTCTGGCGGAGTTGGTTCGGGTCTGGCGGAGTGGGTACGGATCTGTCGGGTAGGGTTGGGGCCTGGAGGAGTGGGTTCGGGTCTGGCGGAGTGGGTTCGGGTCTGTCGGTGTGGGTTCGGGTCTGGCGGAGTGGGTTGTGGTCTGGCGGAGTTGGTTCGGGAATGGCGGAGTGGGTTTGGTTCTGGCGGAGTGGGTTTGGGTCTGGCGGAGTGGGTTTGGGTCTGGCGGAGTGGGTTTGGGTCTGGCGGAGTTGGTTTGGGCCTGGCGGAGTGGGTTTGGGTCAGGCGGAGTGGGTTTGGGTCTGGCGGAGTGGGTTTGGGTCTGGCGGAGTTGGTTTGGGCCTGGCGGAGTGGGTTTCGGTCTATCGGAGTGGGTTTGGGTCTGTCGGAGTGGGTTTGGGTCTACCGGAGTGGGTTTGGGTCTGGCGGAGTTGGTTCGGGTCTGGCGGAGTGGGTTTGGGCCTGGCGGAGTGGGTTCGGGTCTGGCGGATTGGGTTAGGGTCTAGCGGAGTGGGTTCGGGTCTGGCGGAGTGGGTTCGGGTCTGGCGGAGTGGGTTCGGATCTGGCGGAGAGGGTTCGGGTCTGGCGGAGTGGATTCGGGTCTGGCGGAGTGGGTTTGGGTCTGGCGGAGTTGCTTCCGGTCTGGCGGAGTGGGTTCGGGTCTGGCGGAGTGGGTTCGGGTCTGGCGGAGTGGGTTTGGGTCTGGCGGAGTGGGTTCGGGTCTGGCGGAGTGGGTTCGGGTCTGGCGGAGTGGGTTCGGATCTGGCGGGTAGGGTTGGGGCCTGGAGGAGTGGGTTTGGGTCTGGCGGAGTGGGTTGGGGTCTGGCGGAGTGGGTTTTGATCTGGCGGAGTGGGTTGGGGTCTGGCGGAGTGGGTTCGGGTCTGGCGGAGTGGGTTCGGTTCTGGTGGAGTTGGTTCGGGTCTGACGGAGTGGGTTCGGGTCTCGCGGAGTGGGTTCGGGTCTGGCGCAGTGGGTTGGGGTCTGGCGGAGTGGGTTCGGGTCTGGCGGAGTGGTTTCGGGTCTGGCGGAGTGGGTTTGGGTCTGGCGGAGAGGGTTTGGGTCCGGAGTGGGTTTGGGTCTGGAGGAGTGGGTTTGGGTTTAGCGGACTGGGTTCGGGTCTGGCGGAGTGGGTTCGGGTCTGGTGGAGTGGGTTAGGGTCTGGCGGAGTGGGTTCAGGTCTGTCGGAGTGGGTTCGGGTCTGGCGGAGTGGGTTCGGGTCTGGCGGAGTGGGTTTGGGTCTGGCGGAGTGGGTTAGGGTCTGGCGGAGTGGGTTTGGGTGTGGCGTACAGGGTTCGGGCCTGGCGGAGTGGGTTCGGGTCTGGCGGAGTGGGTTCGGGTCTGGCGGAGTGGGTTTGAGTCCTGCGGAGTGGGTTTGGGTCTGGCGGGGTGGGTTTGGGTGTGGCGGACTGGGTTCGGGTCTGGCGGAGTGGGTTCGGGTCTGGCGGAGTTGGTTAGGGTCTGGCGGAGTGGGTTCGGGTCTGTCGGAGTTGGTTTGGGCCTGGCGGAGTGGGTTTGGGTCAGGCGGAGTGGGTTTGGGTCTGGCGGAGTGGGTTTGGGTCTGGCGGAGTTGGTTTGGGCCTGGCGGAGTGGGTTTCGGTCTATCGGAGTGGGTTTGGGTCTGTCGGAGTGGGTTTGGGTCTACCGGAGTGGGTTTGGGTCTGGCGGAGTTGGTTCGGGTCTGGCGGAGTGGGTTTGGGCCTGGCGGAGTGGGTTCGGGTCTGGCGGATTGGGTTAGGGTCTAGCGGAGTGGGTTCGGGTCTGGCGGAGTGGGTTCGGGTCTGGCGGAGTGGGTTCGGATCTGGCGGAGAGGGTTCGGGTCTGGCGGAGCGGGTTCGGGTCTGGCGGAGTGGGTTTGGGTCTGGCGGAGTTGCTTCAGGTCTGGCGGAGTGGGTTCGGGTCTGGCTGAGTGGGTTCGGGTCTGGCGGAGTGGGTTTGGGTCTGGCGGAGTGGGTTCGGGTCTGGCGGAGTGGGTTCGGGTCTGGCGGAGTGGGTTCGGATCTGGCGGGTAGGGTTGGGGCCTGGAGGAGTGGGTTTGGGTCTGGCGGAGTGGGTTGGGGTCTGGCGGAGTGGGTTTTGATCTGGCGGAGTGGGTTGGGGTCTGGCGGAGTGGGTTCGGGTCTGGCGGAGTGGGTTCGGTTCTGGTGGAGTTGGTTCGGGTCTGACGGAGTGGGTTCGGGTCTCGCGGAGTGGGTTCGGGTCTGGCGCAGTGGGTTGGGGTCTGGCGGAGTGGGTTCGGGTCTGGCGGAGTGGTTTCGGGTCTGGCGGAGTGGGTTTGGGTCTGGCGGAGAGGGTTTGGGTCCGGAGTGGGTTTGGGTCTGGAGGAGTGGGTTTGGGTTTAGCGGACTGGGTTCGGGTCTGGCGGAGTGGGTTCGGGTCTGGTGGAGTGGGTTAGGGTCTGGCGGAGTGGGTTCAGGTCTGTCGGAGTGGGTTCGGGTCTGGCGGAGTGGGTTCGGGTCTGGCGGAGTGGGTTTGGGTCTGGCGGAGTGGGTTAGGGTCTGGCGGAGTGGGTTTGGGTGTGGCGTACAGGGTTCGGGCCTGGCGGAGTGGGTTCGGGTCTGGCGGAGTGGGTTTGAGTCCTGCGGAGTGGGTTTGGGTCTGGCGGAGTGGGTTTGGGTGTGGCGGACTGGGTTCGGGTCTGGCGGAGTGGGTTCGGGTCTGGCGGAGTGGGTTAGGGTCTGGCGGAGTGGGTTCGGGTCCGTCGGAGTGGGTTCGGGTCTGGCGGAGTGGGTTGGGGTCTGGCGGAGTGGGTTCGGGTCTGGCGGAGTGGGTTGGGGTCTGGCGGAGTGGGTTTGGGTCTGGCGGAGTGGGTTCGGGTCTGGCGGATTGGGTTAGGGTCCAACGGAGTGGGTTCGGGTCTGACGGAGTGGGTCCGGGACTGGCGGAGTGGGTTCGGATCTGGCGGAGAGGGTTCGGGTCTGGCGGAGTGGGTTCGGGTCTGGTGGAGTGGGTTTGGGTCTGGCGGAGTTGCTTCGGGTCTGGCGGAGTGGGTTCGGCTCTGGCGCAGTGGGTTCGGGTCTGGCGGAGTGGGTTTGGGTCTGACGGAGTGGGTTCGGGTCTGGCGGAGTGGGTTCGGATCTGGCAGAGTGGGTTCGGATCTGGCGGGTAGGGTTGGGGCCTGGAGGAGTGGGTTCGGGTTTGTCGGAGTGGGTACGGGACTGGCAGAGTGGGTTCGGGTCTGGCGGAGTGGGTTCGGGTCTGGCGGAGTAGGTTCGGGTCTGGCGGAGTGGGTTCGGGACTGGCGGATTGGGTTCGGGCCTGGCGGAGTGGGTAATGGTCTGGCGGAGTGGGTTCGAGTCTGTCGGAGTGGATTCGGGTCTGGCGGAGTGGGTTGGGGTTTGGCGGAGTGGGTTGGCCACTGGCGGAGTGAGTTCGTGTCTGGCGGAATTGGTTCGGGTCTGGCGGAGTGGGTTCGGGTCTGGCGGAGTGGGTTCGGGACTGGCGGAGTGGGTTCGGGTCTGGCGGAGTGGGTTTGGGTCTGGCGGAGTGGGTTTGGGTCTGGCGGAGTGGGTTTGCGTCTGGCGGGGTGGGTTTGGGTCTGGCGGTGTGGGATAGGGTCTGGCGGAGTGGGTTCGGGTCGGTCGGAGTGTGTTCGGGTCTGGCGGAGTGGGTTGGGGTCTGGCGGAGTGGGTTCGGATTTGGCGGAGTGGGTTCGGGTTTGGCGGAGTGGGTTCGGGTCTGGCGGAGTGGGTTTGGGTCTGGCGGAGTTGCTTCGGGTCTGGCGGAGTGGGTTCGGGTCTGGCGGAGTGGGTTCGGGTCTGGCGGAGTGGGTATGGGTCTGGCGGAGTGGGTTCGGGTCTGGCAGAGTGGGTTCGGGTCTGGCGGAGTGGGTTCGGATCTGGCGGGTAGGGTTGGGGCCTGGAGAAGAGGGTTCGGGTCTGTCGGAGTGGGTACGGGTCTGGCGGAGTGGGTTGGGGTCTGGCGGAGTGGGTTCGGGTCTGGCGGAGTGGGTTCGGGACTGGCGGAGTTGGTTCGGGTCTGGCGGAGTGGGTTCGGGTCTGGCGGAGTGGGTTCGGGCCTGGCACAGTGGGTTGGGGTCTGGCGGAGTGGGTTCGGGTCTGGCGGAGTGGTTTTGGGTCTGGTGGAGTGGGTTTGGGTCTGGCGGAGAGGGTTTGGGTCCTGCGCAGTGGGTTTGCGTCTGGCGGAGTGGGTTTGGGTGTGGCGGTCTGGGTTCGGGTCTGGCGGAGTGGGTTCGGGTCTGGCGGAGTGGGTTAGGGTCTGGCGGAGTGGGTTCGGGTCTGTCGGAGTGGGTTTGGGTCTGGCGGAGTGGGTTGGGGTCTGGCGGAGTGGGTTTGTGTCTGGCGGAGTGGGTTTGGGTCTGGCGGAGTGGGTTTGGGTGTGGCGGACTGGGTTCAGGTCTGGCGGAGTGGGTTCGGGTCTGGCGGAGTGGGTTAGGGTCTGGCGGAGTGTTTTCGGGTCTGTCGGAGTGGGTACGGGTCTGGCGGAGTGGGTTGGGGTCTGGCGGAGTGGGTTCGGGTCTGGCGGAGTGGGTTCGGGTCTGGCGGAGTTGGTTCGGGTCTGGCGGAGTGGGTTCGGGTCTGGCGGAGTGGGTTCGGGTATGGCGCAGTGGGTTGGGGTCTGGCGGAGTGGGTTCGGGTCTGGCGGAGTGGTTTCGGGTCTGGCGGAGTGGGTTTGGTTCTGGCGGAGTGGGTTGGGGTCTGGCGGAGTGGGTTCGGGTCTGGCGGAGTGGTTGGGGCCTGACGGAGTGGGTTTGGGTCTTGCGGAGTGGGTTTGGGTCTGGCGGAGTGGGTTTGGGTCTGGCGGAGTGGGTTTGGGTCTGGCGGAGTGGGTTGGGGTCTGGCGGAGTGGGTTGGGGTCTGGCGGAGTGGGTTCGGGTCTGGCGGAGTGGGTTCGGGTCTGGCGGAGTGGGTTATGGTCTGGCGGAGTGGGTTCGAGTCTGTCGGAGTGGGTTCGGGTCTGGCGGAGTGGGTTCGGGTCTAGCGGAGTGGGTTCGGGTCTGGCGGAGTGGGTTTGGGTCTGGCGGAGTGGTTTTGGGTCTGGCGGAGTGGGTTTGCGTCCGGCGGAGTGGGTTTGGGTCTGCGGTGTGGGATAGGGTCTGGCGGAATGGGTTTGGGTCGGTCGGAGTGTGTTCGGGTCTGGCGGAGTGGTTTGGGGTCTGGCGGAGTGGGTTCGGGTTTGGCGGAGTGGGTTCGGGTTTGGCGGAGTGGGTTCGGGTCTCGCGGAGTGGGTTTGGGTCTGGCGGAGTTGCTTCGGGTCTGGCGGAGTGGGTTCGGGTCTGGCGGAGTGGGTTCGGGTCTGGCGGAGTGGGTTCGTGTCTGGCGGAGTGGGTTCGGGTCTGGCGGAGTTGGTTCGGGTCTGGCGGAGTGGGTACGGATCTGTCGGGTAGGGTTGGGGCCTGGAGGAGTGGGTTCGGGTCTGGCGGAGTGGGTTCGGGTCTGTCGGTGTGGGTTCGGGTCTGGCGGAGTGGGTTGTGGTCTGGCGGAGTTGGTTCGGGACTGGCGGAGTGGGTTTGGTTCTGGCGGAGTGGGTTTGGGTCTGGCGGAGTGGGTTTGGGTCTGGCGGAGTGGGTTTGGGTCTGGTGGAGTGGGTTTGGGTCTGGCGGAGTGGGTTTGGGTCTGGCGGAGTTGGTTTGGGCCTGGCGGAGTGGGTTTGGGTCAGGCGGAGTGGGTTTGGGTCTGGCGGAGTGGGTTTGGGTCTGGCGGAGTTGGTTTGGGCCTGGCGGAGTGGGTTTTGGTCTATCGGAGTGGGTTTGGGTCTGTCGGAGTGGGTTTGGGTCTACCGGAGTGGGTTTGGGTCTGGCGGAGTTGGTTCGGGTCTGGCGGAGTGGGTTTGGGCCTGGCGGAGTGGGTTCGGGTCTGGCGGATTGGGTTAGGGTCTAGCGGAGTGGGTTCGGGTCTGGCGGAGTGGGTTCGGGTCTGGCGGAGTGGGTTCGGATCTGGCGGAGAGGGTTCGGGTCTGGCGGAGCGGGTTCGGGTCTGGCGGAGTGGGTTTGGGTCTGGCGGAGTTGCTTCAGGTCTGGCGGAGTGGGTTTGGGTCTGGCGGAGTGGGTTCGGGTCTGGCGGAGTGGGTTTGGGTCTGGCGGAGTGGGTTCGGGTCTGGCGGAGTGGGTTCGGGTCTGGCGGAGTGGGTTCGGATCTGGCGGGTAGGGTTGGGGCCTGGAGGAGTGGGTTTGGGTCTGGCGGAGTGGGTTGGGGTCTGGCGGAGTGGGTTTTGATCTGGCGGAGTGGGTTGGGGTCTGGCGGAGTGGGTTCGGGTCTGGCGGAGTGGGTTCGGTTCTGGTGGAGTTGGTTCGGGTCTGACGGAGTGGGTTCGGGTCTCGCGGAGTGGGTTCGGGTCTGGCGCAGTGGGTTGGGGTCTGGCGGAGTGGGTTCGGGTCTGGCGGAGTGGTTTCGGGTCTGGCGGAGTGGGTTTGGGTCTGGCGGAGAGGGTTTGGGTCCGGAGTGGGTTTGGGTCTGGAGGAGTGGGTTTGGGTTTAGCGGACTGGGTTCGGGTCTGGCGGAGTGGGTTCGGGTCTGGTGGAGTGGGTTAGGGTCTGGCGGAGTGGGTTCAGGTCTGTCGGAGTGGGTTCGGGTCTGGCGGAGTGGGTTCGGGTCTGGCGGAGTGGGTTTGGGTCTGGCGGAGTGGGTTAGGGTCTGGCGGAGTGGGTTTGGGTGTGGCGTACAGGGTTCGGGCCTGGCGGAGTGGGTTCGGGTCTGGCGGAGTGGGTTCGGGTCTGGCGGAGTGGGTTTGAGTCCTGCGGAGTGGGTTTGGGTCTGGCGGAGTGGGTTTGGGTGTGGCGGACTGGGTTCGGGTCTGGCGGAGTGGGTTCGGGTCTGGCGGAGTGGGTTAGGGTCTGGCGGAGTGGGTTCGGGTCTGTCGGAGTTGGTTTGGGCCTGTCGGAGTGGGTTTGGGTCAGGCGGAGTGGGTTTGGGTCTGGCGGAGTGGGTTTGGGTCTGGCGGAGTTGGTTTGGGCCTGGCGGAGTGGGTTTCGGTCTATCGGAGTGGGTTTGGGTCTGTCGGAGTGGGTTTGGGTCTACCGGAGTGGGTTTGGGTCTGGCGGAGTTGGTTCGGGTCTGGCGGAGTGGGTTTGGGCCTGGCGGAGTGGGTTCGGGTCTGGCGGATTGGGTTAGGGTCTAGCGGAGTGGGTTCGGGTCTGGCGGAGTGGGTTCGGGTCTGGCGGAGTGGGTTCGGATCTGGCGGAGAGGGTTCGGGTCTGGCGGAGCGGGTTCGGGTCTGGCGGAGTGGGTTTGGGTCTGGCGGAGTTGCTTCAGGTCTGGCGGAGTGGGTTCGGGTCTGGCGGAGTGGGTTTGGGTCTGGCGGAGTGGGTTTGGGTCTGGCGGAGTGGGTTCGGGTCTGGCGGAGTGGGTTCGGGTCTGGCGGAGTGGGTTCGGATCTGGCGGGTAGGGTTGATGCCTGGAGGAGTGGGTTTGGGTCTGGCGGAGTGGGTTGGGGTCTGGCGAAGTGGGTTTTGATCTGGCGGAGTGGGTTGGGGTCTGGCGGAGTGGGTTCGGGTCTGGCGGAGTGGGTTCGGTTCTGGTGGAGTTGGTTCGGGTCTGACGGAGTGGGTTCGGGTCTCGCGGAGTGGGTTCGGGTCTGGCGCAGTGGGTTGGGGTCTGGCGAAGTGGGTTCGGGTCTGGCGGAGTGGTTTCGGGTCTGGCGGAGTGGGTTTGGGTCTGGCGGAGAGGGTTTGGGTCCGGAGTGGGTTTGGGTCTGGAGGAGTGGGTTTGGGTTTAGCGGACTGGGTTCGGGTCTGGCGGAGTGGGTTCGGGTCTGGTGGAGTGGGTTAGGGTCTGGCGGAGTGGGTTCAGGTCTGTCGGAGTGGGTTCGGGTCTGGCGGAGTGGGTTCGGGTCTGGCGGAGTGGGTTTGGGTCTGGCGGAGTGGGTTAGGGTCTGGCGGAGTGGGTTTGGGTGTGGCGTACAGGGTTCGGGCCTGGCGGAGTGGGTTCGGGTCTGGCGGAGTGGGTTTGAGTCCTGCGGAGTGGGTTTGGGTCTGGCGGAGTGGGTTTGGGTGTGGCGGACTGGGTTCGGGTCTGGCGGAGTGGGTTCGGGTCTGGCGGAGTGGGTTAGGGTCTGGCGGAGTGGGTTCGGGTCCGTCGGAGTGGGTTCGGGTGTGGCGGAGTGGGTTGGGGTCTGGCGGAGTGGGTTCGGGTCTGGCGGAGTGGGTTGGGGTCTGGCGGAGTGGGTTTGGGTCTGGCGGAGTGGGTTCGGGTCTGGCGGATTGGGTTAGGGTCTAACGGAGTGGGTTCGGGTCTGACGGAGTGGGTCCGGGACTGGCGGAGTGGGTTCGGATCTGGCGGAGAGGGTTCGGGTCTGGCGGAGTGGGTTCGGGTCTGGTGGAGTGGGTTTGGGTCTGGCGGAGTTGCTTCGGGTCTGGCGGAGTGGGTTCGGCTCTGGCGCAGTGGGTTCGGGTCTGGCGGAGTGGGTTTGGGTCTGACGGAGTGGGTTCGGGTCTGGAGGAGTGGGTTCGGATCTGGCAGAGTGGGTTCGGATCTGGCGGGTAGGGTTGGGGCCTGGAGGAGTGGGTTCGGGTTTGTCGGAGTGGGTACGGGACTGGCAGAGTGGGTTCGGGTCTGGCGGAGTGGGTTCGGGTCTGGCGGAGTAGGTTCGGGTCTGGCGGAGTTGGTTCGGGTCTGGCGGAGTGGGTTCGGGTCTGGCGGAGTGGGTTCGGGTCTGGAGCAGTGGGTTGGGGTCTGGCGGAGTGGGTTGGGGTCTGGCGGAGTGGGTTTGGGTCTGGCGGAGTGGGTTTGGGTGTGGCGGACTGGGTTCGGGTCTGGCGGAGTGGGTTCGGGTCTGGCGGAGTGGGTTAGGGTCTGGCGGAGTGTTTTCGGGTCTGTCGGAGTGGGTACGGGTCTGGCGGAGTGGGCTGGGGTCTGGCGGAGTGGGTTCGGGTCTGGCGGAGTGTGTTCGTGTCTGGCGGAGTTGGCTCGGGTCTGGCGGAGTGGGTTCGGGTCTGGCGGAGTGGGTTCGGGTCTGGCGCAGTGGTTTGGGGTCTGGCGGAGTGGGTTTGGGTCTGGCGGAGAGGGTTTGAGTCCTGCGGAGTGGGTTTGGGTCTGGCGGAGTGGGTTTGCGTGTCGCGGACTGGGTTCGGGTCTGGCGGAGTGGGTTCGGGTCTGGCGGAGTGGGTTAGGGTCTGGCGGAGAGGGTTCGGGTCTGTCGGAGTGGGTTCGGGTCTGGCGGAGTGGGTTCGGGTCTGGCGGAGTGGGTTCGGGTCTGGCGGAGTGGGTTGTGGTCTGGCGGAGTGGGTTTGGGTCTTGCGGAGTGGGTTCGGGTCTGGCGGAGGGGGTTTGGGTCTGGCGGAGTGGGTTTGGGTCTGACGGAGTCGGTTTGGGGCCTGATGGAGTGGGTTTGAGTCTGGCGGAGTGGGTTTGGGTCTGGCGCAGTGGGTTTGGGTCTGGCGGAGTGGGTTTGGGTCTGGCGGAGTGGGTTGGGGTCTGGCGGAGTGGGTTGGGGTCTGGCGGAGTGGGTTCGGGTCTGGCGGAGTGGGTTCGGGTCTGGCGGGGTGGGTTATGGTCTGTCGGAGTGGGTTCGAGTCTGTCGGAGTGGGTTCGGGTCTGGCGGAGTGGGTTGGGGTCTGGCGGAGTGGGTTCGGGTCTGGCGGAGCGAGTTCGGGTCTGGCAGAGTTGGTTCGGGTCTGGCGGAGTGGGTTGGGGTCTGGCGGAGTGGGTTCAGGTCTGGCGGAGTGGGTTTGGGTCTGGCGGAGTGGGTTTGGGTCTGGCGGAGTGGGTTTGGGTCTCACGGAGTGGGTTCGGGTTTGGCGGAGTGTGTTCGGGTCTGGCGGAGTGGGTTTGGGTCTGGCGGAGTTGCTTCGGGTCTGGCGGAGTGGGTTGGGGTCTGGCGGAGTGGGTTCGGGTCTGGCGGAGTGGGTTGGGGTCTGGCGGAGTGGGTTCGGGTCTGGCGGAGTGGGTTCGGGTCTGGCGGAGTGGGTTCGGATCTGGCGGGTAGGGTTGGGGCTTGGAGGAGTGGGTTCGGGTATGGCGGAGTGGGTTCGGGTCTGTCGGTGTGGGTTCGGGTCTGGCGGAGTGGGTTGTGGTCAGGCGGAGTTGGTTCGGGACTGGCGGAGTGGGTTCGGTTCTGGCGGAGTGGGTTTGGGTCTGGCGGAGTGGGTTTGGGTCTGGCGGAGTGGGTTTGGGTCTGGCGGAGTTGGTTTGGGCCTGGCGGAGTGGGTTTGGGTCTGGCGGAGTGGGTTTGGGTCTGGCGGAGTGGGTTTGGGTCTGGCGGAGTTGGTTTGGGCCTGGCGGAGTGGGTTTCGGTCTAGCGGAGTGGGTTTGGGTCTGGCGGAGTGGGTTTCGGTCTGCCGGAGTGGGTTTGGGTCTGGCGGAGTTGGTTCGGGTCTGGCGGAGTGGGTTTGGGTCTGGCGGAGTGGGTTTGGGTCTGGCGGACTGGGTTCGGGTCTGGCGGATTGGGTTAGGGTCTAACGGAGTGGGTTCGGGTCTGGCGGATTGGGTTCGGGTCTGGCGGAGTGGGTTTGGATCTGGCGGAGAGGGTTCGGGTCTGGCGGAGTGGGTTCGGGTGTGTCGGTGTGGGTTCGGGTCTGGCGGAGTGGGTTGTGGTCTGGCGGAGTGGGTTCGGGTTTGGCGGAGTGGGTTCGGGTCTGGCGGAGTTGGTTTGGGCCTGGCGGAGTGGGTTTCTGTCTAGCGGAGTGGGTTTGGGTCTGGCGGAGTGGGTTTCGGTCTGCCGGAGTGGGTTTAGGTCTGGCGGAGTTGGCTCGGGTCTGGCGGAGTGGGTTCGGGTCTGGCGGAGTGGGTTTGGGTCTGGCGGAGTGGGTTTGGGTCTGGCGGACTGGGTTCGGGTCTGGCGGATTGGGTTAGGGTCTAACGGAGTGGGTTCGGGTCTGGCGGATTGGGTTCGGGTCTGGCGGAGTGGGTTCGGATCTGGCGGAGAGGGTTCGGGTCTGGCGGAGTGGGTTCGGGTGTGTCGGTGTGGGTTCGGGTCTGGCGGAGTGGGTTGTGGTCTGGCGGAGTGGGTTCGGGTTTGGCGGAGTGGGTTCGGGTCTGGCGGAGTTGGTTTGGGCCTGGCGGAGTGGGTTTCTGTCTAGCGGAGTGGGTTTGGGTCTGGCGGAGTGGGTTTCGGTCTGCCGGAGTGGGTTTGGGTCTGGCGGAGTTGGCTCGGGTCTGGCGGAGTGGGTTCGGGTCTGGCGGAGTGGGTTTGGGTCTGGCGGAGTGGGTTCGGGTCTGGCGGATTGGGTTAGGGTCTAGCGGAGTGGGTTCGGGTCTGGCGGATTGGGTTCGGGTCTGGCGGAGTGGGTTCGGATCTGGCGGAGAGGGTTCGGGTCTGGCGGAGTGGGTTCGGGTCTGGTGGAGTTGGTTCGGGTCTGACGGAGTGGGTTCGGGTCTCGCGGAGTGGGTTCGGGTCTGGCGCAGTGGGTTGGGGTCTGGCGAAGTGGGTTCGGGTCTGGCGGAGTGGTTTCGGGTCTGGCGGAGTGGGTTTGGGTCTGGCGGAGAGGGTTTGGGTCCGGAGTGGGTTTGGGTCTGGAGGAGTGGGTTTGGGTTTAGCGGACTGGGTTCGGGTCTGGCGGAGTGGGTTCGGGTCTGGTGGAGTGGGTTAGGGTCTGGCGGAGTGGGTTCAGGTCTGTCGGAGTGGGTTCGGGTCTGGCGGAGTGGGTTCGGGTCTGGCGGAGTGGGTTTGGGTCTGGCGGAGTGGGTTAGGGTCTGGCGGAGTGGGTTTGGGTGTGGCGTACAGGGTTCGGGCCTGGCGGAGTGGGTTCGGGTCTGGCGGAGTGGGTTTGAGTCCTGCGGAGTGGGTTTGGGTCTGGCGGAGTGGGTTTGGGTGTGGCGGACTGGGTTCGGGTCTGGCGGAGTGGGTTCGGGTCTGGCGGAGTGGGTTAGGGTCTGGCGGAGTGGGTTCGGGTCCGTCGGAGTGGGTTCGGGTGTGGCGGAGTGGGTTGGGGTCTGGCGGAGTGGGTTCGGGTCTGGCGGAGTGGGTTGGGGTCTGGCGGAGTGGGTTTGGGTCTGGCGGAGTGGGTTCGGGTCTGGCGGATTGGGTTAGGGTCTAACGGAGTGGGTTCGGGTCTGACGGAGTGGGTCCGGGACTGGCGGAGTGGGTTCGGATCTGGCGGAGAGGGTTCGGGTCTGGCGGAGTGGGTTCGGGTCTGGTGGAGTGGGTTTGGGTCTGGCGGAGTTGCTTCGGGTCTGGCGGAGTGGGTTCGGCTCTGGCGCAGTGGGTTCGGGTCTGGCGGAGTGGGTTTGGGTCTGACGGAGTGGGTTCGGGTCTGGAGGAGTGGGTTCGGATCTGGCAGAGTGGGTTCGGATCTGGCGGGTAGGGTTGGGGCCTGGAGGAGTGGGTTCGGGTTTGTCGGAGTGGGTACGGGACTGGCAGAGTGGGTTCGGGTCTGGCGGAGTGGGTTCGGGTCTGGCGGAGTAGGTTCGGGTCTGGCGGAGTTGGTTCGGGTCTGGCGGAGTGGGTTCGGGTCTGGCGGAGTGGGTTCGGGTCTGGAGCAGTGGGTTGGGGTCTGGCGGAGTGGGTTGGGGTCTGGCGGAGTGGGTTTGGGTCTGGCGGAGTGGGTTTGGGTGTGGCGGACTGGGTTCGGGTCTGGCGGAGTGGGTTCGGGTCTGGCGGAGTGGGTTAGGGTCTGGCGGAGTGTTTTCGGGTCTGTCGGAGTGGGTACGGGTCTGGCGGAGTGGGCTGGGGTCTGGCGGAGTGGGTTCGGGTCTGGCGGAGTGTGTTCGTGTCTGGCGGAGTTGGCTCGGGTCTGGCGGAGTGGGTTCGGGTCTGGCGGAGTGGGTTCGGGTCTGGCGCAGTGGTTTGGGGTCTGGCGGAGTGGGTTTGGGTCTGGCGGAGAGGGTTTGAGTCCTGCGGAGTGGGTTTGGGTCTGGCGGAGTGGGTTTGCGTGTCGCGGACTGGGTTCGGGTCTGGCGGAGTGGGTTCGGGTCTGGCGGAGTGGGTTAGGGTCTGGCGGAGAGGGTTCGGGTCTGTCGGAGTGGGTTCGGGTCTGGCGGAGTGGGTTCGGGTCTGGCGGAGTGGGTTCGGGTCTGGCGGAGTGGGTTGTGGTCTGGCGGAGTGGGTTTGGGTCTTGCGGAGTGGGTTCGGGTCTGGCGGAGGGGGTTTGGGTCTGGCGGAGTGGGTTTGGGTCTGACGGAGTGGGTTTGGGGCCTGATGGAGTGGGTTTGAGTCTGGCGGAGTGGGTTTGGGTCTGGCGCAGTGGGTTTGGGTCTGGCGGAGTGGGTTTGGGTCTGGCGGAGTGGGTTGGGGTCTGGCGGAGTGGGTTGGGGTCTGGCGGAGTGGGTTCGGGTCTGGCGGAGTGGGTTCGGGTCTGGCGGGGTGGGTTATGGTCTGTCGGAGTGGGTTCGAGTCTGTCGGAGTGGGTTCGGGTCTGGCGGAGTGGGTTGGGGTCTGGCGGAGTGGGTTCGGGTCTGGCGGAGCGAGTTCGGGTCTGGCAGAGTTGGTTCGGGTCTGGCGGAGTGGGTTGGGGTCTGGCGGAGTGGGTTCAGGTCTGGCGGAGTGGGTTTGGGTCTGGCGGAGTGGGTTTGGGTCTGGCGGAGTGGGTTTGGGTCTCACGGAGTGGGTTCGGGTTTGGCGGAGTGTGTTCGGGTCTGGCGGAGTGGGTTTGGGTCTGGCGGAGTTGCTTCGGGTCTGGCGGAGTGGGTTGGGGTCTGGCGGAGTGGGTTCGGGTCTGGCGGAGTGGGTTGGGGTCTGGCGGAGTGGGTTCGGGTCTGGCGGAGTGGGTTCGGGTCTGGCGGAGTGGGTTCGGATCTGGCGGGTAGGGTTGGGGCTTGGAGGAGTGGGTTCGGGTATGGCGGAGTGGGTTCGGGTCTGTCGGTGTGGGTTCGGGTCTGGCGGAGTGGGTTGTGGTCAGGCGGAGTTGGTTCGGGACTGGCGGAGTGGGTTCGGTTCTGGCGGAGTGGGTTTGGGTCTGGCGGAGTGGGTTTGGGTCTGGCGGAGTGGGTTTGGGTCTGGCGGAGTTGGTTTGGGCCTGGCGGAGTGGGTTTGGGTCTGGCGGAGTGGGTTTGGGTCTGGCGGAGTGGGTTTGGGTCTGGCGGAGTTGGTTTGGGCCTGGCGGAGTGGGTTTCGGTCTAGCGGAGTGGGTTTGGGTCTGGCGGAGTGGGTTTCGGTCTGCCGGAGTGGGTTTGGGTCTGGCGGAGTTGGTTCGGGTCTGGCGGAGTGGGTTTGGGTCTGGCGGAGTGGGTTTGGGTCTGGCGGACTGGGTTCGGGTCTGGCGGATTGGGTTAGGGTCTAACGGAGTGGGTTCGGGTCTGGCGGATTGGGTTCGGGTCTGGCGGAGTGGGTTTGGATCTGGCGGAGAGGGTTCGGGTCTGGCGGAGTGGGTTCGGGTGTGTCGGTGTGGGTTCGGGTCTGGCGGAGTGGGTTGTGGTCTGGCGGAGTGGGTTCGGGTTTGGCGGAGTGGGTTCGGGTCTGGCGGAGTTGGTTTGGGCCTGGCGGAGTGGGTTTCTGTCTAGCGGAGTGGGTTTGGGTCTGGCGGAGTGGGTTTCGGTCTGCCGGAGTGGGTTTAGGTCTGGCGGAGTTGGCTCGGGTCTGGCGGAGTGGGTTCGGGTCTGGCGGAGTGGGTTTGGGTCTGGCGGAGTGGGTTTGGGTCTGGCGGACTGGGTTCGGGTCTGGCGGATTGGGTTAGGGTCTAACGGAGTGGGTTCGGGTCTGGCGGATTGGGTTCGGGTCTGGCGGAGTGGGTTCGGATCTGGCGGAGAGGGTTCGGGTCTGGCGGAGTGGGTTCGGGTGTGTCGGTGTGGGTTCGGGTCTGGCGGAGTGGGTTGTGGTCTGGCGGAGTGGGTTCGGGTTTGGCGGAGTGGGTTCGGGTCTGGCGGAGTTGGTTTGGGCCTGGCGGAGTGGGTTTCTGTCTAGCGGAGTGGGTTTGGGTCTGGCGGAGTGGGTTTCGGTCTGCCGGAGTGGGTTTGGGTCTGGCGGAGTTGGCTCGGGTCTGGCGGAGTGGGTTCGGGTCTGGCGGAGTGGGTTTGGGTCTGGCGGAGTGGGTTCGGGTCTGGCGGATTGGGTTAGGGTCTAGCGGAGTGGGTTCGGGTCTGGCGGATTGGGTTCGGGTCTGGCGGAGTGGGTTCGGATCTGGCGGAGAGGGTTCGGGTCTGGCGGAGTGGGTTCGGGTCTGGCGGAGTGGGTTCGGGTGTGTCGGTGTGGGTTCGGGTCTGGCGGAGTGGGTTGTGGTCTGGCGGAGTTGGTTCGGGTCTGGCGGAGTGGGTTCGGTTCTGGCGGAGTGGGTTTGGGTCTGGCGGAGTGGGTTTGGGACTGGCGGAGTGGGTTTGGGTCTGGCGGACTGGGTTCGGGTCTGGCGGAGTGGGTTTGGGTCTGGCGGAGTGGGTTTGGGTCTGGCGGAGTGGGTTCAGGTCTGTCGGTGTGGGTTCGGGTCTGGCGGAGTGGGTTGTGGTCTGGCGGAGTGGGTTTGGGTCTGGCGGAGTGGGTTTCGGTCTGCCGGAGTGGGTTTGGGTCTGGCGGAGTTGGCTCGGGTCTGGCGGAGTGGGTTCGGGTCTGGCGGAGTGGGTTTGGGTCTGGCGGAGTGGGTTCGGGTCTGGCGGATTGGGTTAGGGTCTAGCGGAGTGGGTTCGGGTCTGGCGGATTGGGTTCGGGTCTGGCGGAGTGGGTTCGGATCTGGCGGAGAGGGTTCGGGTCTGGCGGAGTGGGTTCGGGTCTGGCGGAGTGGGTTCGGGTGTGTCGGTGTGGGTTCGGGTCTGGCGGAGTGGGTTGTGGTCTGGCGGAGTTGGTTCGGGTCTGGCGGAGTGGGTTCGGTTCTGGCGGAGTGGGTTTGGGTCTGGCGGAGTGGGTTTGGGTCTGGCGGAGTGGGTTTGGGTCTGGCGGAGTGGGTTTGGGTGTGGCGGACTGGGTTTGGGTCTGGCGGAGTGGGTTCGGGTCTGGTGGAGTGGGTTCGGGTCTGTCGGAGTGGGTTCGGGACTGGCGGAGTGGGTGGGGGTCTGGCGGACTAGCTTCGGGTCTGGCGGAGTGGGTTCGGGTCTGGCGGAGTTGGTTCGGGTCTGGCGGAGTGGGTTCGGGTCTGGCGGAGTGGGTTTGGTTCTGGCGGAGTGGGTTTGGGTCTGGCGGAGTGGGTTTGGGTCTGGCGGAGTGGGATTGGGTCTGGCGGAGTGGGTTTGGGTCTGTCAGAGTGGGTTCGCGTATCGCGGAGTGGGTTGGGGTCTGGCGGAGTGGGTTTGGGTCTGGCGGAGTGGGTTTGGGTGTGGCGGACTGGGTTCGAGTCTGGCGGAATGGGTTCGGGTCTGGCAGAGTGGGTTAGGGTCTGGCGGAGTGGGTTCGGGTCTGTCGGAGTGGGTTCGGGTCTGGCGGAGTGGGTTGGGGTCTGGCGGAGTGGGTTCGGGTCTGGCGGAGTGGGTTCGGGTCTGGCGGAGTGGGTTCGGATCTGGCGGAGTGGGTTTGGGTCTGGCGGAGTGGGTTTGGGTCTGGCGGAGTTGGTTTGGGCCTGGCGGAGTGGGTTTGGGGTCTGGCGGAGTGGGTTTGGGTCTGGCGGAGTTGGTTTGGGCCTGGCGGAGTGGGTTTGGGTCTGGCGGAGTGGGTTTGGGTCTGGCAGAGTGGGTTTGGGTCTGGCGGAGGTGGCTCGGGTCTGGCGGAGTGGGTTCAGGTCTGGCGGAGTGGGTGCGGGTCTGGCGGAGTGGGTTTGGGTCTGGCGGAGTGGGTTCGGGTCTGGCGGAGTGGGTTAGGGTCTGGCGGAGTGGGTTTGGGTCTGGCGGTGGGTTTGGGTATGGCAGAGTCGGTTTGGGTCTGGCGGAGTGGGTTTGTGTCTGGCGGGGTGGGTTGGGGTCTGGCGGAGTGGGTTTGTGTCTGGCGGAGTGGGTTTGGGTCTGGCGGAGTGGGTTTGCGGTCTGGCGGAGTGGGTTTGTGTCTGGCGGTGTGGGTTTGGGTCTGGCGGAGTGGGTTTGGGTCTGGCGGAGTGGGTTTGGGTCTGGCGGAGTGGGCTTGGGTGTGGCGGAGTGGGTTTGGTTCTGGCGGAGTGGGTTTGTGTCTGGCGGATTGGGTTTGGGTCTGTCGGAGTGGGTTTGGGTGTGGCGGAGTGGGTTTGGGTCTGGCGGAGTGGGTTTGGGGTCTGGCGGAGTGGGTTTGTGTCTGCCGGAGTGGGTTTGGGTCTGGCGGAGTAAGTTTGGGTCTGGCGGAGTTGGTTTGGGCCTGGCGGAGTGGGTTTGGGTCTGGCGGAGTGGGTTTGGGTCTGGCAGAGTGGGTTTGGGTTTGGCGGAGTTGGCTCGGGTCTGGCGGAGTGGGTTCGGGTCTGGCGGAGTGGGTGCGGGTCTGGCGGAGTGGGTTCGGGTCTGGCGGAGTGGGTTCGGGACTGGCGGTGTGGGTTAGGGTCTGGCGGAGTGGGTTTGGGTCTGGCGGTGGGTTTGGGTATGGCAGAGTCGGTTTGGGTCTGGCGGAGTGGGTTTGGCTCTGGCGGGGTGGGTTGGGGTCTGGCGGAGTGGGTTTGTGTCTGGCGGAGTGGGTTTGGGTCTGGCGGAGTGGGTTTGGGGTCTGACGGTGTGGGTTTGGGTCTGGCGGAGTGGGTTTGGGTCTGGCGGAGTGGGTTTGGGTCTGGCGGAGTGGGTTTGGGTCTGGCGGAGTGGGCTTGGGTGTGGCGGAGTGGGTTTGGGTCTGGCGGAGTGGGCTTGGGTGTGGCGGAGTGGGTTTGGGTGTGGCGGAGTGGGTTTGGGTCTGGCGGAGTGTGTTTGGGTCTGGCGGAGTGGGTTTGGGTCTGGCGGAGTGGGTTTGTGTCTGGCGGAGTGGGTTCAGATCTGGCGGAGTGGGTTCGGGTCTGGCGGAGTGGGATCGGGTCTGGCGGAGAAGGTTCTGGTCTGGCGGAGTGGGTTCGGGTCTGGCAGAGAGGGTTCGGGTCTGGCGAAGTGGGGTTGGGTATGGCGGTGCGGGCTTGGGTCTGGCGGATTGGGTTTGGTTCTGGCGGAGTGGGTTTGGGTCTGGCGGAGTGGGTTTTGGTCTGGCGGAGTGGGTTTGGGTCTGGCAGAGTGGGTTTGGGTCAGGCGGAGTAAGTTTGGGTCTGGTGGAGTGGGTTTGGGTCTGGCGGAGTAAGTTTGGGTCTGGCGGAGTGGGTTTGGGTCTGGCGGAGTGGGTTTGGGTCTGCCGGAGTGGGTTTGGGTCTGGCGGAGTGGTTTTGGGTCTGGCGGAGTGGGTTTTGGTCTGGCGGAGTGCGTTTGGGTCTGGCGGAGTGGGTTTGGGTCTGGCTGAGTGGGTTTGGGTCTGGCGGAGTGGGTTTGGGGTCTGGCGGAGTGGGTTCGGGTCTGGCGGAGTGGGTTCGGGTCTGGCGGAGTGGGTTCGGGTCTGGCGGAGTGGGTTCGGGTCTGGCGGAGTGGGTTCGGGTCTGGCGGAGTGGGTTTGGGTCTGGCGGAGTGGGTTTGGGGCTGGCGGAGTGGGTTTGGGTCTGGCGGAGTGGGTTTGGGTCTGGCGGAGTGGGTTTGGGTCTGGCGGAGTGGGTTTGGGGTCTGGCGGAGTGGGTTTGTGTCTGCCGGAGTGGGTTTGGGTCTGGCGGAGTAAGTTTGGGTCTGGCGGAGTGGGTTTGGGTCTGGCGGAGTGCGTTTGGGTATGGCGGAGTGGGTTTGGCTCTGGCGGAGTGGGTTCGGGTCTGGCGGATTGGGTTCGGGTCTGTCTGAGTGGGTTGGGGTCTGGCGGAGTGGGTTGGGGTCTGGCGGAGTGGGTTCGGGTCTGACGGAGAGGGTTCGGGTCTGGCGGAGTGGGTTATGGTCTGGCGGAATGGGTTTGGCTCTGGCGGAGTGGGTTCGGGTCTGGCAGAGTGTGTTTGGGTCTGGCGGAGTGGGTTCGGGTCTGGCGGAGTGGGTTTGGGTCTGGCGGAGTGGGTTTGGGTCTGGCGGGGTGGGTTTGGGTCTGACGGAGTGGGTTTGGGTCTGGCGGAGTGGGTTAGGGTCTGGCGGAGTGGGTTTGGGTCTGGCGGTGGGTTTGGGTATGGCAGAGTGGGTTTGGGTCTGGCTGAGTGGGTTTGGGTCTGGCGGAGTGGGTTTTGGTCTGGCGGAGTGGGTTAGGGTCTGGCGGAGTGGGTTTGGGTCTGGCGGAGTAGGTTTGGGTCTGGCGGAGTGGGTTTGGGTCTGACGGAGTGGGTTTGGGTCTGGCGGAGTGGGTTTAGGGTCTGGCGGAGTGGGTTTGGGTCTGGCGGAGTGGGTTTGGGTCTGGCGGAGTGGGTTTGGGTCTGGCGGAATGGGTATGGGTCTGGCGGAGTGGGTTGGGGTCTGGCGGAGTGGGTTCAGATCTGGCGGAGTGGGTTCGGGTCTGGCGGAGTGGGATCGGGTCTGGCGGAGAAGGTTCGGGTCTGGCGGAGTGGGTTCGGGTCTGGCAGAGTGGGTTCGGGTCTGGCGAAGTGGGGTTGGGTCTGGCGGTGCGGGCTTGGGTCTGGCGGAGTGGGTTTGGTTCTGGCGGAGTGGGTTTGGGTCTTGCGGAGTGGGTTTTGGTCTGGCGGAGTGGGTTTGGGTCTGGCGGAGTGGGTTTTGGTCTGGCGGAGTGGGTTTGGGTCTGGCAGAGTGGGTTTGGGTCAGGCGGAGTAAGTTTGGGTCTGGTGGAGTGGGTTTGGGTCTGGCGGAGTAAGTTTGGGTCTGGCGGAGTGGGTTTGGGTCTGGCGGAGTGGGCTTGGGTCTGGCAGAGTGGGTTTGGGTCTGCCGGAGTGGGTTTGGGTCTGGCGGAGTGGTTTTGGGTCTGGCGGAGTGGGTTTTGGTCTGGCGGAGTGCGTTTGGTTCTGGCGGAGTGGGTTTGGGTCTGGCGGAGTGGGTTTGGGTCTGGCGGAGTGGGTTTGCGGTCTGGCGGAGTGGGTTCGGGTCTGGCGGAGTGGGTTCGGGTCTGGCGGAGTGGGTTCGGGTCTGGCGGAGTGGGTTCGGGTCTGGCGGGGTGGGTTCGGGTCTGGCGGAGTGGGTTTGGGTCTGGCGGAGTGGGTTTGGGGCTGGCGGAGTGGGTTTGGGTCTGGCGGAGTGGGTTTGGGTCTGGCGGAGTGGGTTTGGGTCTGGCGGAGTGGGTTTGGGGTCTGGCGGAGTGGGTTTGTGTCTGCCGGAGTGGGTTTGGGTCTGGCGGAGTAAGTTTGGGTCTGGCGGAGTGGGTTTGAGTCTGGGGGAGTGCGTTTGGGTCTGGCGGAGTGGGTTTGGCTCTGGCGGAGTGGGTTCGGGTCTGGCAGATTGGGTTCGGGTCTGTCTGAGTGGGTTGGGGTCTGGCGGAGTGGGTTGGGGTCTGGCGGAGTGGGTTCGGGTCTGGCGGAGAGGGTTCGGGTCTGGCGGAGTGGGTTATGGTCTGGCGGAATGGGTTCGGCTCTGGCGGAGTGGGTTCGGGTCTGGCGGAGTGTGTTTGGGTCTGGCGGAGTGGGTTCGGGTCTGGCGGAGTGGGTTTGGGTCTGGCGGAGTAGGTTTGCATCTGGCGGAGTGGGTTTGGGTCTGACGGAGTGGGTTTGGGTCTGGCGGAGTGGGTTTAGGGTCTGGCGGAGTGGGTTTGGGTCTGGCGGAGTGGGTTTGGGTCTGGCGGAGTGGGTTTGGGTCTGGCGGAATGGGTATGGGTCTGGCGGAGTGGGTTTGGATCTGGCGGAGTGGGTTTGGGTCTGGCGGAGTGGCTTTGGGTTTGGCGGAGTGGGTTTCGGTCTGGCGGAGTGGGTTTGGGTCTGGCGGACTGGGTTTGGGTCTGGCGGAGTGGGTTTGGGTCTGGCGGAGTGGGTGTAGTGTCTGGCGGAGTGGGATTGTGTCTGGCGGAGTGGGTTCGGATCTGGCGGAGTGGGTTCGGGTCTGGCGGAGTGGGATCGCGTCTGGCGGAGAAGGTTCGGGTCTGGCGGAGTGGGTTCGGGTCTGGCGGAGTGGGTTCGGGACTGGCGAAGTGGGGTTGGGTCTGGATGTGCGGGCTTGGGTCTGGCGGAGTGGGTTTGGGTCTGGCGGAGTGGGTTTGGGTCTGGCGGAGTGGGTTTTGGTCTGGCGGAGTGGGTTTGGGTCTGGCGGAGTGGGTTTTGGTCTGGCGGAGTAAGTTTGGGTCTGGCGGAGTGGGTTTGGGTCTGGCGGAGTACGTTTGGGTCTGGCGGAGTGGGTTTGGGTCTGGCGGAGTGGGTTTGGGTCTGGCGGAGTCGGTTACGGGTCTAGCGGAATGGGTTCGGGTCTGTCAGAGTGGGTTTGGGTCTGGCGGAGTGGGTTTGGGTCTGGCGGAGTGGGTTTGGGTCTGGCGGAGTGGGTTTGGGTCTGGCGGTGTGGGTTTGGGTCTGGCGGAGTGGGCTTGGGTCTGGCGGTGTGGGTTTGGGTCTGGCGGAGTGGGTTTGGGTCTGGCGGAGTAGGTTTGCGTCTGGCGGAGAGGGTTTGGGTCTGACGGAGTGGGTTTGGGTCTGGCGGAGTGGGTTTAGGGCTGGCGGAGTGGGTTTGGGTCTGGCGGAGTGGGTTTGGGTCTGGCGGAGTGGGTTTGGGTCTGGCGGAATGGGTATGGGTCTGGCGGAGTGGGTTTGGATCTGGCGGAGTGGGTTCGGGTCTGGCGGAGTGGGTTCGGGACTGGCGAAGGGGGGTTGGGTCTGGATGTGCGGGCTTGGGTCTGGCGGAGGTGGTTTGGGTCTGGCGGAGTGGGTTTGGGTCTGGCGGAGTGGGTTTTGGTCTGGCGGAGTGGGTTTGGGTCTGGCGGAGTGGGTTTTGGTCTGGCGGAGTAAGTTTGGGTCTGGCGGAGTGGGTTTGGGTCTGTCGGAGTACGTTTGGGTCTGGCGGAGTGGGTTTGGGTCTGGCGGAGTGGGTTTGGGTCTGGCGGAGTCGGTTACGGGTCTGGCGGAGTGGGTTCGGGTCTGTCAGAGTGGGTTTGGGTCTGGCGGAGTGGGTTTGGGTCTGGCGGAGTGGGTTTGGGTCTGGCGGAGTGGGTTTGGGTCTGGCGGAGTGGGTTTGGGTCTGGCGGTGTGGGCTTGGGTCTGGCGGAGTGTGTTTTCATCTGGCGGAGTGGGTTTGGGTCTGGCGGAGTGGGTTTGGGTCTGGCGGAGTGTGTTTGGGTCTGGCGGAGTGGGTTTGGGTCAGGCAGAGTGGGTTTGGGTCTGGCGGAGTGCGTTTGGGTCTGGCGGAGTGGGTTTGGGTCTGTCGGAGTGGGTTTGCGGTCTGGCGGAGTGGGTTCGGGTCTGGCGGAGTGGGTTCGGGTCTGGCGGAGTGGGTTCGGGTCTGGCGGAGTGGGTTCGGGTCTGGCGGGGTGGGTTCGGGTCTGGCGGAGTGGGTTTGGGGTCTGGCGGAGTGGGTTTGTGTCTGCCGGAGTGGGTTTGGGTCTGGCGGAGTAAGTTTGGGTCTGGCGGAGTGGGTTTGGGTCTGGGGGAGTGCGTTTGGGTCTGGCGGAGTGGGTTTGGCTCTGGCGGAGTGGGTTCGGGTCTGGCAGATTGGGTTCGGGTCTGTCTGAGTGGGTTGGGGTCTGGCGGAGTGGGTTGGGGTCTGGCGGAGTGGGTTCGGGTCTGGCGGAGAGGTTTCGGGTCTGGCGGAGTGGGTTATGGTCTGGCGGAATGGGTTCGGCTCTGGCGGAGTGGGTTCGGGTCTGGCGGAGTGTGTTTGGGTCTGGCGGAGTGGGTTCGGGTCTGGCGGAGTGGGTTTGGGTCTGGCGGAGTGGGTTTGGGTCTGGCGGGGTGGGTTTGGGTCTGACGGAGTGGGTTTGGGTCTGGCGGAGTGGGTTAGGGTCTGGCGGAGTGGGTTTGGGTCTGGCGGTGGGTTTGGGTATGGCAGAGTGGGTTTGGGTCTGGCTGAGTGGGTTTGGGTCTGGCGGAGTGGGTTTGGGTCTGGCGGAGTGGGTTAGGGTCTGGCGGAGTGGGTTTGGGTCTGGCGGAGTAGGTTTGCATCTGGCGGAGTGGGTTCGGATCTGGCGGAGTGGGTTCGGGTCTGGCGGAGTGGGATCGCGTCTGGCGGAGAAGGTTCGGGTCTGGCGGAGTGGGTTCGGGTCTGGCGGAGTGGGTTCGGGACTGGCGAAGTGGGGTGGGTCTGGATGTGCGGGCTTGGGTCTGGCGGAGTGGGTTTGGGTCTGGCGGAGTGGGTTTGGGTCTGGCGGAGTGGGTTTTGGTCTGGCGGAGTGGGTTTGGGTCTGGCGGAGTGGGTTTTGGTCTGGCGGAGTAAGTTTGGGTCTGGCGGAGTGGGTTTGGGTCTGGCGGAGTACGTTTGGGTCTGGCGGAGTGGGTTTGGGTCTGGCGGAGTGGGTTTGGGTCTGGCGGAGTCGGTTACGGGTCTAGCGGAGTGGGTTCGGGTCTGTCAGAGTGGGTTTGGGTCTGGCGGAGTGGGTTTGGGTCTGGCGGAGTGGGTTTGGGTCTGGCGGAGTGGGTTTGGGTCTGGCGGTGTGGGTTTGGGTCTGGCGGAGTGGGCTTGGGTCTGGCGGTGTGGGTTTGGGTCTGGCGGAGTGGGTTTGGGTCTGGCGGAGTAGGTTTGCGTCTGGCGGAGTGGGTTTGGGTCTGACGGAGTGGGTTTGGGTCTGGCGGAGTGGGTTTAGGGCTGGCGGAGTGGGTTTGGGTCTGGCGGAGTGGGTTTGGGTCTGGCGGAGTGGGTTTGGGTCTGGGGGAATGGGTATGGGTCTGGCGGAGTGGGTTTGGATCTGGCGGAGTGGGTTCGGGTCTGGCGGAGTGGGTTCGGGACTGGCGAAGGGGGGTTGGGTCTGGATGTGCGGGCTTGGGTCTGGCGGAGGTGGTTTGGGTCTGGCGGAGTGGGTTTGGGTCTGGCGGAGTGGGTTTTGGTCTGGCGGAGTGGGTTTGGGTCTGGCGGAGTGGGTTTTGGTCTGGCGGAGTAAGTTTGGGTCTGGCGGAGTGGGTTTGGGTCTGGCGGAGTACGTTTGGGTCTGGCGGAGTGGGTTTGGGTCTGGCGGAGTGGGTTTGGGTCTGGCGGAGTCGGTTACGGGTCTGGCGGAGTGGGTTCGGGTCTGTCAGAGTGGGTTTGGGTCTGGCGGAGTGGGTTTGGGTCTGGCGGAGTGGGTTTGGGTCTGGCGGAGTGGGTTTGGGTCTGGCGGAGTGGGTTTGGGTCTGGCGGAGTGGGCTTGGGTCTGGCGGTGTGGGCTTGGGTCTGGCGGAGTGTGTTTTCATCTGGCGGAGTGGGTTTGGGTCTGGCGGAGTGGGTTTGGGTCTGGCGGAGTGTGTTTGGGTCTGGCGGAGTGGGTTTGGGTCAGGCAGAGTGGGTTTGGGTCTGGCGGAGTGCGTTTGGGTCTGGCGGAGTGGGTTTGGGTCTGTCGGAGTGGGTTTGGGTCTGTCGGAGTGGGATTGGGTCTGGCGGAGTGGGTTTGGGTCTGGCGGAGTGGGTTTAGGGTCTGGCGGAGCGGGTTTGGGTCTGGCGGAGTGGGTTTGGGTCTGTCGGAGTGGGGTTGGGTCAGGCGGAGTGGGCATGGGTCTGGCGGAGTGGGTTTGGGTCTGGCGGAGTGGGTTTGGGGTCTGGCGGAGGGGGTTTGGGTCTGGCGGAGCGGGTTTGGGTCTGGCGGAGCGGGTTTGGGTCTGGCGGGGCGAGTTTGGGTCTGGCGGAGTGGGTTTGGGTTTGGCGGAGTGGGTTTGGGTTTGGCGGAGTGGGTTTGGGTTTGGTGGAGTGGGTTTGGGTCTGGCGGAGTGGGTTGTGGTCTGCCGGAGAGAGTTCGGGTCTGGCGGAGTGGGTTCGGGTCTGGCGGAGTGGGTTCGGGTCTGGCGGAGTGGGTTCGGATCTGGCGGAGTGGTTTCGGGTCTGGCGGAGTGGGTTTGGTTCTGGCCGAGTGGGTTCGGGTCTGGCGGAGTGGGTTTGGGTCTGGCGGAGTGGGTCCGGGTCTGGCGGAGGGGGTTTGGGTCTGGCGGAGTGGGTTTGGTTCTGGCGGAGTGGGTTTGGGTCTGGCGGAGTGGGTTTGGGTCTGGCGGAGTGGGTGTGGGTCGGGCGGAGTGGGTTTGGGTCTGGCTGAGTGGGTTTGCGTCTGGAGGAGTGGGTTTGGGTCTGGCGGTGTGGGTTTGGGTCTGGCGGAGTGGGCTTGCGTGTGACGGAGTGGGTTTGGGTCTGGCGGAGTGGGCTTGGGTGTGGCGGAGTGGGCTTGGGTCTGGCGGAGTGGGTTTGGGTCTGGCGGAGTGGGTTTGGGTCCGGCGGAGTGGGTTTGGGTCTGGCGGAGTGGGTTTGTGTCTGGCGGAATGGGTTCAGATCTGGCGGAATGGGTTCGGGTCTGGCGGAGTGGGATCGGGTCTGGCGGAGAAGGTTCGGGTCTGGCGGAGTGGGTTCGGGTCTGGCGGAGTGGGTTCGGGTCTGGCGAAGTGGGGTTGGGTCTGGCGGTGCGGGCTTGGGTGTGGCGGAGTGGGTTTGGTTCTGGCGGAGTGGGTTTGGGTCTGGCGGAGTGGGTTTTGGTCTGGCGGAGTGGGTTTGGGTCTGGCAGCGTGGGTTTTGGTCTGGCGGAGTGGGTTTGGGTCTGGCAGAGTGGGTTTGGGTCAGGCGGAGTAAGTTTGGGTCTGGTGGAGTGGGTTTGGGTCTGGCGGAGTAAGTTTGGGACTGGCGGAGTGGGTTTGGGTCTGGCGGAGTGGGCTTGGGTCTGGCGGAGTGGGTTTGGGTCTGCTGGAGTGGGTTTGGGTCTGGCGGAGTGGTTTTGGGTCTGGCGGAGTGGGTTTTGGTCTGGCGGAGTGCGTTTGGGTCTGGCGGAGTGGGTTTGGGTCTGGCGGAGTGGGTTTGGGTCTGGCGGAGTGGGTTTGGGGTCTGGCGGAGTGGGTTGGGGTCTGGCGGAGTGGGTTCGGGTCTGGCGGAGTGGGTTCGGGTCTGGCGGAGTGGGTTCTGGTCTGGCGGAGTGGGTTCGGGTCTGGCGGAGTGGGTTTGGGTCTGGCGGAGTGGGTTTGGGGCTGGCGGAGTGGGTTTGGGTCTGGCGGAGTGGGTTTGGGTCTGGCGGAGTGGATTTGGGTCTGGCGGAGTGGGTTTGGGGTCTGGCGGAGTGGGTTTGTGTCTGCCGGAGTGGGTTTGGGTCTGGCGGAGTGGGTTTGGGGTCTGGCGATGGGGGTTTGGGTCTGGCGGAGTGGGTTTGGGTCTGGCGGAGTGGGTTTGGGTCTGGCGGGGCGGGTTTGGGTCTGGCGGAGTGGGTTTGGGTGTGGCGGAGTGGGTTTGGGTCTGGCGGAGTGGGTTTGGGTTTGGTGGAGTGGGTTTGGGTCTGGCGGAGTGGGTTGTGGTCTGCCGGAGAGAGTTCGGGTCTGGCGGAGTGGGTTCGGATCTGGCGGAGTGGGTTCGGGTCTGGCGGAGTGGGTTCGGATCTGGCGGAGTGGTTTCGGGTCTGGCGGAGTGGGTTTGGGTCTGGCCGAGTGGGTTCGGGTCTGGCGGAGTGGGTTTGGGTCTGGCGGAGTGGGTTCGGGTCTGGCGGAGGGGGTTTGGGTCTGGCGGAGTGGGTTTGGGTCTGGCGGAGTGGGTTTGGGTCTGGCGGAGTGGGTTTGGGTCTGGCGGAGTGGGTGTGGGTCGGGCGGAGTGGGTTGGGGTCTGGCGGAGTGGGTTATGGTCTGGCGGAATGGGTTCGGCTCTTGCGGAGTGGGTTCGGGTCTGGCGGAGTGTGTTTGGGTCTGGCGGAGTGGGTTCGGGTCTGGCGGAGTGGGTTTGGGTCTGGCGGAGTGGGTTTGGGTCTGGCGGGGTGGGTTTGGGTCTGACGGAGTGGGTTTGGGTCTGGCGGAGTGGGTTAGGGTCTGGCGGAGTGGGTTTGGGTCTGGCGGTGGGTTTGGGTATGGCAGAGTGGGTTTGGGTCTGGCTGAGTGGGTTTGGGTCTGGCGGAGTGGGTTTGGGTCTGGCGGAGTGGGTTAGGGTCTGGCGGAGTGGGTTTGGGTCTGGCGGAGTAGGTTTGCATCTGGCGGAGTGGGTTTGGGTCTGACGGAGTGGGTTTGGGTCTGGCGGAGTGGGTTTAGGGTCTGGCGGAGTGGGTTTGGGTCTGGCGGAGTGGGTTTGGGTCTGGCGGAATGGGTATGGGTCTGGCGGAGTGGGTTTGGATCTGGCGGAGTGGGTTTGGGTCTGGCGGAGTGGCTTTGGGTTTGGCGGAGTGGGTTTCGGTCTGGCGGAGTGGGTTTGGGTCTGGCGGACTGGGTTTGGGTCTGGCGGAGTGGGTTTGGGTCTGGCGGAGTGGGTTTAGTGTCTGGCGGAGTGGGATTGTGTCTGGCGGAGTGGGTTCGGATCTGGCGGAGTGGGTTCGGGTCTGGCGGAGTGGGATCGCGTCTGGCGGAGAAGGTTCGGGTCTGGCGGAGTGGGTTCGGGTCTGGCGGAGTGGGTTCGGGACTGGCGAAGTGGGGTTGGGTCTGGATGTGCGGGCTTGGGTCTGGCGGAGTGGGTTTGGGTCTGGCGGAGTGGGTTTGGGTCTGGCGGAGTGGGTTTTGGTCTGGCGGAGTGGGTTTTGGGTCTGGCGGAGTGGGTTTTGGTCTGGCGGAGTAAGTTTGGGTCTGGCGGAGTGGGTTTGGGTCTGGCGGAGTACGTTTGGGTCTGGCGGAGTGGGTTTGGGTCAGGCGGAGTGGGTTTGGGTCTGGCGGAGTCGGTTACGGGTCTAGCGGAGTGGGTTCGGGTCTGTCAGAGTGGGTTTGGGTCTGGCGGAGTGGGTTTGGGTCTGGCGGAGTGGGTTTGGGTCTGGCGGAGTGGGTTTGGGTCTGGCGGTGTGGGTTTGGGTCTGGCGGAGTGGGCTTGGGTCTGGCGGTGTGGGTTTGGGTCTGGCGGAGTGGGTTTGGGTCTGGCGGAGTAGGTTTGCGTCTGGCGGAGTGGGTTTGGGTCTGACGGAGTGGGTTTGGGTCTGGCGGAGTGGGTTTAGGGCTGGCGGAGTGGGTTTGGGTCTGGCGGAGTGGGTTTGGGTCTGGCGGAGTGGGTTTGGGTCTGGCGGAATGGGTATGGGTCTGGCGGAGTGGGTTTGGGTCTGGCGGAGTGGGTTTGGGTCTGGCGGAGTGGGTTTAGTGTCTGGCGGAGTGGGATTGTGTCTGGCGGAGTGGGTTCGGATCTGGCGGAGTGGGTTCGGGTCTGGCGGAGTGGGATCGCGTCTGGCGGAGAAGGTTCGGGTCTGGCGGAGTGGGTTCGGGTCTGGCGGAGTGGGTTCGGGACTGGCGAAGTGGGGTTGGGTCTGGATGTGCGGGCTTGGGTCTGTCGGAGTGGGTTTGGGTCTGGCGGAGTGGGTTTGGGTCTGGCGGAGTGGGTTTTGGTCTGGCGGAGTGGGTTTGGGTCTGGCGGAGTGGGTTTTGGTCTGGCGGAGTAAGTTTGGGTCTGGCGGAGTGGGTTTGGGTCTGGCGGAGTACGTTTGGGTCTGGCGGAGTGGGTTTGGGTCTGGCGGAGTGGGTTTGGGTCTGGCGGAGTCGGTTACGGGTCTGGCGGAGTGGGTTCGGGTCTGTCAGAGTGGGTTTGGGTCTGGCGGAGTGGGTTTGGGTCTGGCGGAGTGGGTTTGGGTCTGGCGGAGTGGGTTTGGGTCTGGCGGAGTGGGTTTGGGTCTGGCGGAGTGGGCTTGGGTCTGGCGGTGTGGGTTTGGGTCTGGCGGAGTGTGTTTGCATCTGGCGGAGTGGGTTTGGGTCTGGCGGAGTGGGTTTTGGTCTGGCGGAGTGTGTTTGGGTCTGGCGGAGTGGGTTTGGGTCGGGCAGAGTGGGTTTGGGTCTGGCGGAGTGCGTTTGGGTCTGGCGGAGTGGGTTTGGGTCTGTCGGAGTGGGTTTGGGTCTGGCGGAGTGGGTTTAGGGTCTGGCGGAGCGGGTTTGGGTCTGGCGGAGCGGGTTTGGGTCTGTCGGAGTGGGTTTGGGTCAGGCGGAGTGGGCATGGGTCTGGCGGAGTGGGTTTGGGTCTGGCGGAGTGGGTTTGGGGTCTGGCGGAGGGGGTTTGGGTCTGGCGGAGTGGGTTTGGGTCTGGCGGAGTGGGTTTGGGTCTGGCGGGGCGGGTTTGGGTCTGGCGGAGTGGGTTTGGGTTTGGCGGAGTGGGTTTGGGTTGGCGGAGTGGGTTTGGGTTTGGTGGAGTGGGTTTGGGTCTGGCGGAGTGGGTTGTGGTCTGGCGGAGAGAGTTCGGGTCTGGCGGAGTGGGTTCGGGTCTGGCGGAGTGGGTTCGGGTCTGGCGGAGTGGGTTCGGATCTGGCGGAGTGGTTTCGGGTCTGGCGGAGTGGGTTTGGTTCTGGCCGAGTGGGTTTGGGTCTGGCGGAGTGGGTTTGGGTCTGGCGGAGTGGGTCCGGGTCTGGCGGAGGGGGTTTGGGTCTGGCGGAGTGGGTTTGGTTCTGGCGGAGTGGGTTTGGGTCTGGCGGAGTGGGTTTGGGTCTGGCGGAGTGGGTGTGGGTCGGGCGGAGTGGGTTTGGGTCTGGCTGATTGGGTTTGCGTCTGGAGGAGTGGGTTTGGGTCTGGCGGTGTGGGTTTGGGTCTGGCGGAGTGGGCTTGGGTGTGGCGGAGTGGGTTTGGGTCTGGCGGAGTGGGCTTGGGTGTGGCGGAGTGGGCTTGGGTCTGGCGGAGTGGGTTTGGGTCTGGCGGAGTGGGTTTGGGTCCGGCGGAGTGGGTTTGGGTCTGGCGGAGTGGGTTTGTGTCTGGCGGAATGGGTTCAGATCTGGCGGAGTGGGTTCGGGTCTGGCGGAGTGGGATCGGGTCTGGCGGAGACGGTTCGGGTCTGGCGGAGTGGGTTCGGGTCTGGCGGAGTGGGTTCGGGTCTGGCGAAGTGGGGTTGGGTCTGGCGGTGCGGGCTTGGGTCTGGCGGAGTGGGTTTGGTTCTGGCGGAGTGGGTTTGGGTCTGGCGGAGTGGGTTTTGGTCTGGCGGAGTGGGTTTGGGTCTGGCAGCGTGGGTTTTGGTCTGGCGGAGTGGGTTTGGGTCTGGCAGAGTGGGTTTGGGTCAGGCGGAGTAAGTTTGGGTCTGGTGGAGTGGGTTTGGGTCTGGCGGAGTAAGTTTGGGACTGGCGGAGTGGGTTTGGGTCTGGCGGAGTGGGCTTGGGTCTGGCGGAGTGGGTTTGGGTCTGCTGGAGTGGGTTTGGGTCTGGCGGAGTGGTTTTGGGTCTGGCGGAGTGGGTTTTGGTCTGGCGGAGTGCGTTTGGGTCTGGCGGAGTGGGTTTGGGTCTGGCGGAGTGGGTTTGGGTCTGGCGGAGTGGGTTTGGGGTCTGGCGGAGTGGGTTGGGGTCTGGCGGAGTGGGTTTGGGTCTGGCGGAGTGGGTTTGGGTCTGGCGGGGCGGGTTTGGGTCTGGCGGAGTGGGTTTGGGTTTGGCGGAGTGGGTTTGGGTTTGGCGGAGTGGGTTTGGGTTTGGTGGAGTGGGTTTGGGTCTGGCGGAGTGGGTTGTGGTCTGCCGGAGAGAGTTCGGGTCTGGCGGAGTGGGTTCGGGTCTGGCGGAGTGGGTTCGGGTCTGGCGGAGTGGGTTCGGATCTGGCGGAGTGGTTTCGGGTCTGGCGGAGTGGGTTTGGTTCTGGCCGAGTGGGTTTGGGTCTGGCGGAGTGGGTTTGGGTCTGGCGGAGTGGGTCCGGGTCTGGCGGAGGGGGTTTGGGTCTGGCCGAGTGGGTTTGGTTCTGGCGGAGTGGGTTTGGGTCTGGCGGAGTGGGTTTGGGTCTGGCGGAGTGGGTGTGGGTCGGGCGGAGTGGGTTTGGGTCTGGCTGAGTGGGTTTGCGTCTGGAGGAGTGGGTTTGGGTCTGGCGGTGTGGGTTTGGGTCTGGCGGAGTGGGCTTGGGTGTGGCGGAGTGGGTTTGGGTCTGGCGGAGTGGGCTTGGGTGTGGCGGAGTGGGCTTGGGTCTGGCGGAGTGGGTTTGGGTCTGGCGGAGTGGGTTTGGGTCCGGCGGAGTGGGTTTGGGTCTGGCGGAGTGGGTTTGTGTCTGGCGGAATGGGTTCAGATCTGGCGGAGTGGGTTCGGGTCTGGCGGAGTGGGATCGGGTCTGGCGGAGAAGGTTCGGGTCTGGCGGAGTGGGTTCGGGTCTGGCGGAGTGGGTTCTGGTCTGGCGAAGTGGGGTTGGGTCTGGCGGTGCGGGCTTGGGTCTGGCGGAGTGGGTTTGGTTCTGGCGGAGTGGGTTTGGGTCTGGCGGAGTGGGTTTTGGTCTGGCGGAGTGGGTTTGGGTCTGGCAGCGTGGGTTTTGGTCTGGCGGAGTGGGTTTGGGTCTGGCAGAGTGGGTTTGGGTCAGGCGGAGTAAGTTTGGGTCTGGTGGAGTGGGTTTGGGTCTGGCGGAGTAAGTTTGGGACTGGCGGAGTGGGTTTGGGTCTGGCGGAGTGGGCTTGGGTCTGGCGGAGTGGGTTTGGGTCTGCTGGCGTGGGTTTGGGTCTGGCGGAGTGGTTTTGGGTCTGGCGGAGTGGGTTTTGGTCTGGCGGAGTGCGTTTGGGTCTGGCGGAGTGGGTTTGGGTCTGGCGGAGTGGGTTTGGGTCTGGCGGAGTGGGTTTGGGGTCTGGCGGAGTGGGATGGGGTCTGGCGGAGTGGGTTCGGGTCTGGCGGAGTGGGTTCGGGTCTGGCGGAGTGGGTTCTGGTCTGGCGGAGTGGGTTCGGGTCTGGCGGAGTGGGTTTGGGTCTGGCGGAGTGGGTTTGGGGCTGGCGGAGTGGGTTTGGGTCTGGCGGAGTGGGTTTGGGTCTGGCGGAGTGGATTTGGGTCTGGCGGAGTGGGTTTGGGGTCTGGCGGAGTGGGTTTGTGTCTGACGGAGTGGGTTTGGGTCTGGCGGAGTGGGTTTGGGGTCTGGCGGAGGGGGTTTGGGTCTGGCGGAGTGGGTTTGGGTCTGGCGGAGTGGGTTTGGGTCTGGCGGGGCGGGTTTGGGTCTGGCGGAGTGGGTTTGGGTGTGGCGGAGTGGGTTTGGGTCTGCATGAGTGGTTTCGGGTCTGGCGGAGTGGGTTTGGGTCTGGCCGAGTGGGTTCGGGTCTGGCGGAGTGGGTTTGGGTCTGGCGGAGTGGGTTCGGGTCTGGCGGAGGGGGTTTGGGTCTGGCGGAGTGGGTTTGGGTCTGGCGGAGTGGGTTTGGGTCTGGCGGAGTGGGTTTGGGTCTGGCGGAGTGGGTGTGGGTCGGGCGGAGTGGGTTTGGGTCTGGCTGAGTGGGTTTGCGTCTGGCGGAGTGGGTTTGGGTCTGGCGGTGTGGGTTTGTGTCTGGCGGAGTGGGTGTGGGTCTGGCGGAGTGGGTTTGGGTCTGGCCGAGTGGGTTTGGGTCTGGCGGAGTGGGTTCGGGTCTGGCGGAGTGGGTTCGGGTCTGGCGGAGTGGGTTCGGGTCTGGCGGAGTTGGTTCGGGTCTGGCGGAGTGGGTTCGGGTCTGGCGGAGTGGGTTCGGGTCTGGCGGAGTGGGTTAGGGTCTGGCGGAGTGGGTTCGGGTCTGGCGGAGTGGGTTCGGGTCTGGCTGAGTGGGTTCGGGTCTGGCGGAGTGGGTTCGGGTCTGGCGGAGTGGGTTCGGGTCTGTCGGTCTGGGTTCGGGTCTGGCGGAGTGGGTTGTGGTCTGGCGGAGTGGGCTCGGGTTTGGCGGAGTGGGTTCGGGTCTGGCGGAGTGGGTTTGGGTCTGGCGAAGTGGGTTTGGGTCTGGCGGATGGGTTTGGGTCTGGCGGAGTGGGTTTGGGGTCTGGCGGAGTGGGTTTGGATCTGGCGGAGTTGGTTTGGGCCTGGCGGAGTGGGTTTGGGTCTGGCGGAGTGGGTTTGGGTCTGGCAGAGTGGGTTTGGGTCTGGCGGAGTTGGCTCGGGTCTGGCGGAGTGGGTTCGGGTCTGGCGGAGTGGGTGCGGGTCTGGCGGAGGGGGTTTGCATCTGGCGGAGTGGGTTCGGGTCTGGCGGAGTGGGTTAGGGTCTGGCGGAGTGGGTTTGGGTCTGGCGGTGGGTTTGGGTATGGCAGAGTCGGTTTGGGTCTGGCGGAGTGGGTTTGGGTCTGGCGGGGTGGGTTGGGGTCTGGCGGATGGGTTTGGGTCTGGCGGAGTGGGTTTGGGGTCTGGCGGAGTGGGTTTGGATCTGGCGGAGTTGGTTTGGGCCTGGCGGAGTGGGTTCGGGTCTGGCGGAGTGGGTTCGGATCTGGCGGAGTGGTTTCGGGTCTGGCGGAGTGGGTTTGGTTCTGGCCGAGTGGGTTTGGGTCTGGCGGAGTGGGTTTGGGTCTGGCGGAGTGGGTCCGGGTCTGGCGGAGGGGGTTTGGGTCTGGCCGAGTGGGTTTGGTTCTGGCGGAGTGGGTTTGGGTCTGGCGGAGTGGGTTTGGGTCTGGCGGAGTGGGTGTGGGTCGGGCGGAGTGGGTTTGGGTCTGGCTGAGTGGGTTTGCGTCTGGAGGAGTGGGTTTGGGTCTGGCGGTGTGGGTTTGGGTCTGGCGGAGTGGGCTTGGGTGTGGCGGAGTGGGTTTGGGTCTGGCGGAGTGGGCTTGGGTGTGGCGGAGTGGGCTTGGGTCTGGCGGAGTGGGTTTGGGTCTGGCGGAGTGGGTTTGGGTCCGGCGGAGTGGGTTTGGGTCTGGCGGAGTGGGTTTGTGTCTGGCGGAATGGGTTCAGATCTGGCGGAGTGGGTTCGGGTCTGGCGGAGTGGGATCGGGTCTGGCGGAGAAGGTTCGGGTCTGGCGGAGTGGGTTCGGGTCTGGCGGAGTGGGTTCGGGTCTGGCGAAGTGGGGTTGGGTCTGGCGGTGCGGGCTTGGGTCTGGCGGAGTGGGTTTGGTTCTGGCGGAGTGGGTTTGGGTCTGGCGGAGTGGGTTTTGGTCTGGCGGAGTGGGTTTGGGTCTGGCAGCGTGGGTTTTGGTCTGGCGGAGTGGGTTTGGGTCTGGCAGAGTGGGTTTGGGTCAGGCGGAGTAAGTTTGGGTCTGGTGGAGTGGGTTTGGGTCTGGCGGAGTAAGTTTGGGACTGGCGGAGTGGGTTTGGGTCTGGCGGAGTGGGCTTGGGTCTGGCGGAGTGGGTTTGGGTCTGCTGGAGTGGGTTTGGGTCTGGCGGAGTGGTTTTGGGTCTGGCGGAGTGGGTTTTGGTCTGGCGGAGTGCGTTTGGGTCTGGCGGAGTGGGTTTGGGTCTGGCGGAGTGGGTTTGGGTCTGGCGGAGTGGGTTTGGGGTCTGGCGGAGTGGGATGGGGTCTGGCGGAGTGGGTTCGGGTCTGGCGGAGTGGGTTCGGGTCTGGCGGAGTGGGTTCTGGTCTGGCGGAGTGGGTTCGGGTCTGGCGGAGTGGGTTTGGGTCTGGCGGAGTGGGTTTGGGGCTGGCGGAGTGGGTTTGGGTCTGGCGGAGTGGGTTTGGGTCTGGCGGAGTGGATTTGGGTCTGGCGGAGTGGGTTTGGGGTCTGGCGGAGTGGGTTTGTGTCTGCCGGAGTGGGTTTGGGTCTGGCGGAGTGGGTTTGGGGTCTGGCGGAGGGGGTTTGGGTCTGGCGGAGTGGGTTTGGGTCTGGCGGAGTGGGTTTGGGTCTGGCGGGGCGGGTTTGGGTCTGGCGGAGTGGGTTTGGGTGTGGCGGAGTGGGTTTGGGTCTGCATGAGTGGTTTCGGGTCTGGCGGAGTGGGTTTGGGTCTGGCCGAGTGGGTTCGGGTCTGGCGGAGTGGGTTTGGGTCTGGCGGAGTGGGTTCGGGTCTGGCGGAGGGGGTTTGGGTCTGGCGGAGTGGGTTTGGGTCTGGCGGAGTGGGTTTGGGTCTGGCGGAGTGGGTTTGGGTCTGGCGGAGTGGGTGTGGGTCGGGCGGAGTGGGTTTGGGTCTGGCTGAGTGGGTTTGCGTCTGGCGGAGTGGGTTTGGGTCTGGCGGTGTGGGTTTGTGTCTGGCGGAGTGGGTGTGGGTCTGGCGGAGTGGGTTTGGGTCTGGCCGAGTGGGTTTGGGTCTGGCGGAGTGGGTTCGGGTCTGGCGGAGTGGGTTCGGGTCTGGCGGAGTGGGTTCGGGTCTGGCGGAGTTGGTTCGGGTCTGGCGGAGTGGGTTCGGGTCTGGCGGAGTGGGTTCGGGTCTGGCGGAGTGGGTTAGGGTCTGGCGGAGTGGGTTCGGGTCTGGCGGAGTGGGTTCGGGTCTGGCTGAGTGGGTTCGGGTCTGGCGGAGTGGGTTCGGGTCTGGCGGAGTGGGTTCGGGTCTGTCGGTCTGGGTTCGGGTCTGGCGGAGTGGGTTGTGGTCTGGCGGAGTGGGCTCGGGTTTGGCGGAGTGGGTTCGGGTCTGGCGGAGTGGGTTTGGGTCTGGCGAAGTGGGTTTGGGTCTGGCGGATGGGTTTGGGTCTGGCGGAGTGGGTTTGGGGTCTGGCGGAGTGGGTTTGGATCTGGCGGAGTTGGTTTGGGCCTGGAGGAGTGGGTTTGGGTCTGGCGGAGTGGGTTTGGGTCTGGCAGAGTGGGTTTGGGTCTGGCGGAGTTGGCTCGGGTCTGGCGGAGTGGGTTCGGGTCTGGCGGAGTGGGTGCGGGTCTGGCGGAGGGGGTTTGCATCTGGCGGAGTGGGTTCGGGTCTGGCGGAGTGGGTTAGGGTCTGGCGGAGTGGGTTTGGGTCTGGCGGTGGGTTTGGGTATGGCAGAGTCGGTTTGGGTCTGGCGGAGTGGGTTTGGGTCTGGCGGGGTGGGTTGGGGTCTGGCGGATGGGTTTGGGTCTGGCGGAGTGGGTTTGGGGTCTGGCGGAGTGGGTTTGGATCTGGCGGAGTTGGTTTGGGCCTGGCGGAGTGGGTTTGGGTCTGGCGGTGGGTTTGGGTATGGCAGAGTGGGTTTGGGTCTGGCTGAGTGGGTTTGGGTCTGGCAGAGTGGGTTTGGGTCTGGCGGAGTGGGTTAGGGTCTGGCGGAGTGGGTTTGGGTCTGGCGGAGTGGGTTTGGGTCTGGCGGAGTGGGTTTGGGTCTGGCGGAGTGGGTTTGGGTCTGGCGGAGTGGGTTTAGGGTCTGGCGGAGTGGGTTTGGGTCTGGCGGAGTGGGTTTGGGTCTGGCGGAGTGGGTTTGGGTCTGGCGGAATGGGTATGGGTCTGGCGGAGTGGGTTTGGGTCTGGCGGAGTGGGTTTGGGTCTGCCGGAGTGGCTTTGGGTCTGGCGGAATGGGTTTCGGTCTGGCGGAGTGGGTTTGGGTCTGGCGGACTGGGTTTGGGTCTGGCGGAGTGGGTTTGGGTCTGGCGGAATGGGTTTAGGGTCTGGCGGAGTGGGTTTGTGTCTGGCAGAGTGGGTTCGGATCTGGCGGAGTGGGTTCGGGTCTGGCGGAGTGGGATCGCGTCTGGCGGAGAAGGTTCGGGTCTGGCGGAGTGGGTTCGGGTCTGGCGGAGTGGGTTCGGGTCTGGCGAAGTGGGGTTGGGTCTGGATGTGCGGGCTTGGGTCTGGCGGAGTGGGTTTGGGTCTGGCGGAGTGGGTTTGGGTCTGGCGGAGTGGGTTTTGGTCTGGCGGAGTGGGTTTGGGTCTGGCGGAGTGGGTTTTCGTCTGGCGGAGTAAGTTTGGGTCTGGCGGAGTGGGTTTGGGTCTGGCGGAGTAAGTTTGCGTCTGGCGGAGTGGGTTTGGGTCTGGCGGAGTGGGCTTGGGTCTGGCGGAGTGGGTTTGGGTCTGCCGGAGTGGGTTTGGGTCTGGCGGAGTGGTTTTGGGTCTGGCGGAGTGGGTTTTGGTCTGGCGGGGTACGTTTGGGTCTGGCGGAGTGGGTTTGGGTCTGGCGGAGTGGGTTCCGGTCTGTCAGAGTGGGTTTGGGTCTGGCGGAGTGGCTTTGGGACTGGCGGAGTGGGGTCGGGTCTGGCGGAGAGAGTTCGGGTCTGGCGGAGTGGGTTCGGGTCTGGCGGAGTGGGTTCGGGTCTGTCGGTCTGGGTTCGGGTCTGGCGGAGTGGGTTGTGGTCTGGCGGAGTGGGCTCGGGTTTGGCGGAGTGGGTTCGGGTCTGGCGGAGTGGGTTTGGGTCTGGCGAAGTGGGTTTGGGTCTGGCGGATGGGTTTGGGTCTGGCGGAGTGGGTTTGGGGTCTGGCGGAGTGGGTTTGGATCTGGCGGAGTTGGTTTGGGCCTGGCGGAGTGGGTTTGGGTCTGGCGGAGTGGGTTTGGGTCTGGCAGAGTGGGTTTGGGTCTGGCGGAGTTGGCTCGGGTCTGGCGGAGTGGGTTCGGGTCTCGCGGAGTGGGTGCGGGTCTGGCGGAGGGGGTTTGCATCTGGCGGAGTGGGTTCGGGTCTGGCGGAGTGGGTTAGGGTCTGGCGGAGTGGGTTTGGGTCTGGCGGTGGGTTTGGGTATGGCAGAGTCGGTTTGGGTCTGGCGGAGTGGGTTTGGGTCTGGCGGGGTGGGTTGGGGTCTGGCGGATGGGTTTGGGTCTGGCGGAGTGGGTTTGGGGTCTGGCGGAGTGGGTTTGGATCTGGCGGAGTTGGTTTGGGCCTGGCGGAGTGGGTTTGGGTCTGGCGGTGGGTTTGGGTATGGCAGAGTGGGTTTGGGTCTGGCAGAGTGGGTTTGGGTCTGGCAGAGTGGGTTAGGGTCTGGCGGAGTGGGTTTGGGTCTGGCGGAGTGGGTTTGGGTCTGGCGGAGTGGGTTTGGGTCTGGCGGAGTGGGTTTGGGTCTGGCGGAGTGGGTTTAGGGTCTGGCGGAGTGGGTTTGGGTCTGGCGGAGTGGGTTTGGGTCTGGCGGAGTGGGTTTGGGTCTGGCGGAATGGGTATGGGTCTGGCGGAGTAGGTTTGTGTCTGGCGGAGTGGGTTTGGGTCTGCCGGAGTGGCTTTGGGTCTGGCGGAATGGGTTTCGGTCTGGCGGAGTGGGTTTGGGTCTGGCGGACTGGGTTTGGGTCTGGCGGAGTGGGTTTGGGTCTGGCGGAATGGGTTTAGGGTCTGGCGGAGTGGGTTTGTGTCTGGCAGAGTGGGTTCGGATCTGGCGGAGTGGGTTCGGGTCTGGCGGAGTGGGATCGCGTCTGGCGGAGAAGGTTCGGGTCTGGCGGAGTGGGTTCGGGTCTGGCGGAGTGGGTTCGGGTCTGGCGAAGTGGGGTTGGGTCTGGATGTGCGGGCTTGGGTCTGGCGGAGTGGGTTTGGGTCTGGCGGAGTGGGTTTGGGTCTGGCGGAGTGGGTTTTGGTCTGGCGGAGTGGGTTTGGGTCTGGCGGAGTGGGTTTTCGTCTGGCGGAGTAAGTTTGGGTCTGGCGGAGTGGGTTTGGGTCTGGCGGAGTAAGTTTGCGTCTGGCGGAGTGGGTTTGGGTCTGGCGGAGTGGGCTTGGGTCTGGCGGAGTGGGTTTGGGTCTGCCGGAGTGGGTTTGGGTCTGGCGGAGTGGTTTTGGGTCTGGCGGAGTGGGTTTTGGTCTGGCGGGGTACGTTTGGGTCTGGCGGAGTGGGTTTGGGTCTGGCGGAGTGGGTTCCGGTCTGTCAGAGTGGGTTTGGGTCTGGCGGAGTGGCTTTGGGACTGGCGGAGTGGGGTCGGGTCTGGCGGAGAGAGTTCGGGTCTGGCGGAGTGGGTTTTGGTCTGGCGGAGTGGGTTTGGGTCTGGCAGAGTGGGTTTTGGACTGGCGGAGTGGGTTTGGGTCTGGCAGAGTGGGTTTGGGTCAGGCGGAGTAAGTTTGGGTCTGGTGGAGTGGGTTTGGGTCTGGCGGAGATAGTTTGGGTCTGGCGGAGTGGGTTTGGGTCTGGCGGAGTGGGCTTGGGTCTGGCGGAGTGGGTTTGGGTCTGCCGGAGTGGGTTTGGGTCTGGCGGAGTGGTTTTGTGTCTGGCGGAGTGGGTTCGGGTCTGGCGAAGTGGGGTTGGGTCTGGCGGTGCGGGCTTGGGTCTGGCGGAGTGGGTTTGGGGTCTGGCGGAGTGGGTTGGGGTCTGGCGGAGTGGGTTCGGGTCTGGCGGAGTGGGTTCGGGTCTGGCGGAGTGGGTTCGGGTCTGGCGGAGTGGGTTCGGGTCTGGCGGAGTGGGTTTGGGTCTGGCGGAGTGGGTTTGGGGCTGGCGGAGTGGGTTTGGGTCTGGCGGAGTGGGTTTGGGTCTGGCGGAGTGGGTTTGGGTCTGGCGGAGTGGGTTTGGGGTCTGGCGGAGTGGGTTTGTGTCTGCCGGAGTGGGTTTGGGTCTGGCGGAGTGGGTTTGGGGTCTGGCGGAGGGGGTTTGGGTCTGGCGGAGTGGGTTTGGGTCTGGCGGAGCGGGTTTGGGTCTGGCGGGGCGGGTTTGGGTCTGGCGGAGTGGGTTTGGGTGTGGCGGAGTGGGTTTGGGTCTGGCGGAGTGGGTTTGGGTGTGGCGGAGTGGGTTTGGGTCTGGCGGAGTGGGTTGTGGTCTGCCGGAGAGAGTTCGGGTCTGGCGGAGTGGGTTCGGGTCTGGCGGAGTGGGTTCGGGTCTGGCGGAGTGGGTTCGGATCTGGCGGAATGGTTTGCGTCTGGCGGAGTGGGTTTGGGTCTGGCGGTGTGGGTTTGTGTCTGGCGGAGTGGGTGTGGGTCTGGCGGAGTGGGTTTGGGTCTGGCCGAGTGGGTTTGGGTCTGGCGGAGTGGGTTCGGGTCTGGCGGAGTGGGTTCGGGTCTGGCGGAGTGGGTTCGGGTCTGGCGGAGTTGGTTCGGGTCTGGCGGAGTGGGTTCGGGTCTGGCGGAGTGGGTTCGGGTCTGGCGGAGTGGGTTAGGGTCTGGCGGAGTGGGTTCGGGTCTGGCGGAGTGGGTTCGGGTCTGGCTGAGTGGGTTCGGGTCTGGCGGAGTGGGTTCGGGTCTGGCGGAGTGGGTTCGGGTCTGTCGGTCTGGGTTCGGGTCTGGCGGAGTGGGTTGTGGTCTGGCGGAGTGGGCTCGGGTTTGGCGGAGTGGGTTCGGGTCTGGCGGAGTGGGTTTGGGTCTGGCGAAGTGGGTTTGGGTCTGGCGGATGGGTTTGGGTCTGGCGGAGTGGGTTTGGGGTCTGGCGGAGTGGGTTTGGATCTGGCGGAGTTGGTTTGGGCCTGGCGGAGTGGGTTTGGGTCTGGCGGAGTGGGTTTGGGTCTGGCAGAGTGGGTTTGGGTCTGGCGGAGTTGGCTCGGGTCTGGCGGAGTAGGTTCGGGTCTGGCGGAGTGGGTGCGGGTCTGGCGGAGTGGGTTTGGGTCTGGCTGAGTGGGTTTGGGTCTGGCGGAGTGGGTTTGGGTCTGGCGGAGTGGGTTAGGGTCTGGCGGAGTGGGTTTGGGTCTGGCGGAGTAGGTTTGGGTCTGGCGGAGTGGGTTTGGGTCTGGCGGAGTGGGTTTGGGTCTGGCGGAGTGGGTTTAGGGTCTGGCGGAGTGGGTTTGGGTCTGGCGGAGTGGGTTTGGGTCTGGCGGAGTGGGTTTGGGTCTGGCGGACTGGGTATGGGTCTGGCGGAGTGGGTTTGGGTCTGGCGGAGTGGGTTTGGGTCTGGCGGAGTGGCTTTGGGTCTGGCGGAGTGGGTTTCGGTCTGGCGGAGTGGGTTTGGGTCTGGCGGACTGGGTTTGGGTCTGGCGGAGTGGGTTTGGGTCTGGCGGAGTGGGTTTAGGGTCTGGCGGAGTGGGTTTGTGTCTGGCGGAGTGGGTTCGGATCTGGCGGAGTGGGTTTTGGACTGGCGGAGTGGGTTTGGGTCTGGCAGAGTGGGTTTGGGTCAGGCGGAGTAAGTTTGGGTCTGGTGGAGTGGGTTTGGGTCTGGCGGAGTAAGTTTGGGTCTGGCGGAGTGGGTTTGGGTCTGGCGGAGTGGGCTTGGGTCTGGCGGAGTGGGTTTGGGTCTGCCGGAGTGGGTTTGGGTCTGGCGGAGTGGTTTTGGGTCTGGCGGAGTGGGTTCGGGTCTGGCGAAGTGGGGTTGGGTCTGGCGGTGCGGGCTTGGGTCTGGCGGAGTGGGTTTGGTTCTGGCGGAGTGGGTTTGGGTCTGGCGGAGTGGGTTTTGGTCTGGCGGAGTGGGTTTGGGTCTGGCAGAGTGGGTTTTGGTCTGGCGGAGTGGGTTTGGGTCTGGCGGAGTGGGTTTGGGTCTGGCGGAGTAAGTTTGCGTCTGGCGGAGTGGGTTTGGGTCTGGCGGAGTGGGCTTGGGTCTGGCGGAGTGGGTTTGGGTCTGCCGGAGTGGGTTTGGGTCTGGCGGAGTGGTTTTGGGTCTGGCGGAGTGGGTTTTGGTCTGGCGGGGTACGTTTGGGTCTGGCGGAGTGGGTTTGGGTCTGGCGGAGTGGGTTCCGGTCTGTCAGAGTGGGTTTGGGTCTGGCGGAGTGGCTTTGGGACTGGCGGAGTGGGGTCGGGTCTGGCGGAGAGAGTTCGGGTCTGGCGGAGTGGGTTCGGGTCTGGCGGAGTGGGTTCGGGTCTGTCGGTCTGGGTTCGGGTCTGGCGGAGTGGGTTGTGGTCTGGCGGAGTGGGCTCGGGTTTGGCGGAGTGGGTTCGGGTCTGGCGGAGTGGGTTTGGGTCTGGCGAAGTGGGTTTGGGTCTGGCGGATGGGTTTGGGTCTGGCGGAGTGGGTTTGGGGTCTGGCGGAGTGGGTTTGGATCTGGCGGAGTTGGTTTGGGCCTGGCGGAGTGGGTTTGGGTCTGGCGGAGTGGGTTTGGGTCTGGCAGAGTGGGTTTGGGTCTGGCGGAGTTGGCTCGGGTCTGGCGGAGTGGGTTCGGGTCTCGCGGAGTGGGTGCGGGTCTGGCGGAGGGGGTTTGCATCTGGCGGAGTGGGTTCGGGTCTGGCGGAGTGGGTTAGGGTCTGGCGGAGTGGGTTTGGGTCTGGCGGTGGGTTTGGGTATGGCAGAGTCGGTTTGGGTCTGGCGGAGTGGGTTTGGGTCTGGCGGGGTGGGTTGGGGTCTGGCGGATGGGTTTGGGTCTGGCGGAGTGGGTTTGGGGTCTGGCGGAGTGGGTTTGGATCTGGCGGAGTTGGTTTGGGCCTGGCGGAGTGGGTTTGGGTCTGGCGGTGGGTTTGGGTATGGCAGAGTGGGTTTGGGTCTGGCAGAGTGGGTTTGGGTCTGGCAGAGTGGGTTAGGGTCTGGCGGAGTGGGTTTGGGTCTGGCGGAGTGGGTTTGGGTCTGGCGGAGTGGGTTTGGGTCTGGCGGAGTGGGTTTGGGTCTGGCGGAGTGGGTTTAGGGTCTGGCGGAGTGGGTTTGGGTCTGGCGGAGTGGGTTTGGGTCTGGCGGAGTGGGTTTGGGTCTGGCGGAATGGGTATGGGTCTGGCGGAGTAGGTTTGTGTCTGGCGGAGTGGGTTTGGGTCTGCCGGAGTGGCTTTGGGTCTGGCGGAATGGGTTTCGGTCTGGCGGAGTGGGTTTGGGTCTGGCGGACTGGGTTTGGGTCTGGCGGAGTGGGTTTGGGTCTGGCGGAATGGGTTTAGGGTCTGGCGGAGTGGGTTTGTGTCTGGCAGAGTGGGTTCGGATCTGGCGGAGTGGGTTCGGGTCTGGCGGAGTGGGATCGCGTCTGGCGGAGAAGGTTCGGGTCTGGCGGAGTGGGTTCGGGTCTGGCGGAGTGGGTTCGGGTCTGGCGAAGTGGGGTTGGGTCTGGATGTGCGGGCTTGGGTCTGGCGGAGTGGGTTTGGGTCTGGCGGAGTGGGTTTGGGTCTGGCGGAGTGGGTTTTGGTCTGGCGGAGTGGGTTTGGGTCTGGCGGAGTGGGTTTTCGTCTGGCGGAGTAAGTTTGGGTCTGGCGGAGTGGGTTTGGGTCTGGCGGAGTAAGTTTGCGTCTGGCGGAGTGGGTTTGGGTCTGGCGGAGTGGGCTTGGGTCTGGCGGAGTGGGTTTGGGTCTGCCGGAGTGGGTTTGGGTCTGGCGGAGTGGTTTTGGGTCTGGCGGAGTGGGTTTTGGTCTGGCGGGGTACGTTTGGGTCTGGCGGAGTGGGTTTGGGTCTGGCGGAGTGGGTTCCGGTCTGTCAGAGTGGGTTTGGGTCTGGCGGAGTGGCTTTGGGACTGGCGGAGTGGGGTCGGGTCTGGCGGAGAGAGTTCGGGTCTGGCGGAGTGGGTTTTGGTCTGGCGGAGTGGGTTTGGGTCTGGCAGAGTGGGTTTTGGACTGGCGGAGTGGGTTTGGGTCTGGCAGAGTGGGTTTGGGTCAGGCGGAGTAAGTTTGGGTCTGGTGGAGTGGGTTTGGGTCTGGCGGAGATAGTTTGGGTCTGGCGGAGTGGGTTTGGGTCTGGCGGAGTGGGCTTGGGTCTGGCGGAGTGGGTTTGGGTCTGCCGGAGTGGGTTTGGGTCTGGCGGAGTGGTTTTGTGTCTGGCGGAGTGGGTTCGGGTCTGGCGAAGTGGGGTTGGGTCTGGCGGTGCGGGCTTGGGTCTGGCGGAGTGGGTTTGGGGTCTGGCGGAGTGGGTTGGGGTCTGGCGGAGTGGGTTCGGGTCTGGCGGAGTGGGTTCGGGTCTGGCGGAGTGGGTTCGGGTCTGGCGGAGTGGGTTCGGGTCTGGCGGAGTGGGTTTGGGTCTGGCGGAGTGGGTTTGGGGCTGGCGGAGTGGGTTTGGGTCTGGCGGAGTGGGTTTGGGTCTGGCGGAGTGGGTTTGGGTCTGGCGGAGTGGGTTTGGGGTCTGGCGGAGTGGGTTTGTGTCTGCCGGAGTGGGTTTGGGTCTGGCGGAGTGGGTTTGGGGTCTGGCGGAGGGGGTTTGGGTCTGGCGGAGTGGGTTTGGGTCTGGCGGAGCGGGTTTGGGTCTGGCGGGGCGGGTTTGGGTCTGGCGGAGTGGGTTTGGGTGTGGCGGAGTGGGTTTGGGTCTGGCGGAGTGGGTTTGGGTGTGGCGGAGTGGGTTTGGGTCTGGCGGAGTGGGTTGTGGTCTGCCGGAGAGAGTTCGGGTCTGGCGGAGTGGGTTCGGGTCTGGCGGAGTGGGTTCGGGTCTGGCGGAGTGGGTTCGGATCTGGCGGAATGGTTTGCGTCTGGCGGAGTGGGTTTGGGTCTGGCGGTGTGGGTTTGTGTCTGGCGGAGTGGGTGTGGGTCTGGCGGAGTGGGTTTGGGTCTGGCCGAGTGGGTTTGGGTCTGGCGGAGTGGGTTCGGGTCTGGCGGAGTGGGTTCGGGTCTGGCGGAGTGGGTTCGGGTCTGGCGGAGTTGGTTCGGGTCTGGCGGAGTGGGTTCGGGTCTGGCGGAGTGGGTTCGGGTCTGGCGGAGTGGGTTAGGGTCTGGCGGAGTGGGTTCGGGTCTGGCGGAGTGGGTTCGGGTCTGGCTGAGTGGGTTCGGGTCTGGCGGAGTGGGTTCGGGTCTGGCGGAGTGGGTTCGGGTCTGTCGGTCTGGGTTCGGGTCTGGCGGAGTGGGTTGTGGTCTGGCGGAGTGGGCTCGGGTTTGGCGGAGTGGGTTCGGGTCTGGCGGAGTGGGTTTGGGTCTGGCGAAGTGGGTTTGGGTCTGGCGGATGGGTTTGGGTCTGGCGGAGTGGGTTTGGGGTCTGGCGGAGTGGGTTTGGATCTGGCGGAGTTGGTTTGGGCCTGGCGGAGTGGGTTTGGGTCTGGCGGAGTGGGTTTGGGTCTGGCAGAGTGGGTTTGGGTCTGGCGGAGTTGGCTCGGGTCTGGCGGAGTAGGTTCGGGTCTGGCGGAGTGGGTGCGGGTCTGGCGGAGTGGGTTTGGGTCTGGCTGAGTGGGTTTGGGTCTGGCGGAGTGGGTTTGGGTCTGGCGGAGTGGGTTAGGGTCTGGCGGAGTGGGTTTGGGTCTGGCGGAGTAGGTTTGGGTCTGGCGGAGTGGGTTTGGGTCTGGCGGAGTGGGTTTGGGTCTGGCGGAGTGGGTTTAGGGTCTGGCGGAGTGGGTTTGGGTCTGGCGGAGTGGGTTTGGGTCTGGCGGAGTGGGTTTGGGTCTGGCGGACTGGGTATGGGTCTGGCGGAGTGGGTTTGGGTCTGGCGGAGTGGGTTTGGGTCTGGCGGAGTGGCTTTGGGTCTGGCGGAGTGGGTTTCGGTCTGGCGGAGTGGGTTTGGGTCTGGCGGACTGGGTTTGGGTCTGGCGGAGTGGGTTTGGGTCTGGCGGAGTGGGTTTAGGGTCTGGCGGAGTGGGTTTGTGTCTGGCGGAGTGGGTTCGGATCTGGCGGAGTGGGTTTTGGACTGGCGGAGTGGGTTTGGGTCTGGCAGAGTGGGTTTGGGTCAGGCGGAGTAAGTTTGGGTCTGGTGGAGTGGGTTTGGGTCTGGCGGAGTAAGTTTGGGTCTGGCGGAGTGGGTTTGGGTCTGGCGGAGTGGGCTTGGGTCTGGCGGAGTGGGTTTGGGTCTGCCGGAGTGGGTTTGGGTCTGGCGGAGTGGTTTTGGGTCTGGCGGAGTGGGTTCGGGTCTGGCGAAGTGGGGTTGGGTCTGGCGGTGCGGGCTTGGGTCTGGCGGAGTGGGTTTGGTTCTGGCGGAGTGGGTTTGGGTCTGGCGGAGTGGGTTTTGGTCTGGCGGAGTGGGTTTGGGTCTGGCAGAGTGGGTTTTGGTCTGGCGGAGTGGGTTTGGGTCTGGCAGAGTGGGTTTGGGTCAGGCGGAGTAAGTTTGGGTCTGGTGGAGTGGGTTTGGGTCTGGCGGAGTAAGTTTGGGTCTGGCGGAGTGGGTTTGGGTCTGGCGGAGTGGGCTTGGGTCTGGCGGAGTGTGTTTGGGTCTGCCGGAGTGGGTTTGGGTCTGGCGGAGTGGTTTTGGGTCTGGCGGAGTGGGTTTTGGTCTGGCGGAGTGCGTTTGGGTCTGGCGGAGTGGGTTTGGGTCTGGCGGAGTGGGTTTGGGGTCTGGCGGAGTGGGTTGGGGTCTGGCGGAGTGGGTTCGGGTCTGGCGGAGTGGGTTCGGGTCTGACGGAGTGGGTTCGGGTCTGGCGGAGTGGGTTCGGGTCTGGCGGAGTGGGTTTGGGTCTGGCGGAGTGGGTTTGGGGCTGGCGGAGTGGGTTTGGGTCTGGCGGAGTGGGTTTGGGTCTGGCGGAGTGGGTTTGGGTCTGGCGGAGTGGGTTTGGGGTCTGGCGGAGTGGGTTTGTGTCTGCCGGAGTGGGTTTGGGTCTGGCGGAGTGGGTTTGGGGTCTGGCGGAGGGGGTTTGGGTCTGGCGGAGTGGGTTTGGGTCTGGCGGAGTGGGTTTGGGTCTGGCGGGGCGGGTTTGGGTCTGGCGGAGTGGGTTTGGGTCTGGCGGAGTGGGTTTGGGTCTGGCGGAGTGGGTTTGGGTTTGGTGGAGTGGGTTTGGGTCTGGCGGAGTGGGTTGTGGTCTGCCGGAGAGAGTTCGGGTCTGGCGGAGTGGGTTCGGGTCTGGCGGAGTGGGTTCGGGTCTGGCGGAGTGGGTTCGGATCTGGCGGAGTGGTTTCGGGTCTGGCGGAGTGGGTTTGGGTCTGGCCGAGTGGGTTCGGGTCTGGCGGAGTGGGTTTGGGTCTGGCGGAGTGGGTCCGGGTCTGGTAGAGGGGGTTTGGGTCTGGCGGAGTGGGTTTGGTTCTGGCGGAGTGGGTTTGGGTCTGGCGGAGTGGGTTTGGGTCTGGCGGAGTGGGTGTGGGTCGGGCGGAGTGGGTTTGGGTCTGGCTGAGTGGGTTTGCGTCTGGAGGACTGGGTTTGGGTCTGGCGGTGTGGGTTTGGGTCTGGCGGAGTGGGCTTGGGTGTGGCGGAGTGGGTTTGGGTCTGGCGGAGTGGGCTTGGGTGTGGCGGAGTGGGTTTGGGTCTGGCGGAGTGGGTTTGGGTCTGGCGGAGTGGGTTTGGGTCCGGCGGAGTGGGTTTGGGTCTGGCGGAGTGGGTTTGTGTCTGGCGGAATGGGTTCAGATCTGGCGGAGTGGGTTCGGGTCTGGCGGAGTGGGATCGGGTCTGGCGGAGACGGTTCGGGTCTGGCGGAGTGGGTTCGGGTCTGGCGGAGTGGGTTCGGGTCTGGCGAAGTGGGGTTGGGTCTGGCGGTGCGGGCTTGGGTCTGGCGGAGTGGGTTTGGTTCTGGCGGAGTGGGTTTGGGTCTGGCGGAGTGGGTTTTGGTCTGGCGGAGTGGGTTTGGGTCTGCCGGAGTGGGTTTGGGTCTGGCGCAGTGGTTTTGGGTCTGGCGGAGTGGGTTTTCGTCTGGCGGAGTGCGTTTGGGTCTGGCGGAGTGAGTTTGGGTCTGGCGGAGTGGGTTTGGGTCTGGCGGAGTGGGTTTGGGGTCTGGCGGAGTGGGTTGGGGTCTGGCGGAGTGGGTCCGGGTCTGGCGGAGTGGGTTCGGGTCTGGCGGAGTGGGTTCTGGTCTGGCGGAGTGGGTTCGGGTCTGGCGGAGTGGGTTTGGGTCTGGCGGAGTGGGTTTGGGGCTGGCGGAGTGGGTTTGGGTCTGGCGGAGTGGGTTTGGGTCTGGCGGAGTGGGTTTGGGTCTGGCGGAGTGGGTTTGGGGTCTGGCGGAGTGGGTTTGTGTCTGCCGGAGTGGGTTTGGGTCTGGCGGACTGGGTTTGGGGTCTGGCGGAGGGGGTTTGGGTCTGGCGGAGTGGGTTTGGGTCTGGCGGAGTGGGTTTGGGTCTGGCGGGGCGGGTTTGGGTCTGGCGGAGTGGGTTTGGGTGTGGCGGAGTGGGTTTGGGTCTGGCGGAGTGGGTTTGGGTTTGGTGGAGTGGGTTTGGGTCTGGCGGAGTGGGTTGTGGTCTGCCGGAGAGAGTTCGGGTCTGGCGGAGTGGGTTCAGGTCTGGCGGAGTGGGTTCGGGTCTGGCGGAGTGGGTTCGGATCTGGCGGAGTGGTTTCGGGTCTGGCGGAGTGGGTTTGGGTCTGGCCGAGTGGGTTCGGGTCTGGCGGAGTGGGTTTGGGTCTGGCGGAGTGGGTTCGGGTCTGGCGGAGGGGGTTTGGGTCTGGCGGAGTGGGTTTGGGTCTGGCGGAGTGGGTTTGGGTCTGGCGGAGTGGGTTTGGGTCTGGCGGAGTGGGTGTGGGTCGGGCGGAGTGGGTTTGGGTCTGGCTGAGTGGGTTTGCGTCTGGCGGAGTGGGTTTGGGTCTGGCGGTGTGGGTTTGTGTCTGGCGGAGTGGGTGTGGGTCTGCCGGAGTGGGTTGGGGTCTGGCCGAGTGGGTTTGGGTCTGGCGGAGTGGGTTCGGGTCTGGCGGAGTGGGTTCGGGTCTGGCGGAGTGGGTTCGGGTCTGGCGGAGTTGGTTCGGGCCTGGCGGAGTGGGTTCAGGTCTGGCGGAGTGGGTTCGGGTCTGGCGGAGTGGGTTAGGGTCTGGCGGAGTGGGTTCGGGTCTGGCGGAGTGGGTTCGGGTCTGGCTGAGTGGGTTCGGGTCTGGCGGAGTGGGTTCGGGTCTGGCGGAGTGGGTTCGGGTCTGTCGGTCTGGGTTCGGGTCTGGCGGAGTGGGTTGTGGTCTGGCGGAGTGGGCTCGGGATTGGCGGAGTGGGTTCGGGTCTGGCGGAGTGGGTTTGGGTCTGGCGAAGTGGGTTTGGGTCTGGCGGATGGGTTTGGGTCTGGCGGAGTGGGTTTGGGGTCTGGCGGAGTGGGTTTGGATCTGGCGGAGTTGGTTTGGGCCTGGCGGAGTGGGTTTGGGTCTGGCGGAGTGGGTTTGGGTCTGGCAGAGTGGGTTTGGGTCTGGCGGAGTTGGCTCGGGTCTGGCGGAGTGGGTTCGGGTCTGGCGGAGTGGGTGCGGGTCTGGCGGAGTGGGTTTGCATCTGGCGGAGTGGGTTCGGGTCTGGCGGAGTGGGTTAGGGTCTGGCGGAGTGGGTTTGGGTCTGGCGGTGGGTTTGGGTATGGCAGAGTCGGTTTGGGTCTGGCGGAGTGGGTTTGGGTCTGGCGGGGTGGGTTGGGGTCTGGCGGATGGATGGGTTTGGGTCTGGCGGAGTGGGTTTGGGGTCTGGCGGAGTGGGTTTGGATCTGGCGGAGTTGGTTTGGGCCTGGCGGAGTGGGTTTGGGTCTGGCGGTGGGTTTGGGTATGGCAGAGTGGGTTTGGGTCTGGCTGAGTTGGTTTGGGTCTGGCGGAGTGGGTTTGGGTCTGGCGGAGTGGGTTAGGGTCTGCCGGAGTGGGTTTGGGTCTGGTGGAGTAGGTTTGGGTCTGGCGGAGTGGGTTTGGGTCTGGCGGAGTGGGTTTGGGTCTGGCGGAGTGGGTTTAGGGTCTGGCGGAGTGGGTTTGGGTCTGGCGGAGTGGGTTTGGGTCTGGCGGAGTGGGTTTGGTTCTGGCGGAATGGGTATGGGTCTGGCGGAGTGGGTTTGGGTCTGGCGGAGTGGGTTTGGGTCTGGCGGAGTGGCTTTGGGTCTGGCGGAGTGGGTTTCGGTCTGGCGGGGTGGGTTTGGGTCTGGCGGACTGGGTTTGGGTCTGGCGGAGTGGGTTTGGGTCTGGCGGAGTGGGTTTAGGGTCTGGCGGAGTGGGTTTGTGTCTGGCGGAGTGGGTTCGGATCTGGCGGAGTGGGTTCGTGTCTGGCGGAGTGGGATCGCGTCTGGCGGAGAAGGTTCGGGTCTGGCGGAGTGGGTTCGTGTCTGGCGGAGAGGGTTCGGGTCTGGCGAAGTGGGGTTGGGTCTGGATGTGCGGGCTTGGGTCTGGCGGAGTGGGTTTGGGTCTGGCGGAGTGGGTTTGGGTCTGGCGGAGTGGGTTTTGGTCTGGCGGAGTGGGTTTGGGTCTGGCGGAGTGGGTTTTCGTCTGGCGGAGTAAGTTTGGGCCTGGCGGAGTGGGTTTGGGTCTGGCGGAGTAAGTTTGCGAATGGCGGAGTGCGTTTGGGTCTGGCGGAGTGGGCTTGGGTCTGGCGGAGTGGGTTTGGGACTGGCGGAGTGGGGTCGGGTCTGGCGGAGAGAGTTCGGGTCTGGCGGAGTGGGTTTTGGTCTGGCGGAGTGGGTTTGGGTCTGGCAGAGTGGGTTTGGGTCAGGCGGAGTAAGTTTGGGTCTGGTGGAGTGTGTTTGGGTCTGGCGGAGTAAGTTTGGGTCTGGCGGAGTGGGTTTGGGTCTGGCGGAGTGGGCTTGGGTCTGGCGGAGTGGGTTTGGGTCTGCCGGAGTGGGTTTGGGTCTGGCGGAGTGGTTTGGGGTCTGGCGGAGTGGGTTCGGGTCTGGCGAAGTGGGGTTGGGTCTGGCGGTGCGGGCTTGGGTCTGGCGGAGTGAGTTTGGTTCTGGCGGAGTGGGTTTGGGTCTGGCGGAGTGGGTTTTGGTCTGGCGGAGTGGGTTTGGGTCTGGCAGAGTGGGTTTTGGTCTGGCGGAGTGGGTTTGGGTCTGGCAGAGTGGGTTTGGGTCAGGCGGAGTAAGTTTGGGTCTGGTGGAGTGGGTTTGGGTCTGGCGGAGTAAGTTTGGGTCTGGCGGAGTGGGTTTGGGTCTGGCGGAGTGGGCTTGGGTCTGGCGGAGTGGGTTTGGGTCTGCCGGAGTGGGTTTGGGTCTGGCGGAGTGGTTTTGGGTCTGGCGGAGTGGGTTTTGGTCTGGCGGAGTGCGTTTGGGTCTGGCGGAGTGGGTTTGGGTCTGGCGGAGTGGGTTTGGGGTCTGGCGGAGTGGGTTGGGGTCTGGCGGAGTGGGTTCGGGTCTGGCGGAGTGGGTTCGGGTCTGGCGGAGTGGGTTCGGGTCTGGCGGAGTGGGTTTGGGTCTGGCGGAGTGGGTTTGGGGCTGGCGGAGTGGGTTTGGGTCTGGCGGAGTGGGTTTGGGTCTGGCGGAGTGGGTTTGGGTCTGGCGGAGTGGGTTTGGGGTCTGGCGGAGTGGGTTTGTGTCTGCCGGAGTGGGTTTGGGTCTGGCGGAGTGGGTTTGGGGTCTGGCGGAGGGGGTTTGGGTCTGGCGGAGTGGGTTTGGGTCTGGCGGAGTGGGTTTGGGTCTGGCGGGGCGGGTTTGGGTCTGGCGGAGTGGGTTTGGGTGTGGCGGAGTGGGTTTGGGTCTGGCGGAGTGGGTTTGGGTTTGGTGGAGTGGGTTTGGGTCTGGCGGAGTGGGTTGTGGTCTGCCGGAGAGAGTTCGGGTCTGGTGGAGTGGGTTCGGGTCTGGCGGAGTGGGTTCGGGTCTGGCGGAGTGGGTTCGGATCTGGCGGAGTGGTTTCGGGTCTGGCGGAGTGGGTTTGGGTCTGGCCGAGTGGGTTCGGGTCTGGCGGAGTGGGTTTGGGTCTGGCGGAGTGGGTTCGGGTCTGGCGGAGGGGGTTTGGGTCTGGCGGAGTGGGTTTGGGTCTGGCGGAGTGGGTTTGGGTCTGGCGGAGTGGGTTTGGGTCTGGCGGAGTGGGTGTGGGTCGGGCGGAGTGGGTTTGGGTCTGGCTGAGTGGGTTTGCGTCTGGCGGAGTGGGTTTGGGTCTGGCGGTGTGGGTTTGTGTCTGGCGGAGTGGGTGTGGGTCTGGCGGAGTGGGTTTGGGTCTTGCCGAGTGGGTTTGGGTCTGGCGGAGTGGGTTCGGGTCTGGCGGAGTGGGTTCGGGTGTGGCGGAGTGGGTTCGGGTCTGGCGGAGTTGGTTCGGGTCTGGCGGAGTGGGTTCGGGTCTGGCGGAGTGGGTTCGTGTCTGGCGGAGTGGGTTAGGGTCTGGCGGAGTGGGTTCGGGTCTGGCGGAGTGGGTTCGGGTCTGGCTGAGTGGGTTCGGGTCTGGCGTAGTGGGTTCGGGTCTGGCGGAGTGGGTTCGGGTCTGTCGGTCTGGGTTCGGGTCTGGCGGAGTGGGTTGTGGTCTGGCGGAGTGGGCTCGGGTTTGGCGGAGTGGGTTCGGGTCTGGCGGAGTGGGTTTGGGTCTGGCGAAGTGGGTTTGGGTCTGGCGGATGGGTTTGGGTCTGGCGGAGTGGGTTTGGGGTCTGGCGGAGTGGGTTTGGATCTGGCGGAGTTGGTTTGGGCCTGGCGGAGTGGGTTTGGGTCTGGCGGAGTGGGTTTGGGTCTGGCAGAGTGGGTTTGGGTCTGACGGAGTTGGCTCGGGTCTGGCGGAGTGGGTTCGGGTCTGGCGGAGTGGGTGCGGGTCTGGCGGAGTGGGTTTGCGTCTGGCGGAGTGGGTTCGGGTCTGGCGGAGTGGGTTAGGGTCTGGTGGAGTGGGTTTGGGTCTGGCGGTGGGTTTGGGTATGGCAGAGTCGGTTTGGGTCTGGCGGAGTGGGTTTGGGTCTGGCGGGGTGGGTTGGGGTCTGGCGGATGGGTTTGGGTCTGGCGGAGTGGGTTTGGGGTCTGGCGGAGTGGGTTTGGATCTGGCGGATTTGGTTTGGGCCTGGCGGAGTGGGTTTGGGTCTGGCGGTGGGTTAGGGTATGGCAGAGTGGGTTTGGGTCTGGCTGAGTGGGTTTGGGTCAGGCGGAGTGGGTTTGGGTCTGGCGGAGTGGGTTAGGGTCTGGCGGAGTGGGTTTGGGTCTGGCGGAGTAGGTTTGGGTCTGGCGGAGTGGGTTTGGGTCTGGCGGAGTGGGTTTGTGTCTGGCGGAGTGGGTTTAGGGTCTGGCGGAGTGGGTTTGGGTCTGGCGGAGTGGGTTTGGGTCTGGCGGAGTGGGTTTGGGTCTGGCGGAGTGGCTTTGGGTCTGGCGGAGTGGGTTTCGGTCTGGCGGAGTGGGTTTGGGTCTGGCGGACTGGGTTTGGGTCTGGCGGAGTGGGTTTGGGTCTGGCGGAGTGGGTTTAGGGTCTGGCGGAGTGGGTTTGTGTCTGGCGGAGTGGGTTCGGATCTGGCGGAGTGGGTTCGGGTCTGGCGGAGTGGGATCGCGTCTGGCGGAGAAGGTTCGGGTCTGGCGGAGTGGGTTCGGGTCTGGCGGTGTGGGTTCGGGTCTGGCGAAGTGGGGTTGGGTCTGGATGTGCGGGCTTGGGTCTGGCGGAGTCGGTTTGGGTCTGGCGGAGTGGGTTTGGGTCTGGCGGAGTGGGTTTTGGTCTGGCGGAGTGGGTTTGGGTCTGGCGGAGTGGGTTTTCGTCTGGCGGAGTAAGTTTGGGTCTGGCGGAGTGGGTTTGGGTCTGGCGGAGTAAGTTTGCGTCTGGCGGAGTGGGTTTGGGTCTGGCGGAGTGGGCTTGGGTCTGGCAGAGTGGGTTTGGGTCTGCCGGAGTGGGTTTGGGTCTGGCGGAGTGGTTTTGGGTCTGGCGGAGTGGGTTTTGGTCTGGCGGAGTACGTTTGGGTCTGGCGGAGTGGGGTGGGTCTGGCGGAGTGGGTTAGGGTCTGGCGGAGTGGGTTTGGGTCTGGCGGAGTAGGTTTGGGTCTGGCGGAGTGGGTTTGGGTCTGGCGGAGTGGGTTTGTGTCTGGCGGAGTGGGTTTAGGGTCTGGCGGAGTGGGTTTGGGTCTGGCGGAGTGGGTTTCGGTCTGGCGGAGTGGGTTTGGGTCTGGCGGAATGGGTATGGGTCTGGCGGAGTGGGTTTGGGTCTGGCGGAGTGGGTTTGGGTCTGGCGGAGTGGCTTTGGGTCTGGCGGAGTGGGTTTCAGTCTGGCGGAGTGGGTTTGGGTCTGGCGGACTGGGTTTGGGTCTGGCGGAGTGGGTTTGGGTCTGGCGGAGTGGGTTTAGGGTCTGGCGGAGTGGGTTTGTGTCTGGCGGAGTGGGTTCGGATCTGGCGGAGTGAGTTCGGGTCTGGCGGAGTGGGATCGCGTCTGGCGGAGAAGGTTCGGGTCTGGCGGAGTGGGTTCGGGTCTGGCGGAGTGGGTTCGGGTCTGGCGAAGTGGGGTTGGGTCTGGATGTGCGGGCTTGGGTCTGGCGGAGTCGGTTTGGGTCTGGCGGAGTGGGTTTGGGTCTGGCGGAGTGGGTTTTGGTCTGGCGGAGTGGGTTTGGGTCTGGCGGAGTGGGTTTTCGTCTGGCGGAGTAAGTTTGGGTCTGGCGGAGTGGGTTTGGGTCTGGCGGAGTAAGTTTGCGTCTGGCGGAGTGGGTTTGGGTCTGGCTGAGTGGGCTTGGGTCTGGCAGAGTGGGTTTGGGTCTGCCGGAGTGGGTTTGGGTCTGGCGGAGTGGTTTTGGGTCTGGCGGAGTGGGTTTTGGTCTGGCGGAGTACGTTTGGGTCTGGCGGAGTGGGTTTGGGTCTGGCGGAGTGGGTTTGGGTCTGGCGGAGTCGGTTCGGGTCTGGCGGAGTGGGTTCGGGTCTGTCAGAGTGGGTTTGGGTCTGGCGGAGTGGGTTTGGGACTGGCGGAGTGGGGTCGGGTCTGGCGGAGAGAGTTCGGGTCTGGCGGAGTGGGTTTTGGTCTGGCGGAGTGGGTTTGGGTCTGGCAGAGTGGGTTTTGGACTGGCGGAGTGGGTTTGGGTCTGGCAGAGTGGGTTTGGGTCAGGCGGAGTAAGTTTGGGTCTGGTGGAGTGGGTTTGGGTCTGGCGGAGTAAGTTTGGGTCTGGCGGAGTGGGTTTGGGTCTGGCGGAGTGGGCTTGGGTCTGGCGGAGTGGTTTTGGGTCTGGCGGAGTGGGTTTTGGTCTGGCGGAGAGCGTTTGGGTCTGGCGGAGTGGGTTTGGGTCTGGCGGAGTGGGTTTGGGTCTGGCGGAGTGGGTTTGGGGTCTGGCGGAGTGGGTTTGGGTCTGGCGGAGTGGGTTCGGGTCTGGCGGAGTGGGTTCGGGTCTGGCGGAGTGGGTTCGCGTCTGGCGGAGTGGGTTCGGGTCTGGCGGAGTGGGTTTGGGTCTGGCGGAGTGGGTTTGGGGCTGGCGGAGTGGGTTTGGGTCTGGCGGAGTGGGTTTGGGTCTGGCGGAGTGGGTTTGGGTCTGGCGGAGTGGGTTTGGGGTCTGGCGGAGTGGGTTTGTGTCTGCCGGAGTGGGTTTGGGTCTGGCGGAGCGGGTTTGGGGTCTGGCGGAGGGGGTTTGGGTCTAGCGGAGTGGGTTTGGGTCTGGCGGAGTGGGTTTGGTTCTGGCGGGGCGGGTTTGGGTCTGGCGGAGTGGGTTTGGGTGTGGCGGAGTGGGTTTGGGTCTGGCGGAGTGGGTTTGGGTTTGGCGGAGTGGGTTTAGGTCTGGCGGAGTGGGTTGTGGTCTGCCGGAGAGAGTTCGGGTCTGGCGGAGTGGGTTCGGGTCTGGCGGAGTGGGTTCGGGTCTGGCGGAGTGGGTTCGGATGTGGCGGAGTGGTTTCGGGTCTGGCCGAGTGGGTTTGGGTCTGGCCGAGTGGGTTCGGGTCTGGCGGAGTGGGTTTGGGTCTGGCGGAGGGGGTTTGGGTCTGGCGGAGTGGGTTTGGGTCTGGCGGAGTGGGTTTGGGTCTGGCGGAGTGGGTTTGGGTCTGGCGGAGTGGGTGTGGGTCGGGCGGAGTGGGTTTGGGTCTGGCTGAGTGGGTTTGCGTCTGGCGGAGTGGGTTTGGGTCTGGCGGTGTGGGTTTGTGTCTGGCGGAGTGGGTTTGGGTCTGGCGGATGGGTTTGGGTCTGGCGGAGTGGGTTTGGGGTCTGGCGGAGTGGGTTTGGATCTGGCGGAGTTGGTTTGGGCCTGGCGGAGTGGGTTTGGGTCTGGCGGTGGGTTTGGGTATGGCAGAGTGGGTTTGGGTCTGGCTGAGTGGGTTTGGGTCTGGCAGAGTGGGTTTGGGTCTGGCGGAGTGGGTTAGGGTCTGGCGGAGTGGGTTTGGGTCTGGCGGAGTGGGTTTGGGTCTGGCGGAGTGGGTTTGGGTCTGGCCGAGTGGGTTTGGGTCTGGCGGAGTGGGTTCGGGTCTGGCGGAGTGGGTTCGGGTCTGGCGGAGTGGGTTCGGGTCTGGCGGAGTTGGTTCGGGTCTGGCGGAGTGGGTTCGGGTCTGGCGGAGTGGGTTCGGGTCTGGCGGAGTGGGTTAGGGTCTGGCGGAGTGGGTTCGGGTCTGGCGGAGTGGGTTCGGGTCTGGCTGAGTGGGTTCGGGTCTGGCGGAGTGGGTTCGGGTCTGGCGGAGTGGGTTCGGGTCTGTCGGTCTGGGTTCGGGTCTGGCGGAGTGGGTTGTGGTCTGGCGGAGTGGGCTCGGGTTTGGCGGAGTGGGTTCGGGTCTGGCGGAGTGGGTTTGGGTCTGGCGAAGTGGGTTTGGGTCTGGCGGATGGGTTTGGGTCTGGCGGAGTGGGTTTGGGTCTGGCAGAGTGGGTTTGGGTCTGGCGGAGTTGGCTCGGGTCTGGCGGAGTGGGTTCGGGTCTGGCGGAGTGGGTGCGGGTCTGGCGGAGTGGGTTTGCGTCTGGCGGAGTGGGTTCGGGTCTGGCGGAGTGGGTCAGGGTCTGGCGGAGTGGGTTTGGGTCTGGCGGTGGGTTTGGGTATGGCAGAGTCGGTTTGGGTCTGGCGGAGTGGGTTTGGGTCTGGCGGGGTGGGTTGGGGTCTGGCGGATGGGTTTGGGTCTGGCGGAGTGGGTTTGGGGTCTGGCGGAGTGGGTTTGGATCTGGCGGAGTTGGTTTGGGCCTGGCGGAGTGGGTTTGGGTCTGGCGGTGGGTTTGGGTATGGCAGAGTGGGTTTGGGTCTGGCTGAGTGGGTTTGGGTCTGGCGGAGTGGGTTTGGGTCTGGCGGAGTGGGTTAGGGTCTGGCGGAGTGGGTTTGGGTCTGGCGGAGTAGGTTTGGGTCTGGCGGAGTGGGTTTGGGTCTGGTGGAGTGGGTTTGGGTCTGGCGGAGTGGGTTTAGGGCCTGGCGGAGTGGGTTTGGGTCTGGCGGAGTAGGTTTGGGTCTGGCGGAGTGGGTTTGGGTCTGGCGGAGTGGGTTTGTGTCTGGCGGAGTGGGTTTAGGGTCTGGCGGAGTGGGTTTGGGTCTGGCGGAGTGGGTTTGGGTCTGGCGGAGTGGGTTTGGGTCTGGCGGAGTGGCTTTGGGTCTGGCGGAGTGGGTTTCGGTCTGGCGGAGTGGGTTTGGGTCTGGCGGACTGGGTTTGGGTCTGGCGGAGTGGGTTTGGGTCTGGCGGAGTGGGTTTAAGGTCTGGCGGAGTGGGTTTGTGTCTGGCGGAGTGGGTTCGGATCTGGCGGAGTGGGTTCGGGTCTGGCGGAGTGGGATCGCGTCTGGCGGAGAAGGTTCGGGTCTGGCGGAGTGGGTTCGGGTCTGGCGGAGTGGGTTCGGGTCTGGCGAAGTGGGGTTGGGTCTGGATGTGCGGGCTTGGGTCTGGCGGAGTCGGTTTGGGTCTGGCGGAGTGGGTTTGGGTCTGGCGGAGTGGGTTTTGGTCTGGCGGAGTGGGTTTGGGTCTGGCGGAGTGGGTTTTCGTCTGGCGGAGTAAGTTTGGGTCTGGCGGAGTGGGTTTGGGTCTGGCGGAGTAAGTTTGCGTCTGGCGGAGTGGGTTTGGGTCTGGCGGAGTGGGCTTGGGTCTGGCAGAGTGGGTTTGGGTCTGCCGGAGTGGGTTTGGGTCTGGCGGAGTGGTTTTGGGTCTGGCGGAGTGGGTTTTGGTCTGGCGGAGTACGTTTGGGTCTGGCGGAGTGGGGTGGGTCTGGCGGAGTGGGTTAGGGTCTGGCGGAGTGGGTTTGGGTCTGGCGGAGTAGGTTTGGGTCTGGCGGAGTGGGTTTGGGTCTGGCGGAGTGGGTTTGTGTCTGGCGGAGTGGGTTTAGGGTCTGGCGGAGTGGGTTTGGGTCTGGCGGAGTGGGTTTCGGTCTGGCGGAGTGGGTTTGGGTCTGGCGGAATGGGTATGGGTCTGGCGGAGTGGGTTTGGGTCTGGCGGAGTGGGTTTGGGTCTGGCGGAGTGGCTTTGGGTCTGGCGGAGTGGGTTTCAGTCTGGCGGAGTGGGTTTGGGTCTGGCGGACTGGGTTTGGGTCTGGCGGAGTGGGTTTGGGTCTGGCGGAGTGGGTTTAGGGTCTGGCGGAGTGGGTTTGTGTCTGGCGGAGTGGGTTCGGATCTGGCGGAGTGGGTTCGGGTCTGGCGGAGTGGGATCGCGTCTGGCGGAGAAGGTTCGGGTCTGGCGGAGTGGGTTCGGGTCTGGCGGAGTGGGTTCGGGTCTGGCGAAGTGGGGTTGGGTCTGGATGTGCGGGCTTGGGTCTGGCGGAGTCGGTTTGGGTCTGGCGGAGTGGGTTTGGGTCTGGCGGAGTGGGTTTTGGTCTGGCGGAGTGGGTTTGGGTCTGGCGGAGTGGGTTTTCGTCTGGCGGAGTAAGTTTGGGTCTGGCGGAGTGGGTTTGGGTCTGGCGGAGTAAGTTTGCGTCTGGCGGAGTGGGTTTGGGTCTGGCGGAGTGGGTTCGGGTCTGGCGGTGTGGGTTCGGATGTGGCGGAGTGGTTTCGGGTCTGGCCGAGTGGGTTTGGGTCTGGCCGAGTGGGTTCGGGTCTGGCGGAGTGGGTTTGGGTCTGGCGGAGGGGGTTTGGGTCTGGCGGAGTGGGTTTGGGTCTGGCGGAGTGGGTTTGGGTCTGGCGGAGTGGGTTTGGGTCTGGCGGAGTGGGTGTGGGTCGGGCGGAGTGGGTTTGGGTCTGGCTGAGTGGGTTTGCGTCTGGCGGAGTGGGTTTGGGTCTGGCGGTGTGGGTTTGTGTCTGGCGGAGTGGGTTTGGGTCTGGCGGATGGGTTTGGGTCTGGCGGAGTGGGTTTGGGGTCTGGCGGAGTGGGTTTGGATCTGGCGGAGTTGGTTTGGGCCTGGCGGAGTGGGTTTGGGTCTGGCGGTGGGTTTGGGTATGGCAGAGTGGGTTTGGGTCTGGCTGAGTGGGTTTGGGTCTGGCAGAGTGGGTTTGGGTCTGGCGGAGTGGGTTAGGGTCTGGCGGAGTGGGTTTGGGTCTGGCGGAGTAGGTTTGGGTCTGGCGGAGTGGGTTTGGGTCTGGCCGAGTGGGTTTGGGTCTGGCGGAGTGGGTTCGGGTCTGGCGGAGTGGGTTCGGGTCTGGCGGAGTGGGTTCGGGTCTGGCGGAGTTGGTTAGGGTCTGGCGGAGTGGGTTCGGGTCTGGCGGAGTGGGTTCGGGTCTGGCGGAGTGGGTTAGGGTCTGGCGGAGTGGGTTCGGGTCTGGTGGAGTGGGTTCGGGTCTGGCTGAGTGGGTTCGGGTCTGGCGGAGTGGGTTCGGGTCTGGCGGAGTGGGTTCGGGTCTGTCGGTCTGGGTTCGGGTCTGGCGGAGTGGGTTGTGGTCTGGCGGAGTGGGCTCGGGTTTGGCGGAGTGGGTTCGGGTCTGGCGGAGTGGGTTTGGGTCTGGCGAAGTGGGTTTGGGTCTGGCGGATGGGTTTGGGTCTGGCGGAGTGGGTTTGGGTCTGGCAGAGTGGGTTTGGGTCTGGCGGAGTTGGCTCGGGTCTGGCGGAGTGGGTTCGGGTCTGGCGGAGTGGGTGCGGGTCTGGCGGAGTGGGTTTGCGTCTGGCGGAGTGGGTTCGGGTCTGGCGGAGTGGGTCAGGGTCTGGCGGAGTGGGTTTGGGTCTGGCGGTGGGTTTGGGTATGGCAGAGTCGGTTTGGGTCTGGCGGAGTGGGTTTGGGTCTGGCGGGGTGGGTTGGGGTCTGGCGGATGGGTTTGGGTCTGGCGGAGTGGGTTTGGGGTCTGGCGGAGTGGGTTTGGATCTGGCGGAGTTGGTTTGGGCCTGGCGGAGTGGGTTTGGGTCTGGCGGTGGGTTTGGGTATGGCAGAGTGGGTTTGGGTCTGGCTGAGTGGGTTTGGGTCTGGCGGAGTGGGTTTGGGTCTGGCGGAGTGGGTTAGGGTCTGGCGGAGTGGGTTTGGGTCTGGCGGAGTAGGTTTGGGTCTGGCGGAGTGGGTTTGGGTCTGGTGGAGTGGGTTTGGGTCTGGCGGAGTGGGTTTAGGGCCTGGCGGAGTGGGTTTGGGTCTGGCGGAGTAGGTTTGGGTCTGGCGGAGTGGGTTTGGGTCTGGCGGAGTGGGTTTGTGTCTGGCGGAGTGGGTTTAGGGTCTGGCGGAGTGGGTTTGGGTCTGGCGGAGTGGGTTTGGGTCTGGCGGAGTGGGTTTGGGTCTGGCGGAGTGGCTTTGGGTCTGGCGGAGTGGGTTTCGGTCTGGCGGAGTGGGTTTGGGTCTGGCGGACTGGGTTTGGGTCTGGCGGAGTGGGTTTGGGTCTGGCGGAGTGGGTTTAGGGTCTGGCGGAGTGGGTTTGTGTCTGGCGGAGTGGGTTCGGATCTGGCGGAGTGGGTTCGGGTCTGGCGGAGTGGGATCGCGTCTGGCGGAGAAGGTTCGGGTCTGGCGGAGTGGGTTCGGGTCTGGCGGAGTGGGTTCGGGTCTGGCGAAGTGGGGTTGGGTCTGGATGTGCGGGCTTGGGTCTGGCGGAGTCGGTTTGGGTCTGGCGGAGTGGGTTTGGGTCTGGCGGAGTGGGTTTTGGTCTGGCGGAGTGGGTTTGGGTCTGGCGGAGTGGGTTTTCGTCTGGCGGAGTAAGTTTGGGTCTGGCGGAGTGGGTTTGGGTCTGGCGGAGTAAGTTTGCGTCTGGCGGAGTGGGTTTGGGTCTGGCGGAGTGGGCTTGGGTCTGGCAGAGTGGGTTTGGGTCTGCCGGAGTGGGTTTGGGTCTGGCGGAGTGGTTTTGGGTCTGGCGGAGTGGGTTTTGGTCTGGCGGAGTACGTTTGGGTCTGGCGGAGTGGGGTGGGTCTGGCGGAGTGGGTTAGGGTCTGGCGGAGTGGGTTTGGGTCTGGCGGAGTAGGTTTGGGTCTGGCGGAGTGGGTTTGGGTCTGGCGGAGTGGGTTTGTGTCTGGCGGAGTGGGTTTAGGGTCTGGCGGAGTGGGTTTGGGTCTGGCGGAGTGGGTTTCGGTCTGGCGGAGTGGGTTTGGGTCTGGCGGAATGGGTATGGGTCTGGCGGAGTGGGTTTGGGTCTGGCGGAGTGGGTTTGGGTCTGGCGGAGTGGCTTTGGGTCTGGCGGAGTGGGTTTCAGTCTGGCGGAGTGGGTTTGGGTCTGGCGGACTGGGTTTGGGTCTGGCGGAGTGGGTTTGGGTCTGGCGGAGTGGGTTTAGGGTCTGGCGGAGTGGGTTTGTGTCTGGCGGAGTGGGTTCGGATCTGGCGGAGTGGGTTCGGGTCTGGCGGAGTGGGATCGCGTCTGGCGGAGAAGGTTCGGGTCTGGCGGAGTGGGTTCGGGTCTGGCGGAGTGGGTTCGGGTCTGGCGAAGTGGGGTTGGGTCTGGATGTGCGGGCTTGGGTCTGGCGGAGTCGGTTTGGGTCTGGCGGAGTGGGTTTGGGTCTGGCGGAGTGGGTTTTGGTCTGGCGGAGTGGGTTCGGGTCTGGCGGAGTGGGTTCGGGTCTGGCGGAGTAGGTTTGGGTCTGGCGGAGTGGGTTTGGGTCTGGCCGAGTGGGTTTGGGTCTGGCGGAGTGGGTTCGGGTCTGGCGGAGTGGGTTCGGGTCTGGCGGAGTGGGTTCGGGTCTGGCGGAGTTGGTTAGGGTCTGGCGGAGTGGGTTCGGGTCTGGCGGAGTGGGTTCGGGTCTGGCGGAGTGGGTTAGGGTCTGGCGGAGTGGGTTCGGGTCTGGTGGAGTGGGTTCGGGTCTGGCTGAGTGGGTTCGGGTCTGGCGGAGTGGGTTCGGGTCTGGCGGAGTGGGTTCGGGTCTGTCGGTCTGGGTTCGGGTCTGGCGGAGTGGGTTGTGGTCTGGCGGAGTGGGCTCGGGTTTGGCGGAGTGGGTTCGGGTCTGGCGGAGTGGGTTTGGGTCTGGCGAAGTGGGTTTGGGTCTGGCGGATGGGTTTGGGTCTGGCGGAGTGGGTTTGGGTCTGGCAGAGTGGGTTTGGGTCTGGCGGAGTTGGCTCGGGTCTGGCGGAGTGGGTTCGGGTCTGGCGGAGTGGGTGCGGGTCTGGCGGAGTGGGTTTGCGTCTGGCGGAGTGGGTTCGGGTCTGGCGGAGTGGGTCAGGGTCTGGCGGAGTGGGTTTGGGTCTGGCGGTGGGTTTGGGTATGGCAGAGTCGGTTTGGGTCTGGCGGAGTGGGTTTGGGTCTGGCGGGGTGGGTTGGGGTCTGGCGGATGGGTTTGGGTCTGGCGGAGTGGGTTTGGGGTCTGGCGGAGTGGGTTTGGATCTGGCGGAGTTGGTTTGGGCCTGGCGGAGTGGGTTTGGGTCTGGCGGTGGGTTTGGGTATGGCAGAGTGGGTTTGGGTCTGGCTGAGTGGGTTTGGGTCTGGCGGAGTGGGTTTGGGTCTGGCGGAGTGGGTTAGGGTCTGGCGGAGTGGGTTTGGGTCTGGCGGAGTAGGTTTGGGTCTGGCGGAGTGGGTTTGGGTCTGGTGGAGTGGGTTTGGGTCTGGCGGAGTGGGTTTAGGGCCTGGCGGAGTGGGTTTGGGTCTGGCGGAGTAGGTTTGGGTCTGGCGGAGTGGGTTTGGGTCTGGCGGAGTGGGTTTGTGTCTGGCGGAGTGGGTTTAGGGTCTGGCGGAGTGGGTTTGGGTCTGGCGGAGTGGGTTTGGGTCTGGCGGAGTGGGTTTGGGTCTGGCGGAGTGGCTTTGGGTCTGGCGGAGTGGGTTTCGGTCTGGCGGAGTGGGTTTGGGTCTGGCGGACTGGGTTTGGGTCTGGCGGAGTGGGTTTGGGTCTGGCGGAGTGGGTTTAGGGTCTGGCGGAGTGGGTTTGTGTCTGGCGGAGTGGGTTCGGATCTGGCGGAGTGGGTTCGGGTCTGGCGGAGTGGGATCGCGTCTGGCGGAGAAGGTTCGGGTCTGGCGGAGTGGGTTCGGGTCTGGCGGAGTGGGTTCGGGTCTGGCGAAGTGGGGTTGGGTCTGGATGTGCGGGCTTGGGTCTGGCGGAGTCGGTTTGGGTCTGGCGGAGTGGGTTTGGGTCTGGCGGAGTGGGTTTTGGTCTGGCGGAGTGGGTTTGGGTCTGGCGGAGTGGGTTTTCGTCTGGCGGAGTAAGTTTGGGTCTGGCGGAGTGGGTTTGGGTCTGGCGGAGTAAGTTTGCGTCTGGCGGAGTGGGTTTGGGTCTGGCGGAGTGGGCTTGGGTCTGGCAGAGTGGGTTTGGGTCTGCCGGAGTGGGTTTGGGTCTGGCGGAGTGGTTTTGGGTCTGGCGGAGTGGGTTTTGGTCTGGCGGAGTACGTTTGGGTCTGGCGGAGTGGGGTGGGTCTGGCGGAGTGGGTTAGGGTCTGGCGGAGTGGGTTTGGGTCTGGCGGAGTAGGTTTGGGTCTGGCGGAGTGGGTTTGGGTCTGGCGGAGTGGGTTTGTGTCTGGCGGAGTGGGTTTAGGGTCTGGCGGAGTGGGTTTGGGTCTGGCGGAGTGGGTTTCGGTCTGGCGGAGTGGGTTTGGGTCTGGCGGAATGGGTATGGGTCTGGCGGAGTGGGTTTGGGTCTGGCGGAGTGGGTTTGGGTCTGGCGGAGTGGCTTTGGGTCTGGCGGAGTGGGTTTCAGTCTGGCGGAGTGGGTTTGGGTCTGGCGGACTGGGTTTGGGTCTGGCGGAGTGGGTTTGGGTCTGGCGGAGTGGGTTTAGGGTCTGGCGGAGTGGGTTTGTGTCTGGCGGAGTGGGTTCGGATCTGGCGGAGTGGGTTCGGGTCTGGCGGAGTGGGATCGCGTCTGGCGGAGAAGGTTCGGGTCTGGCGGAGTGGGTTCGGGTCTGGCGGAGTGGGTTCGGGTCTGGCGAAGTGGGGTTGGGTCTGGATGTGCGGGCTTGGGTCTGGCGGAGTCGGTTTGGGTCTGGCGGAGTGGGTTTGGGTCTGGCGGAGTGGGTTTTGGTCTGGCGGAGTGGGTTTGGGTCTGGCGGAGTGGGTTTTCGTCTGGCGGAGTAAGTTTGGGTCTGGCGGAGTGGGTTTGGGTCTGGCGGAGTAAGTTTGCGTCTGGCGGAGTGGGTTTGGGTCTGGCGGAGTGGGCTTGGGTCTGGCAGAGTGGGTTTGGATCTGCCGGAGTGGGTTTGGGTCTGGCGGAGTGGTTTTGGGTCTGGCGGAGTGGGTTTTGGTCTGGCGGAGTACGTTTGGGTCTGGCGGAGTGGGTTTGGGTCTGGCGGAGTGGGTTTGGGTCTGGCGGAGTCGGTTCGGGTCTGGCGGAGTGGGTTCGGGTCTGTCAGAGTGGGTTTGGGTCTGGCGGAGTGGGTTTGGGACTGGCGGAGTGGGGTCGGGTCTGGCGGAGAGAGTTCGGGTCTGGCGGAGTGGGTTTTGGTCTGGCGGAGTGGGTTTGGGTCTGGCAGAGTGGGTTTTGGACTGGCGGAGTGGGTTTGGGTCTGGCAGAGTGGGTTTGGGTCAGGCGGAGTAAGTTTGGGTCTGGTGGAGTGGGTTTGGGTCTGGCGGAGTAAGTTTGGGTCTGGCGGAGTGGGTTTGGGTCTGGCGGAGTGGGCTTGGGTCTGGCGGAGTGGTTTTGGGTCTGGCGGAGTGGGTTTTGGTCTGGCGGAGAGCGTTTGGGTCTGGCGGAGTGGGTTTGGGTCTGGCGGAGTGGGTTTGGGTCTGGCGGAGTGGGTTTGGGGTCTGGCGGAGTGGGTTTGGGTCTGGCGGAGTGGGTTCGGGTCTGGCGGAGTGGGTTCGGGTCTGGCGGAGTGGGTTCGCGTCTGGCGGAGTGGGTTCGGGTCTGGCGGAGTGGGTTTGGGTCTGGCGGAGTGGGTTTGGGGCTGGCGGAGTGGGTTTGGGTCTGGCGGAGTGGGTTTGGGTCTGGCGGAGTGGGTTTGGGTCTGGCGGAGTGGGTTTGGGGTCTGGCGGAGTGGGTTTGTGTCTGCCGGAGTGGGTTTGGGTCTGGCGGAGCGGGTTTGGGGTCTGGCGGAGGGGGTTTGGGTCTAGCGGAGTGGGTTTGGGTCTGGCGGAGTGGGTTTGGTTCTGGCGGGGCGGGTTTGGGTCTGGCGGAGTGGGTTTGGGTGTGGCGGAGTGGGTTTGGGTCTGGCGGAGTGGGTTTGGGTTTGGCGGAGTGGGTTTAGGTCTGGCGGAGTGGGTTGTGGTCTGCCGGAGAGAGTTCGGGTCTGGCGGAGTGGGTTCGGGTCTGGCGGAGTGGGTTCGGGTCTGGCGGAGTGGGTTCGGATGTGGCGGAGTGGTTTCGGGTCTGGCCGAGTGGGTTTGGGTCTGGCCGAGTGGGTTCGGGTCTGGCGGAGTGGGTTTGGGTCTGGCGGAGGGGGTTTGGGTCTGGCGGAGTGGGTTTGGGTCTGGCGGAGTGGGTTTGGGTCTGGCGGAGTGGGTTTGGGTCTGGCGGAGTGGGTGTGGGTCGGGCGGAGTGGGTTTGGGTCTGGCTGAGTGGGTTTGCGTCTGGCGGAGTGGGTTTGGGTCTGGCGGTGTGGGTTTGTGTCTGGCGGAGTGGGTTTGGGTCTGGCGGATGGGTTTGGGTCTGGCGGAGTTGGTTTGGGCCTGGCGGAGTGGGTTTGGGTCTGGCGGTGGGTTTGGGTATGGCAGAGTGGGTTTGGGTCTGGCTGAGTGGGTTTGGGTCTGGCAGAGTGGGTTTGGGTCTGGCGGAGTGGGTTAGGGTCTGGCGGAGTGGGTTTGGGTCTGGCGGAGTAGGTTTGGGTCTGGCGGAGTGGGTTTGGGTCTGGCCGAGTGGGTTTGGGTCTGGCGGAGTGGGTTCGGGTCTGGCGGAGTGGGTTCGGGTCTGGCGGAGTGGGTTCGGGTCTGGCGGAGTTGGTTCGGGTCTGGCGGAGTGGGTTCGGGTCTGGCGTAGTGGGTTCGGGTCTGGCGGAGTGGGTTAGGGTCTGGCGGAGTGGGTTCGGGTCTGGCGGAGTGGGTTCGGGTCTGGCTGAGTGGGTTCGGGTCTGGCGGAGTGGGTTCGGGTCTGGCGGAGTGGGTTCGGGTCTGTTGGTCTGGGTTCGGGTCTGGCGGAGTGGGTTGTGGTCTGGCGGAGTGGGCTCGGGTTTGGCGGAGTGGGTTCGGGTCTGGCGGAGTGGGTTTGGGTCTGGCGAAGTGGGTTTGGGTCTGGCGGATGGGTTTGGGTCTGGCGGAGTGGGTTTGGGTCTGGCAGAGTGGGTTTGGGTCTGGCGGAGTTGGCTCGGGTCTGGCGGAGTGGGTTCGGGTCTGGCGGAGTGGGTGCGGGTCTGGCGGAGTGGGTTTGCGTCTGGCGGAGTGGGTTCGGGTCTGGCGGAGTGGGTCAGGGTCTGGCGGAGTGGGTTTGGGTCTGGCGGTGGGTTTGGGTATGGCAGAGTCGGTTTGGATCTGGCGGAGTGGGTTTGGGTCTGGCGGGGTGGGTTGGGGTCTGGCGGATGGGTTTGGGTCTGGCGGAGTGGGTTTGGGGTCTGGCGGAGTGGGTTTGGATCTGGCGGAGTTGGTTTGGGCCTGGCGGAGTGGGTTTGGGTCTGGCGGTGGGTTTGGGTATGGCAGAGTGGGTTTGGGTCTGGCTGAGTGGGTTTGGGTCTGGCGGAGTGGGTTTGGGTCTGGCGGAGTGGGTTAGGGTCTGGCGGAGTGGGTTTGGGTCTGGCGGAGTAGGTTTGGGTCTGGCGGAGTGGGTTTGGGTCTGGTGGAGTGGGTTTGGGTCTGGCGGAGTGGGTTTAGGGCCTGGCGGAGTGGGTTTGGGTCTGGCGGAGTGGGTTTGGGTCTGGCGGAGTGGGTTTGGGTCTGGCGGAATGGGTATGGGTCTGGCGGAGTGGGTTTGGGTCTGGCGGAGTGGGTTTGGGTCTGGCGGAGTGGCTTTGGGTCTGGCGGAGTGGGTTTCGGTCTGGCGGAGTGGGTTTGGGTCTGGCGGACTGGGTTTGGGTCTGGCGGAGTGGGTTTGGGTCTGGCGGAGTGGGTTCGGATCTGGCGGAGTGGGTTCGGGTCTGGCGGAGTGGGTTCGGGTCTGTCGGTCTGGGTTCGGGTCTGGCGGAGTGGGTTGTGGTCTGGCGGAGTGGGCTCGGGTTTGGCGGAGTGGGTTCGGGTCTGGCGGAGTGGGTTTGGGTCTGGCGAAGTGGGTTTGGGTCTGGCGGATGGGTTTGGGTCTGGCGGAGTGGGTTTGGGGTCTGGCGGAGTGGGTTTGGATCTGGCGGAGTTGGTTTGGGCCTGGCGGAGTGGGTTTGGGTCTGGCGGAGTGGGTTTGGGTCTGGCAGAGTGGGTTTGGGTCTGGCGGAGTTGGCTCGGGTCTGGCGGAGTGGGTTCGGGTCTGGCGGAGTGGGTGCGGGTCTGGCGGAGTGGGTTTGCGTCTGGCAGAGTGGGTTCGGCTCTGGCGGAGTGGGTTAGGGTCTGGTGGAGTGGGTTTGGGTCTGGCGGTGGGTTTGGGTATGGCAGAGTCGGTTTGGGTCTGGCGGAGTGGGTTTGGGTCTGGCGGGGTGGGTTGGGGTCTGGCGGATGGGTTTGTGTCTGGCGGAGTGGGTTTGGGGTCTGGCGGAGTGGGTTTGGATCTGGCGGATTTGGTTTGGGCCTGGCGGAGTGGGTTTGGGTCTGGCGGTGGGTTAGGGTATGGCAGAGTGGGTTTGGGTCTGGCTGAGTGGGTTTGGGTCAGGCGGAGTGGGTTTGGGTCTGGCGGAGTGGGTTAGGGTCTGGCGGAGTGGGTTTGGGTCTGGCGGAGTAGGTTTGGGTCTGGCGGAGTGGGTTTGGGTCTGGCGGAGTGGGTTTGTGTCTGGCGGAGTGGGTTTAGGGTCTGGCGGAGTGGGTTTGGGTCTGGCGGAGTGGGTTTGGGTCTGGCGGAGTGGGTTTGGGTCTGGCGGAGTGGCTTTGGGTCTGGCGGAGTGGGTTTCGGTCTGGCGGAGTGGGTTTGGGTCTGGCGGACTGGGTTTGGGTCTGGCGGAGTGGGTTTGGGTCTGGCGGAGTGGGTTTAGGGTCTGGCGGAGTGGGTTTGTGTCTGGCGGAGTGGGTTCGGATCTGGCGGAGTGGGTTCGGGTCTGGCGGAGTGGGATCGCGTCTGGCGGAGAAGGTTCGGGTCTGGCGGAGTGGGTTCGGGTCTGGCGGAGTGGGTTCGGGTCTGGCGAAGTGGGGTTGGGTCTGGATGTGCGGGCTTGGGTCTGGCGGAGTCGGTTTGGGTCTGGCGGAGTGGGTTTGGGTCTGGCGGAGTGGGTTTTGGTCTGGCGGAGTGGGTTTGGGTCTGGCGGAGTGGGTTTTCGTCTGGCGGAGTAAGTTTGGGTCTGGCGGAGTGGGTTTGGGTCTGGCGGAGTAAGTTTGCGTCTGGCGGAGTGGGCTTGGGTCTGGCGGAGTGGGCTTGGGTCTGGCAGAGTGGGTTTGGGTCTGCCGGAGTGGGTTTGGGTCTGGCGGAGTGGTTTTGGGTCTGGCGGAGTGGGTTTTGGTCTGGCGGAGTACGTTTGGGTCTGGCGGAGTGGGGTGGGTCTGGCGGAGTGGGTGAGGGTCTGGCGGAGTGGGTTTGGGTCTGGCGGAGTAGGTTTGGGTCTGGCGGAGTGGGTTTGGGTCTGGCGGAGTGGGTTTGTGTCTGGCGGAGTGGGTTTAGGGTCTGGCGGAGTGGGTTTGGGTCTGGCGGAGTGGGTTTCGGTCTGGCGGAGTGGGTTTGGGTCTGGCGGAATGGGTATGGGTCTGGCGGAGTGGGTTTGGGTCTGGCGGAGTGGGTTTGGGTCTGGCGGAGTGGCTTTGGGTCTGGCGGAGTGGGTTTCAGTCTGGCGGAGTGGGTTTGGGTCTGGCGGACTGGGTTTGGGTCTGGCGGAGTGGGTTTGGGTCTGGCGGAGTGGGTTTAGGGTCTGGCGGAGTGGGTTTGTGTCTGGCGGAGTGGGTTCGGATCTGGCGGAGTGGGTTCGGGTCTGGCGGAGTGGGATCGCGTCTGGCGGAGAAGGTTCGGGTCTGGCGGAGTGGGTTCGGGTCTGGCGGAGTGGGTTCGGGTCTGGCGAAGTGGGGTTGGGTCTGGATGTGCGGGCTTGGGTCTGGCGGAGTCGGTTTGGGTCTGGCGGAGTGGGTTTGGGTCTGGCGGAGTGGGTTTTGGTCTGGCGGAGTGGGTTTGGGTCTGGCGGAGTGGGTTTTCGTCTGGCGGAGTAAGTTTGGGTCTGGCGGAGTGGGTTTGGGTCTGGCGGAGTAAGTTTGCGTCTGGCGGAGTGGGTTTGGGTCTGGCGGAGTGGGCTTGGGTCTGGCAGAGTGGGTTTGGGTCTGCCGGAGTGGGTTTGGGTCTGGCGGAGTGGTTTTGGGTCTGGCGGAGTGGGTTTTGGTCTGGCGGAGTACGTTTGGGTCTGGCGGAGTGGGTTTGGGTCTGGCGGAGTGGGTTTGGGTCTGGCGGAGTCGGTTCGGGTCTGGCGGAGTGGGTTCGGGTCTGTCAGAGTGGGTTTGGGTCTGGCGGAGTGGGTTTGGGACTGGCGGAGTGGGGTCGGGTCTGGCGGAGAGAGTTCGGGTCTGGCGGAGTGGGTTTTGGTCTGGCGGAGTGGGTTTGGGTCTGGCAGAGTGGGTTTTGGACTGGCGGAGTGGGTTTGGGTCTGGCAGAGTGGGTTTGGGTCAGGCGGAGTAAGTTTGGGTCTGGTGGAGTGGGTTTGGGTCTGGCGGAGTAAGTTTGGGTCTGGCGGAGTGGGTTTGGGTCTGGCGGAGTGGGCTTGGGTCTGGCGGAGTGGTTTTGGGTCTGGCGGAGTGGGTTTTGGTCTGGCGGAGAGCGTTTGGGTCTGGCGGAGTGGGTTTGGGTCTGGCGGAGTGGGTTTGGGTCTGGCGGAGTGGGTTTGGGGTCTGGCGGAGTGGGTTTGGGTCTGGCGGAGTGGGTTCGGGTCTGGCGGAGTGGGTTCGGGTCTGGCGGAGTGGGTTCGCGTCTGGCGGAGTGGGTTCGGGTCTGGCGGAGTGGGTTTGGGTCTGGCGGAGTGGGTTTGGGGCTGGCGGAGTGGGTTTGGGTCTGGCGGAGTGGGTTTGGGTCTGGCGGAGTGGGTTTGGGTCTGGCGGAGTGGGTTTGGGGTCTGGCGGAGTGGGTTTGTGTCTGCCGGAGTGGGTTTGGGTCTGGCGGAGCGGGTTTGGGGTCTGGCGGAGGGGGTTTGGGTCTGGCGGAGTGGGTTTGGGTCTGGCGGAGTGGGTTTGGTTCTGGCGGGGCGGGTTTGGGTCTGGCGGAGTGGGTTTGGGTGTGGCGGAGTGGGTTTGGGTCTGGCGGAGTGGGTTTGGGTTTGGCGGAGTGGGTTTAGGTCTGCCGGAGTGGGTTGTGGTCTGCCGGAGAGAGTTCGGGTCTGGCGGAGTGGGTTCGGGTCTGGCGGAGTGGGTTCGGGTCTGGCGGAGTGGGTTCGGATGTGGCGGAGTGGTTTCGGGTCTGGCGGAGTGGGTTTGGGTCTGGCCGAGTGGGTTCGGGTCTGGCGGAGTGGGTTTGGGTCTGGCGGAGTGGGTTCGGGTCTGGCGGAGGGGGTTTGGGTCTGGCGGAGTGGGTTTGGGTCTGGCGGAGTGGGTTTGGGTCTGGCGGAGTGGGTTTGGGTCTGGCGGAGTGGGTGTGGGTCGGGCGGAGTGGGTTTGGGTCTGGCTGAGTGGGTTTGCGTCTGGCGGAGTGGGTTTGGGTCTGGCGGTGTGGGTTTGTGTCTGGCGGAGTGGGTTTGGGTCTGGCGGATGGGTTTGGGTCTGGCGGAGTGGGTTTGGGGTCTGGCGGAGTGGGTTTGGATCTGGCGGAGTTGGTTTGGGCCTGGCGGAGTGGGTTTGGGTCTGGCGGTGGGTTTGGGTATGGCAGAGTGGGTTTGGGTCTGGCTGAGTGGGTTTGGGTCTGGCAGAGTGGGTTTGGGTCTGGCGGAGTGGGTTAGGGTCTGGCGGAGTGGGTTTGGGTCTGGCGGAGTAGGTTTGGGTCTGGCCGAGTGGGTTTGGGTCTGGCCGAGTGGGTTTGGGTCTGGCGGAGTGGGTTCGGGTCTGGCGGAGTGGGTTCGGGTCTGGCGGAGTGGGTTCGGGTCTGGCGGAGTTGGTTCGGGTCTGGCGGAGTGGGTTCGGGTCTGGCGGAGTGGGTTCGGGTCTGGCGGAGTGGGTTAGGGTCTGGCGGAGTGGGTTCGGGTCTGGCGGAGTGGGTTCGGGTCTGGCTGAGTGGGTTCGGGTCTGGCGGAGTGGGTTCGGGTCTGGCGGAGTGGGTTCGGGTCTGTCGGTCTGGGTTCGGGTCTGGCGGAGTGGGTTGTGGTCTGGCGGAGTGGGCTCGGGTTTGGCGGAGTGGGTTCGGGTCTGGCGGGGTGGGTTGGGGTCTGGCGGATGGGTTTGGGTCTGGCGGAGTGGGTTTGGGGTCTGGCGGAGTGGGTTTGGATCTGGCGGAGTTGGTTTGGGCCTGGCGGAGTGGGTTTGGGTCTGGCGGTGGGTTTGGGTATGGCAGAGTGGGTTTGGGTCTGGCTGAGTGGGTTTGGGTCTGGCGGAGTGGGTTTGGGTCTGGCGGAGTGGGTTAGGGTCTGGCGGAGTGGGTTTGGGTCTGGCGGAGTAGGTTTGGGTCTGGCGGAGTGGGTTTGGGTCTGGCGGAGTGGGTTTGGGTCTGGCGGAGTGGGTTTAGGGTCTGGCGGAGTGGGTTTGGGTCTGGCGGAGTGGGTTTGGGTCTGGCGGAGTGGGTTTGGGTCTGGCGGAATGGGTATGGGTCTGGCGGAGTGGGTTTGGGTCTGGCGGAGTGGGTTTGGGTCTGGCGGAGTGGCTTTGGGTCTGGCGGAGTGGGTTTCGGTCTGGCGGAGTGGGTTTGGGTCTGGCGGACTGGGTTTGGGTTTGGCGGAGTGGGTTTGGGTCTGGCGGAGTGGGTTCGGATCTGGCGGAGTGGGTTCGGGTCTGGCGGAGTGGGATCGCGTCTGGCGGAGAAGGTTCGGGTCTGGCGGAGTGGGTTCGGGTCTGGCGGAGTGGGTTCGGGTCTGGCGAAGTGGGGTTGGGTCTGGATGTGCGGGCTTGGGTTTGGCGGAGTGGGTTTGGGTCTGGCGGAGTGGGTTTGGGTCTGGCGGAGTGGGTTTTGGTCTGGCGGAGTGGGTTTGGGTCTGGCGGAGTGGGTTTTCATCTGGCGGAGTAAGTTTGGGTCTGGCGGAGTGGGTTTGGGTCTGGCGGAGTAAGTTTGCGTCTGGCGGAGTGGGTTTGGGTCTGGCGGAGTGGGCTTGGGTCTGGCGGAGTGGGTTTGGGTCTGCCGGAGTGGGTTTGGGTCTGGCGGAGTGGTTTTGGGTCTGGCGGAGTGGGTTTTGGTCTGGCGGAGTACGTTTGGGTCTGGCGGAGTGGGTTTGGGTCTGGCGGAGTGGGTTTGGGTCTGGCGGAGTCGGTTCGGGTCTGGCGGAGTGGGTTCGGGTCTGTCAGAGTGGGTTTGGGTCTGGCGGAGTGGGTTTGGGACTGGCGGAGTGGGGTCGGGTCTGGCGGAGAGAGTTCGGGTCTGGCGGAGTGGGTTTTGGTCTGGCGGAGTGGGTTTGGGTCTGGCAGAGTGGGTTTTGGTCTGGCGGAGTGGGTTTGGGTCTGGCAGAGTGGGTTTGGGTCAGGCGGAGTAAGTTTGGGTCTGGTGGAGTGGGTTTGGGTCTGGCGGAGTAAGTTTGGGTCTGGCGGAGTGGGTTTGGGTCTGGCGGAGTGGGCTTGGGTCTGGCGGAGTGGGTTTGGGTCTGCCGGAGTGGGTTTGGGTCTGGCGGAGTGGTTTTGGGTCTGGCGGAGTGGGTTTTGGTCTGGCGGAGAGCGTTTGGGTCTGGCGGAGTGGGTTTGGGTCTGGCGGAGTGGGTTTGAGTCTGGCGGAGTGGGTTTGGGGTCTGGCGGAGTGGGTTTGGGTCTGGCGGAGTGGGTTCTGGTCTGGCGGAGTGGGTTCGGGTCTGGCGGAGTGGGTTCGGGTCTGGCGGAGTGGGTTTGGGTCTGGCGGAGTGGGTTTGGGTCTGGCGGAGTGGGTTTGGGGCTGGCGGAGTGGGTTTGGGTCTGGCGGAGTGGGTTTGGGTCTGGCGGAGTGGGTTTGGGTCTGGCGGAGTGGGTTTGGGGTCTGGCGGAGTGGGTTTGTGTCTGCCGGAGTGGGTTTGGGTCTGGCGGAGTGGGTTTGGGGTCTGGCGGAGGGGGTTTGGGTGTGGCGGAGTGGGTTTGGGTCTGGCGGAGTGGGTTTGGGTCTGGCGGGGCGGGTTTGGGTCTGGCGGAGTGGGTTTGGGTGTGGCGGAGTGGGTTTGGGTTTGGTGGAGTGGGTTTGGGTCTGGCGGAGTGGGCTGTGGTCTGCCGGAGAGAGTTCGGGTCTGGCGGAGTGGGTTCGGGTCTGGCGGAGTGGGTTCGGGTCTGGCGGAGTGGGTTCGGATCTGGCGGAGTGGTTTCGGGTCTGGCGGAGTGGGTTTGGGTCTGGCCGAGTGGGTTCGGGTCTGGCGGAGTGGTTTTGGGGTCTGGCGGAGTGGGTTCGGGTCTGGCGGAGGGGGTTTGGGTCTGGCGGAGTGGGTTTGGGTCTGGCGGAGTGGGTTTGGGTCTGGCGGAGTGGGTTTGGGTCTGGCGGAGTGGGTGTGGGTCGGGCGGAGTGGGTTTGGGTCTGGCTGAGTGGGTTTGCGTCTGGCGGAGTGGGTTTGGGTCTGGCGGTGTGGGTTTGTGTCTGGCGGAGTGGGTTTGGGTCTGGCGGATGGGTTTGGGTCTGGCGGAGTGGGTTTGGGGTCTGGCGGAGTGGGTTTGGATCTGGCGGAGTTGGTTTGGGCCTGGCGGAGTGGGTTTGGGTCTGGCGGTGGGTTTGGGTATGGCAGAGTGGGTTTGGGTCTGGCTGAGTGGGTTTGGGTCTGGCGGAGTGGGTTTGGGTCTGGCGGAGTGGGTTAGGGTCTGGCGGAGTGGGTTTGGGTCTGGCGGAGTAGGTTTGGGTCTGGCGGAGTGGGTTTGGGTCTGGCGGAGTGGGTTTGGGTCTGGCGGAGTGGGTTTAGGGTCTGGCGGAGTGGGATCGCGTCTGGCGGAGAAGGTTCGGGTCTGGCGGAGTGGGTTCGGGTCTGGCGGAGTGGGTTCGGGTCTGGCGAAGTGGGGTTGGGTCTGGATGTGCGGGCTTGGGTCTGGCGGAGTGGGTTTGGGTCTGGCGGAGTGGGTTTGGGTCTGGCGGAGTGGGTTTTGGTCTGGCGGAGTGGGTTTGGGTCTGGCGGAGTGGGTTTTGGTCTGGCGGAGTAAGTTTGGGTCTGGCGGAGTGGGTTTGGGTCTGGCGGAGTAAGTTTGCGTCTGGCGGAGTGGGTTTGGGTCTGGCGGAGTGGGCTTGGGTCTGGCGGAGTGGGTTTGGGTCTGCCGGAGTGGGTTTGGGTCTGGCGGAGTGGTTTTGGGTCTGGCGGAGTGGGTTTTGGTCTGGCGGAGTACGTTTGTGTCTGGCGGAGTGGGTTTGGGTCTGGCGGAGTGGGTTTGGGTCTGGCTGAGTCGGTTCGGGTCTGGCGGAGTGGGTTCGGGTCTGTCAGAGTGGGTTTGGGTCTGGCGGAGTGGGTTTGGGTCTGGCGGAGTGGGTTTGGGTCTGGCGGAGTGGGTTTGGGTCTGGCGGAGTGGGTTTGGGTCTGGCGGAGTGGGCTTGGGTCTGGCGGTGTGGGTTTGGGTCTGGCGGAGTGTGTTTGCTTCTGCCGGAGTGGGTTTGGGTCTGGCGGAGTGGGTTTGGGTCTGGCGGAGTAAGTTTGGGTCTGGCGGAGTGGGTTTGGGTCTGGCGGAGTGGGCTTGGGTCTGGCGGATTGGGCTTGGGTCTGCCGGAGTGGGTTTGGGTCTGGCGGAGTGGTTTTGGGTCTGGCGGAGTGGGTTTTGGTCTGGCGGAGTGCGTTTGGGTCTGGCGGAGTGGGTTTGGGTCTGGCGGAGTGGGTTTGGGTCTGGCGGAGTGGGTTTGGGGTCTGGCGGAGTGGGTTTGTGTCTGGCGGAGTGGGTTCGGGTCTGGCGGAGTGGGTTCGTGTCTGGCGGAGTGGGTTCGGGTCTGGCAGAGTGGGTTCGGGTCTGGCGGAGTGGGTTTGGGTCTGGCGGAGTGGGTTTGGGGCTGGCGGAGTGGGTTTGGGTCTGGCGGAGTGGGTTTGGGTCTGGCGGAGTGGGTTTGGGTCTGGCGGAGTGGGTTTGGGTCTGGCGGGGCGGGTTTGGGTCTGGCGGAGTGGGTTTGGGTGTGGCGGAGTGGGTTTGGGTCTGGCGGAGTGGGTATGGGTTTGGTGGAGTGGGTTTGGGTCTGGCGGAGTGGGTTGTGGTCTGCCGGAGAGAGTTCGGGTCTGGCGGAGTGGGTTCGGGTCTGGCGGAGTGGGTTCGGGTCTGGCGGAGTGGGTTCGGATCTGGCGGAGTGGTTTCGGGTCTGGCGGAGTGGGTTCGGGTCTGGCCGAGTGGGTTCGGGTCTGGCGGAGTGGGTTTGGGTCTGGCGGAGTGGGTTCGGGTCTGGCGGAGGGGGTTTGGGTCTGGCGGAGTGGGTTTGGGTCTGGCGGAGTGGGTTTGGGTCTGGCGGAGTGGGTTTGGGTCTGGCGGAGTGGGTGTGGGTCGGGCGGAGTGGGTTTGGGTCTGGCTGAGTGGGTTTGCGTCTGGCGGAGTGGGTTTGGGTCTGGCGGTGTGGGTTTGTGTCTGGCGGAGTGGGTTTGGGTCTGGCGGAGTGGGTTTGGGTCTGGCCGAGTGGGTTTGGGTCTGGCGGAGTGGGTTCGGGTCTGGCGGAGTGCGTTCGGGTCTGGCGGAGTGGGTTCGGGTCTGGCGGAGTTGGTTCGGGTCTGGCGGAGTGGGTTCGGGTCTGGCGGAGTGGGTTCGGGTCTGGCGGAGTGGGTTAGGGTCTGGCGGAGTGGGTTCGGGTCTGGCGGAGTGGGTTCGGGTCTGGCTGAGTGGGTTCGGGTCTGGCGGAGTGGGTTCGGGTCTGGCGGAGTGGGTTCGGGTCTGTCGGTCTGGGTTCGGGTCTGGCGGAGTGGGTTGTGGTCTGGCGGAGTGGGCTCGGGTTTGGCGGAGTAGGTTCGGGTCTGGCGGAGTGGGTATGGGTCTGGCGAAGTGGGTTTGGGTCTGGCGGATGGGTTTGGGTCTGGCGGAGTGGGTTTGGGGTCTGGCGGAGTGGGTTTGGATCTGGCGGAGTTGGTTTGGGCCTGGCGGAGTGGGTTTGGGTCTGGCGGAGTGGGTTTGGGTCTGGCAGAGTGGGTTTGGGTCTGGCGGAGTTGGCTCGGGTCTGGCGGAGTGGGTTCGGGTCTGGCGGAGTGGGTGCGGGTCAGGCGGAGTAGGTTTGCGTCTGGCGGAGTGGGTTCGGGTCTGGCGGAGTGGGTTAGGGTCTGGCGGAGTGGGTTCGGGTCTGGCGGAGTGGGTTTGGGTCTGGCGGAGTGGGTTCGGGTCTGGCGGAGGGGGTTTGGGTCTGGCGGAGTGGGTTTGGGTCTGGCGGAGTGGGTTTGGGTCTGGCGGAGTGGGTTTGGGTCTGGCGGAGTGGGTGTGGGTCGGGCGGAGTGGGTTTGGGTCTGGCTGAGTGGGTTTGCGTCTGGCGGAGTGGGTTTGGGTCTGGCGGTGTGGGTTTGTGTCTGGCGGAGTGGGTTTGGGTCTGGCGGAGTGGGTTTGGGTCTGGCCGAGTGGGTTTGGGTCTGGCGGAGTGGGTTTGGGGTCTGGCGGAGTGGGTTTGGATCTGGCGGAGTTGGTTTGGGCCTGGCGGAGTGGGTTTGGGTCTGGCGGAGTGGGTTTGGGTCTGGCAGAGTGGGTTTGGGTCTGGCGGAGTTGGCTCGGGTCTGGCGGAGTGGGTTCGGGTCTGGCGGAGTGGGTGCGGGTCAGGCGGAGTAGGTTTGCGTCTGGCGGAGTGGGTTCGGGTCTGGCGGAGTGGGTTAGGGTCTGGCGGAGTGGGTTTGGGTCTGGCGGTGGGTTTGGGTATGGCGGAGTCGGTTTGGGTCTGGCGGAGTGGGTTTGGGTCTGGCGGGGTGGGTTGGGGTCTGGCGGATGGGTTTGGGTCTGGCGGAGTGGGTTTGGGGTCTGGCGGAGTGGGTTTGGATCTGGCGGAGTTGGTTTGGGCCTGGCGGGGTGGGTTTGGGTCTGGCGGTGGGTTTGGGTATGGCAGAGTGGGTTTGGGTCTGGCTGAGTGGGTTTGGGTCTGGCGGAGTGGGTTTGGGTCTGGCGGAGTGGGTTAGGGTCTGGCGGAGTGGGTTTGGGTCTGGCGGAGAAGGTTTGGGTCTGGCGGAGTGGGTTTGGGTCTGGCGGAGTGGGTTTGGGTCTGGCGGAGTGGGTTTAGGGTCTGGCGGAGTGGGTTTGGGTCTGGCGGAGTGGGTTTGGGTCTGGCGGAGTGGGTTTGGGTCTGGCGGAATGGGTATGGGTCTGGCGGAGTGGGTTTGGGTCTGGCGGAGTGGGTTTGGGTCTGGCGGAGTGGCTTTGGGTCTGGCGGGGTGGGTTTCGGTCTGGCGGAGTGGGTTTGGATCTGGCGGAGTGGGTTTGGGTCTGGCGGAGTGGGTTTAGGGTCTGGCGGAGTGGGTTTGTGTCTGGCGGAGTGGGTTCGGATCTGGCGGAGTGGGTTCGGGTCTGGCGGAGTGGGATCGCGTCTGGCGGAGAAGGTTCGTGTGTGGCGGAGTGGGTTCGGGTCTGGCGGAGTGGGTTCGGGTCTGGCGAAGTGGGGTTGGGTCTGGATGTGCGGGCTTGGGTCTGGCGGAGTGGGTTTGGGTCTGGCGGAGTGGGTTTGGGTCTGGCGGAGTGGGTTTTGGTCTGGCGGAGTGGGTTTGGGTCTGGCGGAGTGGGTTTTGGTCTGGCGGAGTAAGTTTGAGTCTGGCGGAGTGGGTTTGGGTCTGGCGGAGTAAGTTTGCGTCTGGCGGAGTGGGTTTGGGTCTGGCGGAGTGGGCTTGGGTCTGGCGGAGTGGGTTTGGGTCTGCCGGAGTGGGTTTGGGTCTGGCGGAGTGGTTTTGGGTCTGGCGGAGTGGGTTTTGGTCTGGCGGAGTACGTTTGGGTCTGGCGGAGTGGGTTTGGGTCTGGCGGAGTGGGTTTGGGTCTGGCGGAGTCGGTTCGGGTCTGGCGGTGTGGGTTCGGGTCTGTCAGAGTGGGTTTGGGTCTGGCGGAGTGGGTTTGGGTCTGGCGGAGTGGGTTTGGGTCTGGCGGAGTGGGTTTGGGTGTGGCGGAGTGGGTTCGGGTCTGTCGGTCTGGGTTCGGGTCTGGCGGAGTGGGTTGTGGTCTGGCGGAGTGGGCTCGGGTTTGGCGGAGTGGGTTCGGGTCTGGCGGAGTGGGTTTGGGTCTGGCGAAGTGGGTTTGGGTCTGGCGGATGGGTTTGGGTCTGGCGGAGTGGGTTTGGGGTCTGGCGGAGTGGGTTTGGATCTGGCGGAGTTGGTTTGGTCCTGGCGGAGTGGTTTTGGGTCTGGCGGAGTGGGTTTGGGTCTGGCGGAGTGGGTTTGGGTCTGGCGGAGTGGGTTTGGGTCTGGCGGAGTGGGTTTGGGTCTGGCAGAGTGGGTTTGGGTCTGGCGGAGTTGGCTCGGGTCTGGCGGAGTGGGTTCGGGTCTGGCGGAGTGGGTGCGGGTCAGGCGGAGTAGGTTTGCGTCTGGCGGAGTGGGTTCGGGTCTGGCGGAGTGGGTTAGGGTCTGGCGGAGTGGGTTTGGGTCTGGCGGTGGGTTTGGGTATGGCGGAGTCGGTTTGGGTCTGGCGGAGTGGGTTTGGGTCTGGCGGGGTGGGTTGGGGTCTGGCGGATGGGTTTGGGTCTGGCGGAGTGGGTTTGGGGTCTGGCGGAGTGGGTTTGGATCTGGCGGAGTTGGTTTGGGCCTGGCGGGGTGGGTTTGGGTCTGGCGGTGGGTTTGGGTATGGCAGAGTGGGTTTGGGTCTGGCTGAGTGGGTTTGGGTCTGGCGGAGTGGGTTTGGGTCTGGCGGAGTGGGTTAGGGTCTGGCGGAGTGGGTTTGGGTCTGGCGGAGAAGGTTTGGGTCTGGCGGAGTGGGTTTGGGTCTGGCGGAGTGGGTTTGGGTCTGGCGGAGTGGGTTTAGGGTCTGGCGGAGTGGGTTTGGGTCTGGCGGAGTGGGTTTGGGTCTGGCGGAGTGGGTTTGGGTCTGGCGGAATGGGTATGGGTCTGGCGGAGTGGGTTTGGGTCTGGCGGAGTGGGTTTGGGTCTGGCGGGGTGGGTTTCGGTCTGGCGGAGTGGGTTTGGGTCTGGCGGAGTGGGTTTGGGTCTGGCGGAGTGGGTTTAGGGTCTGGCGGAGTGGGTTTGTGTCTGGCGGAGTGGGTTCGGATCTGGCGGAGTGGGTTCGGGTCTGGCGGAGTGGGATCGCGTCTGGCGGAGAAGGTTCGTGTGTGGCGGAGTGGGTTCGGGTCTGGCGGAGTGGGTTCGGGTCTGGCGAAGTGGGGTTGGGTCTGGATGTGCGGGCTTGGGTCTGGCGGAGTGGGTTTGGGTCTGGCGGAGTGGGTTTGGGTCTGGCGGAGTGGGTTTTGGTCTGGCGGAGTGGGTTTGGGTCTGGCGGAGTGGGTTTTGGTCTGGCGGAGTAAGTTTGAGTCTGGCGGAGTGGGTTTGGGTCTGGCGGAGTAAGTTTGCATCTGGCGGAGTGGGTTTGGGTCTGGCGGAGTGGGCTTGGGTCTGGCGGAGTGGGTTTGGGTCTGCCGGAGTGGGTTTGGGTCTGGCGGAGTGGTTTTGGGTCTGGCGGAGTGGGTTTTGGTCTGGCGGAGTACGTTTGGGTCTGGCGGAGTGGGTTTGGGTCTGGCGGAGTGGGTTTGGGTCTGGCGGAGTCGGTTCGGGTCTGGCGGTGTGGGTTCGGGTCTGTCAGAGTGGGTTTGGGTCTGGCGGAGTGGGTTTGGGTCTGGCGGAGTGGGTTTGGGTCTGGCGGAGTGGGTTTGGGTGTGGCGGAGTGGGTTCGGGTCTGTCGGTCTGGGTTCGGGTCTGGCGGAGTGGGTTGTGGTCTGGCGGAGTGGGCTCGGGTTTGGCGGAGTGGGTTCGGGTCTGGCGGAGTGGGTTTGGGTCTGGCGAAGTGGGTTTGGGTCTGGCGGATGGGTTTGGGTCTGGCGGAGTGGGTTTGGGGTCTGGCGGAGTGGGTTTGGATCTGGCGGAGTTGGTTTGGGCCTGGCGGAGTGGGTTTGGGTCTGGCGGAGTGGGTTTGGGTCTGGCAGAGTGGGTTTGGGTCTGGCGGAGTTGGCTCGGGTCTGGCGGAGTGGGTTCGGGTCTGGCGGAGTGGGTGCGGGTCAGGCGGAGTGGGTTTGCGTCTGGCGGAGTGGGTTCGGGTCTGGCGGAGTGGGTTAGGGTCTGGCGGAGTGGGTTTGGGTCTGGCGGTGGGTTTGGGTATGGCGGAGTCGGTTTGGGTCTGGCGGAGTGGGTTTGGGTCTGGCGGGGTGGGTTGGGGTCTGACGGATGGGTTTGGGCCTGGCGGAGTGGGTTTGGGGTCTGGCGGAGTGGGTTTGGATCTGGCGGAGTTGGTTTGGGCCTGGCGGAGTGGGTTTGGGTCTGGCGGTGGGTTTGGGTATGGCAGAGTGGGTTTGGGTCTGGCTGAGTGGGTTTGGGTCTGGCGGAGTGGGTTTGGGTCTGGCGGAGTGGGTTAGGGTCTGGCGGAGTGGGTTTGGGTCTGGCGGAGAAGGTTTGGGTCTGGCGGAGTGGGTTTGGGTCTGGCGGAGTGGGTTTGGGTCTGGCGGAGTGGGTTTAGGGTCTGGCGGAGTGGGTTTGGGTCTGGCGGAGTGGGTTTGGGTCTGGCGGAGTGGGTTTGGGTCTGGCGGAATGGGTATGGGTCTGGCGGAGTGGGTTTGGGTCTGGCGGAGTGGGTTTGGGTCTGGCGGAGTGGCTTTGGGTCTGGCGGGGTGGGTTTCGGTTTGGCGGAGTGGGTTTGGGTCTGGCGGAGTGGGTTTGGGTCTGGCGGAGTGGGTTTAGGGTCTGGCGGAGTGGGTTTGTGTCTGGCGGAGTGGGTTCGGATCTAGCGGAGTGGGTTCGGGTCTGGCGGAGTGGGATCGCGTCTGGCGGAGACGGTTCGTGTCTGGCGGAGTGGGTTCGGGTCTGGCGGAGTGGGTTCGGGTCTGGCGAAGTGGGGTTGGGTCTGGATGTGCGGGCTTGGGTCTGGCGGAGTGGGTTTGGGTCTGGCGGAGTGGGTTTGGGTCTGGCGGAGTGGGTTTTGGTCTGGCGGAGTGGGTTTGGGTCTGGCGGAGTGGGTTTTGGTCTGGCGGAGTAAGTTTGGGTCTGGCGGAGTGGGTTTGGGTCTGGCGGAGTAAGTTTGCGTCTGGCGGAGTGGGTTTGGGTCTGGCGGAGTGGGCTTGGGTCTGGCGGAGTGGGTTTGGGTCTGCCGGAGTGGGTTTGGGTCTGGCGCAGTGGTTTTGGGTCTGGCGGAGTGGGTTTTGGTCTGACGGAGTACGTTTGGGTCTGGCGGAGTGGGTTTGGGTCTGGCGGAGTGGGTTTGGGTCTGGCGGAGTCGGTTCGGGTCTGGCGGTGTGGGTTCGGGTCTGTCAGAGTGGGTTTGGGTCTGGCGGAGTGGGCTTGGGTCTGGCGGAGTGGGCTTGGGTCTGGCGGAGTGGGTTTGGGTCCGGCAGAGTGGGTTTGGGTCTGGCGGAGTGCGTTTGGGTCTGGCGGAGTGGGTTTGGGTCTGTCGGAGTGGGTTTGGGTCTGTCGGAGTGGGATTGGGTCTGGCGGAGTGGGTTTGGGTCTGGCGGAGTGGGTTTGGGTCTGGCGGAGTGGGTTTAGGGTCTGGCGGAGCGGGTTTGGGTCTGGCGGAGTGGGTTTGGGTCTGTCGGAGTGGGTTTGGGTCAGGCGGAGTGGGTATGGGTCTGGCGCAGTGGGTTTGGGTCTGGCGGATTGGGTTTGGGGTCTGGCGGAGGGGGTTTGGGTCTGGAGGAGTGGGTTTGGGTCTGGCGGAGTGGGTTTGGGTCTGGCGGGGCGGGTTTGGGTCTGGCGGAGTGGGTTTGGGTTTGGCGGAGTGGGTTTGGGTCTGGCGGAGTGGGTTTGGGTTTGGTGGAGTGGGTTTGGGTCTGGCGGAGTGGGTTGTGGTCTGCCGGAGAGAGTTCGGGTCTGGCAGAGTGGGTTCGGGTCTGGCGGAGTGGGTTCGGGTCTGGCGGAGTGGGTTCGGACCTGGCGGAGTGGTTTCGGGTCTGGCGGAGTGGGTTGGGGTCTGGCCGAGTGGGTTCGGGTCTGGCGGAGTGGGTTTGGGTCTGGCGGAGTGGGTTCGGGTCTGGCGGAGGGGGTTCGGGTCTGGCGGAGTGGGTTTGGGTCTGGCGGAGTGGGTTTGGGTCTGGCGGAGTGGGTTTGGGTCTGGCGGAGTGGGTGTGGGTCGGGCGGAGTGGGTTTGGGTCTGGCTGAGTGGGTTTGGGTCTGGCGGAGTGGGTTTGGGTCTGGCGGTGTGGGTTTGTGTCTGGCGGAGTGGGTTTGTGTCTGGCGGAGTGGGTTTGGGTCTGGCGGAGTGGGTTTGGGGTCTGGCGGATGGGGTTTGGGTCTGGCGGAGTGGGTTTGGGTCTGGCGGAGTGGGTTTGGGTCTGGCGGTGGGTTTGGGTATGGCAGAGTCGGTTTGGGTCCGGCGGAGTGGGTTTGGGTCTGGCAGGGTGGGTTGGGGTCTGGCGGAGTGGGTTTGTGTCTGGCGGAGTGGGTTTGGGTCTGGCGGAGTGGGTTTGGGGTCTGGCGGAGTGGGTTTGGGTCTGCCGGAGTGGGTTTGGGTCTGGCGGAGTGGTTTTGGGTCTGGCGGAGTGGGTTTTGGTCTGGCGGAGTACGTTTGGGTCTGGCGGAGTGGGTTTGGGTCTGGCGGAGTGGGTTTGGGTCTGGCGGAGTCGGTTCGGGTCTGGCGGTGTGGGTTCGGGTCTGTCAGAGTGGGTTTGGGTCTGGCGGAGTGGGTTTGGGTCTGGCGGAGTGGGTTTGGGTCTGGCGGAGTGGGTTTGGGTCTGGCGGAGTGGGCTTGGGTCTCGCGGAGTGGGCTTGGGTCTGGCGGAGTGGGCTTGGGTCTGGCGGAGTGGGTTTGGGTCCGGCAGAGTGGGTTTGGGTCTGGCGGAGTGCGTTTGGGTCTGGCGGAGTGGGTTTGGGTCTGTCGGAGTGGGTTTGGGTCTGTCGGAGTGGGATTGGGTCTGGCGGAGTGGGTTTGGGTCTGGCGGAGTGGGTTTGGGTCTGGCGGAGTGGGTTTAGGGTCTGGCGGAGCGGGTTTGGGTCTGGCGGAGTGGGTTTGGGTCTGTCGGAGTGGGTTTGGGTCAGGCGGAGTGGGTATGGGTCTGGCGCAGTGGGTTTGGGTCTGGCGGATTGGGTTTGGGGTCTGGCGGAGGGGGTTTGGGTCTGGAGGAGTGGGTTTGGGTCTGGCGGAGTGGGTTTGGGTCTGGCGGGGCGGGTTTGGGTCTGGCGGAGTGGGTTTGGGTTTGGCGGAGTGGGTTTGGGTCTGGCGGAGTGGGTTTGGGTTTGGTGGAGTGGGTTTGGGTCTGGCGGAGTGGGTTGTGGTCTGCCGGAGAGAGTTCGGGTCTGGCGGAGTGGGTTCGGGTCTGGCGGAGTGGGTTCGGGTCTGGCGGAGTGGGTTCGGACCTGGCGGAGTGGTTTCGGGTCTGGCGGAGTGGGTTTGGGTCTGGCCGAGTGGGTTGGGGTCTGGCGGAGTGGGTTGGGGTCTGGCGGTGTGGGTTCGGGTCTGGCGGAGGGGGTTCGGGTCTGGCGGAGTGGGTTTGGGTCTGGCGGAGTGGGTTTGGGTCTGGCGGAGTGGGTTTGGGTCTGGCGGAGTGGGTGTGGGTCGGGCGGAGTGGGTTTGGGTCTGGCTGAGTGGGTTTGGGTCTGGCGGAGTGGGTTTGGGTCTGGCGGTGTGGGTTTGTGTCTGGCGGAGTGGGTTTGGGTCTGGCGGAGTGGGTTTGGGTCTGGCCGAGTGGGTTTGGTTCTGGCGGAGTGGGTTCGGGTCTGGCGGAGTGGGTTCGGGTCTGGCGGAGTGGGTTCGGGTCTGGCGGAGTTGGTTCTGGTCTGGCGGAGTGGGTTCGGGTCTGGCGGAGTGGGTTCGGGTCTGGCGGAGTGGGTTAGGGTCTGGCGGAGTGGGTTTGGGTCTGGCGGAGTGGGTTCGGGTCTGGCTGAGTGGGTTCGGGTCTGGCGGAGTGGGTTCGGGTCTGGCGGAGTGGGTTCGGGTCTGTCGGTCTGGGTTCGGGTCTGGCGGAGTGGGTTGTGGTCTGGCGGAGTGGGCTCGGGTTTGGCGGAGTGGGTTCGGGTCTGGCGGAGTGGGTGCGGGTCTGGCGGAGTGGGTTTGTGTCTGGCGGAGTGGGTTCGGGTCAGGCGGAGTGGGTTAGGGTCTGGCGGAGTGGGTTTGGGTCTGGCGGTGGGTTTGGGTATGGCAGAGTCGGTTTGGGTCCGGCGGAGTGGGTTTGGGTCTGGCAGGGTGGGTGGGGGTCTGGCGGAGTGGGTTTGTGTCTGGCGGAGTGGGTTTGGGTCTGGCGGAGTGGGTTTGGGGTCTGGCGGATGGGGTTTGGGTCTGGCGGAGTGGGTTTGGGTCTGGCGGAGTGGGTTTGGGTCTGGCGGTGGGTTTGGGTATGGCAGAGTCGGTTTGGGTCCGGCGGAGTGGGTTTGGGTCTGGCAGGGTGGGTTGGGGTCTGGCGGAGTGGGTTTGTGTCTGGCGGAGTGGGTTTGGGTCTGGCGGAGTGGGTTTGGGGTCTGGCGGATTGGGTTTGGGTCTGGCGGAGTGGGTTTGGGTCTGGCGGAGTGGGTTTGGGTCTGGCGGAGTGGGTTTGGGTCTGTCGGAGTGGGTTTGGGTCTGGCGGAGTGGGTTTGGGTCTCGCGGAGTGGGTTTGGGGTCTGGCGGAGTGGGTTTGTGTCTGCCGGAGTGGGTTTGGATCTGGCGGTGTAAGTTTGGGTCTGGCGGAGTGGGTTTGGGTCTGGCGGAGTGCGTTTGGGTCTGGCGGAGTGGGTTTGGCTCTGGCGGAGTGGGTTCGGATCTGGCGGATTGGGTTCGGGTCTGTAGGAGTGGGTTCGGGTCTGGCGGAGTGGGTTGGGGTCAGGCGGAGTGGGTTCGGGTCTGGCGGAGTGGGTTCGGGTCTAGCGGAGTGGGTTATGGTCTGGCGGAATGGGTTCGGCTCTGGCGGAGTGGGTTCGGGTCTGGCGGAGTGTGTTTGGGTCTGGCGGAGTGGGTTCGGGTCTGGCGGAGTGGGTTTGTGTCTGGCGGAGTGGGTTTGGGTCTGTCGGAGTGGGTTTGGGTCTGGCGGAGTGGGTTTGGGTCTGGCGGAGTGGGTTTTGGTCTGGCGGAGTACGTTTGGGTCTGGCGGAGTGGGTTTGGGTCTGGCGGAGTGGGTTTGGGTCTGGCGGAGTCGGTTCGGGTCTGGCGGTGTGGGTTCGGGTCTGTCAGAGTGGGTTTGGGTCTGGCGGAGTGGGTTTGGGTCTGGCGGAGTGGGTTTGGGTCTGGCGGAGTGGGTTTGGGTCTGGCGGAGTGGGCTTGGGTCTGGCGGAGTGGGCTTGGGTCTGGCGGAGTGGGCTTGGGTCTGGCGGAGTGGGTTTGGGTCCGGCAGAGTGGGTTTGGGTCTGGCGGAGTGCGTTTGGGTCTGGCGGAGTGGGTTTGGGTCTGTCGGAGTGGGTTTGGGTCTGTCGGAGTGGGATTGGGTCTGGCGGAGTGGGTTTGGGTCTGGCGGAGTGGGTTTGGGTCTGGCGGAGTGGGTTTAGGGTCTGGCGGAGCGGGTTTGGGTCTGGCGGAGTGGGTTTGGGTCTGTCGGAGTGGGTTTGGGTCAGGCGGAGTGGGTATGGGTCTGGCGCAGTGGGTTTGGGTCTGGCGGATTGGGTTTGGGGTCTGGCGGAGGGGGTTTGGGTCTGGAGGAGTGGGTTTGGGTCTGGCGGAGTGGGTTTGGGTCTGGCGGGGAGGGTTTGGGTCTGGCGGAGTGGGTTTGGGTTTGGCGGAGTGGGTTTGGGTCTGGCGGAGTGGGTTTGGGTTTGGTGGAGTGGGTTTGGGTCTGGCGGAGTGGGTTGTGGTCTGCCGGAGAGAGTTCGGGTCTGGCGGAGTGGGTTCGTGTCTGGCGGAGTGGGTTCGGGTCTGGCGGAGTGGGTTCGGACCTGGCGGAGTGGTTTCGGGTCTGGCGGAGTGGGTTTGGGTCTGGCCGAGTGGGTTGGGGTCTGGCGGAGTGGGTTGGGGTCTGGCGGTGTGGGTTCGGGTCTGGCGGAGGGGGTTCGGGTCTGGCGGAGTGGGTTTGGGTCTGGCGGAGTGGGTTTGGGTCTGGCGGAGTGGGTTTGGGTCTGGCAGAGTGGGTGTGGGTCGGGCGGAGTGGGTTTGGGTCTGGCTGAGTGGGTTTGGGTCTGGCGGAGTGGGTTTGGGTCTGGCGGTGTGGGTTTGTGTCTGGCGGAGTGGGTTTGGGTCTGGCGGAGTGGGTTTGGGTCTGGCCGAGTGGGTTTGGTTCTGGCGGAGTGGGTTCGGGTCTGGCGGAGTGGGTTCGGGTCTGGCGGAGTGGGTTCGGGTCTGGCGGAGTTGGTTCGGGTCTGGCGGAGTGGGTTCGGGTCTGGCGGAGTGGGTTCGGGTCTGGCGGAGTGGGTTAGGGTCTGGCGGAGTGGGTTCGGGTCTGGCGGAGTGGGTTCGGGTCTGGCTGAGTGGGTTCGGGTCTGGCGGAGTGGGTTCGGGTCTGGCGGAGTGGGTTCGGGTCTGTCGGTCTGGGTTCGGGTCTGGCGGAGTGGGTTGTGGTCTGGCGGAGTGGGCTCGGGTTTGGCGGAGTGGGTTCGGGTCTGGCGGAGTGGGTTTGGGTCTGGCGAAGTGGGTTTGGGTCTGGCGGATGGGTTTGGGTCTGGCGGAGTGGGTTTGGGGTCTGGCGGAGTGGTTTGGGTCTGGCGGAGTGGGTTTGGGTCTGGCGGAGTGGGTTTGTGTCTGGCGGAGTGGGTTTGGGTCTGTCGGAGTGGGTTTGGGTCTGGCGGAGTGGGTTTGGGTCTGGCGGAGTGGGTTTGGGGTCTGGCGGAGTGGGTTTGTGTCTGCCGGTGTGGGTTTGGGTATGGCGGAGTAAGTTTGGGTCTGGCGGAGTTGGTTTGGGCCTGGCGGAGTGGGTTTGGGTCTGGCGGAGTGGATTTGGGTCTGGCAGAGTGGGTTTGGGTCTGGCGGAGTTGGCTCGGGTCTGGCGGAGTGGCTTCGGGTCTGGCGGAGTGGGTTTGGGTCTGGCGGAGTGGGTTTGTGTGTGGCGGAGTGGGTTTGGGTCTGGCAGGGTGGGTGGGGGTCTGGCGGAGTGGGTTTGTGTCTGGCGGAGTGGGTTTGGGTCTGGCGGAGTGGGTTTGGGGTCTGGCGGATGGGGTTTGGGTCTGGCGGAGTGGGTTTGGGTCTGGCGGAGTGGGTTTGGGTCTGGCGGTGGGTTTGGGTATGGCAGAGTCGGTTTGGGTCCGGCGGAGTGGGTTTGGGTCTGGCAGGGTGGGTTGGGGTCTGGCGGAGTGGGTTTGTGTCTGGCGGAGTGGGTTTGGGTCTGGCGGAGTGGGTTTGGGGTCTGGCGGATTGGGTTTGGGTCTGGCGGAGTGGGTTTGGGTCTGGCGGAGTGGGTTTGGGTCTGGCGGAGTGGGTTTGGGTCTGTCGGAGTGGGTTTGGGTCTGGCGGAGTGGGTTTGGGTCTCGCGGAGTGGGTTTGGGGTCTGGCGGAGTGGGTTTGTGTCTGCCGGAGTGGGTTTGGATCTGGCGGAGTAAGTTTGGGTCTGGCGGAGTGGGTTTGGGTCTGGCGGAGTGCGTTTGGGTCTGGCGGAGTGGGTTTGGCTCTGGCGGAGTGGGTTCGGATCTGGCGGATTGGGTTCGGGTCTGTAGGAGTGGGTTCGGGTCTGGCGGAGTGGGTTGGGGTCAGGCGGAGTGGGTTCGGGTCTGGCGGAGTGGGTTCGGGTCTAGCGGAGTGGGTTATGGTCTGGCGGAATGGGTTCGGCTCTGGCGGAGTGGGTTCGGGTCTGGCGGAGTGTGTTTGGGTCTGGCGGAGTGGGTTCGGGTCTGGCGGAGTGGGTTTGTGTCTGGCGGAGTGGGTTTGGGTCTGTCGGAGTGGGTTTGGGTCTGGCGGAGTGGGTTTGGGTCTGGCGGAGTGGGTTTGGGGTCTGGCGGAGTGGGTTTGTGTCTGCCGGAGTGGGTTTGGGTCTGGCGGAGTAAGTTTGGGTCTGGCGGTGTTGGTTTGGGCCTGGCGGAGTGGGTTTGGGTCTGGCGGAGTGGGTTTGGGTCTGGCGGAGTGGGTTTGGGTCTGGCGGAGTGGGTTTGGGTCTGGCGGTGGGTTTGGGTATGGCAGAGTCGGTTTGGGTCTGGCGGAGTGGGTTTGGGTCTGGCGGGTGGGTTGGGGTCTGGCGGAGTGGGTTTGTGTCTGGCGGAGTGGGTTTGGGTCTGGCGGAGTGGGTTTGGGGTCTGGCGGTGTGGGTTTGGGTCTGGCGGAGTGGGTTTGGGTCTGGCGGAGTGGGTTTGGGTCTGGCGGAGTGGGTTTGGGTCTGGCGGAGTGGGCTTGGGTGTGGCGGAGTGGGTTTGGGTCTGGCGGAGTGGGTTTGGGTCTGGCGGAGTGGGTTTGCGTCTGGCGGAGTGGGTTTGGGTCTGGCGGAGTGGGTCTGGGTCTGGCGGAGTGGGTCTGGGTCTGTCGGAGTGGGTTTGGGTCTGGCGGAGTGGGTTTGGGTCTGGCGGAGTGGGTTTGGGGTCTGGCGGAGTGGGTTTGTGTCTGAGGGAGTGGGTTTGGGTCTGGCGGAGTAAGTTTGGGTCTGGCGGAGTGGGTTTGGGTCTGGCGGAGTGCGTTTGGGTCTGGCGGAGTGGGTTTGGCTCTGGCGGAGTGGGTTCGGGTCTGACGGATTGGGTTTGGGTCTGTCGGAGTGGGTTCGGGTCTGGCGGAGTGGGTTGGGGTCTGGCGGAGTGGGTTCGGGTCTGGCGGAGTGGGTTCGGGTCTGGCGGAGTGGGTTATGGTCTGGTGGAATGGGTTCGGCTCTGGCGGAGTGGGTTCGGGTCTGGCGGAGTGTGTTTGGGTCTGGCGGAGTGGGTTCGGGTCTGGCGGAGTGGGTTTGGGTCTGGCGGAGTGGGTTTGGGTCTGGCGGCGTGGGTTTGGGTCTGACGGAGTGGGTTTGGGTCTGGCGGAGTGGGTTTGGGTCTGGCGGAGTGGGTTTGGGTCTGGCGGTGGGTTTGGGTATGGCAGAGTGGGTTTGGGTCTGGCGGAGTGGGTTTGGGTCTGGCGGAGTGGGTTTGGGTCTGGCGGAGTGGGTGAGGGTCTGGCGGAGTGGGTTTGGGTCTGGCGGAGTGGGTTTGGGTCTGGCGGAGTGGGTTTGGGTCTGGCGGAGTGGGTTCGGGTCTGGCGGAGTGGGTTTGTGTCTGGCGGAGTGGGTTTGGGTCTGGCGGAGTGGGTTTGGGTCTGGCGGAGTGGGTTTGGGTCTGGCGGAGTGGGTTTGGGGTCTGGCGGAGTGGGTTTGTGTCTGCCGGAGTGGGTTTAGGTCTGGCGGAGTAAGTTTGGGGCTGGCGGTGTTGGTTTGGGCCTGGCGGAGTGGGTGCGGGTCTGGCGGAGTGGGTTTGGGTCTGGCGGAGTGGTTTTGGGTCTGGCGGAGTGGGTTACTGTCTGGCGGAGTGGGTTTGGGTCTGGCGGTGGGTTTGGGTATGGCAGAGTCGGTTTGGGTCTGGCGGAGTGGGTTTGGGTCTGGCGGGGTGGGTTGGGGTCTGGCGGAGTGGGTTTGGGTCTGGCGGAGTGGGTTTGGGTCTGGCGGAGTGGGTTTGGGTCTGGCAGAGTGGGTTTGGGTCTGGCGGAGTTGGCTCGGGTCTGGCGGAGTGGGTTTGGGTCTGGCGGAGTGGGTTTGGGTCTGGCGGAGTGGGTTAGGGTCTGGCGGAGTGGGTTTGGGTCTGGCGGTGGGTTTGGGTATGGCAGAGTCGGTTTGGGTCTGGCGGAGTGGGTTTGGGTCTGGCGGGTGGGTTGGGCTCTGGCGGAGTGGGTTTGTGTCTGGCGGAGTGGGTTTGGGTCTGGCGGAGTGGGTTTGGGGTCTGGCGGTGTGGGTTTGGGTCTGGCGGAGTGGGTTTGGGTCTGGCGGAGTGGGTTTGGGTCTGGCGGAGTGGGTTTGGGTCTGGCGGTGTGGGCTTGGGAGTGGCGGAGTGGGTTTGGGTCTGGCGGAGTGGGTTTGGGTCTGGCGGAGTGGGTTTGCGTCTGGCGGAGTGGGTTTGGGTCTGGCGGAGTGGGTCTGGGTCTGGCGGAGTGGGTTTGGGTCTGTCGGAGTGGGTTTGGGTCTGGCGGAGTGGGTTTGGGTCTGGCGGAGTGGGTTTGGGGTCTGGCGGAGTGGGTTTGTGTCTGAGGGAGTGGGTTTGGGTCTGGCGGAGTAAGTTTGGGTCTGGCGGAGTGGGTTTGGGTCTGGCGGAGTGCGTTTGGGTCTGGCGGAGTGGGTTTGGCTCTGGCGGAGTGGGTTCGGGTCTGACGGATTGGGTTTGGGTCTGTCGGAGTGGGTTCGGGTCTGGCGGAGTGGGTTGGGGTCTGGCGGAGTGGGTTCGGGTCTGGCGGAGTGGGTTCGGGTCTGGCGGAGTGGGTTATGGTCTGGTGGAATGGGTTCGGCTCTGGCGGAGTGGGTTCGGGTCTGGCGGAGTGTGTTTGGGTCTGGCGGAGTGGGTTCGGGTCTGGCGGAGTGGGTTTGGGTCTGGCGGAGTGGGTTTGGGTCTGGCGGCGTGGGTTTGGGTCTGACGGAGAGGGTTTGGGTCTGGCGGAGTGGGTTTGGGTCTGGCGGAGTGGGTTTGGGTCTGGCGGTGGGTTTGGGTATGGCAGAGTGGGTTTGAGTCTGGCGGAGTGGGTTTGGGTCTGGCGGAGTGGGTTTGGGTCTGGCGGAGTGGGTTAGGGTCTGGCGGAGTGGGTTTGGGTCTGGCGGAGTGGGTTTGGGTCTGGCGGAGTGGGTTTGGGTCTGGCGGAGTGGGTTTAGGGTCTGGCGGAGTGGGTTTGGGTCTGGCGGAGTGGGTTTGGGTCTGGCGGAGTGGGTTTGGGTCTGGCGGAATGGGTATGGGTCTGGCGGATGGGTTTGGGTCTGGCGGAGTGGGTTTGGGGTCTGGCGGAGTGGGTTTGGGTCTGGCGGAGTTGGTTTGGGCCTGGCGAAGTGGGTTTGGGTCTGGCGGAGTGGGTTTGGGTCTGGCAGAGTGGGTTTGGGTCTGGCGGAGTTGGCTCGGGTCTGTCGGAGTGGGTTCGGGTCTGGCAGAGTGGGTGCGGGTCTGGCGGAGTGGGTTTGGGTCTGGCGGAGTGGGTTCGGGTCTGGCGGAGTGGGTTAGGGTCTGGCGGAGTGGGTTTGGGTCTGGCGGAGTGGGTTCGGGTCTGGCGGAGTGGGTTTGTGTCTGGCGGAGTGGGTTTGGGTCTGGCGGAGTGGGTTTGGGTCTGGCGGAGTGGGTTTGGGTCTGGCGGAGTGGGTTTGGGGTCTGGCGGAGTGGGTTTGTGTCTGCCGGAGTGGGTTTAGGTCTGGCGGAGTAAGTTTGGGTCTGGCGGTGTTGGTTTGGGCCTGGCGGAGTGGGTGCGGGTCTGGCGGAGTGGGTTTGGGTCTGGCGGAGTGGTTTTGGGTCTGGCGGAGTGGGTTGGGGTCTGGCGGAGTGGGTTTGGGTCTGGCGGTGGGTTTGGGTATGGCAGAGTCGGTTTGGGTCTGGCGGAGTGGGTTTGGGTCTGGCGGGGTGGGTTGGGTCTGGCGGAGTGGGTTTGTGTCTGGCGGAGTGGGTTTGGGTCTGGCGGAGTGGGTTTGGGGTCTGGCGGAGTGGGTTTGGGTCTGGCGGTGTGGGTTTGGGTCTGGCGGAGTGGGTCTGGGTCTGGCGGAGTGGGTTTGGGTCTGTCGGAGTGGGTTTGGGTCTGGCGGAGTGGGTTTGGGTCTGGCGGAGTGGGTTTGGGGTCTGGCGGAGTGGGTTTGTGTCTGAGGGAGTGGGTTTGGGTCTGGCGGAGTAAGTTTGGGTCTGGCGGAGTGGGTTTGGGTCTGGCGGAGTGCGTTTGGGTCTGGCGGAGTGTGTTTGGCTCTGGTGGAGTGGGTTTGGGTCTGACGGATTGGGTTTCGGTCTGTCGGAGTGGGTTCGGGTCTGGCGGAGTGGGTTGGGGTCTGGCGGAGTGGGTTGGGGTCTGGCGGAGTGGGTTCGGGTCTGGCGGAGTGGGTTATGGTCTGGTGGAATGGGTTCGGCTCTGGCGGAGTGGGTTCGGGTCTGGCGGAGTGTGTTTGGGTCTGGCGGAGTGGGTTCGGGTCTGGCGGAGTGGGTTTGGGTCTGGCGGAGTGGGTTTGGGTCTGGCGGCGTGGGTTTGGGTCTGACGGAGTGGGTTTGGGTCTGGCGGAGTGGGTTTGGGTCTGGCGGAGTGGGTTTGGGTCTGGCGGTGGGTTTGGGTATGGCAGAGTGGGTTTGGGTCTGGCGGAGTGGGTTTGGGTCTGGCGGAGTGGGTTTGGGTCTGGCGGAGTGGGTTAGGGTCTGGCGGAGTGGGTTTGGGTCTGGCGGAGTGGGTTTGGGTCTGGCGGAGTGGGTTTGGGTCTGGCGGAGTGGGTTTAGGGTCTGGCCGAGTGGGTTTGGGTCTGGCGGAGTGGGTTTGGGTCTGGCGGAGTGGGTTTGGGTCTGGCGGAATGGGTATGGGTCTGGCGGATGGGTTTGGGTCTGGCGGAGTGGGTTTGGGGTCTGGCGGAGTGGGTTTGGGTCTGGCGGAGTTGGTTTGGGCCTGGTGAAGTGGGTTTGGGTCTGGCGGAGTGGGTTTGGGTCTGGCAGAGTGGGTTTGGGTCTGGCGGAGTTGGCTCGGGTCTGGCGGAGTGGGTTCGGGTCTGGCAGAGTGGGTGCGGGTCTGGCGGAGTGGGTTTGGGTCTGGCGGAGTGGGTTTGGGTCTGGCGGAATGGGTATGGGTCTGGCGGATGGGTTTGGGTCTGGCGGAGTGGGTTTGGGGTCTGGCGGAGTGGGTTTGGGTCTGGCGGAGTTGGTTTGGGCCTGGTGAAGTGGGTTTGGGTCTGGCGGAGTGGGTTTGGGTCTGGCAGAGTGGGTTTGGGTCTGGCGGAGTTGGCTCGGGTCTGGCGGAGTGGGTTAGGGTCTGGCGGAGTGGGTTAGGGTCTGGCGGAGTGGGTTCGGGTCTGGCGGAATGGGTTTGTGTCTGGCGGAGTGGGTTTGGGTCTGTCGGAATGGGTTTGGGTCTGGCGGAGTGGGTTTGGGTCTGGCGGAGTGGGTTTGGGGTCTGGCGGAGTGGGTTTGTGTCTGCCGGAGTGGGTTTGGGTCTGGCGGAGTAAGTTTGGGTCTGGCGGTGTTGGTTTGGGCCTGGCGGAGTGGGTTTGGGTCTGGCGGAGTGGGTTTGGGTCTGGCAGAGTGGGTTTGGGTCTGGCGGAGTTGGCTCGGGTCTGGCGGAGTGGGTTCGGGTCTGACGGATTGGGTTTGGGTCTGTCGGAGTGGGTTCGGGTCTGGCGGAGTGGGTTCGGGTCTGGCGGAGTGGGTTCGGGTCTGGCGGAGTGGGTTCGGGTCTGGCGGAGTGGGTTATGGTCTGGTGGAATGGGTTCGGCTCTGGCGGAGTGGGTTCGGGTCTGGCGGAGTGTGTTTGGGTCTGGCGGAGTGGGTTCGGGTCTGGCGGAGTGGGTTTGGGTCTGGCGGAGTGGGTTTGGGTCTGGCGGCGTGGGTTTGGGTCTGACGGAGTGGGTTTGGGTCTGGCGGAGTGGGTTTGGGTCTGGCGGAGTGGGTTTGGGTCTGGCGGTGGGTTTGGGTATGGCAGAGTGGGTTTGAGTCTGGCGGAGTGGGTTTGGGTCTGGCGGAGTGGGTTTGGGTCTGGCGGAGTGGGTTAGGGTCTGGCGGAGTGGGTTTGGGTCTGGCGAAGTGGGTTTGGGTCTGGCGGTGTGGGTTTGGGTCTGGCGGAGTGGGTTTAGGGTCTGGCGGAGTGGGTTTGGGTCTGGCGGAGTGGGTTTGGGTCTGGCGGAGTGGGTTTGGGTCTGGCGGAATGGGTATGGGTCTGGCGGATGGGTTTGGGTCTGGCGGAGTGGGTTTGGGGTCTGGCGGAGTGGGTTTGGGTCTGGCGGAGTTGGTTTGGACCTGGCGAAGTGGGTTTGGGTCTGGCGGAGTGGGTTTGGGTCTGGCAGAGTGGGTTTGGGTCTGGCGGAGTTGGCTCGGGTCTGTCGGAGTGGGTTCGGGTCTGGCAGAGTGGGTGCGGGTCTGGCGGAGTGGGTTTGGGTCTGGCGGAGTGGGTTCGGGTCTGGCGGAGTGGGTTAGGGTCTGGCGGAGTGGGTTTGGGTCTGGCGGAGTGGGTTCGGGTCTGGCGGAGTGGGTTTGTGTCTGGCGGAGTGGGTTTGGGTCTGGCGGAGTGGGTTTGGGTCTGGCGGAGTGGGTTTGGGTCTGGCGGAGTGGGTTTGGGGTCTGGCGGAGTGGGTTTGTGTCTGCCGGAGTGGGTTTAGGTCTGGCGGAGTAAGTTTGGGTCTGGCGGTGTTGGTTTGGGCCTGGCGGAGTGGGTGCGGGTCTGGCGGAGTGGGTTTGGGTCTGGCGGAGTGGTTTTGGGTCTGGCGGAGTGGGTTAGGGTCTGGCGGAGTGGGTTTGGGTCTGGCGGTGGGTTTGGGTATGGCAGAGTCGGTTTGGGTCTGGCGGAGTGGGTTTGGGTCTGGCGGGGTGGGTTGGGGTCTGGCGGAGTGGGTTTGGGTCTGGCGGAGTGGGTTTGGGTCTGGCGGAGTGGGTTTGGGTCTGGCGGAGTGGGTTTGGGTCTGGCGGAGTTGGCTCGGGTCTGGCGGAGTGGGTTTGGGTCTGGCGGAGTGGGTTTGGGTCTGGCGGAGTGGGTTAGGGTCTGGCGGAGTGGGTTTGGGTCTGGCGGTGGGTTTGGGTATGGCAGAGTCGGTTTGGGTCTGGCGGAGTGGGTTTGGGTCTGGCGGGTGGGTTGGGGTCTGGCGGAGTGGGTTTGTGTCTGGCGGAGTGGGTTTGGGTCTGGCGGAGTGGGTTTGGGGTCTGGCGGTGTGGGTTTGGGTCTGGCGGAGTGGGTTTGGGTCTGGCGGAGTGGGTTTGGGTCTGGCGGAGTGGGTTTGGGTCTGGCGGTGTGGGCTTGGGTGTGGCGGAGTGGGTTTGGGTCTGGCGGAGTGGGTTTGGGTCTGGCGGAGTGGGTTTGCGTCTGGCGGAGTGGGTTTGGGTCTGGCGGAGTGGGTCTGGGTCTGGCGGAGTGGGTTTGGGTCTGTCGGAGTGGGTTTGGGTCTGGCGGAGTGGGTTTGGGTCTGGCGGAGTGGGTTTGGGGTCTGGCGGAGTGGGTTTGTGTCTGAGGGAGTGGGTTTGGGTCTGGCGGAGTAAGTTTGGGTCTGGCGGAGTGGGTTTGGGTCTGGCGGAGTGCGTTTGGGTCTGGCGGAGTGGGTTTGGCTCTGGCGGAGTGGGTTCGGGTCTGACGGATTGGGTTTGGGTCTGTCGGAGTGGGTTCGGGTCTGGCGGAGTGGGTTGGGGTCTGGCGGAGTGGGTTCGGGTCTGGCGGAGTGGGTTCGGGTCTGGCGGAGTGGGTTATGGTCTGGTGGAATGGGTTCGGCTCTGGCGGAGTGGGTTCGGGTCTGGCGGAGTGTGTTTGGGTCTGGCGGAGTGGGTTCGGGTCTGGCGGAGTGGGTTTGGGTCTGGCGGAGTGGGTTTGGGTCTGGCGGCGTGGGTTTGGGTCTGACGGAGTGGGTTTGGGTCTGGCGGAGTGGGTTTGGGTCTGGCGGAGTGGGTTTGGGTCTGGCGGTGGGTTTGGGTAAGGCAGAGTGGGTTTGAGTCTGGCGGAGTGGGTTTGGGTCTGGCGGAGTGGGTTTGGGTCTGGCGGAGTGGGTTAGGGTCTGGCGGAGTGGGTTTGGGTCTGGCGGAGTGGGTTTGGGTCTGGCGGAGTGGGTTTGGGTCTGGCGGAGTGGGTTTAGGGTCTGGCGGAGTGGGTTTGGGTCTGGCGGAGTGGGTTTGGGTCTGGCGGAGTGGGTTTGGGTCTGGCGGAATGGGTATGGGTCTGGCGGATGGGTTTGGGTCTGGCGGAGTGGGTTTGGGGTCTGGCGGAGTGGGTTTGGGTCTGGCGGAGTTGGTTTGGGCCTGGCGAAGTGGGTTTGGGTCTGGCGGAGTGGGTTTGGGTCTGGCGGAGTGGGTTTGGGTCTGGCGGTGGGTTTGGGTAAGGCAGAGTGGGTTTGAGTCTGGCGGAGTGGGTTTGGGTCTGGCGGAGTGGGTTTGGGTCTGGCGGAGTGGGTTAGGGTCTGGCGGAGTGGGTTTGGGTCTGGCGGAGTGGGTTTGGGTCTGGCGGAGTGGGTTTGGGTCTGGCGGAGTGGGTTTAGGGTCTGGCGGAGTGGGTTTGGGTCTGGCGGAGTGGGTTTGGGTCTGGCGGAGTGGGTTTGGGTCTGGCGGAATGGGTATGGGTCTGGCGGATGGGTTTGGGTCTGGCGGAGTGGGTTTGGGGTCTGGCGGAGTGGGTTTGGGTCTGGCGGAGTTGGTTTGGGCCTGGCGAAGTGGGTTTGGGTCTGGCGGAGTGGGTTTGGGTCTGGCAGAGTGGGTTTGGGTCTGGCGGAGTTGGCTCGGGTCTGTCGGAGTGGGTTCGGGTCTGGCAGAATGGGTGCGGGTCTGGCGGAGTGGGTTTGGGTCTGGCGGAGTGGGTTCGGGTCTGGCGGAGTGGGTTAGGGTCTGGCGGAGTGGGTTTGGGTCTGGCGGAGTGGGTTCGGGTCTGGCGGAGTGGGTTTGTGTCTGGCGGAGTGGGTTTGTGTCTGGCGGAGTGGGTTTGGGTCTGGCGGAGTGGGTTTGGGTCTGGCGGAGTGGGTTTGGGGTCTGGCGGAGTGGGTTTGTGTCTGCCGGAGTGGGTTTAGGTCTGGCGGAGTAAGTTTGGGTCTGGCGGTGTTGGTTTGGGCCTGGCGGAGTGGGTGCGGGTCTGGCGGAGTGGGTTTGGGTCTGGCGGAGTGGTTTTGGGTCTGGCGGAGTGGGTTAGGGTCTGGCGGAGTGGGTTTGGGTCTGGCGGTGGGTTTGGGTATGGCAGAGTCGGTTTGGGTCTGGCGGAGTGGGTTTGGGTCTGGCGGGGTGGGTTGGGGTCTGGCGGAGTGGGTTTGTGTCTGGCGGAGTGGGTTTGGGTCTGGCGGAGTGGGTTTGGGGTCTGGCGGAGTGGGTTTGGGTCTGGCGGAGTGGGTTTGGGTCTGGCGGAGTGGGTTTGGGTCTGGCGGAGTGGGCTTGGGTGTGGCGGAGTGGGTTTGGGTCTGGCGGAGTGGGTTTGGGTCTGGCGGAGTGGGTTTGGGTCTGGCGGAGTGGGTTTGGGTCTGGCGGAGTGGGTCTGGGTCTGGCGGAGTGGGTTTGGGTCTGTCGGAGTGGGTTTGGGTCTGGCGGAGTGGGTTTGGGTCTGGCGGAGTGGGTTTGGGGTCTGGCGGAGTGGGTTTGTGTCTGAGGGAGTGGGTTTGGGTCTGGCGGAGTAAGTTTGGGTCTGGCGGAGTGGGTTTGGGTCTGGCGGAGTGCGTTTGGGTCTGGCGGAGTGGGTTTGGCTCTGGTGGAGTGGGTTTGGGTCTGACGGATTGGGTTTCGGTCTGTCGGAGTGGGTTCGGGTCTGGCGGAGTGGGTTGGGGTCTGGCGGAGTGGGTTGGGGTCTGGCGGAGTGGGTTCGGGTCTGGCGGAGTGGGTTATGGTCTGGTGGAATGGGTTCGGCTCTGGCGGAGTGGGTTCGGGTCTGGCGGAGTGTGTTTGGGTCTGGCGGAGTGGGTTCGGGTCTGGCGGAGTGGGTTAGGGTCTGGCGGAGTGGGTTTGGGTCTGGCGGAGTGGGTTTGGGTCTGGCGGAGTGGGTTTGGGTCTGGCGGAGTGGGTTTAGGGTCTGGCGGAGTGGGTTTGGGTCTGGCGGAGTGGGTTTGGGTCTGGCGGAGTGGGTTTGGGTCTGGCGGAATGGGTATGGGTCTGGCGGATGGGTTTGGGTCTGGCGGAGTGGGTTTGGGGTCTGGCGGAGTGGGTTTGGGTCTGGCGGAGTTGGTTTGGGCCTGGTGAAGAGGGTTTGGGTCTGGCGGAGTGGGTTTGGGTCTGGCAGAGTGGGTTTGGGTCAGGCGGAGTTGGCTCGGGTCCGGCGGAGTGGGTTCGGGTCTGGCAGAGTGGGTGCGGGTCTGGCGGAGTGGGTTTGGGTCTGGCGGAGTGGGTTCGGGTCTGGCGGAGTGGGTTAGGGTCTGGCGGAGTGGGTTAGGGTCTGGCGGAGTGGGTTCGGGTCTGGCGGAGTGGGTTTGTGTCTGGCGGAGTGGGTTTGGGTCTGTCGGAGTGGGTTTGGGTCTGGCGGAGTGGGTTTGGGTCTGGCGGAGTGGGTTTGGGTCTGGCGGAGTAAGTTTGGGTCTGGCGGTGTTGGTTTGGGCCTGGCGGAGTGGGTGCGGGTCTGGCGGAGTGGGTTTGGGTCTGGCGGAGTGGTTTTGGGTCTGGCGGAGTGGGTTAGGGTCTGGCGGAGTGGGTTTGGGTCTGGCGGTTGGTTTGGGTATGGCAGAGTCGGTTTGGGTCTGGCGGAGTGGGTTTGGGTCTGGCGGGGTGGGTTGGGGTCTGGCGGAGTGGGTTTGTGTCTGGCGGAGTGGGTTTGGGTCTGGCGGAGTGGGTTTGGGGTCTGGCGGAGTGGGTTTGGGTCTGGCGGAGTGGGTTTGGGTCTGGCGGAGTGGGTTTGGGTCTGGCGGAGTGGGTTTGGGTCTGGCGGAGTGGGCTTGGGTGTGGCGGAGTGGGTTTGGGTCTGGCGGAGTGGGTTTGGGTCTGGCGGAGTGGGTTTGGGTCTGGCGGAGTGGGTTTGGGTCTGGCGGAGTGGGTCTGGGTCTGGCGGAGTGGGTTTGGGTCTGTCGGAGTGGGTTTGGGTCTGGCGGAGTGGGTTTGGGTCTGGCGGAGTGGGTTTGGGGTCTGGCGGAGTGGGTTTGTGTCTGAGGGAGTGGGTTTGGGTCTGGCGGAGCAAGTTTGGGTCTGGCGGAGTGGGTTTGGGTCTGGCGGAGTGCGTTTGGGTCTGGTGGAGTGGGTTTGGCTCTGGTGGAGTGGGTTTGGGTCTGACGGATTGGGTTTCGGTCTGTCGGAGTGGGTTCGGGTCTGGCGGAGTGGGTTGGGGTCTGGCGGAGTGGGTTGGGGTCTGGCGGAGTGGGTTCGGGTCTGGCGGAGTGGGTTATGGTCTGGTGGAATGGGTTCGGCTCTGGCGGAGTGGGTTCGTGTCTGGCGGAGTGTGTTTGGGTCTGGCGGAGTGGGTTCGGGTCTGGCGGAGTGGGTTAGGGTCTGGCGGAGTGGGTTTGGGTCTGGCGGAGTGGGTTTGGGTCTGGCGGAGTGGGTTTGGGTCTGGCGGAGTGGGTTTAGGGTCTGGCGGAGTGGGTTTGGGTCTGGCGGAGTGGGTTTGGGTCTGGCGGAGTGGGTTTGGGTCTGGCGGAATGGGTATGGGTCTGGCGGATGGGTTTGGGTCTGGCGGAGTGGGTTTGGGGTCTGGCGGAGTGGGTTTGGGTCTGGCGGAGTTGGTTTGGGCCTGGTGAAGTGGGTTTGGGTCTGGTGGAGTGGGTTTGGGTCTGGCAGAGTGGGTTTGGGTCTGGCGGAGTTGGCTCGGGTCTGGCGGAGTGGGTTCGGGTCTGGCAGAGTGGGTGCGGGTCTGGCGGAGTGGGTTTGGGTCTGGCGGAGTGGGTTCGGGTCTGGCGGAGTGGGTTAGGGTCTGGCGGAGTGGGTTAGGGTCTGGCGGAGTGGGTTCGGGTCTGGCGGAGTGGGTTTGTGTCTGGCGGAGTGGGTTTGGGTCTGTCGGAGTGGGTTTGGGTCTGGCGGAGTGGGTTTGGGTCTGGCGGAGTGGGTTTGGGGTCTGGCGGAGTGGGTTTGTGTCTGCCGGAGTGGGTTTGGGTCTGGCGGAGTAAGTTTGGGTCTGGCGGTGTTGGTTTGGGCCTGGCGGAGTGGGTTTGGGTCTGGCGGAGTGGGTTTGGGTCTGGCAGAGTGGGTTTGGGTCTGGCGGAGTTGGCTCGGGTCTGGCGGAGTGGGTTCGGGTCTGACGGATTGGGTTTGGGTCTGTCGGAGTGGGTTCGGGTCTGGCGGAGTGGGTTGGGGTCTGGCGGAGTGGGTTCGGGTCTGGCGGAGTGGGTTCGGGTCTGGCGGAGTGGGTTATGGTCTGGTGGAATGGGTTCGGCTCTGGCGGAGTGGGTTCGGGTCTGGCGGAGTGTGTTTGGGTCTGGCGGAGTGGGTTCGGGTCTGGCGGAGTGGGTTTGGGTCTGGCGGAGTGGGTTTGGGTCTGGCGGCGTGGGTTTGGGTCTGACGGAGTGGGTTTGGGTCTGGCGGAGTGGGTTTGGGTCTGGCGGAGTGGGTTTGGGTCTGGCGGTGGGTTTGGGTATGGCAGAGTGGGTTTGAGTCTGGCGGAGTGGGTTTGGGTCTGGCGGAGTGGGTTTGGGTCTGGCGGAGTGGGTTAGGGTCTGGCGGAGTGGGTTTGGGTCTGGCGGAGTGGGTTTGGGTCTGGCGGTGTGGGTTTGGGTCTGGTGGAGTGGGTTTAGGGTCTGGCGGAGTGGGTTTGGGTCTGGCGGAGTGGGTTTAGGTCTGGCGGAGTGGGTTTGGGTCTGGCGGAATGGGTATGGGTCTGGCGGATGGGTTTGGGTCTGGCGGAGTGGGTTTGGGGTCTGGCGGAGTGGGTTTGGGTCTGGCGGAGTTGGTTTGGGCCTGGCGAAGTGGGTTTGGGTCTGGCGGAGTGGGTTTGGGTCTGGCAGAGTGGGTTTGGGTCTGGCGGAGTTGGCTCGGGTCTGTCGGAGTGGGTTCGGGTCTGGCAGAGTGGGTGCGGGTCTGGCGGAGTGGGTTTGGGTCTGGCGGAGTGGGTTCGGGTCTGGCGGAGTGGGTTAGGGTCTGGCGGAGTGGGTTTGGGTCTGGCGGAGTGGGTTCGGGTCTGGCGGAGTGGGTTTGTGTCTGGCGGAGTGGGTTTGGGTCTGGCGGAGTGGGTTTGGGTCTGGCGGAGTGGGTTTGGGTCTGGCGGAGTGGGTTTGGGGTCTGGCGGAGTGGGTTTGTGTCTGCCGGAGTGGGTTTAGGTCTGGCGGAGTAAGTTTGGGTCTGGCGGTGTTGGTTTGGGCCTGGCGGAGTGGGTGCGGGTCTGGCGGAGTGGGTTTGGGTCTGGCGGAGTGGTTTTGGGTCTGGCGGAGTGGGTTCGGGTCTGGCGGAGTGGGTTTGGGTCTGGCGGTGGGTTTGGGTATGGCAGAGTCGGTTTGGGTCTGGCGGAGTGGGTTTGGGTCTGGCGGGGTGGGTTGGGGTCTGGCGGAGTGGGTTTGTGTCTGGCGGAGTGGGTTTGGGTCTGGCGGAGTGGGTTTGTGGTCTGGCGGAGTGGGTTTGGGTCTGGCGGAGTGTGTTTGGGTCTGGCGGAGTGGGTTTGGGTCTGGCGGAGTGGGTTTGGGTCTGGCGGAGTGGGCTTGGGTGTGGCGGAGTGGGCTTGGGTGTGGCGGAGTGGGTTTGGGTCTGGCGGAGTGGGTTTGGGTCTGGCGGAGTGGGTTTGGGTCTGGCGGAGTGGGTCTGGGTCTGGCGGAGTGGGTTTGGGTCTGTCGGAGTGGGTTTGGGTCTGGCGGAGTGGGTTTGGGTCTGGCGGAGTGGGTTTGGGGTCTGGCGGAGTGGGTTTGTGTCTGAGGGAGTGGGTTTGGGTCTGGCGGAGTAAGTTTGGGTCTGGCGGAGTGGGTTTGGGTCTGGCGGAGTGCGTTTGGGTCTGGCGGAGTGGGTTTGGCTCTGGTGGTGTGGGTTTGGGTCTGACGGATTGGGTTTCGGTCTGTCGGAGTGGGTTCGGGTCTGGCGGAGTGGGTTGGGGTCTGGCGGAGTGGGTTGGGGTCTGGCGGAGTGGGTTCGGGTCTGGCGGAGTGGGTTATGGTCTGGTGGAATGGGTTCGGCTCTGGCGGAGTGGGTTCGGGTCTGGCGGAGTGTGTTTGGGTCTGGCGGAGTGGGTTCGGGTCTGGCAGAGTGGGTTTGGGTCTGGCGGAGTGGGTTTGGGTCTGGCGGCGTGGGTTTGGGTCTGACGGAGTGGGTTTGGGTCTGGCGGAGTGGGTTTGGGTCTGGCGGAGTGGGTTTGGGTCTGGCGGTGGGTTTGGGTATGGCAGAGTGGGTTTGGGTCTGGCAGAGTGGGTTTGGGTCTGGCGGAGTGGGTTTGGGTCTGGCGGAGTGGGTTTGGGTCTGGCGGAGTGGGTTAGGGTCTGGCGGAGTGGGTTTGGGTCTGGCGGAGTGGGTTTGGGTCTGGCGGAGTGGGTTTGGGTCTGGCGGAGTGGGTTTAGGGTCTGGCGGAGTGGGTTTGGGTCTGGCGGAGTGGGTTTGGGTCTGGCGGAGTGGGTATGGGTCTGGCGGATGGGTTTGGGTCTGGCGGAGTGGGTTTGGGGTCTGGCGGAGTGGGTTTGGGTCTGGCGGAGTTGGTTTGGGCCTGGTGAAGTGGGTTTGGGTCTGGCGGAGTGGGTTTGGGTCTGGCAGAGTGGGTTTGGGTCTGGCGGAGTTGGCTCGGGTCTGGCGGAGTGGGTTCGGGTCTGGCAGAGTGGGTGCGGGTCTGGCGGAGTGGGTTTGGGCCTGGCGGAGTGGGTTCGGGTCTGGCGGAGTGGGTTAGGGTCTGGCGGATTGGGTTAGGGTCTGGCGGAGTGGGTTCGGGTCTGGCGGAGTGGGTTTGTGTCTGGCGGAGTGGGTTTGGGTCTGTCGGAGTGGGTTTGGGTCTGGCGGAGTGGGTTTGGGTCTGGCGGAGTGGGTTTGGGGTCTGGCGGAGTGGGTTTGTGTCTGCCGGAGTGGGTTTGGGTCTGGCGGAGTAAGTTTGGGTCTGGCGGTGTTGGTTTGGGCCTGGCGGAGTGGGTTTGGGTCTGGCGGAGTGGGTTTGGGTCTGGCAGAGTGGGTTTGGGTCTGGCCGAGTTGGCTCGGGTCTGGCGGAGTGGGTTCGGGTCTGGCGGAGTGGGTGCGGGTCTGGCGGAGTGGGTTTGGGTCTGGCGGAGTGGTTTTGGGTCTGGCGGAGTGGGTTAGGGTCTGGCGGAGTGGGTTTGGGTCTGGCGGTGGGTTTGGGTATGGCAGAGTCTGTTTGGGTCTGGCGGAGTGGGTTTGTGTCTGGCAGGGTGGGTTGGGGTCTGGCGGAGTGGGTTTGTGTCTGGCGGAGTGGGTTTGGGTCTGGCGGAGTGGGTTTGGGGTCTGGCGGAGTGGGTTAGGGTCTGGCAGAGTGGGTTTGGGTCTGGCGGTGGGTTTGGGTATGGCAGAGTCGGTTTGGGTCTGGCGGAGTGGGTTTGTGTCTGGCGGGGTGGGTTGGGGTCTGGCGGAGTGGGTTTGTGTCTGGCGGAGTGGGTTTGGGTCTGGCGGAGTGGGTTTGGGGTTTGGCGGAGTGGGTTTGGGTCTGGCGGAGTGGGTTTGGGTCTGGCGGAGTGGGTTTGGGTCTGGCGGAGTGGGTTTGGGTCTGGCGGAGTGGGCTTGGGTGTGGCGGAGTGGGTTTGGGTCTGGCGGAGTGGGTTTGGGTCTGGCGGAGTGGGTTTGGGTATGGCGGAGTGGGTTTGGGTCTGGCGGAGTGGGTCTGGGTCTGGCGGAGTGGGTTTGGGTCTGTCGGAGTGGGTTTGGGTCTGGCGGAGTGGGTTTGGGTCTGGCGGAGTGGGTTTGGGGTCTGGCGGAGTGGATTTGTGTCTCAGGGAGTGGGTTTGGGTCTGGCGGAGTAAGTTTGGGTCTGGCGGAGTGGGTTTGGGTCTGGCGGAGTGCGTTTGGGTCTGGCGGAGTGGGTTTGGCTCTGGCGGAGTGGGTTCGGGTCTGACGGATTGGGTTTGGGTCTGTCGGAGTGGGTTCGGGTCTGGCGGAGTGGGTTGGGGTCTGGCGGAGTGGGTTCGGGTCTGGCGGATTGGGTTCGGGTCTGGCGGAGTGGGTTCTGGTCTGGTGGAATGGGTTCGGCTCTGGCGGAGTGGGTTCGGGTCTGGCGGAGTGTGTTTGGGTCTGGCGGAGTGGGTTCGGGTCTGGCGGAGTGGGTTTGGGTCTGGCGGAGTGGGTTTGGGTCTGGCGGCGTGGGTTTGGGTCTGACGGAGTGGGTTTAGGTCTGGCGGAGTGGGTTTGGGTCTGGCGGAGTGGGTTTGGGTCTGGCGGTGGGTTTGGGTATGGCAGAGTGGGTTTGGGTCTGGCGGAGTGGGTTTGGGTCTGGCGGAGTGGGTTTGGGTCTGGCGGAGTGGGTTAGGGTCTGGCGGAGTGGGTTTGGGTCTGGCGGAGTGGGTTTGGGTCTGGCGGAGTGGGTTTGGGTCTGGCGGAGTGGGTTTAGGGTCTGGCGGAGTGGGTTTGGGTCTGGCGGAGTGGGTTTGGGTCTGGCGGAGTGGGTTTGGGTTTGGCGGAATGGGTATGGGTCTGGCGGATGGGTTTGGGTCTGGCGGAGTGGGTTTGGGGTGTGGCGGAGTGGGTTTGGGTCTGGCGGAGTTGGTTTGGGCCTGGCGAAGTGGGTTTGGGTCTGGCGGAGTGGGTTTGGGTCTGGCAGAGTGGGTTTGGGTCTGGCCGAGTTGGCTCGGGTCTGGCGGAGTGGGTTCGGGTCTGGCAGTGTGGGTGCGGGTCTGGCGGAGTGGGTTTGGGTCTGGCGGAGTGGGTTCGGGTCTGGCGTAGTGGGTTAGGTTCTGGCGGAGTGGGTTTGGGTCTGGCGGTGGGTTTGGGTATGGCAGAGTTGGTTTGGGTCTGGCGGAGTGGGTTTGGGTCTGGCGGGGTGGGTTGGGGTCTGGCGGAGTGGGTTTGTGTCTGGCGGAGTGGGTTTGGGTCTGTCGGAGTGGGTTTGGGTCTGGCGGAGTGGGTTTGGGTCTGGCGGAGTGGGTTTGGGGTCTGGCGGAGTGGGTTTGTGTCTGCCGGAGTGGGTTTGGGTCTGGCGGAGTAAGTTTGGGTCTGGCGGAGTTGGTTTGGGCCTGGTGGAGTGGGTTTGGGTCTGGCGAAGTGGGTTTGGGTCTGGCAGAGTGGGTTTGGGTCTGGCGGAGTTGGCTCGGGTCTGGCGGAGTGGGTTCGGGTCTGGCGGAGTGGGTGCGGGTCTGGCGGAGTGGGTTTGGGTCTGGCGGAGTGGATTCGGGTCTGGCGGAGTGGGTTAGGGTCTGGCGGAGTGGGTTTGGGTCTGGCGGTGGGTTTGGGTATGGCAGAGTCGGTTTGGGTCTGGCGGAGTGGGCTTGGGTCTGGCGGAGTGGGCTTGGGTGTGGCGGAGTGGGTTTGGGTCTGGCGGAGTGGGTTTGGGTCTGGCGGAGTGGGTTTGGGTCTGGCGGAGTGGGTTTGGGTCTGGCGGAGCGGGTTTGGGTCTGGCGGAGTGGGTTTGTGTCTGTCGGAGTGGGTTTGGGTCTGGCGGAGTGGGTTTGGGTCTGGCGGAGTGGGTTTGGGGTCTGGCGGAGTGGGTTTGTGTCTGCCGGAGTGGGTTTGGGTCTGGCGGAGTAAGTTTGGGTCTGGCGGAGTGGGTTTGGGTCTTGCGGAGTGGGTTCGGGTCTGGCGGATTGGGTTCGGGTCTGTCGGAGTGGGTTCGGGTCTGGCGGAGTGGGTTGGGGACTGGCGGAGTGGGTTCGGGTCTGGCGGAGTGGGTTCGGGTCTGGCGGAGTGGGTTATGGTCTGGCGGAATGGGGTCGGCTCTGGCGGAGTGGGTTCGGGTCTGGCGGAGTGTGTTTGGGTCTGGCGGAGTGGGTTCGGGTCTGGCGGAGTGGGTTTGGGTCTGGCGGAGTGGGTTTGGGTCTGGCGGGGTGGGTTTGGGTCTGACGGAGTGGGTTTGGGTCTGGCGGAGTGGGTTAGGGTCTGGCGGAGTGGGTTTGGGTCTGGCGGTGGGTTTGGGTATGGCAGAGTGGGTTTGGCTCTGGCGGAGTGGGTTTTGTTCTGGCGGAGTGGGTTTGTGTCTGGCGGAGTGGGTTTGGGACTGGCGGAGTAGGTTTGGGTCTGGCTGAGTGGGTTTGGGTCTGGCGGAGTGGGCTTGGGTGTGGCGGAGTGGGTTTGGGTCTGGCGGAGTGGGTTTGGGTCTGGCGGAGTGGGTTTGGGTCTGGCGGAGTGGGTTTGGGTCTGGCGGAGTGGGTTTGGGTCTGGCGGAGTGGGTTTGGGTCTGTCGGAGTGGGTTTGGGTCTGGCGGAGTGGGTTTGGGTCTGGCGGAGTGGGTTTGGGGTCTGGCGGAGTGGGTTTGTGTCTGCCGGAGTGGGTTTGGGTCTGGCGGATTAAGTTTGGGTCTGGCGGAGTGGGTTTGGGTCTGGCGGAGTGCGTTTGGGTCTGGCGGAGTGGGTTTGGCTCTGGCGGAGTGGGTTCGGGTCTGGCGGATTGGGTTCGGGTCTGTCGGAGTGGGTTCGGGTCTGGCGGAGTGGGTTGGGATCTGGCGGAGTGGGTTCGGGTCTGGCGGAGTGGGTTCGGGTCTGGCGGAGTGGGTTATGGTCTGGCGGAATGGGGTCGGCTCTGGCGGAGTGAGTTCGGGTCTGGCGGAGTGTGTTTGGATCTGGCGGAGTGGGTTCGGGTCTGGCGGAGTGGGTTTGGGTCTGGCGGAGTGGATTCGGGTCTGGCGGAGTGGGTTAGGGTCTGGCGGAGTGGGTTTGGGTCTGGCGGTGGGTTTGGGTATGGCAGAGTCGGTTTGGGTCTGGCGGAGTGGGTTTGGGTCTGGCGGAGTGGGCTTGGGTGTGGCGGAGTGGGTTTGGGTCTGGCGGAGTGGGTTTGGGTCTGGCGGAGTGGGTTTGGGTCTGGCGGAGTGGGTTTGGGTCTGGCGGAGCGGGTTTGGGTCTGGCGGAGTGCGTTTGTGTCTGTCGGAGTGGGTTTGGGTCTGGCGGAGTGGGTTTGGGTCTGGCGGAGTGGGTTTGGGGTCTGGCGGAGTGGGTTTGTGTCTGCCGGAGTGGGTTTGGGTCTGGCGGAGTAAGTTTGGGTCTGGCGGAGTGGGTTTGGGTCTTGCGGAGTGGGTTCGGGTCTGGCGGATTGGGTTCGGGTCTGTCGGAGTGGGTTCGGGTCTGGCGGAGTGGGTTGGGGACTGGCGGAGTGGGTTCGGGTCTGGCGGAGTGGGTTCGGGTCTGGCGGAGTGGGTTATGGTCTGGCGGAATGGGGTCGGCTCTGGCGGAGTGGGTTCGGGCCTGGCGGAGTGTGTTTGGGTCTGGCGGAGTGGGTTCGGGTCTGGCGGAGTGGGTTTGGGTCTGGCGGAGTGGGTTTGGGTCTGGCGGGGTGGGTTTGGGTCTGACGGAGTGGGTTTGGGTCTGGCGGAGTGGGTTAGGGTCTGGCGGAGTGGGTTTGGGTCTGGCGGTGGGTTTGGGTATGGCAGAGTGGGTTTGGGTCTGGCGGAGTGGGTTTTGTTCTGGCGGAGTGGGTTTGTGTCTGGCGGAGTGGGTTTGGGACTGGCGGAGTAGGTTTGGGTCTGGCGGAGTGGGTTTGGGTCTGGCGGAGTGGGCTTGGGTGTGGCGGAGTGGGTTTGGGTCTGGCGGAGTGGGTTTGGGTCTGGCGGAGTGGGTTTGGGTCTGGCGGAGTGGGTTTGGGTCTGGCGGAGTGGGTTTGGGTCTGGCGGAGTGGGTTTGGGTCTGTCGGAGTGGGTTTGGGTCTGGCGGAGTGGGTTTGGGTCTGGCGGAGTGGGTTTGGGGTCTGGCGGAGTGGGTTGTGTCTGCCGGAGTGGGTTTGGGTCTGGCGGATTAAGTTTGGGTCTGGCGGAGTGGGTTTGGGTCTGGCGGAGTGCGTTTGGGTCTGGCGGAGTGGGTTTGGCTCTGGCGGAGTGGGTTCGGGTCTGGCGGATTGGGTTCGGGTCTGTCGGAGTGGGTTCGGGTCTGGCGGAGTGGGTTGGGGTCTGGCGGAGTGGGTTCGGGTCTGGCGGAGTGGGTTCGGGTCTGGCGGAGTGGGTTATGGTCTGGCGGAATGGGGTCGGCTCTGGCGGAGTGAGTTCGGGTCTGGCGGAGTGTGTTTGGGTCTGGCGGAGTGGGTTCGGGTCTGGCGGAGTGGGTTTGGGTCTGGCGGAGTGGGTTTGGGTCTGGCGGGTGGGTTTGCGTCTGACGGAGTGGGTTTGGGTCTGGCGGAGTGGGTTAGGGTCTGGCGGAGTGGGTTTGGGTCTGGCGGTGGGTTTGGGTATGGCAGAGTGGGTTTGGGTCTGGCGGAGTGGGTTTTGTTCTGGCGGAGTGGGTTTGTGTCTGGCGGAGTGGGTTTGGGACTGGCGGAGTAGGTTTGGGTCTGGCGGAGTGGGTTTGGGTCTGGCGGAGTGGGTTTGGGTCTGGCGGAGTGAGTTTGTGTGTGGCGGAGTGGGTTTGGGTCTGGCGGAGTGGGTTTGGGTCAGGCGGAGTGGGTTTGGGGTCTAGCGGAGTGGGTTGGGGTCTGGCGGAGTGTGTTCGGGTGTGGCGGAGTATGTCCGGGTGTGGCGGAGTGGGTTCGGGTCTGGCGGAGTGGGTTCGGGTCTAGCGGAGTGGGTTGGGGTCTGGCGGAGTGGGTTCGGGTCTGGCGGAGTGGTTTCGGGTCTCGCGGAGTGGGTTTGGGCCTGGCGGAGTGGGTTTGGGTCTGGCGGAGTGGGTTTGTGTCTGGCGGAGTGGGTTTGGGACTGGCGGAGTAGGTTTGGGTCTGGCGGAGTGGGTTTGGGTGTGGCGGAGTGGGCTTGGGTGTGCCGGAGTGGGTTTGGGTCTGGCGGAGTGGGTTTGGGTCTGGCGGAGTGGGTTTGGGTCTGGCGGAGTGGGTTTGGGTCTGGCGGAGTGGGTTTGGGTCTGGCGGAGTGGGTTTGGGTCTGTCGGAGTGGGTTTGGGTCTGGCGGAGTGGGTTTGGGTCTGGCGGAGTGGGTTTGGGGTCTGGCGGAGTGGGTTTGTGTCTGCCGGAGTGGGTTTGGGTCTGGCGGAGTAAGTTTGGGTCTGGCGGAGTGGGTTTGGGTCTGGCGGAGTGCGTTTGGGTCAGGCGGAGTGGGTTTGGCTCTGGCGGAGTGGGTTCAGGTCTGGCGGATTGGGTTCGGGTCTGTCGGAGTGGGTTCGGGTCTGGCGGAGTGGGTTGGGGTCTGGCGGAGTGGGTTCGGGTCTGGCGGAGTGGGTTCGGGTCTGGCGGAGTGGGTTATGGTCTGGCGGAATGGGGTCGGCTCTGGCGGAGTGGGTTCGGGTCTGGCGGAGTGTGGTTGGGTCTGGCGGAGTGGGTTCGGGTCTGGCGGAGTGGGTTTGGGTCTGGCGGAGTGGGTTTGGGTCTGGCGGGGTGGGTTTGGGTCTGACGGAGTGGGTTTGGGTCTGGCGGAGTGGGTTAGGGTGTGGCGGAGTGGGTTTGGGTCTGGCGGTGGGTTTGGGTATGGCAGAGTGGGTTTGGGTCTGGCGGAGTGGGTTTTGTTCTGGCGGAGTGGGTTTGTGTCTGGCGGAGTGGGTTTGGGACTGGCGGAGTAGGTTTGGGTCTGGCGGAGTGGGTTTGGGTCTGGCGGAGTGGGTTTGGGTCTGGCGGAGTATGTTTGTGTGTGGCGGAGTGGGTTTGGGTCTGGCGGAGTGGGTTTGGGTCAGGCGGAGTGGGTTTGGGGTCTAGCGGAGTGGGTTGGTGTCTGGCGGAGTGTGTTCGGGTGTGGCGGAGTATGTTTGGGTCTGGCGGAGTGGGTTTGGGTCTGGCGGAGTGGGTTCGGGTCTAGCAGAGTGGGTTGGGGTCTGGCGGAGTGGGTTCGGGTCTGGCGGAGTGGTTTCGGGTCTCGCGGAGTGGGTTTGGGCCTGGCGGAGTGGGTTTGGGTCTGGCGGAGTGGGTTTGGGTCTGGCGGAGGGGGTTTGGGTCTGGCGGAGTGTGTTTGGGTCTGGCGGAGTGGGTTGGGGTCTGGTGGAGTGGGTTCGGGTCTGGCAGAGTGGGTCCGGGTCTGGCGGAGTGGGTCTGGGTCTGGCGGAGTGGGTTTGGGTCTGGCAGAGTGGGTTTGGGTCTGGCGAAGTGGGGTTGGGTCTGGCGGTGCGGGCTTGGGTCTGGCGGAGTGGGTTTGGGTCTGGCGGAGTGGGTTTTGGTCTGGCGGAGTGGGTTTGGGTCTGGCGGAGTGGGTTTGGGTCTGGCGGAGTGGGTTTGGGTCTGGCAGAGTGGGTTTGGGTCTGGCGGAGTAAGTTTGGGTCTGGCGGAGTGGGTTTGGGTCTGGCGGAGTAAGTTTGGGTCTGGCGGAGTGGGTTTGGGTCTGGCGGAGTGGGCTTGGGTCTGGCGGAGTGGGTTTGGGTCTGCCGGAGTGGGTTTGGGTCTGGCGGAGTGGTTTTGGGTCTGGCGGAGTGGGTTTGGGTCTGGCGGAGTGGGTTTGGGTGTGGCGGAGTGGGTTTGGGGTCTGGCGGAGTGGGTTTGGGTCTGGCGGAATGGGTTTGGGGCTGGCGGAGCGGTTTTGGGTCTGGCGGAGTGGGTTTGGGTCTGGCGGAGTGGGTTTGGGTCTGGCGGAGTGAGTTTGGGGTCTGGCGGAGTGGGTTTGTGTCTGCCGGAGTGGGTTTGGGTCTGGCGGAGTAAGTTTGGGTCTGGCGGAGTGGGTTTGGGTCTGGCGGAGTGCGTTTGGGTCTGGCGGAGTGGGTTTGGCTCTGGCGGAGTGGGTTCGGGTCTGGCGGATTGGGTTCGGGTCTGTCGGAGTGGGTTCGGGTCTGGCGGAGTGGGTTGGGGTCTGGCGGAGTGGGTTCGGATCTGGCGGAGTGGGTTTGGGTCTGGCGGAGTGGGTTTGGCTCTGGCGGAGTGGGTTCGGGTCTGGCGGATTGGGTTCGGGTCTGTCGGAGTGGGTTCGGGTCTGGCGGAGTGGGTTGGGGTCTGGCGGAGTGGGTTCGGGTCTGGCGGAGTGGGTTCGGGTCTGGCGGAGTGGGTTATGGTCTGGCGGAATGGGGTCGGCTCTGGCGGAGTGGGTTCGGGTCTGGCAGAGTGTGTTTCGGTCTGGCGGAGTGGGTTCGGGTCTGGCGGAGTGGGTTTGGGTCTGGCGGAGTGGGTTTGGGTCTGGCGGGGTGGGTTTGGGTCTGACGGAGTGGGTTTGGGTCTGGCGGAGTGGGTTAGGGTCTGGCGGAGTGGGTTTGGGTCTGGCGGTGGGTTTGGGTATGGCAGAGTGGGTTTAGGTCTGGCGGAGTGGGGTTTGTTCTGGCGGAGTGGGTTTGTGTCTGGCGGAGTGGGTTTGGGACTGGTGGAGTAGGTTTGGGTCTGGCGGAGTGGGTTTGGGTCTGGCGGAGTGGGTTTGGGTCTGGCGGAGTGAGTTTGTGTGTGGCGGAGTGGTTTTGGGTCTGGCGGAGTGGGTTTGGGTCAGGCGGAGTGGGTTTGGGGTCTAGCGGAGTGGGTTGGGGTCTGGCGGAGTGTGTTCGGGTGTGGCGGAGTATGTTCGGGTCTGGCGGAGTGGGTTCGGGTCTGGCGGAGTGGGTTCGGGTCTAGCGGAGTGGGTTGGGGTCTGGCGGAGTGGGTTCGGGTCTGGCGGAGTGGTTTCGTGTCTCGCGGAGTGGGTTTGGGCCTGGCGGAGTGGGTTTGGGTCTGGCGGAGTGGGTTTGGGTCTGGCGGAGGGGGTTTGGGTCTGGCGGAGTGTGTTTGGGTCTGGCGGAGTGGGTTGGGGACTGGCGGAGTGGGTTCGGGTCTGGCGGAGTGGGTCCGGGTCTGGCGGAGTGGGTTTGGGTCTGGCGGAGTGGGTTTGGGTCTGGCAGAGTGGGTTTGGGTCTGGCGAAGTGGGGTTGGGTCTGGCGGTGCGGGCTTGGGTCTGGCGGAGTGGGTTTGGGTCTGGCGGAATGGGTTTGGGTCTGGCGGAGTGGGTTCGGGTCTGGCGGAGTGTGTTTGGGTCTGGCGGAGTGGGTTCGGGTCTGGCGGAGTGGGTTTGGGTCTGGCGGAGTGGGTTTGGGTCTGGCGGAGTGGGTTTGGGGTCTGGCGGAGTGGGTTTGTGTCTGCCGGAGTGGGTTTGGGTCTGGCGGAGTAAGTTTGGTTCTGGCGGAGTGGGTTTGGGTCTGGCGGAGTGGGTTCGGGTCTGGCGGAGTGTGTTTGGGTCTGGCGGAGTGGGTTCGGGTCTGGCGGAGTGGGTTTGGGTCTGGCGGAGTGGGTTTGGGTCTGGCAGGGTGGGTTTGGGTCTGACGGAGTGGGTTTGGGTCTGGCGGAGTGGGTTAGGGTCTGGCGGAGTGGGTTTGGGTCTGGCGGTGGGTTTGGGTATGGCAGAGTGGGTTTGGGTCTGGCGGAGTGGGTTTGGGTCTGGCGGAGTGGGTTTGGGTCTGGCGGAGTGGGTTAGGGTCTGGCGGAGTGGGTTTGGGTCTGGCGGAGTGGGTTTGGGTCTGGCGGAGTGGGTTTGGGTCTGGCGGAGTGGGTTTAGGGTCTGGCGGAGTGGTTTTGGGTCTGGCGGAGTGGGTATGGGTCTGGCAGAGTGGGTTTGGGTCTGGCGGAATGGGTATGGGTCTGGCGGATGGGTTTGGGTCTGGCGGAGTGGGGTTGGGGTCTGGCGGAGTGGGTTTCGGTCAGGCGGAGTTGGTGTGGGCCTGGCGGAGTGGGTTTGGGTCTGGCGGAGTGGGTTTGGGTCTGGCAGAGTGGGTTTGGGTCTGGCGGAGTTGGCTCGGGTCTGGCGGAGTGGGTTCGGGTCTGGCGGAGTGGGTGCGGGTCTGTTGGAGTGGGTTTGGGTCTGGCGGAGTGGGTTCGGGTCTGGCTGAGTGGGTTAGGGTCTGGCGGAGTGGGTTTGGGTCTGGCAGTGGGTTTGGGTCTGGCGGTGGGTTTGGGTATGGCAGAGTCGGTTTGGGTCTGGCGGAGTGGGTTTGGGTCTGGCGGAGTGGGTTTGGGTCTGGCGGAGTGGGTTAGGTTCTGGCGGAGTGGGTTTGGGTCTGGCGGAGTGGGCTTGGGTCTGGCAGTGTGGGTTTGGGTCTGGCGGAGTGTGTTTGCATCTGGCGGAGTGGGTTTGGATCTGGCGGAGTGGGTTTGGGTCTGGCGGAGTGTGTTTGGGTCTGGCGGCGTGGGTTTGGGTCAGGCCGAGTGCGTTTGGGTCTGGCGGAGTGGGTTTGGGTCTGTCGAAGTGGGTTTGGGTCTGTCGGAGTGGGATTTGGTCTGGCGGAGTGGGTTTGGGTCTGGCGGAGTGGGTTTGGGTCTGGCGGAGTGGGTTTAGGGTCTGGCGGAGCGGGTTTGGGTCTGGCGGAGTGGGTTTGGGTCTGTCGGAGTGGGTTTGGGTCAGGCGGAGTGGGTATGGGTCTGGCGGAGTGGGTTTGGGTCTGGCGGAGTGCGTTTGGGTCTGGCGGAGTGCGTTTGGGTCTGGCGGAGTGGGTTTGGCTCTGGCGGAGTGGGTTCGGGTCTGGCGGATTGGGTTCGGGTCTGTCGGAGTGGGTTGGGGTCTGGCGGAGTGGGTTGGGGTCTGGCGGAGTGGGTTGGGGTCTGGCGGAGTGGGTTCGGATCTGGCGGAGTGGGTTTGGGTCTGGCAGAGTGGGTTATGGTCTGGCGGAATGGGTTCGGCTCTGGCGGAGTGGGTTCGGGTCTGGCGGTGTGTGTTTGGGTCTGGCGGAGTGGGTTCGGGTCTGGTGGAGTGGGTTTGGGTCTGGCGGAGTGGGTTTGGGTCTGGCGGAGTGGGTTTGGGGTCTGGCGGAGTGGGTTTGTGTCTGCCGGTGTGGGTTTGGGTCTGGCGGAGTAAGTTTGGGTCTGGCGGAGTGGGTTTAGGTCTGGCGGAGTGGGTTCGGGTCTGGCGGAGTGTGTTTGGGTCTGGCGGAGTGGGTTCGGGTCTGGCGGAGTGGGTTTGGGTCTGGCGGAGTGGGTTTGGGTCTGGCGGGGTGGGTTTGGGTCTGACGGAGTGGGTTTGGGTCTGGCGGAGTGGGTTAGGGTCTGGCGGACTGGGTTTGGGTCTGGCGGTGGGTTTGGGTATGGCAGAGTGGGTTTGGGTCTGGCGGAGTGGGTTTGGGTCTGGCGGAGTGGGTTTGGGTCTGGCGGAATGGGTATGGGTCTGGCGGATGGGTTTGGGTCTGGCGGAGTGGGTTTAGGGTCTGGCGGAGTGGTTTTGGGTCTGGCGGAGTGGGTTTGGGTCTGGCGGAGTGGGTTTGGGTCTGGCGGAATGGGTATGGGTCTGGCGGATGGGTTTGGGTCTGGCGGAGTGGGTTTGGGGTCTGGCGGAGTGGGTTTGGGTCAGGCGGAGTTGGTGTTGGCCTGGCGGAGTGTGTTTGGGTCTGGCGGAGTGGGTTTGGGTTAGGCAGAGGGGGTTTGGGTCTGGCGGAGTGCGTTTGGGTCTGGCGGAGTGGGTTTGGGTCTGTCGGAGTGGGTTTGGGTCTGTCGGAGTGGGATTTGGTCTGGCGGAGTGGGTTTGGGTCTGGCGGAGTGGGTTTGGGTCTGGCGGAGTGGGTTTAGGGTCTGGCGGAGCGGGTTTGGGTCTGGCGGAGTGGGTTTGGGTCTGTCGGAGTGGGTTTGGGTCAGGCGGAGTGGGTATGGGTCTGGCGGAGTGGGTTTGGGTCTGGCGGAGTGGGTTTGGGGTCTGGCGGAGGGGGTTTTGGTCTGGCGGAGTGCGTTTGGGTCTGGCGGAGTGGGTTTGGGTCTGGCGGGGCGGGTTTTGGTCTGGTGGAGTGGGTTTGGGTTTGGCGGAGTGGGTTTGTGTCTGGCGGAGTGGGTTTGGGTTTGGTGGAGTGGGTTTGGGTCTGGCGGAGTGGGTTGTGGTCTGCCGGAGAGAGTTCGGGTCTGGCGGAGTGGGTTTGGGTCTGGCGGAGTGGGTTCGGGTCTGGCGGAGTGGGTTAGGGTCTGGCGGAGTGGGTTTGGGTCTGGCGGTGGGTTTGGGTATGGCGGAGTGGGTTTGGGTCTGGCGGAGTGGGTTTGGGTTTGGTGGAGTGGGTTTGGGTCTGGCGGAGTGGGTTTGGGTCTGGCGGAGTGTGTTTGGGTCTGGCGGAATGGGTATGGGTCTGGCGGATGGGTTTGGGTCTGGCGGAGTGGGTTTAGGGTCTGGCGGAGTGGTTTTGGGTCTGGCGGAGTGGGTTTGGGTCTGGCGGAGTGGGTTTGGGTCTGGCGGAATGGGTATGGGTCTGGCGGATGGGTTTGGGTCTGGCGGAGTGGGTTTGGGGTCTGGCGGAGTGGGTTTGGGTCAGGCGGAGTTGGTGTGGGCCTGGCGGAGTGTGTTTGGGTCTGGCGGAGTGGGTTTGGGTCAGGCAGAGTGGGTTTGGGTCTGGCGGAGTGCGTTTGGGTCTGGCGGAGTGGGTTTGGGTCTGTCGGAGTGGGTTTGGGTCTGTCGGAGTGGGATTTGGTCTGGCGGAGTGGGTTTGGGTCTGGCGGAGTGGGTTTGGGTCTGGCGGAGTGGGTTTAGGGTCTGGCGGAGCGGGTTTGGGTCTGGCGGAGTGGGTTTGGGTCTGTCGGAGTGGGTTTGGGTCAGGCGGAGTGGGTATGGGTCTGGCGGAGTGGGTTTGGGTCTGGCGGAGTGGGTTTGGGGTCTGGCGGAGGGGGTTTTGGTCTGGCGGAGTGGGTTTGGGTCTGGCGGAGTGGGTTTGGGTCTGGCGGGGCGGGTTTTGGTCTGGTGGAGTGGGTTTGGGTTTGGCGGAGTGGGTTTGGGTCTGGCGGAGTGGGTTTGGGTTTGGTGGAGTGGGTTTGGGTCTGGCGGAGTGGGTTGTGGTCTGCCGGAGAGAGTTCGGGTCTGGCGGAGTGGGTTTGGGTCTGGCGGAGTGGGTTCGGGTCTGGCGGAGTGGGTTAGGGTCTGGCGGAGTGGGTTTGTGTCTGGCGGTGGGTTTGGGTATGGCAGAGTCGGTTTGGGTCTGGCGGAGTGGGTTTGGGTCTGGCAGAGTGGGCTTGGGTGTGGCGGAGTGGGTTTGGGTCTGGCGGAGTGGGTTTGGGTCTGGCGGAGTGGGTTTGGGTCTGGCGGAGTGGGTTTGGGTCTGGCGGAGTGGGTTTGGGTCTGGCGGAGTGGGTTTGGGTCTGTCGGAGTGGGTTTGGGTCTGGCGGAGTGGGTTTGGGTCTGGCGGAGTGGGTTTGGGGTCTGGCGGAGTGGGTTTGTGTCTGCCGGAGTGGGTTTGGGCCTGCCGGAGTAAGTTGGGGTCTGGCGGAGTGGGTTTGGGTCTGGCGGAGTGCGTTTGGGTCTGGCGGAGTGGGTTTGGCTCTGGCGGAGTGGGTTCGGGTCTGGCGGATTGGGTTCGGGTCTGTCGGAGTCGGTTCGGGTCTGGCGGAGTGGGTTGGGGTCTGGCGGAGTGGGTTCGGGTCTGGCGGAGTGGGTTCGGGTCTGGCGGAGTGGGTTATGGTCTGGCGGAATGGGTTCGGCTCTGGGGGAGTGGGTTCGGGTCTGGCGGAGTGTGTTTGGGTCTGGCGGAGTGGGTTCGGGTCTGGCGGAGTGGGTTTGGGTCTAGTGGAGTGGGTTTGGGTCTGGCGGGGTGGGTTTGGGTCTGACGGAGTGGGTTTGGGTCTGGCGGAGTGGGTTAGGGTCTGGCGGAGTGGGTTTGGGTCTGGCGGTGGGTTTGGGTATGGCAGAGTGGGTTTGGGTCTGGCGGAGTGGGTTTTGTTCTGGCGGAGTGGGTTTGAGTCTGGCGGAGTGGGTTTGGGACTGGCGGAGTAGGTTTGGGTCTGGCGGAGTGGGTTTGGGTCTGGCGGAGTGGGTTTGGGTCTGGCGGAGTGAGTTTGTGTGTGGCGGAGTGGGTTTGGGTCTGGCGGAGTGGGTTTGGGTCAGGCGGAGTGGGTTTGGGGTCTCGCGGAGTGGGTTGGGGTCTGGCGGAGTGTGTTCGGGTGTGGCGGAGTATGTTCGGGTCTGGCGGAGTGGGTTCGGGTCTGGCGGAGTGGGTTCGGGTCTAGCGGAGTGGGTTGGGGTCTGGCGGAGTGGGTTCGGGTCTGGCGGAGTGGTTTCGGGTCTCGCGGAGTGGGTTCGGGTCTGGCGGAGTGGGTTTGGGTCTGGCGGAGTGGGTTTGGGTCTGGCGGAGGGGGTTTGGGTCTGGCGGAATGTGTTTGGGTCTGGCGGAGTGGGTTGGGGTCTGGCGGAGTGGGTTCGGGTCTGGCGGAGTGGGTTCGGGTCTGGCGGAGTGGGTTTGGGTCTGGCGGAGTGGGTTTGGGTCTTGCAGAGTGGGTTTGGGTCTGGCGAAGTGGGGTTTGGTCTGGCGGTGCGGGCTTGGGTCTGGCGGAGTGGGTTTGGTTCTGGCGGAGTGGGTTTGGGTCTGGCGGAGTGGGTTTTGGTCTGGCGGAGTGGGTTTGGGTCTGGCGGAGTGGGTTTTGGTCTGGCGGAGTGGGTTTGGGTCTGGCAGAGTGGGTTTGGGTCTGGCGGAGTAAGTTTGGGTCTGGCGGAGTGGGTTTGGGTCTGGCGGAGTAAGTTTGGGTCTGGCGGAGTGGGTTTGGGTCTGGCGGAGTGGGCTTGGGTCTGGCGGAGTGGGTTTGGGTCTGCCGGAGTGGGTTTGGGTCTGGCGGAGTGGGTTTGGGTCTGGCGGAGTGGGTTGGGGTCTGGCGCAGTGGGTTCGGGTCTGGCGGAGTGGGTTTGGGTCTGGCAGAGTGGGTTATGGTCTGGCGGAATGGGTTCGGCTCTGGCGGAGTGGGTTCGGGTCTGGCGGAGTGTGTTTGGGTCTGGCGGAGTGGGTTCGGGTCTGGCGGAGTGGGTTTGTGTCTGCCGGAGTGGGTTTGGGTCTGGCGGAGTGTGTTTGGGTCTGGCGGAGTGGGTTCGGGTCTGGCGGAGTGGGTTTGGGTCTGGCGGAGTGGGTTTGGGTCTGGCGGGGTGGGTTTGGGTCTGACGGAGTGGGTTTGGGTCTGGCGGAGTGGGTTAGGGTCTGGCGGAGTGGGTTTGGGTCTGGCAGTGGGTTTGGGTATGGCAGAGTGGGTTTGGGTCTGGCGGAGTGGGTTTGGGTCTGGCGGAGTGGGTTTGGGTCTGTCGGAGTGGGTTAGGGTCTGGCGGAGTGGGTTTGGGTCTGGCGGAGTGGGTTTGGGTCTGGCGGAGTGGGTTTGGGTCTGGCGGAGTGGGTTTAGGGTCTGGCGGAGTGGTTTTGGGTCTGGCGGAGTGGGTTTGGGTCTGGCGGAGTGGGTTTGGGTCTGGCGGAATGGGTATGGGTCTGGCGGATGGGTTTGGGTCTGGCGGAGTGGGTTTGGGGTCTGGCGGAGTGGGTTTGGGTCAGGCGGAGTTGGTTTGGGCCTGGCGGAGTGGGTTTGGGTCTGGCGGAGTGGGTTTGGGTCTGGCAGAGTGGGTTTGGGTCTGGCGGAGTTGGCTCGCGTCTGGCGGAGTGGGTTCGGGTCTGGCGGAGTAGGTGCGGGTCTGGCGGAGTGGGTTTGGGTCTGGCGGAGTGGGTTCGGGTCTGGAGGAGTGGGTTAGGGTCTGGCGGAGTGGGTTTGGGTCTGGCGGTGGGTTTGGGTATGGCAGAGTCGGTTTGGGTCTGGCGGAGTGGGTTTGGGTCTGGCGGGGTGGGTTGGGGTCTGGCCGAGTGGGTTTGTGTCTGGCGGAGTGGGTATGGGTCTGGCGGAGTGGGTTTGGGGTCTGGCGGAGTGGGTTTGGGTCTGGCGGAGTGGGTTTGGGTCTGGCGGAGTGGGTTTGAGTCTGGCGGAGTGGGTTTGGGTCTGGCGGATTGGGCTTGGGTGTGGCGGAGTGGTTTTGGGTCTGGCGGAGTGGGTTTGGGTCTGGCGGAGTGGGTTTGGGTCTGGCGGAGTGGGTTTGGGTCTGGCGGAGTGGGTTCGGGTCTGGCGGAGTGGGTTTGGGTCTGGCGGAGTGGGTTTGGGTCTGGCGGAGTAAGTTTGGGTCTGGCGGAGTGGGTTTGGGTCTGGCGGAGTGGGCTTGGGTCTGGCGGAGTGGGTTTGGGTCTGCCGGAGTGGGTTTGGGTCTGGCGGAGTGGTTTTGGGTCTGGCGGAGTGGGTTTTGGTCTGGCGGAGTGCATTTGGGTCTGGCGGAGTGGGTTTAGGTCTGGCGGAGTGGGTTTGGGTCTGGCGGAGTGGGTTTGGGGTCTGGCGGAGTGGGTTTGGGTCTGGCGGAATGGGTTTGGGGCTGGCGGAGTGGGTTTGGGTCTGGCGGAGTGGGTTTGGGTCTGGCAGAGTGGGTTTGGGTCTGGCGGAGTGGGTTTGGGGTCTGGGGGAGTGGGTTTGTGTCTGCCGGAGTGGGTTTGGGTCTGGCGGAGTAAGTTTGGGTCTGGCGGAGTGGGTTTGGGTCTGGCGGAGTGCGTTTGGGTCTGGCGGAGTGGGTTTGGCTCTGGCGGTGGGTTTGGGTATGGCAGAGTCGGTTTGGGTCTGGCGGAGTGGGTTTGGGTCTGGCGGAGTAAGTTTGGGTCTGGCGGAGTGGGTTTGGGTCTGGTGGAGTGGGTTTGGGTCTGGCGGAGTGGGTTTGGGTCTGGCGGAGGGGGTTTGGGTCTGGCGGAGTGTGTTTGGGTCTGGCGGAGTGGGTTGGGGTCTGGCGGAGTGGGTTCGGGTCTGGCGGAGTGGGTTCGGGTCTGGCGGAGTGGGTTTGGGTCTGGCGGAGTGGGTTTGGGTCTGGCAGAGTGGGTTTGGGTCTGGCGAAGTGGGGTTGGGTCTGGCGGTGCGGGCTTGGGTCTGGCGGAGTGGGTTTGGGTCTGGCGGAGTGGGTTTGGGCTGGCGGAGTGGGTTTGGGGTCTGGCGGAGTGGGTTTGTGTCTGCCGGAGTGGGTTTGGGTCTGGCGGAGTAAGTTTGGGTCTGGCGGAGTGGGTTTAGGTCTGGCGGGGTGGGTTCGGGTCTGGCGGAGTGTGTTTGGGTCTGGCGGAGTGGGTTTGGGTCTGGCGGAGTGGGTTTGGGTCTGGCGGAGTGTGTTGGGGTCTGGCGGAGTGGGTTCGGGTCTGGCGGAGTGGGTTTGGGTCTGGCGGAGTGGGTTTGGGTCTGGCGGGGTGGGTTTGGGTCTGACGGAGTGGGTTTGGGTCTGCCGGAGTGGGTTTGGGTCTGGCGGAGTGGGTTTGGGTCTGGCAGAGTGGGTTTGGGTCTGGCGAAGTGGGGTTGGGACTGGCGGTGCGGGCTTGGGTCTGGCGGAGTGGGTTTGGGTCTGGCGGAGTGGGTTTGGGCTGGCGGAGTGGGTTTGGGGTCTGGCGGAGTGGGTTTGTGTCTGCCGGAGTGGGTTTGGGTCTGGCGGAGTAAGTTTGGGTCTGGCGGAGTGGGTTTAGGTCTGGCGGGGTGGGTTCGGGTCTGGCGGAGTGTGTTTGGGTCTGGCGGACTGGGTTCGGGTCTGGCGGAGTGGGTTTGGGTCTGGCGGAGTGGGTTTGGGTCTGGCGGGGTGGGTTTGGGTCTGACGGAGTGGGTTTGGGTCTGGTGGAGTGGGTTAGGGTCTGGCGGAGTGGGTTTGGGTCTGGCAGTGGGTTTGGGTATGGCAGAGTGGGTTTGGGTCTGGCGGAGTGGGTTTGGGTCTGGCGGAGTGGGTTTGGGTCTGGCGGAGTGGGTTAGGGTCTGGCGGAGTGGTTTTGGGTCTGGCGGAGTGGGTTTGGGTCTGGCGGAGTGGGTTTGGGTCTGGCGGAATGGGTATGGGTCTGGCGGATGGGTTTGGGTCTGGCGGAGTGGGTTTGGGGTCTGGCGGAGTGGGTTTGGGTCAGGCGGAGTTGGTTTGGGCCTGGCGGAGTGGGTTTGGGTCTGGCGGAGTGGGTTTGGGTCTGGCAGAGTGGGTTTGGGTCTGGCGGAGTTGGCTCGGGTCTGGCGGAGTGGGTTCGGGTCTGGCGGAGTAGGTGCGGGTCTGGCGGAGTGGGTTTGGGTCTGGCGGAGTGGGTTCAGGTCTGGAGGAGTGGGTTAGGGTCTGGCGGAGTGGGTTTGGGTCTGGCGGTGGGTTTGGGTATGGCAGAGTCGGTTTGGGTCTGGCGGAGTGGGTTTGGGTCTGGCGGGGTGGGTTGGGGTCTGGCCGAGTGGGTTTGTGTCTGGCGGAGTGGGTTTGGGTCTGGCGGAGTGGGTTTGGGGTCTGGCGGAGTGGGTTTGGGTCTGGCGGAGTGGGTTTGGGTCTGGCGGAGTGGGTTTGAGTCTGGCGGAGTGGGTTTGGGTCTGGCGGAGTGGGCTTGGGTCTGGCGGAGTGGGTTTGGGTCTGGCGGAGTGGGTTTGGGTCTGGCAGAGTGGGTTTGGGTCTGGCGGAGTGGGTTTGGGTCTGGCGGAGTGGGTTTGTGTCTGGCGGAGTGGGTTTGGGTCTGCCGGAGTGGGTTTGGGTCTGGCGGAGTAAGTTTGGGTCTGGCGGAGTTGGTTTGGGCCTGGCGGAGTGGGTTTGGGTCTGGCGGAGTGGGTTTGGGTCTGGCAGAGTGGGTTTGGGTCTGGCGGAGTTGGCTCGGGTCTGGCGGAGTGGGTTCGGGTCTGGCGGAGTGGGTGCGGGTCTGGCGGAGTGGGTTTGGGTCTGGCGGAGTGGGTTCGGGTCTGGCGGAGTGGGTTAGGGTCTGGCGGAGTGGGTTTGGGTCTGGCGGTGGGTTTGGGTATGGCAGAGTCGGTTTGGGTCTGGCGGAGTGGGTTTGGGTCTGGCGGAGTGGGTTTGGGTCTGGCGGGGTGGGTTGGGGTCTGGCGGAGTGGGTTTGTGTCTGGCGGAGTGGGTTTGGGTCTGGCGGAGAGGGTTTGGGGTCTGGCGGAGTGGGTTTGGGTCTGGCGGAGTGGGTTTGGGTCTGTCGGAGTGGGTTTGGGTCTGGCGGAGTGGGTTTGGGTCTGGCGGAATAGGTTCGGGTCTGGCGGAGTGGGTTCGGATCTGGCGGAGTGGGTTGGGGTCTGGCGGAGTGGGTTCGGGTCTGTTGGAGTGGGTTTGAATCTGGCGGAGTGAGTTGGGGTCTGGCGGAGTGGGTTTGGGTCTGGCGTAGAGGGTTTGGGTCTGGCGGAGTGGGTTTGGGTCTGGCGGAGTGGGTTTGTGTCTGGCGAAGTGGGTTTGGGTCTGGATGAGTGGGTTTGGGTCTTGCGGAGTGGGTTTGGGGCTGGCGGAGTGGGTTTGGGTCTGGCGGAGTGTGTTTAGGACTGGCGGAGTGGGTTTGGGTCTGGCGGAGTGGGTTTGGGACTGGCGGAGTGGGTTTGGGTCTGGCGGAGTGGGTTTGGGTCTGGCGGAGTGGGTTTGGGTCGCGCGGAGTGGGTTTGTGTGTGGCGGAGTGGGTTTGGGTCTGGCGGAGTGGGTTTGGGTCTGGCGGAGTGGGTTTGGGGTCTGGCGGAGTGGGATTGGGTCTGGCGGAGTGGGTTTGGGTCTGGCGGAGTGGGTTTGGATCTGGCGGAGTGGGTTTGGGGTCTGGCGGAGTGGGTTTGGGTCTGGCGGAGTTGGTTTGGGACTGGCGGAGTGGGGTCGGGTCTGGCGGAGAGAGTTCGGGTCTGGCGGAGTGGGTTCGGGTCTGGCGGAGTGGCTTTGGGTCTGGCGGAATGGGTTTGGGTCTGGCCGAGTGGGTTTGGGTCTGGCCGAGTCGGTTTGGGTCTGGCCGAGTGGGTTTGGGTCTGGCGGAGTGGGTTTGGGTCTGGCGGAGTGGGTTTGGTTCTGGAGGAGTGGGTTTGGGTCTAGCGGAGTGGGTTTGGGTCTAGCGGATTGGGTTTGGGTCTGGCGGAGTAAGTTTCGGTCTGGCGGAGTGGATTTGGGTCTGGTGGAGTGGGTTTGGGTCTGGCGGAGTGGGTTTTGGTCTGGCGGAGTGGGTTTGGGTCTGGCGGAGTGGGTTTGTGTCTGGCGGAGTGGGTTTGGGTCTGGCGGAGTAAGTTTGGGTCTGGCGGAGTGGGTTTGGGTCTGGCGGAGTGGGTTTGGGGTCTGGCGGAGTGGGTTTGTGTCTGCCGGAGTGGGTTTGGGTCTGGCGGAGTAAGTTTGGGTCTGGCGGAGTGGGTTTAGGTCTGGCGGGGTGGGTTCGGGTCTGGCGGAGTGTGTTTGGGTCTGGCGGAGTGGGTTTGGGTCTGGCGGAGTGGGTTTGGGTCTGGCGGGGTGGGTTTGGGTCTGACGGAGTGGGTTTGGGTCTGGTGGAGTGGGTTAGGGTCTGGCGGAGTGGGTTTGGGTCTGGCAGTGGGTTTGGGTATGGCAGAGTGGGTTTGGGTCTGGCGGAGTGGGTTTGGGTCTGGCGGAGTGGGTTTGGGTCTGGCGGAGTGGGTTAGGGTCTGGCGGAGTGGTTTTGGGTCTGGCGGAGTGGGTTTGGGTCTGGCGGAGTGGGTTTGGGTCTGGCGGAATGGGTATGGGTCTGGCGGATGGGTTTGGGTCTGGCGGAGTGGGTTTGGGGTCTGGCGGAGTGGGTTTGGGTCAGGCGGAGTTGGTTTGGGCCTGGCGGAGTGGGTTTGGGTCTGGCGGAGTGGGTTTGGGTCTGGCAGAGTGGGTTTGGGTCTGGCGGAGTTGGCTCGGGTCTGGCGGAGTGGGTTCGGGTCTGGCGGAGTAGGTGCGGGTCTGGCGGAGTGGGTTTGGGTCTGGCGGAGTGGGTTCAGGTCTGGAGGAGTGGGTTAGGGTCTGGCGGAGTGGGTTTGGGTCTGGCGGTGGGTTTGGGTATGGCAGAGTCGGTTTGGGTCTGGCGGAGTGGGTTTGGGTCTGGCGGGGTGGGTTGGGGTCTGGCCGAGTGGGTTTGTGTCTGGCGGAGTGGGTTTGGGTCTGGCGGAGTGGGTTTGGGGTCTGGCGGAGTGGGTTTGGGTCTGGCGGAGTGGGTTTGGGTCTGGCGGAGTGGGTTTGAGTCTGGCGGAGTGGGTTTGGGTCTGGCGGAGTGGGTTTGGGTCTGGCGGAGTGGGTTTGGGTCTGGCAGAGTGGGTTTGGGTCTGGCGGAGTGGGTTTGGGTCTGGCGGAGTGGGTTTGTGTCTGGCGGAGTGGGTTTGGGTCTGCCGGAGTGGGTTTGGGACTGGCGGAGTAAGTTTGGGTCTGGCGGAGTTGGTTTGGGCCTGGCGGAGTGGGTTTGGGTCTGGCGGAGTGGGTTTGGGTCTGGCAGAGTGGGTTTGGGTCTGGCGGAGTTGGCTCGGGTCTGGCGGAGTGGGTTCGGGTCTGGCGGAGTGGGTGCGGGTCTGGCGGAGTGGGTTTGGGTCTGGCGGAGTGGGTTCGGGTCTGGCGGAGTGGGTTAGGGTCTGGCGGAGTGGGTTTGGGTCTGGCGGTGGGTTTGGGTATGGCAGAGTCGGTTTGGGTCTGGCGGAGTGGGTTTGGGTCTGGCGGGGTGGGTTGGGGTCTGGCGGAGTGGGTTTGTGTCTGGCGGAGTGGGTTTGGGTCTGGCGGAGAGGGTTTGGGGTCTGGCGGAGTGGGTTTGGGTCTGGCGGAGTGGGTTTGGGTCTGTCGGAGTGGGTTTGGGTCTGGCGGAGTGGGTTTGGGTCTGGCGGAATAGGTTCGGGTCTGGCGGAGTGGGTTCGGATCTGGCGGAGTGGGTTGGGGTCTGGCGGAGTGGGTTCGGGTCTGTTGGAGTGGGTTTGAATCTGGCGGAGTGAGTTGGGGTCTGGCGGAGTGGGTTTGGGTCTGGCGTAGAGGGTTTGGGTCTGGCGGAGTGGGTTTGGGTCTGGCGGAGTGGGTTTGTGTCTGGCGAAGTGGGTTTGGGTCTGGATGAGTGGGTTTGGGTCTTGCGGAGTGGGTTTGGGGCTGGCGGAGTGGGTTTGGGTCTGGCGGAGTGTGTTTAGGACTGGCGGAGTGGGTTTGGGTCTGGCGGAGTGGGTTTGGGACTGGCGGAGTGGGTTTGGGTCTGGCGGAGTGGGTTTGGGTCTGGCGGAGTGGGTTTGGGTCGCGCGGAGTGGGTTTGTGTGTGGCGGAGTGGGTTTGGGTCTGGCGGAGTGGGTTTGGGTCTGGCGGAGTGGGTTTGGGGTCTGGCGGAGTGGGATTGGGTCTGGCGGAGTGGGTTTGGGTCTGGCGGAGTGGGTTTGGAACTGGCGGAGTGGGTTTGGGGTCTGGCGGAGTGGGTTTGGGTCTGGCGGAGTTGGTTTGGGACTGGCGGAGTGGGGTCGGGTCTGGCGGAGAGAGTTCGGGTCTGGCGGAGTGGGTTCGGGTCTGGCGGAGTGGCTTTGGGTCTGGCGGAGTGGGTTTGGGTCTGGCCGAGTGGGTTTGGGTCTGGCCGAGTCGGTTTGGGTCTGGCCGAGTGGGTTTGGGTCTGGCGGAGTGGGTTTGGGTCTGGCGGAGTGGGTTTGGTTCTGGAGGAGTGGGTTTGGGTCTAGCGGAGTGGGTTTGGGTCTAGCGGATTGGGTTTGGGTCTGGCGGAGTAAGTTTCGGTCTGGCGGAGTGGATTTGGGTCTGGTGGAGTGGGTTTGGGTCTGGCGGAGTGGGTTTTGGTCTGGCGGAGTGGGTTTGGGTCTGGCGGAGTGGGTTTGTGTCTGGCGGAGTGGGTTTGGGTCTGGCGGAGTAAGTTTGGGTCTGGCGGAGTGGGTTTGGGTCTGGCGGAGTGGGTTTGGGTCTGACGGAGTGGGTTCGGGTCTGGCGGAGTGGGGTCGGTTCTGGCGGAGTGGGTTCGGGTCTGTCGGAGTGGGTTTGGGTCTGGCGGCGTGGGTTGGGTCTGACAGAATGGGTTCGGGTCTGGCGGAGTGGGTTCTGGTCTGGCGGAGTGTGTTCCGGTCTGGCGGAGTGGGTTCGGGTCTGGCGGAGTGGGTTTGGGTCTGGCGCAGTGGGTTTGGGTCTGGCGGGGTGGGTTTGGGTCTGGCGGAGTGGGTTTGGGTCTGGTGGAGTGGGTTAGGGTCTGGCGGAGTGGGTTTGGGTCTGGCGGTGGGTTTGGGTATGGCAGAGTGGGTTTGGGTCTGGCGGAGTGGGTTTGGGTCTGGCGGAGTGGGTTTGGGTCTGGCGGAGTGGGTTTGGGTCTGGCGGAGTGGGTTTGGGTCTGGCGGAGTGGGTTTGGGTCTGGCGGAGTGGGTTTGGGTCTTGCGGAGTGGGTTTGGGTCTGGCGGAGTGGGTTTGTGTCTGGCGGAGTGGGTTTGGGTCTGGCGGAGTGGGTTTAGGTCTGGCCGAGTCGGTTTGGGTTTGCCGGAGTGGGTTTGGGTCTGGCGAAGTGGGTTTGGGTTTGGCGGAGTGGGTTTGGGTTTGGTGGAGTGGGTTTGGGTCTGGTGGAGTGGGTTGTGGTCTGCCGGAGAGAGTTCGGGTCTGGCGGAGTGGGTTCGGGTCTGGCGGAGTGGGTTTGGGTCTGGCGGAGTGGGTTTGGGTCTGGCGGAGTGGGTTTGGGTCTGGCGGAGTGGGTTTGGGTCTGGCGGAGTGGGTTTGGGTCTGGCGGAGTGGGTTTGTGTCTGGCGAAGTGGGTTTGGGTCTGGATGAGTGGGTTTGGGTCTTGCGGAGTGGGTTTGGGGCTGGCGGAGTGGGTTTGGGTCTGGCGGAGTGTGTTTAGGACTGGCGGAGTGGGTTTGGGTCTGGCGGAGTGGGTTTGGGACTGGCGGAGTGGGTTTGGGTCTGGCGGAGTGGGTTTGGGTCTGGCGGAGTGGGTTTGGGTCTGGCGGAGTGGGTTTGGGTCTGGCGGAGTGGGTTTGGGTCTGGCGGAGTGGGTTTGGGTCTGGCGGAGTGGGTTTGGGTCTGGCGGAGTGGGTTTGGGTCTTGCGGAGTGGGTTTGGGTCTGGCGGAGTGGGTTTGTGTCTGGCGGAGTGGGTTTGGGTCTGGCGGAGTGGGTTTAGGTCTGGCCGAGTCGGTTTGGGTTTGCCGGAGTGGGTTTGGGTCTGGCGAAGTGGGTTTGGGTTTGGCGGAGTGGGTTTGGGTTTGGTGGAGTGGGTTTGGGTCTGGTGGAGTGGGTTGTGGTCTGCCGGAGAGAGTTCGGGTCTGGCGGAGTGGGTTCGGGTCTGGCGGAGTGGGTTCGGGTCTGGCGGAGTGGGTTCGGATCTGGCAGAGTGGTTTCGGGACTGGCGGAGTGGGGTCGGGTCTGGCGGAGAGAGTTCGGGTCTGGCGGAATGGGTTTGGGTCTGGCGGAGTGGGTTCGGGTCTGGCGGAGTGGGATTGGGTCTGGCCGAGTGGGTTTGGGTCTGGCCGAGTGGGTTTGGGTCTGGCCGAGTGGGTTTGGGTCTGGCGGAGTGGGTTTGGGTCTGGCGGAGTGGGTTTGGGTCTGGCGGAGTGGGTTAGGGTCTGGCGGAGTGGGTTTGGGTCTGGCGGAGTGGGTTTGGGTCTGGCGGAGTGGGTTTGGGTCTGGCGGAGTGGGTTTGGGTCTGGCGGAGTGGGTTTAGGGTCTGGCGGATTTTGTTTGGGTCTGGCGGAGTGGGTTTGGGTCTGGCGGAGTGGGTTTGGGTCTGGCGGAATGGGTATGGGTCTGGCGGAGTGGGTTTGGGTCTGGCGGAGTGGGTTTGGGTGTGGCGGAGTGGGTTTGGGTCTGGCGGAGTGGGTTTGGGTCTGGCGGAGTGGGTTTGGGTCTGGCGGAGTGGGTTTGGGTCTGGCGGAGTGGGTTTGGGTCTGGAGGAGTGGGTTTGGGTCTGTCGGAGTGGGTTTGGGTCTGGCGGAGTGGGTTTGGGTCTGGCGGAGTGGGTTTGGGGTCTGGCGGAGTGGGTTTGTGTCTGCCGGAGTGGGTTTGGGTCTGGCGGAGTAAGTTTGGGTCTCGCGGAGTGGGTTTGGGTCTGGCGGAGTGCGTTTGGGTCTGGCGGAGTGGGTTTGGCTCTGGCGGAGTGGGTTGGGGTCTGGCGGATTGGGTTCGGGTCTGTCGGAGTGGGTTCGGGTCTGGCGGAGTGGGTTGGGGTCTGGCGGAGTGGGTTCGGGTCTGGCGGAGTGGGTTCGGGTCTGGCGGAGTGGGTTATGGTCTGGCGGAATGGGTTCGGCTCTGGCGGAGTGGGTTCGGGTCTGGCGGAGTGTGTTTGGGTCTGGCGGAGTGGGTTCGGGTCTGGCGGAGTGGGTTTGGGTCTGGCGGAGTGGGTTTGGGTCTGGCGGGGTGGGTTTGGTTCTGACGGAGTGGGTTTGGGTCTGGCGGAGTGGGTTAGGGTCTGGCGGAGTGGGTTTGGGTCTGGCGGTGGTTTTGGGTATGGCATAGTGGGTTTGGGTCTGGCGGAGTGGGTTTGGATCTGGCGGAGTGGTTTCGGGTCTGGTGGAGTGGGATCGGGTCTGGCGGAGAGAGTTCGGGTCTGGCGGAGTGGGTTCGGGTGTGGCGGAGTGGGTTCGGGTCTGGCGGAGTTGGTTTGGTTCTGGCGGAGTGAGTTTGGGTCTGGCGGAGTGTGTTTGGGTCTGGCGGAGTTGGTTTAGGTCTGGCGGAGTGGGTTTGGGTCTGGCGGAGTGGGTTTGGGTCTGGCGGAATAGGTTCGGGTCTGGCGGAGTGGGTTCGGATCTGGCGGAGTAGGTTGGGGTCTGGCGGAGTGGGTTCGGGTCTGTTGGAGTGGGTTTGAATCTGGCGGAGTGAGTTGGGGTCTGGCGGAGTGGGTTTGGGTCTGGCGTAGAGGGTTTGGGTCTGGCGGAGTGGGTTTGGGTCTGGCGGAGTGGGTTTGTGTCTGGCGAAGTGGGTTTGGGTCTGGATGAGTGGGTTTGGGTCTTGCGGAGTGGGTTTGGGGCTGGCGGAGTGGGTTTGGGTCTGGCGGAGTGTGTTTAGGACTGGCGGAGTGGGTTTGGGTCTGGCGGAGTGGGTTTGGGACTGGCGGAGTGGGTTTGGGTCTGGCGGAGTGGGTTTGGGTCTGGCGGAGTGGGTTTGGGTCTGGCGGAGTGGGTTTGTGTGTGGCGGAGTGGGTTTGGGTCTGGCGGAGTGGGTTTGGGTCTGGCGGAGTGGGTTTGGGGTCTGGCGGAGTGGGATTGGGTCTGGCGGAGTGGGTTTGGGTCTGGCGGAGTGGGTTTGGATCTGGCGGAGTGGGTTTGGGGTCTGGCGGAGTGGGTTTGGGTCTGGCGGAGTTGGTTTGGGACTGGCGGAGTGGGGTCGGGTCTGGCGGAGAGAGTTCGGGTCTGGCGGAGTGGGTTCGGGTCTGGCGGAGTGGCTTCGGGTCTGGCGGAGTGGGTTTGGGTCTGGCCGAGTGGGTTTGGGTCTGGCCGAGTGGGTTTGGGTCTGGCCGAGTGGGTTTGGGTCTGGCGGAGTGGGTTTGGGTCTGGCGGAGTGGGTTTGGTTCTGGCGGAGTGGGTTTGGGTCTAGCGGAGTGGGTTTGGGTCTAGCGGATTGGGTTTGGGTCTGGCGGAGTAAGTTTCGGTCTGGCGGAGTGGGTTTGGGTCTGGTGGAGTGGGTTTGGGTCTGGCGGAGTGGGTTTTGGTCTGGCGGAGTGGGTTTGGGTCTGGCGGAGTGGGTTTGTGTCTGGCGGAGTGGGTTTGGGTCTGGCGGAGTAAGTTTGGGTCTGGCGGAGTGGGTTTGGGTCTGGCGGAGTGGGTTTGGGTCTGACGGAGTGGGTTCGGGTCTGGCGGAGTGGGGTCGGTTCTGGCGGAGTGGGTTCGGGTCTGTCGGAGTGGGTTTGGGTCTGGCGGCGTGGGTTGGGGTCTGACAGAATGGGTTCGGGTCTGGCGGAGTGGGTTCTGGTCTGGCGGAGTGTGTTCCGGTCTGGCGGAGTGGGTTCGGGTCTGGCGGAGTGGGTTTGGGTCTGGCGCAGTGGGTTTGGGTCTGGCGGGGTGGGTTTGGGTCTGGCGGAGTGGGTTTGGGTCTGCCGGAGTGGGTTTGGGTCTGGCGGAGTAAGTTTGGGTCTGGCGGAGTGGGTTTGGGTCTGGCGGAGTGGGTTTGGGTCTGACGGAGTGGGTTCGGGTCTGGCGGAGTGGGGTCGGTTCTGGCGGAGTGGGTTTGGGTCTGGCGGAGTGGGTTTGGGTCTGGCGGAGTGGGTTTGGGTCTGGCGGAGTGGGTTTGGGTCTTGCGGAGTGGGTTTGGGTCTGGCGGAGTGGGTTTGTGTCTGGCGGAGTGGGTTTGGGTCTGGCGGAGTGGGTTTAGGTCTGGCGGAGTCGGTTTGGGTTTGGCGGAGTGGGTTTGGGTCTGGCGAAGTGGTTTGGGTTTGGCGGAGTGGGTTTGGGTTTGGTGGAGTGGGTTTGGGTCTGGTGGAGTGGGTTGTGGTCTGCCGGAGAGAGTTCGGGTCTGGCGGAGTGGGTTCGGGTCTGGCGGAGTGGGTTCGGGTCTGGCGGAGTGGGTTCGGATCTGGCGGAGTGGTTTCGGGACTGGCGGAGTGGGGTCGGGTCTGGCGGAGAGAGTTCGGGTCTGGCGGAGTGGGTTTGGGTCTGGCGGAGTGGGTTCGGGTCTGGCGGAGTGGGTTTGGGTCTGGCGGAGTGGGTTTGGGTGTGGCGGAGTGGGTTTGGGTCTGGCGGAGTGGGTTTGGGTCTGGCGGAGTGGGTTTGGGTCTGGCGGAGTGGGTTTGGGTCTGGCGGAGTGGGTTTGGGTCTGGCGGAGTGGGTTTGCGTCTGTCGGAGTGGGTTTGGGTCTGGCGGAGTGGGTTTGGGTCTGGCGGAGTGGGTTTGGGGTCTGGCGGAGTGGGTTTGTGTCTGCCGGAGTGGGTTTGGGTCTGGCGGAGTAAGTTTGGGTCTGGCGGAGTGGGTTTGGGTCTGGCGGAGTGCGTTTGGGTCTGGCGGAGTGGGTTTGGCTCTGGCGGAGTGGGTTCGGGTCTGGCGGATTGGGTTCGGGTCTGTCGGAGTGGGTTCGGGTCTGGCGGAGTGGGTTGGGGTCTGGCGGAGTGGGTTCGGGTCTGGCGGAGTGGGTTCGGGTCTGGCGGAGTGGGTTATGGTCTGGCGGAATGGGTTCGGCTCTGGCGGAGTGGGTTCGGGTCTGGCGGAGTGTGTTTGGGTCTGGCGGAGTGGGTTCGGGTCTGGCGGAGTGGGTTTGGGTCTGGCGGAGTGGGTTTGGGTCTGGCGGGGTGGGTTTGGGTCTGACGGAGTGGGTTTGGGTCTGGCGGAGTGGGTTAGGGTCTGGCGGAGTGGGTTTGGGTCTGGCGGTGGTTTTGGGTATGGCATAGTGGGTTTGGGTCTGGCGGAGTGGGTTTGGATCTGGCGGAGTGGTTTCGGGACTGGTGGAGTGGGATCGGGTCTGGCGGAGAGAGTTCGGGTCTGGCGGAGTGGGTTCGTGTGTGGCGGAGTGGGTTCAGGTCTGGCGGAGTTGGTTTGGTTCTGGCGGAGTGAGTTTGGGTCTGGCGGAGTGTGTTTGGGTCTGGCGGAGTTGGTTTAGGTCTGGCGGAGTGGGTTTGGGTCTGGCGGAGTGGGTTTGTGTCTGGCGGAATAGGTTCGGGTCTGGCGGAGTGGGTTCGGATCTGGCGGAGTGGGTTGGGGTCTGGCGGAGTGGGTTCGGGTCTGTTGGAGTGGGTTTGAATCTGGCGGAGTGAGTTGGGGTCTGGCGGAGTGGGTTTGGGTCTGGCGTAGAGGGTTTGGGTCTGGCGGAGTGGGTTTGGGTCTGGCGGAGTGGGTTTGTGTCTGGCGAAGTGGGTTTGGGTCTGGATGAGTGGTTTTGGGTCTTGCGGAGTGGGTTTGGGGCTGGCGGAGTGGGTTTGGGTCTGGCGGAGTGTGTTTAGGACTGGCGGAGTGGGTTTGGGTCTGGCGGAGTGGGTTTGTGTCTGGCGGAATAGGTTCGGGTCTGGCGGAGTGGGTTCGGATCTGGCGGAGTGGGTTGGGGTCTGGCGGAGTGGGTTCGGGTCTGTTGGAGTGGGTTTGAATCTGGCGGAGTGAGTTGGGGTCTGGCGGAGTGGGTTTGGGTCTGGCGTAGAGGGTTTGGGTCTGGCGGAGTGGGTTTGGGTCTGGCGGAGTGGGTTTGTGTCTGGCGAAGTGGGTTTGGGTCTGGATGAGTGGTTTTGGGTCTTGCGGAGTGGGTTTGGGGCTGGCGGAGTGGGTTTGGGTCTGGCGGAGTGTGTTTAGGACTGGCGGAGTGGGTTTGGGTCTGGCGGAGTGGGTTTGGGACTGGCGGAGTGGGTTTGGGTCTGGCGGAGTGGGTTTGGGTCTGGCGGAGTGGGTTTGGGTCTGGCGGAGTGGGTTTGTGTGTGGCGGAGTGGGTTTGGGTCTGGCGGAGTGGGTTTGGGTCTGGCGGAGTGGGTTTGGGGTCTGGAGGAGTGGGATTGGGTCTGGCGGAGTGGGTTTGGGTCTGGCGGAGTGGGTTTGGATCTGGCGGAGTGGGTTTGGGGTCTGGCGGAGTGGGTTTGGGTCTGGCGGAGTTGGTTTGGGACTGGCGGAGTGGGGTCGGGTCTGGCGGAGAGAGTTCGGGTCTGGCGGAGTGGGTTCGGGTCTGGCGGAGTGGCTTCGGGTCTGGCGGAGTGGGTTTGGGTCTGGCCGAGTGGGTTTGGGTCTGGCCGAGTGGGTTTGGGTCTGGCCGAGTGGGTTTGGGTCTGGCGGAGTGGGTTTGGGTCTGGCGGAGTGGGTTTGGTTCTGGCGGAGTGGGTTTGGGTCTAGCGGAGTGGGTTTGGGTCTAGCGGATTGGGTTTGGGTCTGGCGGAGTAAGTTTCGGTCTGGCGGAGTGGGTTTGGGTCTGGTGGAGTGGGTTTGGGTCTGGCGGAGTGGGTTTTGGTCTGGCGGAGTGGGTTTGGGTCTGGCGGAGTGGGTTTGTGTCTGGCGGAGTGGGTTTGGGTCTGGCGGAGTAAGTTTGGGTCTGGCAGAGTGGGTTTGGGTCTGGCGGAGTGGGTTTGGGTCTGACGGAGTGGGTTCGGGTCTGGCGGAGTGGGGTCGGTTCTGGCGGAGTGGGTTCGGGTCTGTCGGAGTGGGTTTGGGTCTGGCGGCGTGGGTTGGGGTCTGACAGAATGGGTTCGGGTCTGGCGGAGTGGGTTCTGGTCTGGCGGAGTGTGTTCCGGTCTGGCGGAGTGGGTTCGGGTCTGGCGGAGTGGGTTTGGGTCTGGCGCAGTGGGTTTGGGTCTGGCGGGGTGGGTTTGGGTCTGGCGGAGTGGGTTTGGGTCTGGCGGAGTGGGTTTGGGTCTGGCGGTGGGTTTGGGTATGGCAGAGTGGGTTTGGGTCTGGCGGAGTGGGTTTGGGTCTGGCGGAGTGGGTTTGGGTCTGGCGGAGTGGGTTTGGGTCTGGCGGAGTGGGTTTGGGTCTGGCGGAGTGGGTTTGGGTCTGGCGGAGTGGGTTTGGGTCTTGCGGAGTGGGTTTGGGTCTGGCGGAGTGGGTTTGTGTCTGGCGGAGTGGGTTTGGGTCTGGCGGAGTGGGTTTAGGTCTGGCGGAGTCGGTTTGGGTTTGGCGGAGTGGGTTTGGGTCTGGCGAAGTGGGTTTGGGTTTGGCGGAGTGGGTTTGGGTTTGGTGGAGTGGATTTGGGTCTGGTGGAGTGGGTTGTGGTCTGCCGGAGAGAGTTCGGGTCTGGCGGAGTGGGTTCGGGTCTGGCGGAGTGGGTTCGGGTCTGGCGGAGTGGGTTCGGATCTGGCGGAGTGGTTTCGGGACTGGCGGAGTGGGGTCGGGTCTGGCCGAGTGGGTTTGGGTCTGGCCGAGTGGGTTTGGGTCTGGCCGAGTGGGTTTGGGTCTGGCGGAGTGGGTTTGGGTCTGGCGGAGTGGGTTTGGTTCTGGCGGAGTGGGTTTGGGTCTAGCGGAGTGGGTTTGGGTCTAGCGGATTGGGTTTGGGTCTGGCGGAGTAAGTTTCGGTCTGGCGGAGTGGGTTTGGGTCTGGTGGAGTGGGTTTGGGTCTGGCGGAGTGGGTTTTGGTCTGGCGGAGTGGGTTTGGGTCTGGCGGAGTGGGTTTGTGTCTGGCGGAGTGGGTTTGGGTCTGGCGGAGTAAGTTTGGGTCTGGCAGAGTGGGTTTGGGTCTGGCGGAGTGGGTTTGGGTCTGACGGAGTGGGTTCGGGTCTGGCGGAGTGGGGTCGGTTCTGGCGGAGTGGGTTCGGGTCTGTCGGAGTGGGTTTGGGTCTGGCGGCGTGGGTTGGGGTCTGACAGAATGGGTTCGGGTCTGGCGGAGTGGGTTCTGGTCTGGCGGAGTGTGTTCCGGTCTGGCGGAGTGGGTTCGGGTCTGGCGGAGTGGGTTTGGGTCTGGCGCAGTGGGTTTGGGTCTGGCGGGGTGGGTTTGGGTCTGGCGGAGTGGGTTTGGGTCTGGCGGAGTGGGTTTGGGTCTGGCGGTGGGTTTGGGTATGGCAGAGTGGGTTTGGGTCTGGCGGAGTGGGTTTGGGTCTGGCGGAGTGGGTTTGGGTCTGGCGGAGTGGGTTTGGGTCTGGCGGAGTGGGTTTGGGTCTGGCGGAGTGGGTTTGGGTCTGGCGGAGTGGGTTTGGGTCTTGCGGAGTGGGTTTGGGTCTGGCGGAGTGGGTTTTTGTCTGGCGGAGTGGGTTTGGGTCTGGCGGAGTGGGTTTAGGTCTGGCGGAGTCGGTTTGGGTTTGGCGGAGTGGGTTTGGGTCTGGCGAAGTGGGTTTGGGTTTGGCGGAGTGGGTTTGGGTTTGGTGGAGTGGATTTGGGTCTGGTGGAGTGGGTTGTGGTCTGCCGGAGAGAGTTTGGGTCTGGCGGAGTGGGTTCGGGTCTGGCGGAGTGGGTTCGGGTCTGGCGGAGTGGGTTCGGATCTGGCGGAGTGGTTTCGGGACTGGCGGAGTGGGGTCGGGTCTGGCGGAGAGAGTTCGGGTCTGGCGGAGTGGGTTTGGGTCTGGCGGAGTGGGTTCGGGTCTGGCGGAGTGGGTTTGGGTCTGGCCTAGTGGGTTTGGGTCTGGCCGAGTGGGTTTGGGTCTGGCCGAGTGGGTTTGGGTCTGGCGGAGTGGGTTTGGGTCTGGCGGAGTGGGTTTGGGTCTGGCGGAGTGGGTTAGGGTCTGGCGGAGTGGGTTTGGGTCTGGCGGAGTGGGTTTGGGTCTGGCGGAGTGGGTTTGGGTCTGGCGGAGTGGGTTTGGGTCTGGCGGAGTGGGTTTAGGGTCTGGCGGAGTGGGTTTGGGTCTGGCGGAGTGGGTTTGGGTCTGGCGGAGTGGGTTTGGGTCTGGCGGAATGGGTATGGGTCTGGCGGAGTGGGTTTGGGTCTGGCGGAGTGGGTTTGGGTGTGGCGGAGTGGGTTTGGGTCTGGCGGAGTGGGTTTGGGTCTGGCGGAGTGGGTTTGGGTCTGGCGGAGTGGGTTTGGGTCTGGCGGAGTGGGTTTGGGTCTGGCGAAGTGGGTTTGGGTCTGTCGGAGTGGGTTTGGGTCTGGCGGAGTGGGTTTGGGTCTGGCGGAGTGGGTTTGGGGTCTGGCGGAGTGGGTTTGTGTCTGCCGGAGTGGGTTTGGGTCTGGCGGAGTAAGTTTGGGTCTGGCGGAGTGGGTTTGGGTCTGGCGGAGTGCGTTTGGGTCTGGCGGAGTGGGTTCGGCTCTGGCGGAGTGGGTTCGGGTCTGGCGGATTGGGTTCGGGTCTGTCGGAGTGGGTTCGGGTCTGGCGGAGTGGGTTGGGGTCTGGCGGAGTGGGTTCGGGTCTGGCGGAGTGGGTTCGGGTCTGGCGGAGTGGGTTATGGTCTGGCGGAATGGGTTCGTCTCTGGCGGAGTGGGTTCGGGTCTGGCGGAGTGTGTTTGGGTCTGGCGGAGTGGGTTCGGGTCTGGCGGAGTGGGTTTGGGTCTGGCGGAGTGGGTTTGGGTCTGGCGGGGTGGGTTTGGGTCTGACGGAGTGGGTTTGGGTCTGGCGGAGTGGGTTAGGGTCTGGCGGAGTGGGTTTGGGTCTGGCGGTGGTTTTGGGTATGGCATAGTGGGTTTGGGTCTGGCGGAGTGGATTTGGGTCTGGCGGAGTGGGTTTGGGTCTGGCGGAGTGGGTTAGGGTCTGGCGGATTGGGTTTGGGTCTGGCGGAGTGGGTTTGGGTCTGGCGGAGTGGGTTTGGGTCTGGCGGACTGGGTTTAGGGTCTGGCGGAGTGGGTTTGGGTCTGGCGGAGTGGGTTTGGGTCTGGCGGAGTGGGTTTGGGTCTGGCGGAATGGGTATGGGTCTGGCGGAGTGGGTTTGGGTCTGGCGGAGTGGGTTTGGGTCTGGCGGAGTGGCTTTGGGTTTGGCGGAGTGGGTTTGGGTCTGGCGGAGTGGGTTTGGGTCTGGCGGACTGGGTTTGGGTCTGGCGGAGTGGGTTTGGGTCTAGCGGAGTGGGTTTAGGGTCTGGCGGAGTGGGTTTGTGTCTGGCGGAGTGGGTTTGGGTCTGGCGGACTGGGTTTGGGTCTGGCGGAGTGGGTTTGGGTCTAGCGGAGTGGGTTTGGGTCTGGCGGAGTGGGTTTGGGTCTGGCGGAGTGGGTTTGGGTCTGGCGGAATGGGTATGGGTCTGGCGGAGTGGGTTTGGGTCTGGCGGAGTGGGTTTGGGTCTGGCGGAGTGGCTTTGGGTTTGGCGGAGTGGGTTTGGTTCTGGCGGAGTGGGTTTGGGTCTGGCGGACTGGGTTTGGGACTGGCGGAGTGGGTTTGGGTCTAGCGGAGTGGGTTTAGGGTCTGGCGGAGTGGGTTTGTGTCTGACGGAGTGGGTTCGGATCTGGCGGAGTGGATTCGGGTCCGGCGGAGTGGGATCGGGTCTAGCGGAGAAGGTTCGGGTCTGGCGGAGTGGGTTCGGGTCTGGCGGAGTGGGTTCGGGTCTGGCGAAGTGGGGTTGGGTCTGGCGGTGCGGGCTTGGAACTGGCGGAGTAGGTTTGGGTCTGGCGGAGTGGGTTTGGGTCTGGCGGAGTGGGTTTTGGTCTGGCGGAGTGGGTTTGGGTCTGGCGGAGTGGGTTTTGGTCTGGTGGAGTGGGTTTGGGTCTGGCAGAGTGGGTTTGGGTCTGGCGGAGTAAGTTTGGGTCTGGCAGAGTGGGTTTGGGTCTGGCGGAGTAAGTTTGGGTCTGGCGGAGTGGGTTTGGGTCTGGCGGAGTGGGCTTGGGTCTGGTGGAGTGGGTTTGGGTCTGCCGGAGTGGATTTGGTTCTGGCGGAGTGGTTTTGGGTCTGGCGGAGTGGGTTTTGGTCTGGCGGAGTGGGTTTGGGGCTGGCGGAGTGGGTTTGGGTCTGGCGGAGTGGGTTTGGGTCTGGCGGAGTGGGTTTGGGTCTGGCGGAGTGGGTTTGGGGTCTGGCGGAGTGGGTTTGTGTCTGCTGGAGTGGGTTTGGGTCTGGCGGAGTAAGTTTGGGTCTGGCAGAGTGGGTTTGGGTCTGGCGGAGTGCGTTTGGGTCTGGCGGAGTGGGTTTGGCTCTGGCGGAGTGGGTTCGGGTCTGGCGGATTGGGTTCGGGTCTGGCGGACTGGGTTTGGGTCTGGCGGAGTGGGTTTGGGTCTGGCGGAGTGGGTTCGGATCTGGCGGAGTGGGTTCGGGTCTGGCGAAGTGGGTTCGGGTCTGGCGGAGTGGGTTTGGGGTCTGGCGGAGTGGGGTCGGGTCTGGCCGAGTGGGTTTGGGTCTGGCCAAGTGGGTTTGGGTCTGGCGGTGTGGGTTTGGGTCTGGCGGAGTGCGTTTGGGTCTGGTGGAGTGGGTTTGGGGTCTGGCGGAGTGGGTTTGTGTCTGCTGGAGTGGGTTTGGGTCTGGCGGAGTAAGTTTGGGTCTGGCAGAGTGGGTTTGGGTCTGGCGGAGTGGGTTTGGGTCTGGCGGAGTGGGTTCGGGTCTGGCGGAGTGGGTTTGGGTCTGGCGGGGTGGGTTTGGGTCTGGCGGAGTGGGTTTAGGGTCTGGCGGAGTGGGTTTGGGTCTGGCGGAGTGGGTTTGGGTCTGGCGGAGTGGGTTTGGGTCTGGCGGAATGGGTATGGGTCTGGCGGAGTGGGTTTGGGTCTGGCGGAGTGGGTTTGGGTGTGGCGGAGTGGGTTTGGGTCTGGCGGAGTGGGTTTGGGTCTGGCGGAGTGGGTTTGGGTCTGGCGGAGTGGGTTTGGGTCTGGCGGAGTGGGTTTGGGTCTGGCGAAGTGGGTTTGGGTCTGTCGGAGTGGGTTTGGGTCTGGCGGAGTGGGTTTGGGTCTGGCGGAGTGGGTTTGGGGTCTGGCGGAGTGGGTTTGTGTCTGCCGGAGTGGGTTTGGGTCTGGCGGAGTAAGTTTGGGTCTGGCGGAGTGGGTTTGGGTCTGGCGGAGTGCGTTTGGGTCTGGCGGAGTGGGTTCGGCTCTGGCGGAGTGGGTTCGGGTCTGGCGGATTGGGTTCGGGTCTGTCGGAGTGGGTTCGGGTCTGGCGGAGTGGGTTGGGGTCTGGCGGAGTGGGTTCGGGTCTGGCGGAGTGGGTTCGGGTCTGGCGGAGTGGGTTATGGTCTGGCGGAATGGGTTCGTCTCTGGCGGAGTGGGTTCGGGTCTGGCGGAGTGTGTTTGGGTCTGGCGGAGTGGGTTCGGGTCTGGCGGAGTGGGTTTGGGTCTGGCGGAGTGGGTTTGGGTCTGGCGGGGTGGGTTTGGGTCTGACGGAGTGGGTTTGGGTCTGGCGGAGTGGGTTAGGGTCTGGCGGAGTGGGTTTGGGTCTGGCGGTGGTTTTGGGTATGGCATAGTGGGTTTGGGTCTGGCGGAGTGGATTTGGGTCTGGCGGAGTGGGTTTGGGTCTGGCGGAGTGGGTTAGGGTCTGGCGGATTGGGTTTGGGTCTGGCGGAGTGGGTTTGGGTCTGGCGGAGTGGGTTTGGGTCTGGCGGACTGGGTTTAGGGTCTGGCGGAGTGGGTTTGGGTCTGGCGGAGTGGGTTTGGGTCTGGCGGAGTGGGTTTGGGTCTGGCGGAATGGGTATGGGTCTGGCGGAGTGGGTTTGGGTCTGGCGGAGTGGGTTTGGGTCTGGCGGAGTGGCTTTGGGTTTGGCGGAGTGGGTTTGGGTCTGGCGGAGTGGGTTTGGGTCTGGCGGACTGGGTTTGGGTCTGGCGGAGTGGGTTTGGGTCTAGCGGAGTGGGTTTAGGGTCTGGCGGAGTGGGTTTGTGTCTGGCGGAGTGGGTTTGGGTCTGGCGGACTGGGTTTGGGTCTGGCGGAGTGGGTTTGGGTCTAGCGGAGTGGGTTTGGGTCTGGCGGAGTGGGTTTGGGTCTGGCGGAGTGGGTTTGGGTCTGGCGGAATGGGTATGGGTCTGGCGGAGTGGGTTTGGGTCTGGCGGAGTGGGTTTGGGTCTGGCGGAGTGGCTTTGGGTTTGGCGGAGTGGGTTTGGTTCTGGCGGAGTGGGTTTGGGTCTGGCGGACTGGGTTTGGGACTGGCGGAGTGGGTTTGGGTCTAGCGGAGTGGGTTTAGGGTCTGGCGGAGTGGGTTTGTGTCTGACGGAGTGGGTTCGGATCTGGCGGAGTGGATTCGGGTCCGGCGGAGTGGGATCGGGTCTAGCGGAGAAGGTTCGGGTCTGGCGGAGTGGGTTCGGGTCTGGCGGAGTGGGTTCGGGTCTGGCGAAGTGGGGTTGGGTCTGGCGGTGCGGGCTTGGAACTGGCGGAGTAGGTTTGGGTCTGGCGGAGTGGGTTTGGGTCTGGCGGAGTGGGTTTTGGTCTGGCGGAGTGGGTTTGGGTCTGGCGGAGTGGGTTTTGGTCTGGTGGAGTGGGTTTGGGTCTGGCAGAGTGGGTTTGGGTCTGGCGGAGTAAGTTTGGGTCTGGCAGAGTGGGTTTGGGTCTGGCGGAGTAAGTTTGGGTCTGGCGGAGTGGGTTTGGGTCTGGCGGAGTGGGCTTGGGTCTGGTGGAGTGGGTTTGGGTCTGCCGGAGTGGATTTGGTTCTGGCGGAGTGGTTTTGGGTCTGGCGGAGTGGGTTTTGGTCTGGCGGAGTGGGTTTGGGGCTGGCGGAGTGGGTTTGGGTCTGGCGGAGTGGGTTTGGGTCTGGCGGAGTGGGTTTGGGTCTGGCGGAGTGGGTTTGGGGTCTGGCGGAGTGGGTTTGTGTCTGCTGGAGTGGGTTTGGGTCTGGCGGAGTAAGTTTGGGTCTGGCAGAGTGGGTTTGGGTCTGGCGGAGTGCGTTTGGGTCTGGCGGAGTGGGTTTGGCTCTGGCGGAGTGGGTTCGGGTCTGGCGGATTGGGTTCGGGTCTGGCGGACTGGGTTTGGGTCTGGCGGAGTGGGTTTGGGTCTGGCGGAGTGGGTTCGGATCTGGCGGAGTGGGTTCGGGTCTGGCGAAGTGGGTTCGGGTCTGGCGGAGTGGGTTTGGGGTCTGGCGGAGTGGGGTCGGGTCTGGCCGAGTGGGTTTGGGTCTGGCCAAGTGGGTTTGGGTCTGGCGGTGTGGGTTTGGGTCTGGCGGAGTGCGTTTGGGTCTGGTGGAGTGGGTTTGGGGTCTGGCGGAGTGGGTTTGTGTCTGCTGGAGTGGGTTTGGGTCTGGCGGAGTAAGTTTGGGTCTGGCAGAGTGGGTTTGGGTCTGGCGGAGTGCGTTTGGGTCTGGCGGAGTGGGTTTGGCTCTGGCGGAGTGGGTTCGGGTCTGGCGGATTGGGTTCGGGTCTGGCGGACTGGGTTTGGGTCTGGCGGAGTGGGTTTGGGTCTGGCGGAGTGGGTTCGGATCTGGCGGAGTGGGTTCGGGTCTGGCGAAGTGGGTTCGGGTCTGGCGGAGTGGGTTTGGGGTCTGGCGGAGTGGGGTCGGGTCTGGCCGAGTGGGTTTGGGTCTGGCCAAGTGGGTTTGGGTCTGGCGGTGTGGGTTTGGGTCTGGCGGAGTGCGTTTGGGTCTGGTGGAGTGGGTTTGGGTCTGTCGGAGTGGGTTTGGGTCTGTCGGAGTGGGTTTGGGCCTGGGGGAGTGGGTTTCGGTCTGGCGGAGTGGGTTTGGGTCTGGAGGAGTGGGTTTAGTGTCTGGCGGAGTGGGTTTGGGTCTAGCGGAGTGGGTTTGGGTCTGTCGGTGTGGGTTTGGGTCAGGCGGAGTGGGTATGGGTCTGGCGGAGTGGGTTTGGGTCTGGCGGAGTGGGGTTGGGTCTGGCGGAGTGGGCTTGGGTCTGGCGGAGTGGGTTTGGGTCTGGCGGAGTGGGTTTGCGTCTGGCGGAGTGGGTTTGGGTCTGGCGGAGTGGGTTTTGGTCTGGCGGAGTGGGTTCGGGTCTGGCGGAGTAGGTTTGGGTCTGGCGGAGTAGGTTTGGGTCTGGCGGAGTGGGTTTGCGTCTGGCGGAGAGAGTTCGGGTCTGGCGGAGTGGGTTCGGGTCTGGCGGAGTGGGTTCGGGTCTGGCGGAGTGGGTTCGGATCTGGCGGAGTGGTTTCGGGACTGGTGGAGTGGGATCGGGTCTGGCGGAGAGAGTTCGGGTCTGGCGGAGTGGGTTCGGGTGTGGCGGAGTGGGTTCGGGTCTGGCGGAGTTGGTTTGGTTCTGGCGGAGTGAGTTTGGGTCTGGCGGAGTGTGTTTGGGTCTGGCGGAGTTGGTTTAGGTCTGGCGGAGTGGGTTTGGGTCTGGCGGAGTGGGTTTGGGTCTGGCGGAATAGGTTCGGGTCTGGCGGAGTGGGTTCGGATCTGGCGGAGTGGGTTGGGGTCAGGCGGAGTGGGTTCGGGTCTGTTGGAGTGGGTTTGAATCTGGCGGAGTGAGTTGGGGTCTGGCGGAGTGGGTTTGGGTCTGGCGTAGAGGGTTTGGGTCTGTCGGAGTGGGTTTGGGTCTGGCGGAGTGGGTTTGTGTCTGGCGAAGTGGGTTTGGGTCTGGATGAGTGGGTTTGGGTCTTGCGGAGTGGGTTTGGGGCTGGCGGAGTGGGTTTGGGTCTGGCGGAGTGTGTTTAGGACTGGCGGAGTGGGTTTGGGTCTGGCGGAGTGGGTTTGGGACTGGCGGAGTGTGTTTGGGTCTGGCGGAGTGGGTTTGGGTCTGGCGGAGTGGGTTTGGGTCTGGCGGAGTGGGTTTGTGTGTGGCGGAGTGGGTTTGGGTCTGGCGGAGTGGGTTTGGGTCTGGCGGAGTGGGTTTGGGGTCTGGCGGAGTGGGATTGGGTCTGGCGGAGTGGGTTTGGGTCTGGCGGAGTGGGTTTGGATCTGGCGGTGTGGGTTTGGGGTCTGGCGGAGCGGGTTTGGGTCTGGCGGAGTTGGTTTGGGACTGGCGGAGTGGGGTCGGGTCTGGCGGAGAGAGTTCGGGTCTGGCGGAGTGGGTTCGGGTCTGGCGGAGTGGCTTCGGGTCTGGCGGAGTGGGTTTGGGTCTGGCCGAGTGGGTTTGGGTCTGGCCGAGTGGGTTTGGGTCTGGCCGAGTGGGTTTGGGTCTGGCGGAGTGGGTTTGGGTCTGGCGGAGTGGGTTTGGTTCTGGCGGAGTGGGTTTGGGTCTAGCGGAGTGGGTTTGGGTCTAGCGGATTGGGTTTGGGTCTGGCGGAGTAAGTTTCGGTCTGGCGGAGTGGGTTTGGGTCTGGTGGAGTGGGTTTGGGTCTGGCGGAGTGGGTTTTGGTCTGGCGGAGTGGGTTTGGGTCTGGCGGATTGGGTTTGGGTCTGGCGGAGTGGATTCGGGTCCGGCGGAGTGGGATCGGGTCTAGCGGAGAAGGTTCGGGTCTGGCGGAGTGGGTTCGGGTCTGGCGGAGTGGGTTCGGGTCTGGCGAAGTGGGGTTGGGTCTGGCGGTGCGGGCTTGGAACTGGCGGAGTAGGTTTGGGTCTGGCGGAGTGGGTTTGGGTCTGACGGAGTGGGTTTTGGTCTGGCGGAGTGGGTTTGGGTCTGGCGGAGTGGGTTTTGGTCTGGTGGAGTGGGTTTGGGTCTGGCAGAGTGGGTTTGGGTCTGGCGGAGTAAGTTTGGGTCTGGCAGAGTGGGTTTGGGTCTGGCGGAGTAAGTTTGGGTCTGGCGGAGTGGGTTTGGGTCTGGCGGAGTGGGCTTGGGTCTGGTGGAGTGGGTTTGGGTCTGCCGGAGTGGATTTGGTTCTGGCGGAGTGGTTTTGGGTCTGGCGGAGTGGGTTTTGGTCTGGCGGAGTGGGTTTGGGGCTGGCGGAGTGGGTTTGGGTCTGGCGGAGTGGGTTTGGGTCTGGCGGAGTGGGTTTGGGTCTGGCGGAGTGGGTTTGGGGTCTGGCGGAGTGGGTTTGTGTCTGCTGGAGTGGGTTTGGGTCTGGCGGAGTAAGTTTGGGTCTGGCAGAGTGGGTTTGGGTCTGGCGGAGTGCGTTTGGGTCTGGCGGAGTGGGTTTGGCTCTGGCGGAGTGGGTTCGGGTCTGGCGGATTGGGTTCGGGTCTGGCGGACTGGGTTTGGGTCTGGCGGAGTGGGTTTGGGTCTGGCGGAGTGGGTTCGGATCTGGCGGAGTGGGTTCGGGTCTGGCGAAGTGGGTTCGGGTCTGGCGGAGTGGGTTTGGGGTCTGGCGGAGTGGGGTCGGGTCTGGCCGAGTGGGTTTGGGTCTGGCCAAGTGGGTTTGGGTCTGGCGGTGTGGGTTTGGGTCTGGCGGAGTGCGTTTGGGTCTGGTGGAGTGGGTTTGGGTCTGTCGGAGTGGGTTTGGGTCTGTCGGAGTGGGTTTGGGCCTGGGGGAGTGGGTTTCGGTCTGGCGGAGTGGGTTTGGGTCTGGAGGAGTGGGTTTAGTGTCTGGCGGAGTGGGTTTGGGTCTAGCGGAGTGGGTTTGGGTCTGTCGGTGTGGGTTTGGGTCAGGCGGAGTGGGTATGGGTCTGGCGGAGTGGGTTTGGGTCTGGCGGAGTGGGGTTGGGTCTGGCGGAGTGGGCTTGGGTCTGGCGGAGTGGGTTTGGGTCTGGCGGAGTGGGTTTGCGTCTGGCGGAGTGGGTTTGGGTCTGGCGGAGTGGGTTTGGGTCTGGCGGAGTGGGTTTGGGTCTGGCGGAGTGGGTTCGGGTCTGGCGGAGTAGGTTTGGGTCTGGCGGAGTAGGTTTGGGTCTGGCGGAGTGGGTTTGCGTCTGGCGGAGAGAGTTCGGGTCTGGCGGAGTGGGTTTGGGTCTGGCGGAGTGGGTTCGGGTCTGGCGGAGTGGGTTCGGATCTGGCGGAGTGGTTTCGGGACTGGTGGAGTGGGATCGGGTCTGGCGGAGAGAGTTCGGGTCTGGCGGAGTGGGTTCGGGTGTGGCGGAGTGGGTTCGGGTCTGGCGGAGTTGGTTTGGTTCTGACGGAGTGAGTTTGGGTCTGGCGGAGTGTGTTTGGGTCTGGCGGAGTTGGTTTAGGTCTGGCGGAGTGGGTTTGGGTCTGGCGGAGTGGGTTTGGGTCTGGCGGAATAGGTTTGGGTCTGGCGGAGTGGGTTCGGATCTGGCGGAGTGGGTTGGGGTCAGGCGGAGTGGGTTCGGGTCTGTTGGAGTGGGTTTGAATCTGGCGGAGTGAGTTGGGGTCTGGCGGAGTGGGTTTGGGTCTGGCGTAGAGGGTTTGGGTCTGTCGGAGTGGGTTTGGGTCTGGCGGAGTGGGTTTGTGTCTGGCGAAGTGGGTTTGGGTCTGGATGAGTGGGTTTGGGTCTTGCGGAGTGGGTTTGAGGCTGGCGGAGTGGGTTTGGGTCTGGCCGAGTGTGTTTAGGACTGGCGGAGTGGGTTTGGGTCTGGCGGAGTGGGTTTGGGACTGGCGGAGTGGGTTTGGGTCTGGCGGAGTGGGTTTGGGTCTGGCGGAGTGGGTTTGGGTCTGGCGGAGTGGGTTTGTGTGTGGCGGAGTGGGTTTGGGTCTGGCGGAGTGGGTCTGGGTCTGGCGGAGTGGGTTTGGGGTCTGGCGGAGTGGGATTGGGTCTGGCGGAGTGGGTTTGGGTCTGGCGGAGTGGGTTTGGATCTGGCGGTGTGGGTTTGGGGTCTGGCGGAGCGGGTTTGGGTCTGGCGGAGTTGGTTTGGGACTGGCGGAGTGGGGTCGGGTCTGGCGGAGAGAGTTCGGGTCTGGCGGAGTGGGTTCGGGTCTGGCGGAGTGGCTTCGGGTCTGGCGGAGTGGGTTTGGGTCTGGCCGAGTGGGTTTGGGTCTGGCCGAGTGGGTTTGGGTCTGGCCGAGTGGGTTTGGGTCTGGCGGATTGGGTTTGGGTCTGGCGGAGTAAGTTTCGGTCTGGCGGAGTGGGTTTGGGTCTGGTGGAGTGGGTTTGGGTCTGGCGGAGTTGGTTTTGGTCTGGCGGAGTGGGTTTGGGTCTGGCGGAGTGGGTTTGGGTCTGGCGGAGTGTGTTTAGGACTGGCGGAGTGGGTTTGGGTCTGGCGGAGTGGGTTTGGGACTGGCGGAGTGGGTTTGGGTCTGGCGGAGTGGGTTTGGGTCTGGCGGAGTGGGTTTGGGTCTGGCGGAGTGGGTTTGTGTGTGGCGGAGTGGGTTTGGGTCTGGCGGAGTGGGTTTGGGTCTGGCGGAGTGGGTTTGGGGTCTGGCGGAGTGGGATTGGGTCTGGCGGAGTGGGTTTGGGTCTGGCGGAGTGGGTTTGGATCTGGCGGAGTGGGTTTGGGGTCTGGCGGAGTGGGTTTGGGTCTGGCGGAGTTGGTTTGGGACTGGCGGAGTGGGGTCGGGTCTGGCGGAGAGAGTTCGGGTCTGGCGGAGTGGGTTCGGGTCTGGCGGAGTGGCTTCGGGTCTGGCGGAGTGGGTTTGGGTCTGGCCGAGTGGGTTTGGGTCTGGCCGAGTGGGTTTGGGTCTGGCCGAGTGGGTTTGGGTCTGGCGGAGTGGGTTTGGGTCTGGCGGAGTGGGTTTGGTTCTGGCGGAGTGGGTTTTGGTCAAGCGGAGTGGGTTTGGGTCTAGCGGATTGGGTTTGGGTCTGGCGGAGTAAGTTTCGGTCTGGCGGAGTGGGTTTGGGTCTGGTGGAGTGGGTTTGGGTCTGGCGGAGTGGGTTTTGGTCTGGCGGAGTGGGTTTGGGTCTGGCGGAGTGGGTTTGTGTCTGGCGGAGTGGGTTTGGGTCTGGCGGAGTAAGTTTGGGTCTGGCGGAGTGGGTTTGGGTCTGGCGGAGTGGGTTTGGGTCTGACGGAGTGGGTTCGGGTCTGGCGGAGTGGGGTCGGTTCTGGCGGAGTGGGTTCGGGTCTGTCAGAGTGGGTTTGGGTCTGGCGGCGTGGGTTGGGGTCTGGCAGAATGGGTTCGGGTCTGGCGGAGTGGGTTCTGGTCTGGCGGAGTGTGTTCGGGTCTGGCGGAGTGGGTTCGGGTCTGGCGGAGTGGGTTTGGGTCTGGCGCAGTGGGTTTGGGTCTGGCGGGGTGGGTTTGGGTCTGGCGGAGTGGGTTTGGGTCTGGTGGAGTGGGTTAGGGTCTGGCGGAGTGGGTTTGGGTCTGGCGGTGGGTTTGGGTATGGCAGAGTGGGTTTGGGTCTGGCGGAGTGGGTTTGGGTCTGGCGGAGTGGGTTTGTGTCTGGCGGAGTGGGTTTGGGTCTGGCGGAGTGGGTTTGGGTCTGGCGGAGTGGGTTTGGGTCTGGCGGAGTGGGTTTGGGTCTTGCGGAGTGGGTTTGGGTCTGGCGGAGTGGGTTTGTGTCTGGCGGAGTGGGTTTGGGTCTGGCGGAGTGGGTTTGGGTCTGGCGGAGTCGGTTTGGGTTTGGCGGAGTGGGTTTGGGTCTGGCGAAGTGGGTTTGGGTTTGGCGGAGTGGGTTTGGGTTTGGTGGAGTGGGTTTGGGTCTGGTGGAGTGGGTTGTGGTCTGCCGGAGAGAGTTCGGGTCTGGCGGAGTGGGTTCGGGTCTGGCGGAGTGGGTTCGGGTCTGGCGGAGTGGGTTCGGATCTGGCGGAGTGGTTTCGGGACTGGCGGAGTGGGGTCTGGTCTGGCGGAGAGAGTTCGGGTCTGGCGGAGTGGGTTTGGGTCTGGCGGAGTGGGTTCGGGTCTGGCGGAATGGGTTTGGGTCTGGCCGAGTGGGTTTGGGTCTGGCCGAGTGGGTTTGGGTCTGGCCGAGTGGGTTTGGGTCTGGCGGAGTGGGTTTGGGTCTGGCGGAGTGGGTTTGGGTCTGGCGGAGTGGGTTAGGGTCTGGCGGAGTGGGTTTGGGTCTGGCGGAGTGGGTTTGGGTCTGGCGGAGTGGGTTTGGGTCTGGCGGAGTGGGTTTGGGTTTGGTGGAGTGGGTTTGGGTCTGGTGGAGTGGGTTGTGGTCGGCCGGAGAGAGTTCGGGTCTGGCGGAGTGGGTTCGGGTCTGGCGGAGTGGGTTTGGGGTCTGGCGGAGTGGGTTTGGGTCTGGCGGAGTTGGTTTGGGACTGGCGGAGTGGGGTCGGGTCTGGCCGAGTGGGTTTGGGTCTGGCCAAGTGGGTTTGGGTCTGGTGGAGTGGGTTTGGGTCTGGCGGAATCGGTTCGGGTCTGGCGGAGTGGGTTCGGATCTGGCGGAGTGGGTTGGGGTCTGGCGGAGTGGGTTCGGGTCTGTTGGAGTGGGTTTGGATCTGGCGGAGTGAGTTGGGGTCTGGCGGAGTGGGTTTGGGTCTGGCGAAGAGGGTTTGGGTCTGGCGGAGTGGGTTTGGGTCTGGCGGAGTGGGTTTGTGTCTGGCGAAGTGGGTTTGGGTCTGGATGAGTGGGTTTGGTTCTTGCGGAGTGGGTTTGGGGCTGGCGGAGTGGGTTTGGGTCTGGCGGAGTGTGTTTAGGACTGGCGGAGTGGGTTTGGGTCTGGCGGAGTGGGTTTGGGTCTGGCGGAGTGGGTTTGGGACTGGCGGAGTGGGTTTGGGTCTGGCGGAGTGGGTTTGGGTCTGGCGGAGTGGGTTTGGGTCTGGCGGAGTGGGTTTGTGTGTGGCGGAGTGGGTTCGGGTCTGGCGGAGTGGGTTTGGGTCTGGCGGAGTGGGTTTGGGGTCTGGCGGAGTGGGATTGGGTCTGGCGGAGTTGGTTTGGGTCTGGCGGAGTGGGTTTGGATCTGGCGGAGTGGGTTTGGGGTCTGGCGGAGTGGGTTTGGGTCTGGCGGAGTTGGTTTGGGACTGGCGGAGTGGGGTCGGGTCTGGCGGAGAGAGTTCGGGTCTGGCGGAGTGGGTTCGGGTCTGGCGGAGTGGGTTCGGGTCTGGCGGAGTGGGTTTGGGTCTGGCCGAGTGGGTTTGGGTCTGGCCGAGTGGGTTTGTGTCTGGCGGAGTGGGTTTGGGTCTGGCGGAGCAAGTTTGGGTCTGGCGGAGTGGGTTTGGGTCTGGCAGAGTGGGTTTGGGTCTGACGGAGTGGGTTCGGGTCTGGCGGAGTGGGTTCGGGTCTGGCGGAGTGGGTTCGGGTCTGTCAGAGTGGGTTTGGGTCTGGCGGCGTGGGTTGGGGTCTGGCAGAATGGGTTCGGGTCTGGCGGAGTGGGTTCTGGTCTGGCGGAGTGTGTTCGGGTCTGGCGGAGTGGGTTTGGGTCTGGCGGAGTGGGTTTGGGTCTGGCGGAGTGGCTTTGGGTCTGGCGGAGTGGGTTTAGGTCTGGCGGAGTGGGTTTGGGTCTGGCGGAGTGGGTTTGGGTCTTGCGGAGTGGGTTTGGGTCTGGCGGATTGGGTTTGTGTCTGGCGGAGTGGGTTTGGGTCTGGCGGAGTGGGTTTGGGTCTGGCGGAGTCGGTTTGGGTTTGGCGGAGTGGGTTTGGGTCTGGCGCAGTGGGTTTGGGTTTGGCGGAGTGGGTTTGGGTTTGGTGGAGTGGGTTTGGGTCTGGTGGAGTGGGTTGTGGTCGGCCGGAGAGAGTTCGGGTCTGGCGGAGTGGGTTCGGGTCTGGCGGAGTGGGTTTGGGGTCTGGCGGAGTGGGTTTGGGTCTGGCGGAGTTGGTTTGGGACTGGCGGAGTGGGGTCGGGTCTGGCCGAGTGGGTTTGGGTCTGGCCAAGTGGGTTTGGGTCTGGTGGAGTGGGTTTGGGTCTGGCGGAGTGCGTTTCGGTCTGGCGGAGTGGGTTTGGGTCTGTCGGAGTGGGTTTGGGTCTGTCGGAGTGGGTTTGGGTCTGGGGGAGTGGGTTTCGGTCTGGCGGAGTGGGTTTGGGTCTGGAGGAGTGGGTTTAGTGTCTGGCGGAGTGGGTTTGGGTCTAGCGGAGTGGGTTTGGGTCTGTCGGAGTGGGTTTGGGTCAGGCGGAGTGGGTATGGGTCTGGCGGAGTGGGTTTGGGTCTGGCGGAGTGGCGTTGGGTCTGGCGGAGTGGGCTTGGGTCTGGCGGAGTGGGTTTGGGTCTGGCGGAGTGGGTTTGCGTCTGGCGGAGTGGGTTTGGGTCTGGCGGAGTGGGTTTTGGTCTGGCGGAGTGGGTTTGGGTCTGGCGAAGTGGGTTTGGGTTTGACGGAGTGGGTTTGGGTCTGGCGGAGTGGGTTTGGGGTCTGGCGGAGTGGGATTGGGTCTGGCGGAGTGGGTTTGGGTCTGGCGGTGTGGGTTTGGATCTGGCGGAGTGGGTTTGGGGTCTGGCGGAGTGGGTTTGGGTCTGGCGGAGTTGGTTTGGGACTGGCGGAGTGGGGTCGGGTCTGGCCGAGTGGGTTTGGGTCTGGCCAAGTGGGTTTGGGTCTGGCGGAGTGGGTTTGGGTCTGGCGGAGTGCGTTTGGGTCTGGCGGAGTGGGTTTGGGTCTGTCGGAGTGGGTTTGGGTCTGTCGGAGTGGGTTTGGGTCTGGGGGAGTGGGTTTCGGTCTGGCGGAGTGGGTTTGGGTCTGGAGGAGTGGGTTTAGTGTCTGGCGGAGTGGGTTTGGGTCTAGCGGAGTGGGTTTGGGTCTGTCGGTGTGGGTTTGGGTCAGGCGGTGTGGGTATGGGTCTGGCGGAGTGGGTTTGGGTCTGGCGGAGTGGGGTTGGGTCTGGCGGAGTGGGCTTGGGTCTGGCGGAGTGGGTTTGGGTCTGGCGGAGTGGGTTCGGATCTGGCGGAGTGGTTTCGGGACTGGTGGAGTGGGATCGGGTCTGGCGGAGAGAGTTCGGGTCTGGCGGAGTGGGTTTGGGTGTGGCGGAGTGGGTTCGGTTCTGGCGGAGTTGGTTTGGTTCTGGCGGAGTGAGTTTGGGTCTGGCGGAGTGTGTTTGGGTCTGGCGGAGTTGGTTTAGGTCTGGCGGAGTGGGTTTGGGTCTGGCGGAGTGGGTTTGGGTCTGGCGGAATAGGTTCGGGTCTGGCGGAGTGGGTTCGGATCTGGCGGAGTGGGTTGGGGTCTGGCGGAGTGGGTTTGGGTCTGGCGGAGTTGGTTTGGGACTGGCGGAGTGGGGTCGGGTCTGGCCGAGTGGGTTTGGGTCTGGCCAAGTGGGTTTGGGTCTGGCGGAGTGGGTTTGGGTCTGGCGGAGTGCGTTTGGGTCTGGCGGAGTGGGTTTGGGTCTGTCGGAGTGGGTTTGGGTCTGTCGGAGTGGGTTTGGGTCTGGGGGAGTGGGTTTCGGTCTGGCGGAGTGGGTTTGGGTCTGGAGGAGTGGGTTTAGTGTCTGGCGGAGTGGGTTTGGGTCTAGCGGAGTGGGTTTGGGTCTGTCGGTGTGGGTTTGGGTCAGGCGGTGTGGGTATGGGTCTGGCGGAGTGGGTTTGGGTCTGGCGGAGTGGGGTTGGGTCTGGCGGAGTGGGCTTGGGTCTGGCGGAGTGGGTTTGGGTCTGGCGGAGTGGGTTCGGATCTGGCGGAGTGGTTTCGGGACTGGTGGAGTGGGATCGGGTCTGGCGGAGAGAGTTCGGGTCTGGCGGAGTGGGTTTGGGTGTGGCGGAGTGGGTTCGGTTCTGGCGGAGTTGGTTTGGTTCTGGCGGAGTGAGTTTGGGTCTGGCGGAGTGTGTTTGGGTCTGGCGGAGTTGGTTTAGGTCTGGCGGAGTGGGTTTGGGTCTGGCGGAGTGGGTTTGGGTCTGGCGGAATAGGTTCGGGTCTGGCGGAGTGGGTTCGGATCTGGCGGAGTGGGTTGGGGTCTGGCGGAGTGGGTTCGGGTCTGTTGGAGTGGGTTTGAATCTGGCGGAGTGAGTTGGGGTCTGGCGGAGTGGGTTTGGGTCTGGCGTAGAGGGTTTGGGTCTGGCGGAGTGGGTTTGGGTCTGGCGGAGTGGGTTTGTGTCTGGCGAAGTGGGTTTGGGTTTGGATGAGTGGGTTTGGGTCTTGCGGAGTGGGTTTGGGGCTGGCGGAGTGGGTTTGGGTCTGGCGGAGTGTGTTTCGGACTGGCGGAGTGGGTTTGGGTCTGGCGGAGTGGGTTTGGGACTGGCGGAGTGGGTTTGGGTCTGGCGGAGTGGGTTTGGGTCTGGCGGAGTGGGTTTGGGTCTGGCGGAGTGGGTTTGTGTGTGGCGGAGTGGGATTGGGTCTGGCGGAGTGGGTTTGGGTCTGGCGGAGTGGGTTTGGGGTCTGGCGGAGTGGGATTGGGTCTGGCGGAGTGGGTTTGGGTCTGGCGGAGTGGGTTTGGATCTGGCGGAGTGGGTTTGGGGTCTGGCGGAGTGGGTTTGGGTCTGGCGGAGTTGGTTTGGGACTGGCGGAGTGGGGTCGGGTCTGGCGGAGAGAGTTCGGGTCTGGCGGAGTGGGTTCGGGTCTGGCGGAGTGGCTTCGGGTCTGGCGGAGTGGGTTTGGGTCTGGCCGAGTGGGTTTGGGTCTGGCCGAGTGGGTTTGGGTCTGGCCGAGTGGGTTTGGGTCTGGCGGAGTGGGTTTGGGTCTGGCGGAGTGGGTTTGGTTCTGGCGGAGTGGGTTTGGGTCTGGCGGAGTAAGTTTCGGTCTGGCGGAGTGGGTTTGGGTCTGGTGGAGTGGGTTTGGGTCTGGCGGAGTGGGTTTTGGTCTGGCGGAGTGGGTTTGGGTCTGGCGGAGTGGGTTTGTGTCTGGCGGAGTGGGTTTGGGTCTGGCGGAGTAAGTTTGGGTCTGGCGGAGTGGGTTTGGGTCTGGCGGAGTGGGTTTGGGTCTGACGGAGTGGGTTCGGGTCTGGCGGAGTGGGGTCGGTTCTGGCGGAGTGGGTTCGGGTCTGTCGGAGTGGGTTTGGGTCTGGCGGCGTGGGTTCGGGTCTGGCAGAATGGGTTCGGGTCTGGCGGAGTGGGTTCTGGTCTGGCGGAGTGGGTTCGGGTCTGGCGGAGTGGGTTTGGGTCTGGCGCAGTGGGTTTGGGTCTGGCGGGGTGGGTTTGGGTCTGGCGGAGTGGGTTTGGGTCTGGTGGAGTGGGTTAGGGTCTGGCGGAGTGGGTTTGGGTCTGGCGGTGGGTTTGGGTATGGCAGAGTGGGTTTGGGTCTGGCGGAGTGGGTTTGGGTCTGGCGGAGTGGGTTTGGGTCTGGCGGAGTGGGTTTGGGTCTGGCGGAGTGGGTTTGGGTCTGGCGGAGTGGGTTTGGGTCTGGCGGAGTGGGTTTGGGTCTGGCGGAGTGGGTTTGTGTCTGGCGGAGTGGGTTTGGGTCTGGCGGAGTGGGTTTGGGTCTGGCGGAGTCGGTTTGGGTTTGGCGGAGTGGGTTTGGGTCTGGCGAAGTGGGTTTGGGTTTGGCGGAGTGGGTTTGGGTTTGGTGGAGTGGGTTTGGGTCTGGTGGAGTGGGTTGTGGTCTGCCGGAGAGAGTTCGGGTCTGGCGGAGTGGGTTCGGGTCTGGCGGAGTGGGTTCGGGTCTGGCGGAGTGGGTTTGGGTCTGGCCGAGTGGGTTTGGGTCTGGCCGAGTGGGTTTGGGTCTGGCCGAGTGGGTTTGGGTCTGGCCGAGTGGGTTTGGGTCTGGCGGAGTGGGTTTGGTTCTGGCAGAGTGGGTTTGGGTCTAGCGGAGTGGGTTTGGGTCTAGCGGATTGGGTTTGGGTCTGGCGGAGTAAGTTTCGGTCTGGCGGAGTGGGTTTGGGTCTGGTGGAGTGTGTTTGGGTCTGGCGGAGTGGGTTTTGGTCTGGCGGAGTGGGTTTGGGTCTGGCGGAGTGGGTTTGTGTCTGGCGGAGTGGGTTTGGGTCTGGCGGAGTAAGTTTGGGTCTGGCGGAGTGGGTTTGGGTCTGGCGGAGTGGGTTTGCGTCTGACGGAGTGGGTTCGGGTCTGGCGGAGTGGGTTCAGGTCTGGCGGAGTGGGTTCGGGTCTGTCAGAGTGGGTTTGGGTCTGGCGGCGTGGGTTGGGGTCTGGCAGAATGGTTTCGGGTCTGGCGGAGTGGGTTCTGGTCTGGGGGAGTGTATTCGGGTCTGGCGGAGTGGGTTCGGGTCTGGCGGAGTGGGTTTGGGTCTGGCGCAGTGGGTTTGGGTCTGGCGGGGTGGGTTTGGGTCTGGCGGAGTGGGTTTGGGTCTGGCGGAGTGGGTTAGGGTCTGGCGGAGTGGGTTTGGGTCTGGCGGTGGGTTTGGGTATGGCAGAGTGGGTTGGGGTCTGGCGGAGTGGGTTTGCGTCTGGCGGAGTGGGTTTGGGTCTGGCGGAGTGGGTTTAGGTCTGGCGGAGTGGGTTTGGGTCTTGCGGAGTGGGTTTGGGTCTGGCGGAGTGGGTTTGGGTCTGGCGGAGTGGGTTTGAGTCTGGCGGAGTGGGTTTGGGTCTGGCGGAGTGGGTTTGCGTCTGGCGGCGTGGGTTGGGGTCTGGCAGAATGGTTTCGGGTCTGGCGGAGTGGGTTCTGGTCTGGGGGAGTGTGTTCGGGTCTGGCAGAGTGGGTTCGGGTCTGGCGGAGTGGGTTTGGGTCTGGCGCAGTGGGTTTGGGTCTGGCGGGGTGGGTTTGGGTCTGTCGGAGTGGGTTTGGGTCTGGTGGAGTGGGTTAGGGTCTGGCGGAGTGGGTTTGGGTCTGGCGGTGGGTTTGGGTATGCCAGAGTGGGTTTGGGTCTGGCGGAGTGGGTTTGGGTCTGGCGGAGTGGGTTTGGGTCTGGCGGAGTGGGTTTAGGTCTGGCGGAGTGGGTTTGGGTCTTGCGGAGTGGGTTTGGGTCTGGCGGAGTGGGTTTGGGTCTGGCGGAGTGGGTTTGTGTCTGGCGGAGTGTGTTTGGGTCTGGCGGAGAGGGTTTGGGGTCTGGCGGAGTGGGTTTGGGTCTGGCGGAGTGGGTTTGGGTCTGGCGGAGTGGGTTTGGGTCTGGCGGAGTGGGTTTGGGTCTGGCGGAGTGGGTTTGGGTCTGGCGGAGTGGGCTTGGGTCTGGCGGTGTGGGTTTGGGTCTGGCGGAGTGTGTTTGCGTCTGGCGGAGTGTGTTTGGGTCTGGCGGAGTGGGTTTGGGTCTGGCGAAGTGTGTTTGGGTCTGGCGGAGTGGGTTTGGGTCAGGCAGAGTGGGTTCGGGTCTGGCGGAGTGGGTTCGGGTCTGGCGGAGTGGGTTCGGGTCTGGCGGAGTGGATTTGGGTCTGGCGGAGTAAGTTTGGATCTGGCGGAGTGGGTTTAGGTCTGGCGGAGTGGGCTTGGGTCTGGCTGAGTGGGTTTGGGTCTGGCGGAGTGGGTTCGGGTCTGGCGGAGTGGGTTCGGGTCTGGCGGAGTGGGTTTGGGTCTGGCCGAGTGGGTTTGGGTCTGGCCAAGTGGGTTTGGGTCTGGCGGAGTGGGTTTGGGTCTGGCGGAGTGCGTTTGGGTCTGGCGGAGTGGGTTTGGGTCTGTCGGAGTGGGTTTGGGTCTGTCGGAGTGGGTTTGGGTCTGGGGGAGTGGGTTTCGGTCTGGCGGAGTGGGTTTGGGTCTGGAGGAGTGGGTTTATTGTCTGGCGGAGTGGGTTTGGGTCTAGCGGAGTGGGTTTGGGTCTGTCGGTGTGGGTTTGGGTCAGGCGGAGTGGGTATGGGTCTGGCGGAGTGGGTTTGGGTCTGGCGGAGTGGGGTTGGGTCTGGCGGAGTGGGCTTGGGTCTGGCGGAGTGGGTTTGGGTCTGGCGGAGTGGGTTCGGATCTGGCGGAGTGGTTTCGGGACTGGTGGAGTGGGATCGGGTCTGGCGGAGAGAGTTCGGGTCTGGCGGAGTGGGTTCGGGTGTGGCGGAGTGGGTTCGGTTCTGGCGGAGTTGGTTTGGTTCTGGCGGAGTGAGTTTGGGTCTGGCGGTGTGTGTTTTGGTCTGGCGGAGTTGGTTTAGGTCTGGCGGAGTGGGTTTGGGTCTGGCGGAGTGGGTTTGGGTCTGGCGGAATTGGTTCGGGTCTGGCGGAGTGGGTTCGGATCTGGCGGAGTGGGTTGGGGTCTGGCGGAGTGGGTTCGGGTCTGTTGGAGTGGGTTTGAATCTGGCGGAGTGAGTTGGGGTCTGGCGGAGTGGGTTTGGGTCGGGCGTAGAGGGTTTGGGTCTGGCGGAATGGGTTTGGGTCTGGCGGAGTGGGTTTGTGTCTGGCGAAGTGGGTTTGGGTCTGGATGAGTGGGTTTGGGTCTTGCGGAGTGGGTTTGGGGCTGGCGGAGTGGGTTTGGGTCTGGCGGAGTGTGTTTCGGACTGGCGGAGTGGGTTTGGGTCTGGCGGAGTGGGTTTGGGACTGGAGGAGTGGGTTTGGGTCTGGCGGAGTGGGTTTGGGTCTGGCGGAGTGGGTTTGGGGTCTGGCGGAGTGGGATTGGGTCTGGCGGAGTGGGTTTGGGTCTGGCGGAGTGGGTTTGGATCTGGCGGAGTGGGTTTGGGGTCTGGCGGAGTGGGTTTGGGTCTGGCGGAGTTGGTTTGGGACTGGCGGAGTGGGGTCGGGTCTGGCGGAGAGAGTTCGGGTCTGGCGGAGTGGGTTCGGGTCTGGCGGAGTGGCTTCGGGTCTGGCGGAGTGGGTTTGGGTCTGGCCGAGTGGGTTTGGGTCTGGCCGAGTGGGTTTGGGTCTGGCCGAGTGGGTTTGGGTCTGGCGGAGTGGGTTTGGGTCTGGCGGAGTGGGTTTGGTTCTGGCGGAGTGGGTTTGGGTCTGGCGGAGTGGGTTTTGGTCTGGCGGAGTGGGTTTGGGTCTGGCGGAGTGGGTTTGTGTCTGGCGGAGTGGGTTTGGGTCTGGCGGAGTAAGTTTGGGTCTGGCGGAGTGGGTTTGGGTCTGGCGGAGTGGGTTTGGGTCTGACGGAGTGGGTTCGGGTCTGGCGGAGTGGGGTCGGTTCTGGCGGAGTGGGTTCGGGTCTGTCGGAGTGGGTTTGGGTCTGGCGGCGTGGGTTGGGGTCTGGCAGAATGGGTTCGGGTCTGGCGGAGTGGGTTCTGGTCTGGCGGAGTGTGTTCGGGTCTGGCGGAGTGGGTTCGGGTCTGGCGGAGTGGGTTTGGGTCTGGCGCAGTGGGTTTGGGTCTGGCGGGGTGGGTTTGGGTCTGGCGGAGTGGGTTTGGGTCTGGTGGAGTGGGTTTGGGTCTGGCGGAGTGGGTTTGGGTCTGGCGGTGGGTTTGGGTATGGCAGAGTGGGTTTGGGTCTGGCGGAGTGGGTTTGGGTCTGGCGGAGTGGGTTTGGGTCTGGCGGAGTGGGTTTGGGTCTGGCGGAGTGGGTTTGGGTCTGGCGGAGTGGGTTTGGGTCTGGCGGAGTGGGTTTGGGTCTTGCGGAGTGGGTTTGGGTCTGGCGGAGTGGGTTTGTGTCTGGCGGAGTGGGTTTGGGTCTGGCGGAGTGGGTTTGGGTCTGGCGGAGTCGGTTTGGGTTTGGCGGAGTGGGTTTGGGTCTGGCGAAGTGGGTTTGGGTTTGGCGGAGTGGGTTTGGGTTTGGTGGAGTGGGTTTGGGTCTGGTGGAGTGGGTTGTGGTCTGCCGGAGAGAGTTCGGGTCTGGCGGAGTGGGTTCGGGTCTGGCGGAGTGGGTTTGGGTCTGGTGGAGTGGGTTTGGGTCTGGCGGAGTGGGTTTTGGTCTGGCGGAGTGGGTTTGGGTCTGGCGGAGTGGGTTTGTGTCTGGCGGAGTGGGTTTGGGTCTGGCGGAGTAAGTTTGGGTCTGGCGGAGTGGGTTTGGGTCTGGCGGAGTGGGTTTGCGTCTGACGGAGTGGGTTCGGGTCTGGCGGAGTGGGTTCGGGTCTGGCGGAGTGGGTTCGGGTCTGTCAGAGTGGGTTTGGGTCTGGCGGCGTGGGTTGGGGTCTGGCAGAATGGTTTCGGGTCTGGCGGAGTGGGTTCTGGTCTGGGGGAGTGGGTTTGGTTCTGGCGGAGTGGGTTTGGGTCTGGTGGAGTGGGTTAGGGTCTGGCGGAGTGGGTTTGGGTCTGGCGGTGGGTTTGGGTATGGCAGAGTGGGTTTGGGTCTGGCGGAGTGGGTTTGGGTCTGGCGGAGTGGGTTTGGGTCTGGCGGAGTGGGTTTGGGTCTGGCGGAGTGGGTTTGGGTCTGGCGGAGTGGGTTTGGGTCTGGCGGAGTGGGTTTGTGTCTGGCGGAGTGGGTTTGGGTCTGGCGGAGTGGGTTTGGGTCTGGCGGAGTCGGTTTGGGTTTGGCGGAGTGGGTTTGGGTCTGGCGAAGTGGGTTTGGGTTTGGCGGAGTGGGTTTGGGTTTGGTGGAGTGGGTTTGGGTCTGGTGGAGTGGGTTGTGGTCTGCCGGAGAGAGTTCGGGTCTGGCGGAGTGGGTTCGGGTCTGGCGGAGTGGGTTCGGGTCTGGCGGAGTGGGTTTGGGTCTGGCCGAGTGGGTTTGGGTCTGGCCGAGTGGGTTTGGGTCTGGCCGAGTGGGTTTGGGTCTGGCGGAGTGGGTTTGGGTCTGGCGGAGTGGGTTTGGTTCTGGCAGAGTGGGTTTGGGTCTAGCGGAGTGGGTTTGGGTCTAGCGGATTGGGTTTGGGTCTGGCGGAGTAAGTTTCGGTCTGGCGGAGTGGGTTTGGGTCTGGTGGAGTGTGTTTGGGTCTGGCGGAGTGGGTTTTGGTCTGGCGGAGTGGGTTTGGGTCTGGCGGAGTGGGTTTGTGTCTGGCGGAGTGGGTTTGGGTCTGGCGGAGTAAGTTTGGGTCTGGCGGAGTGGGTTTGGGTCTGGCGGAGTGGGTTTGCGTCTGACGGAGTGGGTTCGGGTCTGGCGGAGTGGGTTCGGGTCTGGCGGAGTGGGTTCGGGTCTGTCAGAGTGGGTTTGGGTCTGGCGGCGTGGGTTGGGGTCTGGCAGAATGGTTTCGGGTCTGGCGGAGTGGGTTCTGGTCTGGGGGAGTGTGTTCGGGTCTGGCGGAGTGGGTTCGGGTCTGGCGGAGTGGGTTTGGGTCTGGCGCAGTGGGTTTGGGTCTGGCGGGGTGGGTTTGGGTCTGGCGGAGTGGGTTTGGGTCTGGCGGAGTGGGTTAGGGTCTGGCGGAGTGGGTTTGGGTCTGGCGGTGGGTTTGGGTATGGCAGAGTGGGTTTGGGTCTGGCGGAGTGGGTTTGCGTCTGGCGGAGTGGGTTTGGGTCTGGCGGAGTGGGTTTAGGTCTGGCGGAGTGGGTTTGGGTCTTGCGGAGTGGGTTTGGGTCTGGCGGAGTGGGTTTGGGTCTGGCGGAGTGGGTTTGAGTCTGGCGGAGTGGGTTTGGGTCTGGCGGAGTGGGTTTGCGTCTGGCGGCGTGGGTTGGGGTCTGGCAGAATGGTTTCGGGTCTGGCGGAGTGGGTTCTGGTCTGGGGGAGTGTGTTCGGGTCCGGCAGAGTGGGTTCGGGTCTGGCGGAGTGGGTTTGGGTCTGGCGCAGTGGGTTTGGGTCTGGCGGGGTGGGTTTGCGTCTGGCGGAGTGGGTTTGGGTCTGGTGGAGTGGGTTAGGGTCTGGCGGAGTGGGTTTGGGTCTGGCGGTGGGTTTGGGTATGCCAGAGTGGGTTTGGGTCTGGCGGAGTGGGTTTGGGTCTGGCGGAGTGGGTTTGGGTCTGGCGGAGTGGGTTTAGGTCTGGCGGAGTGGGTTTGGGTCTTGCGGAGTGGGTTTGGGTCTGGCGGAGTGGGTTTGGGTCTGTCGGAGTGGGTTTGTGTCTGGCGGAGTGTGTTTGGGTCTGGCGGAGAGGGTTTGGGGTCTGGCGGAGTGGGTTTGGGTCTGGCGGAGTGGGTTTGGGTCTGGCGGAGTCGGTTTGGGTCTGGCGGAGTGGGTTTGGGTCTGGCGGAGTGGGTTTGGGTCTGGCGGAGTGGGCTTGGGTCTGGCGGTGTGGGTTTGGGTCTGGCGGAGTGTGTTTGCGTCTGGCGGAGTGTGTTTGGGTCTGGCGGAGTGGGTTTGGGTCTGGCGAAGTGTGTTTGGGTCTGGCGGAGTGGGTTCGGGTCAGGCAGAGTGGGTTCGGGTCTGGCGGAGTGGGTTCGGGTCTGGCGGAGTGGGTTCGGGTCTGGCGGAGTGGATTTGGGTCTGGCGGAGTAAGTTTGGATCTGGCGGAGTGGGTTTAGGTCTGGCGGAGTGGGCTTGGGTCTGGCTGAGTGGGTTTGGGTCTGGCGGAGTGGGTTCGGGTCTGGCGGAGTGGGGTCGGGTCTGGCGGAGTGGGTTTGGGTCTGGCCAAGTGGGTTTGGGTCTGGCGGAGTGGGTTTTGGTCTGGCGGAGTGCGTTTGGGTCTGGCGGAGTGGGTTTGGGTCTGTCGGAGTGGGTTTGGGTCTGTCGGAGTGGGTTTGGGTCTGGGGGAGTGGGTTTCGGTCTGGCGGAGTGGGTTTGGGTCTGGAGGAGTGGGTTTAGTGTCTGGCGGAGTGGGTTTGGGTCTAGCGGAGTGGGTTTGGGTCTGTCGGTGTGGGTTTGGGTCAGGCGGAGTGGGTATGGGTCTGGCGGAGTGGGTTTGGGTCTGGCGGAGTGGGGTTGGGTCTGGCGGAGTGGGCTTGGGTCTGGCGGAGTGGGTTTGGGTCTGGCGGAGTGGGTTCGGATCTGGCGGAGTGGTTTCGGGACTGGTGGAGTGGGATCGGGTCTGGCGGAGAGAGTTCGGGTCTGGCGGAGTGGGTTCGGGTGTGGCGGAGTGGGTTCGGTTCTGGCGGAGTTGGTTTGGTTCTGGCGGAGTGAGTTTGGGTCTGGCGGAGTGTGTTTTGGTCTGGCGGAGTTGGTTTAGGTCTGGCGGAGTGGGTTTGGGTCTGGCGGAGTGGGTTTGGGTCTGGCGGAATAGGTTCGGGTCTGGCGGAGTGGGTTCGGATCTGGCGGTGTGGGTTGGGGTCTGGCGGAGTGGGTTCGGGTCTGTTGGAGTGGGTTTGAATCTGGCGGAGTGAGTTGGGGTCTGGCGGAGTGGGTTTGGGTCTGGCGTAGAGGGTTTGGGTCTGGCGGAATGGGTTTGGGTCTGGCGGAGTGGGTTTGTGTCTGGCGAAGTGGGTTTGGGTCTGGATGAGTGGGTTTGGGTCTTGCGGAGTGGGTTTGGGGCTGGCGGAGTGGGTTTGGGTCTGGCGGAGTGTGTTTCGGACTGGCGGAGTGGGTTTGGGTCTGGCGGAGTGGGTTTGGGACTGGCGGAGTGGGTTTGGGTCTGGCGGAGTGGGTTTGGGTCTGGCGGAGTGGGTTTGGGTCTGGCGGAGTGGGTTTGTGTGTGGCGGAGTGGGTTTGGGTCTGGCGGAGTGGGTTTGGGTCTGGCGGAGTGGGTTTGGGGTCTGGCGGAGTGGGATTGGGTCTGGCGGAGTGGGTTTGGGTCTGGCGGAGTGGGTTTGGATCTGGCGGAGTGGGTTTGGGGTCTGGCGGAGTGGGTTTGGGTCTGGCGGAGTTGGCTTGGGACTGGCGGAGTGGGGTCGGGTCTGGCGGAGAGAGTTCGGGTCTGGCGGAGTGGGTTCGGGTCTGGCGGAGTGGCTTCGGGTCTGGCGGAGTGGGTTTGGGTCTGGCCGAGTGGGTTTGGGTCTGGCCGAGTGGGTTTGGGTCTGGCCGAGTGGGTTTGGGTCTGGCGGAGTGGGTTTGGGTCTGGCGGAGTAAGTTTGGGTCTGGCGGAGTGGGTTTGGGTCTGGCGGAGTGGGTTTGGGTCTGACGGAGTGGGTTCGGGTCTGGCGGAGTGGGGTCGGTTCTGGTGGAGTGGGTTCGGGTCTGTCGGAGTGGGTTTGGGTCTGGCGGCGTGGGTTGGGGTCTGGCAGAATGGGTTCGGGTCTGGCGGAGTGGGTTCTGGTCTGGCGGAGTGTGTTCGGGTCTGGCGGAGTGGGTTCGGGTCTGGCGGAGTGGGTTTGGGTCTGGCGCAGTGGGTTTGGGTCTGGCGGGGTGGGTTTGGGTCTGGCGGAGTGGGTTTGGGTCTGGTGGAGTGGGTTAGGGTCTGGCGGAGTGGGTTTGGGTCTGGCGGTGGGTTTGGGTATGGCAGAGTGGGTTTGGGTCTGGCGGAGTGGGTTTGGGTCTGGCGGAGTGGGTTTGGGTCTGGCGGAGTGGGTTTGGGTCTGGCGGAGTGGGTTTGGGTCTGGCGGAGTGGGTTTGGGTCTGGCGGAGTGGGTTTGGGTCTTGCGGAGTGGGTTTGGGTCTGGCGGAGTGGGTTTGTGTCTGGCGGAGTGGGTTTGGGTCTGGCGGAGTGGGTTTGGGTCTGGCGGAGTCGGTTTGGGTTTGGCGGAGTGGGTTTGGGTCTGGCGAAGTGGGTTTGGGTTTGGCGGAGTGGGTTTGGGTTTGGTGGAGTGGGTTTGGGTCTGGTGGAGTGGGTTGTGGTCTGCCGGAGAGAGTTCGGGTCTGGCGGAGTGGGTTCGGGTCTGGCGGAGTGGGTTTGGGTCTGGTGGAGTGGGTTTGGGTCTGGCGGAGTGGGTTTTGGTCTGGCGGAGTGGGTTTGGGTCTGGCGGAGTGGGTTTGTGTCTGGCGGAGTGGGTTTGGGTCTGGCGGAGTAAGTTTGGGTCTGGCGGAGTGGGTTTGGGTCTGGCGGAGTGGGTTTGCGTCTGACGGAGTGGGTTCGGGTCTGGTGGAGTGGGTTCGGGTCTGGCGGAGTGGGTTCGGGTCTGTCAGAGTGGGTTTGGGTCTGGCGGCGTGGGTTGGGGTCTGGCAGAATGGTTTCGGGTCTGGCGGAGTGGGTTCTGGTCTGGGGGAGTGTGTTCGGGTCTGGCGGAGTGGGTTCGGGTCTGGCGGAGTGGGTTTGGGTCTGGCGCAGTGGGTTTGGGTCTGGCGGGGTGGGTTTGGGTCTGGCCAAGTGGGTTTGGGTCTGGCGGAGTGGGTTTGGGTCTGGCGGAGTGCGTTTGGGTCTGGCGGAGTGGGTTTGGGTCTGTCGGAGTGGGTTTGGGTCTGTCGGAGTGGGTTTGGGTCTGGGGGAGTGGGTTTCGGTCTGGCGGAGTGGGTTTGGGTCTGGAGGAGTGGGTTTAGTGTCTGGCGGAGTGGGTTTGGGTCTAGCGGAGTGGGTTTGGGTCTGTCGGTGTGGGTTTGGGTCAGGCGGAGTGGGTATGGGTCTGGCGGAGTGGGTTTGGGTCTGGCGGAGTGGGGTTGGGTCTGGCGGAGTGGGCTTGGGTCTGGCGGAGTGGGTTTGGGTCTGGCGGAGTGGGTTCGGATCTGGCGGAGTGGTTTCGGGACTGGTGGAGTGGGATCGGGTCTGGCGGAGAGAGTTCGGGTCTGGCGGAGTGGGTTCGGGTGTGGCGGAGTGGGTTCGGTTCTGGCGGAGTTGGTTTGGTTCTGGCGGAGTGAGTTTGGGTCTGGCGGAGTGTGTTTTGGTCTGGCGGAGTTGGTTTAGGTCTGGCGGAGTGGGTTTGGGTCTGGCGGAGTGGGTTTGGGTCTGGCGGAATAGTTTCGGGTCTGGCGGAGTGGGTTCGGATCTGGCGGAGTGGGTTTGGGTCTGGCGGAGTGGGTTTGGGTCTGGCGGAGTGGGTTTGTGTGTGGCGGAGTGGGTTTGGGTCTGGCGGAGTGGGTTTGGGTCTGGCGGAGTGGGTTTGGGGTCTGGCGGAGTGGGATTGGGTCTGGCGGAGTGGGTTTGGGTCTGGCGGAGTGGGTTTGGATCTGGCGGAGTGGGTTTGGGGTCTGGCGGAGTGGGTTTGGGTCTGGTGGAGTTGGTTTGGGACTGGCGGAGTGGGGTCGGGTCTGGCGGAGAGAGTTCGGGTCTGGCGGAGTGGGTTCGGGTCTGGCGGAGTGACTTCGGGTCTGGCGGAGTGGGTTTGGGTCTGGCCGAGTGGGTTTGGGTCTGGCCGAGTGGGTTAGGGTCTGGCCGAGTGGGTTTGGGTCTGGCGGAGTGGGTTTGGGTCTGGCGGAGTGGGTTTGGTTCTGGCGGAGTGGGTTTGGGTCTGGCGGAGTGGGTTTTGGTCTGGCGGAGTGGGTTTGGGTCTGGCGGAGTGGGTTTGTGTCTGGCGGAGTGGGTTTGGGTCTGGCGGAGTAAGTTTGGGTCTGGCGGAGTGGGTTTGGGTCTGGCGGAGTGGGTTTGGGTCTGACGGAGTGGGTTCGGGTCTGGCGGAGTGGGGTCGGTTCTGGCGGAGTGGGTTCGGGTCTGTCGGAGTGGGTTTGGGTCTGGCGGCGTGGGTTGGGGTCTGGCAGAATGGGTTCGGGTCTGGCGGAGTGGGTTCTGGTCTGGCGGAGTGTGTTCGGGTCTGGCGGAGTGGGTTCGGGTCTGGCGGAGTGGGTTTGGGTCTGGCGCAGTGGGTTTGGGTCTGGCGGGGTGGGTTTGGGTCTGGCGGAGTGGGTTTGGGTCTGGTGGAGTGGGTTCGGGTCTGGCGGAGTGGGTTTGGGTCTGGCGGTGGGTTTGGGTATGGCAGAGTGGGTTTGGGTCTGGCGGAGTGGGTTTGGGTCTGGCGGAGTGGGTTTGGGTCTGGCGGAGTGGGTTTGGGTCTGGCGGAGTGGGTTTGGGTCTGGCGGAGTGGGTTTGGGTCTGGCGGAGTGGGTTTGGGTCTTGCGGAGTGGGTTTGGGTCTGGCGGAGTGGGTTTGTGTCTGGCGGAGTGGGTTTGGGTCTGGCGGAGTGGGTTTGGGTCTGGCGGAGTCGGTTTGGGTTTGGCGGAGTGGGTTCTGGTCTGGGGGAGTGTGTTCGGGTCTGGCGGAGTGGGTTCGGGTCTGGCGGAGTGGGTTTGGGTCTGGTGCAGTGGGTTTGGGTCTGGCGGGGTGGGTTTGGGTCTGGCGGAGTGGGTTTGGGTCTGGCGGAGTGTGTTAGGGTCTGGCGGAGTGGGTTTGGGTCTGGCGGTGGGTTTGGGTATGGCAGAGTGGGTTTGGGTCTGGCGGAGTGGGTTTGCGTCTGGCGGAGTGGGTTTGGGTCTGGCGGAGTGGGTTTGGGTCTGGCGGAGTGGGTTTGGGTCTTGCGGAGTGGGTTTGGGTCTGGCGGAGTGGGTTTGGGTCTGGCGGAGTGGGTTTGAGTCTGGCGGAGTGGGTTTGGGTCTGGCGGAGTGGGTTTGGGTCTGACGGAGTGGGTTCGGGTCTGGCGGAGTGGGTTCGGGTCTGGCGGAGTGGGTTCGGGTCTGTCAGAGTGGGTTTGCGTCTGGCGGCGTGGGTTGGGGTCTGGCAGAATGGTTTCGGGTCTGGCGGAGTGGGTTCTGGTCTGGGGGAGTGTGTTCGGGTCTGGCAGAGTGGGCTCGGGTCTGGCGGAGTGGGTTTGGGTCTGGCGCAGTGGGTTTGGGTCTGGCGGGGTGGGTTTGGGTCTGGCGGAGTGGGTTTGGGTCTGGTGGAGTGGGTTAGGGTCTGGCGGAGTGGGTTTGGGTCTGGCGGTGGGTTTGGGTATGCCAGAGTGGGTTTGGGTCTGGCGGAGTGGGTTTGGGTCTGGCGGAGTGGGTTTGGGTCTGGCGGAGTGGGTTTAGGTCTGGCGGAGTGGGTTTGGGTCTTGCGGAGTGGGTTTGGGTCTGGCGGAGTGGGTTTGGGTCTGGCGGAGTGGGTTTGTGTCTGGCGGAGTGTGTTTGGGTCTGGCGGAGAGGGTTTGGGGTCTGGCGGAGTGGGTTTGGGTCTGGCGGAGTGGGCTTGGGTCTGGCGGAGTGGGTTTGGGTCTGGCGGAGTGGGTTTGGGTCTGGCGGAGTGGGTTTGGGTCTGGCGGAGTGGGCTTGGGTCTGGCGGTGTGGGTTTGGGTCTGGCGGAGTGTGTTTGCGTCTGGCGGAGTGGGTTTGGGTCTGGCGGAGTGGGTTTGGGTCTGGCGGAGTTGTTTTGGGTCTGGCGGAGTGGGTTTGGGTCTGGCGGAGTGGGTTTGGGTCTGGCGGAGTGGGTTTGGGTCTGGCGGAGTGGGTTTGGGTCTGGCAGAGTGGGTTGGGGTCTGGCGGAGTGGGTTCTGGACTGGCGGAGTGGGTTGGGGTCTGCCGGAGTGGGTTGGGGTCTGGCGGAGTGGGATTGGGTCCGGCGGAGTGGGTTTGGGTCTGGCGGAGTGGGTTTGGATCTGGCGGAGTGGGTTTGGGGTCTGTCGGAGTGGGTTTGGGTCTGGCGGAGTGGGTTTGGGTCTGGCGGAGTGGGTTTGGGTCTGGAGGAGTGGCTTTAGTGTCTGGCGGAGTGGGTTCGGGTCTGGCGGAGTGGGTTCGGGTCTGGCGGAGTTGATTTGCGTCTGGCGGAGTAAGTTTGGATCTGGCGGATTGGGTTTAGGTCTGGCGGAGTGGGCTTGGGTCTGGCTGAGTGGGTTTGGGTCTGGCGGAGTGGGTTCGGGTCTGGCGGAGTGGGTTCGGGTCTGGCGGAGTGGGTTTGGGTCTGGCCGAGTGGGTTTGGGTCTGGCCAAGTGGGTTTGGGTCTGGCGGAGTGGGTTTGGGTCTGGCGGAGTGCGTTTGGGTCTGGCGGAGTGGGTTTGGGTCTGTCGGAGTGGGTTTGGGTCTGTCGGAGTGGGTTTGGGTCTGGCGGAGTGGGTTTGGGTCTAGCGGAGTGGGTTTGGGTCTGGAGGAGTGGGTTTAGTGTCTGGCGGAGTGGGTTTGGGTCTGGCGGAGTGGGTTTGGGTCTGTCGGAGTGGGTTTGGGTCAGGCGGAGTGGGTATGGGTCTGGCGGAGTGGGTTTGGGTCTGGCGGAGTGGGGTTGGGTCTGGCGGAGTGGGCTTGGGTCTGGCGGAGTGGGTTTGGGTCTGGCAGAGTGGGTTTGCGTTTGGCGGAGTGGGTTTGGGTCTGGCGGAGTGGGTTTTGGTCTGGCGGAGTGGGTTTGGGTCTGGCGGAGTGGGTTCGGGTCTGGCGGAGTGGGTTTGGGTCTGGCGGAGTAGGTTTGGGTCTGGCGGAGTTGGTTTGCGTCTGGCGGAGAGAGTTCGGGTCTGGCGGAGTGGGTTCGGGTCTGGCGGAGTGGGTTCGGGTCTGGCGGAGTGGGTTTCGGATCTGGCGGAGTGGTTTCGGGACTGGTGGAGTGGGATCGGGTCTGGCAGAGAGAGTTCGGGTCTGGCGGAGTGGGTTCGGGTGTGGCGGAGTGGGTTCGGGTCTGGCGGAGTTTGTTTGGTTCTGGCGGAGTGAGTTTGGGTCTGGCGGAGTGTGTTTGGGTCTGGCGGAGTTGGTTTAGGTCTGGCGGAGTGGGTTTGTGTCTGGCGGAGTGGGTTTGGGTTTGGCGGAATAGGTTCGGGTCTGGCGGAGTGGGTTCGGATCTGGCGGAGTGGGTTGGGGTCTGGCGGAGTGGGTTCGGGTCTGTTGGAGTGGGTTTGAATCTGGCGGAGTGAGTTGGGGTCTGGCGGAGTGGGTTTGGGTCTGGCGGAGTGGGTTTGGGTCTGGCGGAGTGGGTTTGGGTCTGGCGGAGTGGGTTCGGGTGTGGCGGAGTGGGTTCGGGTCTGGCGGAGTTGGTTTGGTTCTGGCGGAGTGAGTTTGGGTCTGGCGGAGTGGGTTTGGGTCTGGCGGAGTTGGTTTAGGTCTGGCGGAGTGGGTTTGGGTCTGGCGGAGTGGGTTTGGGTCTGGCGGAATAGGTTCGGGTCTGGCGGAGTGGGTTCGGATCTGGCGGAGTGGGTTGGGGTCTGGCGGAGTGGGTTCGGGTCTGTTGGAGTGGGTTTGGATCTGGCGGAGTAAGTTGGGGTCTGGCGGAGTGGGTTTGGGTCTGGCGTAGAGGGTTTGGGTCTGGCGGAGTGGGTTTGGGTCTGGCGGAGTGGGTTTGTGTCTGGCGAAGTGGGTTTGGGTCTGGATGAGTGGGTTTGGGTATTGCGGAGTGGGTTTGGGGCTGGCGGAGTGGGTTTGGGTCTGGCGGAGTGTGTTTAGGGCTGGCGGAGTGGGTTTGGGTCTGGCGGAGTGGGTTTGGGACTGGCGGAGTGGGTTTGGGTCTGGCGGAGTGGGTTTGGGTCTGGCGGAGTGGGTTTGTGTGTGGCGGAGTGGGTTTGGGTCTGGCGGAGTGGGTTTGGGTCTGGCGGAGTGGGTTTGGGGTCTGGCGGAGTGGGATTGGGTCTGGCGGAGTGGGTTTGGGTCTGGCGGAGTGGGTTTGGATCTGGCGGAGTGGGTTTGGGGTCTGGCGGAGTGGGTTTGGGTCTGGCGGAGTTGTTTTGGGTCTGGCGGAGTGGGTTTGGGTCTGGCGGAGTGGGTTTGTGTGTGGCGGAGTGGGTTTGGGTCTGGCGGAGTGGGTTTGGGTCTGGCGGAGTGGGTTTGGGGTCTGGCGGAGTGGGATTGGGTCTGGCGGAGTGGGTTTGGGTCTGGCGGAGTGGGTTTGGATCTGGCGGAGTGGGTTTGGGGTCTGGCGGAGTGGGTTTGGGTCTGGCGGAGTTGTTTTGGGTCTGGCGGAGTGGGTTTGGGTCTGGCGGAGTGGGTTTGGGTCTGGCGGAGTGGGTTTGGGTCTGGCGGAGTGGGTTTGGGTCTGGCGGAGTGGGTTTGGGTCTGGCAGAGTGGGTTGGGGTCTGGCGGAGTGGGTTCTGGACTGGCGGAGTGGGTTGGGGTCTGCCGGAGTGGGTTGGGGTCTGGCGGAGTGGGATTGGGTCCGGCGGAGTGGGTTTGGGTCTGGCGGAGTGGGTTTGGATCTGGCGGAGTGGGTTTGGGGTCTGTCGGAGTGGGTTTGGGTCTGGCGGAGTGGGTTTGGGTCTGGCGGAGTGGGTTTGGGTCTGGAGGAGTGGGTTTAGTGTCTGGCGGAGTGGGTTTGGGTCTGGCGGAGTGGGTTTGGGTCTGTCGGAGTGGGTTTGGGTTAGGCGGAGTGGGTATGGGTCTGGCGGAGTTGGTTTGGGTCTGGCGGAGTGGGGTTGGGTCTGGCGGAGTGGGCTTGGGTCTGGCGGAGTGGGTTTGGGTCTGGCGGAGTGGGTTTGCGTCTGGCGGAGAAAGTTCGGGTCTGGCGGAGTGGGTTCGGGTCTGGCGGAGTGGGTTCGGGTCTGGCGGAGTGGGTTCGGATCTGGCGGAGTGGTTTCGGGACTGGTGGAGTGGGATCGGGTCTGGCGGAGAGAGTTCGGGTCTGGCGGAGTGGGTTCGGGTCTAGCGGAGTGGGTTCGGGTCTGGCGGAGTGGGTTTCGGTCTGGCCGAGTGGGTTTGGGTCTGGCCCAGTGGGTTTGGGTCTGGCGGAGTGGGTTTGGGTCTGGCGGAGTGGGTTCGCGTCTGGCGGAGTGGGTTGTGGTCTGGCGGAGTGGGTTCGCGTCTGGCGGAGTGGGTTGTGGTCTGGCGGAGTGGGTTCGGGTGTGGCGGAGTGGGTTCAGGTCTGGCGGAGTTGGTTTGGTTCTGGCGGAGTGAGTTTGGGTCTGGCGGAGTGGGTTTGGGTCTGGCGGAGTTGGTTTAGGTCTGGCGGAGTGGGTTTGGGTCTGGCGGAGTGGGTTTGGGTCTGGCGGAATAGGTTCGGGTCTGGCGGAGTGGGTTCGGATCTGGCGGAGTGGGTTGGGGTCTGGCGGAGTGGGTTCGGGTCTGTTGGAGTGGGTTTGGATCTGGCGGAGTGAGTTGGGGTCTGGCGGAGTGGGTTTGGGTCTGGCGTAGAGGGTTTCGGTCTGGCGGAGTTGGATTGGGTCTGGCGGTGTGGGTTTGTGTCTGGCGGGGTGGGTTTGGATCTGGCGGAGTGGGTTTGGGGTCTGGCGGAGTGGGTTTGGGTCTGGCGGAGTTGGTTTGGGTCTGGCGGAGTGGGTTTGGGTCTGGCGGAGTGGGTTTGGGTCTGGCGGAGTGGGTTTGGGTCTGGCGGTGTGGGTTTGGATCTGGCGGAGTGGGTTTGGGTCTGGCAGAGTGGGTTGGGGTCTGGCGGAGTGGGTTCGGGACTGGCGGAGTGGGTTGGGGTCTGCCGGAGTGGGTTGGGGTCTGGCGGTGTGGGATTGGGTCCGGCGGAGTGGGTTTGGGTCTGGCGGAGTGGGTTTGGATCTGGCGGAGTGGGTTTGGGGTCTGGCGGAGTGGGTTTGGGTCTGGCGGAGTTGGTTTGGGTCTGGCGGAGTGGGTTTGGATCTGGCGGAGTGGGTTTGGGTCTGGCGGAGTGGGTTTGGGTCTGGCGGAGTGGGTTTGGGTCTGGCGGAGTGGGTTCGGGTCTGGCGGAGTGGGTTGGGGTCTGGCGGAGTGGGTTTGGGTCTGGCGGAGTGGGTTCGGGCCTGGCAGAGTGGGTTCGGGTCTGGCGGAGTGGGTTCGGGTCTGGCGGAGTGGGTTAGGGTCTGGCGGAGTGGGTTCGGGTGTGGCGGAGTGGGTTCGGGTCTGTACGAGTGGGTTCGCGTCTGGCGGAGTGGGTTGTGGTCTGGCGGAGTGGGTTCGGGTGTGGCGGAGTGGGTTCGGGTCTGGCGGAGTTGGTTTGGTTCTGGCGGAGTGAGTTTGGGTCTGGCGGAGTGGGTTTGGGTCTGGCGGAGTTGGTTTAGGTCTGGCGGAGAGGGTTTGGGTCTGGCGGAGTGGGTTTGGGTCTGGCGGAGTGGGTTCGGATCTGGCGGAGTGGGTTGGGGTCTGGCGGAGTGGGTTCGGGTCTGTTGGAGTGGGTTTGGATCTGGCGGAGTGAGTTGGGGTCTGGCGGAGTGGGTTTGGGTCTGGCGTAGAGGGTTTGGGTCTGGCGGAGTGGGTTTGGGTCTGGTGGAGTGGGTTTGTGTCTGGCGAAGTGGGTTTGGGTCTGGATGAGTGGGTTTGGGTCTTGCGGAGTGGGTTTGGGGCTGGCGGAGTGGGTTTGGGTCTGGCGGAGTGTGTTTAGGACTGGCGGAGTGGGTTAGGGTCTGGCGGAGTGGGTTTGGGACTGGCGGAGTGGGTTTGGGTCTGGCGGAGTGGGTTTGGGTCTGGCGGAGTGGGTTTGGGTCTGGTGGAGTGGGTTTGTGTGTGGCGGAGTGGGTTTGGGTCTGGCGGAGTGGGTTTGTGTCTGGCGGTGTGGGTTTGGGTCTGGCGGAGTTGGTTTGGGTCTGGCGGAGTGGGTTTGGATCTGGCGGAGTGGGTTTGGGTCTGGCGGAGTGGGTTTGGGTCTGGCGGAGTGGGTTTGGGTCTGGCGGAGTGGGTTTGGGTCTGGCGGAGTGGGTTGGGGTCTGGGGGAGTGGGTTCGGGTCTGGCGGAGTGGGTTGGGGTCTGGCGGAGTGGGTTTGGGTCTGGCGGAGTGGGTTCGGGCCTGGCGGAGTGGGTTCGGGTCTGGCGGAGTGGGTTCGGGTCTGGCGGAGTGGGTTAGGGTCTGGCGGAGTGGGTTCGGGTCTGGCGGAGTGGGTTCGGGTCTGTACGAGTGGGTTCGCATCTGGCGGAGTGGGTTGTGGTCTGGCGGAGTGGGTTCGGGTGTGGCGGAGTGGGTTCGGGTCTGGCGGAGTTGGTTTGGTTCTGGCGGAGTGAGTTTGGGTCTGGCGGAGTGGGTTTGGGTCTGGCGGAGTAGGTTTAGGTCTGGCGGAGAGGGTTTGGGTCTGGCGGAGTGGGTTTGGGTCTGGCGGAATAGGTTCGGGTCTGGCGGAGTGGGTTCGGATCTGGCGGAGTGGGTTGGGGTCTGGCGGAGTGGGTTCGGGTCTGTTGGAGTGGGTTTGGATCTGGCGGAGTGAGTTGGGGTCTGGCGGAGTGGGTTTGGGTCTGGCGTAGAGGGTTTGGGTCTGGCGGAGTAGGTTTGGGTCTGGCGGAGTGGGTTTGTGTCTGGCGAAGTGGGTTTGGGTCTGGATGAGTGGGTTTGTGTCTTGCGGAGTGGGTTTGGGGCTGGCGGAGTGGGTTTGGGTCTGGCGGAGTGTGTTTAGGACTGGCGGAGTGGGTTTGGGTCTGGCGGAGTGGGTTTGGGACTGGCGGAGTGGGTTTGGGTCTGGCGGAGTGGGTTTGGGTTTGGCGGAGTGGGTTTGGGTCTGGCGGAGTGGGTTTGTGTGTGGCGGAGTGGGTTTGGGTCTGGCGGAGTGGGTTTGGGTCTGGCGGTGTGGGTTTGGGTCTGGCGGAGTGGGTTTGGATCTGGCGGAGTGGGTTTGGGGTCTGGCGGAGTGGGTTTGGGTCTGGCGGGGTTGGTTTGGGTCTGGCGGAGTGGGTTTGGGTCTGGCGGAGTGGGTTTGGGTCTGGCGGAGTGGGTTTGGGTCAGGCGGAGTGGGTATGGGTCTGGCGGAGTGGGTTTGGGTCTGGCGGAGTGGGTTTAGGTCTGGCGGAGTGGGTTTGGGTCTGGCAGAGTGGGTTGGGGTCTGGCGGAGTGGGTTCGGGACTGGCGGAGTGGGTTGGGGTCTGCCGGAGTGGGTTGGGGTCTGGCGGAGTGGGATTGGGTCCGGCGGAGTGGGTTTGCGTCTGGCGGAGTGGGTTTGGATCTGGCGGAGTGGGTTTGGGGTCTGGCGGAGTGGGTTTGGGTCTGGCGGAGTTGGTTTGGGTCTGGCGGAGTGGGTTTGGATCTGACGGAGTGGGTTTGGGTCTGGCGGAGTGGGTTTGGGTCTGGCGGAGTGGGTTTGGGTCTGGCGGAGTGGTTTTGGGTCTGGTGGAGTGGGTTGGGGTCTGGCGGAGTGGGTTCGGGTCTGGCGGAGTGGGTTTGGGTCTGGCGGAGTGGGTTTGGGTCTGGCGGAGTGGGTTCGGGCCTGGCGGAGTGGGTTCGGGTCTGGCGGAGTGTGTTCGGGTCTGGCGGAGTGGGTTAGGGTCTGGCGGAGTGGGTTCGGGTCTGGCGGAGTGGGTTCGGGTCTGTACGAGTGGGTTCGCGTCTGGGGGAGTGGGTTGTGGTCTGGCGGAGTGGGTTCGGGTGTGGCGGAGTGGGTTCGGGTCTGGCGGAGTTGGTTTGGTTCTGGCGGAGTGAGTTTGGGTCTGGCGGAGTGGGTTTGGGTCTGGCGGAGTTGGTTCAGGTCTGGCGGAGTGGGTTTGGGTCTGGCGGAGTGGGTTTGGGTCTGGCGGAATAGGTTCGGGTCTGGCGGAGTGGGTTCGGATCTGGCGGAGTGGGTTGGGGTCTGGCGGAGTGGGTTCGGGTCTGTTGGAGTGGGTTTGGATCTGGCGGAGTGAGTTGGGGTCTGGCGGAGTGGGTTTGGGTCTGGCGTAGAGGGTTTGGGTCTGGCGGAGTGGGTTTGGGTCTGGCGGAGTGGGTTTGTGTCTGGTGAAGTGGGTTTGGGTCTGGATGAGTGGGTTTGGGTCTTGCGGAGTGGGTTTGGGGCTGGCGGAGTGGGTTTGGGGCTGGCGGAGTGTGTTTAGGACTGGCGGAGTGGGTTTGGGTCTGGCGGAGTGGGTTTGGGACTGGCGGAGTGGGTTTGGGTCTGGCGGAGTGGGTTTGGGTCTGGCGGAGTGGGTTTGGGTCTGGCGGAGTGGGTTTGTGTGTGGCGGAGTGGGTTTGGGTCTGGCGGAGTGGGTTTGGGTCTGGCGGAGTGGGTTTGGGGTCTGGCGGAGTTGGATTGGGTCTGGCGGTGTGGGTTTGGGTCTGGCGGAGTGGGTTTGGATCTGGCGGAGTGGGTTTGGGGTCTGGCGTAGTGGGTTTGGGTCTGGCGGAGTTGGTTTGGGTCTGGCGGAGTGGGTTTGGGTCTGGCGTAGTGGGTTTGGGTCTGGCGGAGTGGGTTTGGGTCTGGCGGAGTGGGTTTGGGTCTGGCGGAGTGGGTTTGGGTCTGGCGGAGTGGGTTGGGGTCTGGCGGAGTGGGTTCGGGACTGGCGGAGTGGGTTGGGGTCTGCCGGAGTGGGTTGGGGTCTGGCGGAGTGGGATTGGGTCCGTCGGAGTGGGTTTGGGTCTGGCGGAGTGGGTTTGGGTCTGGCGGAGTGGGTTGGGGTCTGGCGGAGTGGGATTGGGTCCGTCGGAGTGGGTTTGGGTCTGGCGGAGTGGGTTTGGGTCTGGCGGAGTGGGTTGGGGTCTGGCGGAGTGGGTTCGGGTCTGGCGGAGTGGGTTCGGGTCTGTACGAGTGGGTTCGTGTCTGGCGGAGTGGGTTGTGGTCTGGCGGAGTGGGGTCGGGTGTGGCGGAGTGGGTTCGGGTGTGGCGGAGTTGGTTTGGTTCTGGCGGAGTGAGTTTGGGTCTGGCGGAGTGGGTTTGGGACTGGCGGAGTGGGTTTGGGTCTGGCGGAGTGGGTTTGGGTCTGGCGGAGTGGGTTTGGATCTGGCGGAGTGGGTTTGTGTGTGGCGGAGTGGGTTTGGGTTTGGCGGAATGGGTTTGGGTCTGGCGGAGTGGGTTTGGGGTCTGGCGGAGTGGGATTGGGTCTGGCGGAGTGGGTTTGGGTCTGGCGGAGTGGGTTTGGATCTGGCGGAGTGGGTTTGGGGTCTGGCGTAGTGGGTTTGGTTCTGGCGGAGTTGGTTTGGGTCTGGCGGAGTGGGTTTGGGTCTGGCGGAGTGGGTTTGGGTCTGGCGGAGTGGGTTTGGGTCTGGCGGAGTGGGTTTGGGTCTGGCGGAGTGGGTTTGGGTCTGGCGGAGTGGGTTTGGGTCTGGCAGAGTGTGTTGGGGTCTGGCGGAGTGGGTTCGGGACTGGCGGAGTGGGTTTGGGTCTGGCGGAGTGGGTTTGGGTCAGGCGGAGTGGGTATGGGTCTGGCGGAGTGGGTTTGGGTCTGGCGGAGTGGGTTTAGGTCTGGCGGAGTGGGTTTGGGTCTGGCAGAGTGGGTTGGGGTCTGGCGGAGTGGGTTCGGGACTGGCGGAGTGGGTTGGGGTCTGCCGGAGTGGGTTGGGGTCTGGCGGAGTGGGATTGGGTCCGGCGGAGTGGGTTTGCGTCTGGCGGAGTGGGTTTGGATCTGGCGGAGTGGGTTTGGGGTCTGGCGGAGTGGGTTTGGGTCTGGCGGAGTTGGTTTGGGTCTGGCGGAGTGGGTTTGGATCTGACGGAGTGGGTTTGGGTCTGGCGGAGTGGGTTTGGGTCTGGCGGAGTGGGTTTGGGTCTGGCGGAGTGGTTTTGGGTCTGGTGGAGTGGGTTGGGGTCTGGCGGAGTGGGTTCGGGTCTGGCGGAGTGGGTTTGGGTCTGGCGGAGTGGGTTTGGGTCTGGCGGAGTGGGTTCGGGCCTGGCGGAGTGGGTTCGGGTCTGGCGGAGTGTGTTCGGGTCTGGCGGAGTGGGTTAGGGTCTGGCGGAGTGGGTTCGGGTCTGGCGGAGTGGGTTCGGGTCTGTACGAGTGGGTTCGCGTCTGGGGGAGTGGGTTGTGGTCTGGCGGAGTGGGTTCGGGTGTGGCGGAGTGGGTTCGGGTCTGGCGGAGTTGGTTTGGTTCTGGCGGAGTGAGTTTGGGTCTGGCGGAGTGGGTTTGGGTCTGGCGGAGTTGGTTCAGGTCTGGCGGAGTGGGTTTGGGTCTGGCGGAGTGGGTTTGGGTCTGGCGGAATAGGTTCGGGTCTGGCGGAGTGGGTTCGGATCTGGCGGAGTGGGTTGGGGTCTGGCGGAGTGGGTTCGGGTCTGTTGGAGTGGGTTTGGATCTGGCGGAGTGAGTTGGGGTCTGGCGGAGTGGGTTTGGGTCTGGCGTAGAGGGTTTGGGTCTGGCGGAGTGGGTTTGGGTCTGGCGGAGTGGGTTTGTGTCTGGTGAAGTGGGTTTGGGTCTGGATGAGTGGGTTTGGGTCTTGCGGAGTGGGTTTGGGGCTGGCGGAGTGGGTTTGGGGCTGGCGGAGTGTGTTTAGGACTGGCGGAGTGGGTTTGGGTCTGGCGGAGTGGGTTTGGGACTGGCGGAGTGGGTTTGGGTCTGGCGGAGTGGGTTTGGGTCTGGCGGAGTGGGTTTGGGTCTGGCGGAGTGGGTTTGTGTGTGGCGGAGTGGGTTTGGGTCTGGCGGAGTGGGTTTGGGTCTGGCGGAGTGGGTTTGGGGTCTGGCGGAGTTGGATTGGGTCTGGCGGTGTGGGTTTGGGTCTGGCGGAGTGGGTTTGGATCTGGCGGAGTGGGTTTGGGGTCTGGCGTAGTGGGTTTGGGTCTGGCGGAGTTGGTTTGGGTCTGGCGGAGTGGGTTTGGGTCTGGCGTAGTGGGTTTGGGTCTGGCGGAGTGGGTTTGGGTCTGGCGGAGTGGGTTTGGGTCTGGCGGAGTGGGTTTGGGTCTGGCGGAGTGGGTTGGGGTCTGGCGGAGTGGGTTCGGGACTGGCGGAGTGGGTTGGGGTCTGCCGGAGTGGGTTGGGGTCTGGCGGAGTGGGATTGGGTCCGTCGGAGTGGGTTTGGGTCTGGCGGAGTGGGTTTGGGTCTGGCGGAGTGGGTTGGGGTCTGGCGGAGTGGGATTGGGTCCGTCGGAGTGGGTTTGGGTCTGGCGGAGTGGGTTTGGGTCTGGCGGAGTGGGTTGGGGTCTGGCGGAGTGGGTTCGGGTCTGGCGGAGTGGGTTCGGGTCTGTACGAGTGGGTTCGTGTCTGGCGGAGTGGGTTGTGGTCTGGCGGAGTGGGGTCGGGTGTGGCGGAGTGGGTTCGGGTGTGGCGGAGTTGGTTTGGTTCTGGCGGAGTGAGTTTGGGTCTGGCGGAGTGGGTTTGGGACTGGCGGAGTGGGTTTGGGTCTGGCGGAGTGGGTTTGGGTCTGGCGGAGTGGGTTTGGATCTGGCGGAGTGGGTTTGTGTGTGGCGGAGTGGGTTTGGGTTTGGCGGAATGGGTTTGGGTCTGGCGGAGTGGGTTTGGGGTCTGGCGGAGTGGGATTGGGTCTGGCGGAGTGGGTTTGGGTCTGGCGGAGTGGGTTTGGATCTGGCGGAGTGGGTTTGGGGTCTGGCGTAGTGGGTTTGGTTCTGGCGGAGTTGGTTTGGGTCTGGCGGAGTGGGTTTGGGTCTGGCGGAGTGGGTTTGGGTCTGGCGGAGTGGGTTTGGGTCTGGCGGAGTGGGTTTGGGTCTGGCGGAGTGGGTTTGGGTCTGGCGGAGTGGGTTTGGGTCTGGCAGAGTGTGTTGGGGTCTGGCGGAGTGGGTTCGGGACTGGCGGAGTGGGTTGGGGTCTGCCGGAGTGGTTTCGGGTCTGGCGGAGTGGGTTCGGGTCTGGCGGAGTGGGTTATGGTCTGGCGGAGTGGGTTCGGGTCTGCCGGAGTGGGTTCGGATCTGGCGGAGTGGGTTGGGGTCTGGCGGAGTCGGTTCGGGTCTGGCGGAGTGGGTTCGGGTCTGGCGGAGTAGGTTCGGGTCTGGCGGAGTGGGTTTGGGTCTGGCGGAGTGGGTTCGGGTCTGGCGGAGTGGGTTCGGGTCTGTACGAGTAGGTTCGCTTCTGGCGGAGTGCGTTGTGGTCTGGCGGAGTGGGGTCGGGTGTGGCGGAGTGGGTTCGGGTGTGGCTGAGTTGGTTTGGTTCTGGCGGAGTGGGTTTGGGTCTGGCGGAATAGGTTCGGGTCTGGCGGAGTGGGTTCGGATCTGGCGGAGTGGGTTGGGGTCTGGCGGAGTGGGTTTCGTTCTGGCGGAGTGAGTTGGGGTCTGGCGGAGTGGGTTTGGGTCTGGCGGAGTGGGTTTGGGTCTGGCGGAGTGGGTTTGGGTCTGGTGGAGAGGGTTTGGGTCTGGCGGCGTGGGTTTGGGTCTGGCGGAGTGGGTTTGTGTCTGGCGAAGTGGGTTTGGGTCTGGATGAGTGGGTTTGGGTCTGGCGGAGTGGGTTTGGGTCTGACGGAGTGGGTTTGGGTCTGGCGGAGTGGGTTTGGGTCTGGCGGAGTGGGTTTGTGTGTGGCGGAGTGGGTTTGGGTCTGGCGGAGTGGGTTTGGGTCTGGCGGAGTGGGTTTGGTGTCTGGCGGAGTGGGTTTGGGTCTGGCGGAGTGGGTTTGGGTCTGGCGGAGTGGGTTCGGGTCTGGCAGAGTGGGTTTGGGTCTGGCGGAGTGGGTGCGGGTCTGGCGGAGTGGGTTTGGGTCTGGATGAGTGGGTTTGGGTCTGGCGGAGTGGGTTTGGGTCTGGCGGAGTGGGTTTGGGACTGGCGGAGTGGGTTTGGGTCTGGCGGAGTGGGTTTGTGTGTGGCGGAGTGAGTTTGGGTCTGGCGGAGTGGGTTTGGGTCTGGCGGAGTGGGTTTGGGGTCTGGCGGAGTGGGTTTGGGTCTGGGGGAGTGGGTTTGGGTCTGGGGGAGTGGGTTTGGGTCTGGATGAGTGGGTTTGGGTCTGGCGGAGTGGGTTTGGGTCTGGCGGACTGGGTTTGGGTTTGGCGGAGTTGGTTTGGGTCTGGCGGAGTGGGTTTGGGTCTGGGGGAGTTGGTTTGTGTCTGGTGGAGTGGGTTTGGGTCTGGCGGAGTGGGTTGGGGTCTGGCGGAGTGGGTTTGGGTCTGGCGGAGTGGGTTTGGGATCTGGCGGAGTGGGTTTGGATCTGGCGGAGTGGGTTCGGGTCTGGCGGAGTGGGTTCGGGTCTGGGGGAGTGGGTTTGGGTCTGGCGGAGTGGGTTCGGGTCTGGCGGAGTGGGTTCGGGACTGGCGGAGTGGGTTGGGGTCTGCCGGAGTGGGTTGGGGTCTGGCGGAGTGGGTTCGGGTCTGGCGGAGTGGGTTATGGTCTGGCGGAGTGGGTTCGGGTCCGCCGGAGTGGGTTCGGGTCTGGCGGAGTGGGTTGGGGTCTGGCGGAGTGGGTTCGGGTCTGGCGGAGTGGGTTCGGGTATGGCGGAGTAGGTTCCGGTCTGGCGGAGTGGGTTTGGGTCTGGCGGAGTGGGTTCGGGACTGGCGGAGTGGGTTCGGGTCTGTACGAGTGGGTTCGCGTCTGGCGGAGTGGGTTGTGGTCTGGCGGAGTGGGGTCGGGTGTGGCGGAGTGGGTTCGGGTGTGGCGGAGTTGGTTTGGTTCTGGCGGAGATGAGTTTGGGTCTGGCGGAGTGGGTTTGGGTCTGGCGGAGTGGGTTTGGGTCTGGCGGAGTTGGTTTAGGTCTGGCGGAGTGGGTTTGGGTCTGGCGGAGTGGGTTTGGGTCTGGCGGAATAGGTTCGGGTCTGGCGGAGTGGGTTCGGATCTGGCGGAGCGGGTTTCGTTCTGGCGGAGTGAGTTGGGGTCTGGCGGAGTGGGTTTTGGTCTGGCGGAGTGGGTTTGGGTCTGGCGGAGTGGGTTTAGGTCTGGCGGAGAGGGTTTGGGTCTGGCGGCGTGGGTTTGGGTCTGGCGGAGTGGGTTTGTATCTGGCGAAGTGGGTTTGGGTCTGGATGAGTGGGTTTGGGTCTTGCGGAGTGGGTTTGGGGCTGGCGGAGTGGGTTTGGGTCTGGCGGAGTGGGTTTGGGACTGGCGGAGTGGGTTTGGGTCTGACGGAGTGGGTTTGGGTCTGGCGGAGTGGGTTTGGGTCTGCGGAGTGGGTTTGTGTGTGGCGGAGTGGGTTTGGGTCTGGTGGAGTGGGTTTGGGTCTGGCGGAGTGGGTTTGGGGTCTGGCGGAGTGGGTTTGGGTCTGGCGGAGTGGGTTTGGGTCTGGCGGAGTGGGTTGCGGTCTGGCGGAGTGGGTTTGGGTCTGGCGAAGTGGGTGCGGGTCTGGCGGAGTGGGTTTGGGTCTGGATGAGTGGGTTTGGGTCTGGCGGAGTGGGTTTGGGTCTGGCGGAGTGGGTTTGGGTCTGGCGGAGTTGGTTTGGGTCTGGCGGAGTGGGTTTGGGTCTGGCGGAGTTGGTTTGGGTCTGGCGGAGTGGGTTTGGGTCTGGCGGAGTGGGTTTGGGTCTGGCGGAGTGGGTTTGGGTCTGGCAGAGTGTGTTAGGGTCTGGCGGAGTGAGTTAGGGTCTGGCGGAGTGGGTTTGGGTCTGGCGGAGTGGCTTGGGGTCTGGCGGAGTGGGTTGGGGTCTGGCGGAGTGGGTTCAGGTCTGGCGGAGTGGGTTCGGGTCTGGCGGAGTAGGTTGGGGTCTGGCGGAGTGGGTTTGGGTCTGGCGGAGTGGGTTTGGCTCTGGCGGATTGGGTTTGGGTCTGGCGGAGTGTGTTTAGGTCTGGCGGAGTGGGTTTGGGTCTGGCGGAGTGGGTTTGGGACTGGCGGAGTGGGTTTGGGTCTGGCGGAGTGGGTTTGGGTCTGGCGGAGTGGGTTTGTGTGTGGCGGAGTGGGTTTGGGTCTGGCGGAGTGGGTTTGTGTGTGGCGGAGTGGGTTTGGGTCTGGCGGAGTGGGTTTGGGTCTGGCGGAGTGGGTTTGGGGTCTGGCAGAGTGGGTTTGGGTCTGGGGGGTGGGTTTGCGTCTGGCGGAGTGGGTTCGGGTCTGGCGGAGTGGGTTTGGGTCTGGGGGAGTTGGTTTGTGTCTGGTGGAGTGGGTTTGGGTCTGGCGGAGTGGGTTGGGGTCTGGCGGAGTGGGTTTGGGTCTGGCGGAGTGGGTTAGGGTCTGGCGGAGTGGGTTTGGGGTCTGGCGGAGTGGGTTTGGGTCTGGCGGAGTGGGTTCGGGTCTGGCGGAGTGGGTTCGGGTCTGGGGGAGTGGGTTTGGGTCTGGCGGAGTGGGTTCGGGCCTGGCGGAGTGGGTTCGGGACTGGCGGAGTGGGTTGGGGTCTGCCAGAGTGGGTTGGGGTCTGGCGGAGTGGGTTCGGGTCTGGCGGAGTGGGTTATGGTCTGGCGGAGTGGGTTCGGGTCCGCCGGAGTGGGTTCGGGTCTGGCGGAGTGGGTTGGGGTCTGGCGGAGTGGGTTCGGGTCTGGCGGAGTGGGTTCGGGTCTGGCGGAGTCGGTTCCGTTCTGGCGGAGTGGGTTTGGGTCTGGCGGAGTTGGTTCGGGACTGGCGGAGTGGGTTCCGGTCTGCACGAGTGGGTTCGCGTCTGGCGGAGTGGGTTGTGGTCTGGCGGAGTGGGGTCGGGTGTGGCGGAGTGGGTTCGGGTGTGGCGGAGTTGGTTTGGTTCTGGCGGAGATGAGTTTGGGTCTGGCGGAGTGGGTTTGGGTCTGGCGGAGTTGGTTTAGGTCTGGCGGAGTGGGTTTGGGTCTGGCGGAGTGGGTTTGGGTCTGGCGGAATAGGTTCGGGTCTGGCGGAGTGGGTTCGGATCTGGCGGAGTGGGTTGGGGTCTGGCGGAGTGGGTTCGGGTCTGGCGGAGTGGGTTTTGTTCTGGCGGAGTGAGTTGGGGTCTGGCGGAGTGGGTTTTGGTCTGGTGGAGTGGGTTTGGGTCTGGCGGAGTGGGTTTAGGTCTGGCGGAGAGGGTTTGGGTCTGGCGGCGTGGGTTTGGGTCTGGCGGAGTGGGTTTGTATCTGGCGAAGTGGGTTTGGGTCTGGATGAGTGGGTTTGGGTCTTGCGGAGTGGGGTTGGGGCTGGCGGAGTGGGTTTGGGTCTGGCGGAGTGGGTTTGGGACTGGCGGAATGTGTTTGGGTCTGGCGGAGTGGGTTTGGGTCTGGCGGAGTGGGTTTGGGTCTGGCGGAGTGGGTTGCGGTCTGGCGGAGTGGGTTTGGGTCTGGCGAAGTGGGTGCGGGTCTGGCGGAGTGGGTTTGGGTCTGGATGAGTGGGTTTGGGTCTGGCGGAGTGGGTTTGGGTCTGGCGGAGTGCGTTTGGGTCTGGCGGAGTTGGTTTGGGGCTGGCGGAGTGGGTTTGGGTCTGGCGGAGTTGGTTTGGGTCTGGCGGGGTGGGTTTGGGTCTGGCGGAGTGGGTTTGGGTCTGGCGGAATGGGTTTGGGTCTGGCAGAGTGTGTTAGGGTCTGGCGGAGTGAGTTAGGGTCTGGCGGAGTGGGTTTGGGTCTGGCGGAGTGGGTTCAGGTCTGGCGGAGTGGGTTCGGGTCTGGCGGAGTGGGTTGGGGTCTGGCGGAGTGGGTTTGGGTCTGGCGGAGTGTGTTTAGGTCTGGCAGAGTGGGTTTGGGTCTGGCGGAGTGGGTTTGGGACTGGCGGAGTGGGTTTGGGTCTGGCGGAGTGGGTTTGGGTCTGGCGGAGTGGGTTTGGGTCTGGCGGAGTGGGTTTGTGTGTGGCGGAGTGGGTTTGGGTCTGGCGGAGTGGGTTTGTGTGTGGCGGAGTGGGTTTGGGTCTGGCGGAGTGGGTTTGGGTCTGGCGGAGTGGGTTTGGGGTCTGGCGGAGTGGGTTTGGGTCTGGGGGAGTGGGTTTGCGTCTGGCGGAGTGGGTTCGGGTCTGGCGGAGTGGGTTTGGGTCTGGATGAGTGGGTTTGGGTCTGGCGGAGTGGGTTTGGGTCTGGATGAGTGGGTTTGGGTCTGGCGGAGTGGGTTTGGGTCTGGCGGAGTGGGTTTGCGTCTGGCGGAGTTGGTTTGGGTCTGGCGGCGTGGGTTTGGGTCTGGCGGAGTTGGTTTGTGTCTGGTGGAGTGGGTTTGGGTCTGGCGGAGTGGGTTGGGGTCTGGCGGACTGGGTTTGGGTCTGGCGGAGTGGGTTCGGGTCTGGGGGAGTGGGTTTGGGTCTGGCGGAGTGGGTTTGGGTCTGGCGGAGTGGGTTTGGGTCTGGATGAGTGGGTTTGAGTCTGGCGGAGTGGGTTTGGGTCTGGCGGAGTGGGTTTGTGTCTGGATGAGTGGGTTTGGGTCTGGCGGAGTGGGTTTGGCTCTGGCGGATTGGGTTCGGGTCTGTACGAGTGGGTTCGGGTCTGGCGGAGTGGGTTGGGGTCTGGCGGAGTGGGTTCGGGTGTGGCGGAGTGGGTTTGGGTCTGGTGGAGTTGGTTTAGGTCTGGCGGAGCGGGTTTGGGTATGGCGGAGTGGGTTTGGGTCTGGCGGAGTGGGTTTGGGTCTGGCGGAGTGGGTTTGTGTGTGGCGGAATGGGTTTGGGTCTGGCGGAGTGGGTTTGGGTCTGGCGGAGTGGGTTTGGTGTCTGGCGGAGTGGGTTTGGGTCTGGCGGAGTGGGTTTGGGTCTGGCGGAGTGGGTTCGGGTCTGGCGGAGTGGGTTTGGGTCTGGCGGAGTGGGTGCGGGTCTGGCGGAGTGGGTTTGGGTCTGGATGAGTGGGTTTGGGTCTGGCGGAGTGGGTTTGGGTCTGGCGGAGTGGGTTTGGGTCTGGCGGAGTTGGTTTGGGTCTGGCGGAGTGGGTTTGGGTCTGGCGGAGTTGGTTTGGCTCTGGCGGAGTGGGTTTGGGTCTGGCGGAGTGGGTTTGGGTCTGGCGGAGTGGGTTTGGGTCTGGCTGAGTGTGTTAGGGTCTGGCGGAGTGGGTTTGGGTCTGGCGGAGTGGCTTCGGGTCTGGCGGAGTGGGTTGGGGTCTGGCGGAGTGGGTTGGGGTCTGGCGGAGTGGGTTCAGGTCTGGCGGAGTGGGTTCGGGTCTGGCGGAGTGGGTTGGGGTCTGGCGGAGTGGGGTTGGGTCTGGCGGAGTGGGCTTGGGTCTGACGGAGTGGGTTTGGGTCTGGCGGAGTGGGTTTGGGTCTGGCGGATTGGGTTTGGGTCTGGCGGAGTGTGTTTAGGTCTGGCGGAGTGGGTTTGGGTCTGGCGGAGTGGGTTTGGGACTGGCGGAGTGGGTTTGGGTCTGGCGGAGTGTGTTTTGGTCTGGCAGCGTGGGTTTGGGTCTGGCGGAGTGGGTTTGTGTGTGGCGGAGTGAGTTTGGGTCTGGCGGAGTGGGTTTGGGTCTGGGCGGAGTGGGTTTGGGGTCTGGCGGAGTGGGTTTGGGTTTGGGGGAGTGGGTTTGGGTCTGGCGGAGTGGGTTTGAGTCTGGATGAGTGGGTTTGGGTCTGGCGGAGTGGGTTTGGGTCTGGCGGACTGGGTTTGGGTCTGGCGGAGTTGGTTTGGGTCTGGCGGAGTGGGTTTGGGTCTGGGGGACTTGGTTTGTGTCTGGTGGAGTGGGTTTGGGTCTGGCGGAGTGGGTTGGGGTCTTACGGAGTGGGTTTGGGTCTGGCGGAGTGGGTTTGGGTCTGGCGGAGTGGGTTTGGGGTCTGGCGGAGTGGGTTTGGGTCTGGCGGAGTGGGTTCGGGTCTGGCGGAGTGGGTTCGGGTCTGGGGGAGTGGGTTATGGTCTGGCGGAGTGGGTTCGGGCCCGCCGGAGTGGGTTCGGGTCTGGCGGAGTGGGTTGGGGTCTGGCGGAGTGGGTTCGGGTCTGGCGGAGTGGGTTCGGGTCTGGCGGAGTAGGTTCCGGTCTGGCGGAGTGGGTTTGGGTCTGTCGGAGTGGGTTCGGGACTGGCGGAGTGGGTTCGGGTCTGTACGAGTGGGTTCGCGTCTGGCGGAGTGGGTTGTGGTCTGGCGGAGTGGGGTCGGGTGTGGCGGAGTGGGTTCGGGTGTGGCGGAGTTGGTTTGGTTCTGGCGGAGATGAGTTTGGGTCTGACGGAGTGGGTTTGGGTCTGGCGGAGTTGGTTTAGGTCTGGCGGAGTGGGTTTGTGTCTGGCGGAGTGGGTTTGGGTCTGGCGGAATAGGTTCGGGTCTGGCGGAGTGGGTTCGGATCTGGCGGAGTGGGTTGGGGTCTGGCGGAGTGGGTTCGGGTCTGGCGGAGTGGGTTTCGTTCTGGCGGAGTGAGTTGGGGTCTGGCGGAGTGGGTTTGGGTCTGGCGGAGTGGGTTTGGGTCTGGCGGAGTGGGTTTAGGTCTGGCGGAGAGGGTTTGGGTCTGGCGGCGTGGGTTTGGGTCTGGCGGAGTGGGTTTGTATCTGGCGAAGTGGGTTTGGGTCTGGATGAGTGGGTTTGGGTCTTGCGGAGTGGGTTTGGGGCTGGCGGAGTGGGTTTGGGTCTGGCGGAGTTGGTTTGGGTCTGGCGGAGTGGGTTTGGGTCTGGCGGAGTTGGTTTGGGTCTGGCGGAGTGGGTTTGGGTCTGGCGGAGTTGGTTTGGGTCTGGCGGAGTGGGTTTGGGTCTGGCGGAGTGGGTTTGGGTCTGGCGGAGTGGGTTTGGGTCTGGCAGAGTGTGTTGGGGTCTGGCCGAGTGAGTTAGGGTCTGGCGGAGTGGGTTTGGGTCTGGCGGAGTGGCTTGGGGTCTGGCGGAGTGGGTTGGGGTCTGGCGGAGTGGGTTCAGGTCTGGCGGAGTGGGTTCGGGTCTGGCGGAGTGGGTTGGGGTCTGGCGGAGTGGGTTTGGGTCTGGCGGAGTGGGTTTGAGTCTGGCGGATTGGGTTTGGGTCTGGCGGAGTGTGTTTAGGTCTGGCGGAGTGGGTTTGGGTCTGGCGGAGTGGGTTTGGGACTGGCGGAGTGGGTTTGGGTCTGGCGGAGTGGGTTTGGGTCTGGCGGAGTGGGTTTGGGTCTGGCGGAGTGGGTTTGTGTGTGGCGGAGTGGGTTTGGGTCTGGCGGAGTGGGTTTGTGTGTGGCGGAGTGGGTTTGGGTCTGGCGGAGTGGGTTTGGGTCTGGCGGAGTGGGTTTGGGGTCTGGCGGAGTGGGTTTGGGTCTGGGGGAGTGGGTTTGCGTCTGGCGGAGTGGGTTCGGGTCTGGCGGAGTGGGTTTGGGTCTGGATGAGTGGGTTTGGGTCTGGCGGAGTGGGTTTGGGTCTGGATGAGTGGGTTTGGGTCTGGCGGAGTGGGTTTGGGTCTGGCAGAGTGGGTTTGCGTCTGGCGGAGTTGGTTTGGGTCTGGTGGCGTGGGTTTGGGTCTGGCGGAGTTGGTTTGTGTCTGGTGGAGTGGGTTTGGGTCTGGCGGAGTGGGTTGGGGTCTGGCGGACTGGGTTTGGGTGTGGCGGAGTGGGTTCGGGTCTGGGGGAGTGGGTTTGGGTCTGGCGGAGTGGGTTTGGGTCTGGCGGAGTGGGTTTGGGTCTGGATGAGTGGGTTTGAGTCTGGCGGAGTGGGTTTGGGTCTGGCGGAGTGGGTTTGTGTCTGGATGAGTGGGTTTGGGTCTGGCGGAGTGGGTTTGGCTCTGGCGGATTGGGTTCGGGTCTGTACGAGTGGGTTGGGGTCTGGCGGAGTGGGTTGGGGTCTGGCGGAGTGGGTTCGGGTGTGGCGGAGTGGGTTTGGGTCTGGCGGAGTTGGTTTAGGTCTGGCGGAGTGGGTTTGGGTATGGCGGAGTGGGTTTGGGTCTGGCGGAGTGGGTTTGGGTCTGGCGGAGTGGGTTTGGGTCTGGCGGAGTGGGTTTGGGTCTGGCGGAATGGGTTTGGGTATGGCGGAGTGGGTTTGTGTCTGGCGGAGTGTGTTTGGGTTTGGCGGAGTGGGTTTCTGTCTGCCGGAGTCGGTTTGGGGTCTGGCGGAGTGGGTTCGGGTCTGGCGGAGTGGTTCGGGTCTGGCGGAGTGGGTTCGGGTCTGGCGGAGTGGATTTGGGACTGGCGGAGTGGGTTTGGGTCTGGCGGAGTGGGTTTGGGTCAGGCGGAGTGGGTTTGTGTCTGGCGGAGTGGGTTTGGGTCTGGCGAAGTGGGTTTGGGGTCTGGCGGAGTGGGTTAGGGTCTGGCGGAGTGGGTTTCGTGCTGACGGAGTGGGTTTGTGTCTGGCGGAGTGTGTTTTGGTCTGTCGGAGTGGGTTTGTGTCTGGCGGAGTGGGTTTGGGACTGGCGGAGTGGGTTTGGTTCTAGCGGAGTGGGTTGGGGTCTGGCGGAGTGGGTTCGGACCTTGCGGAGTGGGTTGGGGTCTGGCGGAGTGGGTTTGGGGTCTAGCGGAGTGGGTTGGGGTCTGGCGGAGTGTGTTCGGGTGTGGCGGAGTATGTTCGGGTCTGGCGGAGTGGGTTCGGGTCTGGCGGTGTGGGTTTGGGTCAGGCGGAGTGGGTTTGGGGACTAGCGGAGTGGGTTGGGGTCTGGCGGAGTGTGTTCGGGTGTGGCGGAGTATGTTCGGGTCTGGCGGAGTGGGTTCGGGTCTGGCGGTGTGGGTTCGGGTCTAGCGGAGTGGGTTGGGGTCTGGCGGAGTGGGTTCGGACCTGGCGGAGTGGGTTGGGGTCTGGCGGAGTGGGTTCGGGTCTGGCGGAGTGGGGTCGGGTGTGGCGGAGTGGGTTCGGGTGTGGCGGAGTTGGTTTGGTTCTGTCGGAGTGAGTTTGGGTCTGGCGGAGTGGGTTTGGGTCTGGCGGAGTGGGTTGGGGTCTGGCGGAGTGGGTTTGGGTCTGGCGGAGTGGGTTTGGGTCTGGCGGAGTGGGTTTGGGGTCTGGCGGAGTGGGTTTGGGTCTGGCGGAGTGGGTTCAGGTCTGGCGGAGTGGGTTCGGGTCTGGGGGAGTGGGTTTGGGTCTGGCGGAGTGGGTTCGGGTCTGGCGGAGTGGGTTTGGGTCTGGATGAGTGGGTTTGAGTGTGGCGGAGTGGCTTCGGGTTTGGCGGAGTGGGTTGGGGTCTGGCGGAGTGGGTTCGGGTCTGGCGGAGTGGGTTCCGGTCTGGCGGAGTGGGTTCGCGTCTGGCGGAGTGGGTTGGGGTCTGGCGGAGTGGGGTTGGGTCTGGCGGAGTGGGTTTGGGTCTGGCGGAGTTGGTTTGGGTCTGGCGGAGTGGGTTTGGGTCTGGCGGAGTGTGTTTCGGTCTGGCGGAGTGGGTTTGGGTCTGGCGGAGTGGGTTTGGGACTGGCGGAGTGGGTTTGGGTCTGGCGGAGTGGGTTTGGGTCTGGCGGAGTGGGTTTGGGTCTGGCGGAGTGGGTTTGTGTGTGGCGGAGTGGGTTTGGGTCTGGCGGAGTGGGTTTGTGTGTGGCGGAGTGGGTTTGGGTCTGGCGGAGTGGGTTTGGGTCTGGCGGAGTGGGTTTGGGGTCTGGCGGAGTATGTTTGGGTCTGGGGGAGTGGGTTTGCGTCGGGCGGAGTGGGTTCGGGTCTGGCGGAGTGGGTTTGGGTCTGGATGAGTGGGTTTGGGTCTGGCGGAGTGGGTTTGGGTCTGGATGAGTGGGTTTGGGTCTGGCGGAGTGGGTTTGGGTCTGGCAGAGTGGGTTTGCGTCTGGCGGAGTTGGTTTGGGTCTGGCGGCGTGGGTTTGGGTCTGGCGGAGTTGGTTTGTGTCTGGTGGAGTGGGTTTGGGTCTGGCGGAGTGGGTTGGGGTCTGGCGAACTGGGTTTGGGTCTGGCGGAGTGGGTTCGGGTCTGGGGGAGTGGGTTTGGGTCTGGCGGAGTGGGTTTGGGTCTGGCGGAGTGGGTTTGGGTCTGGATGAGTGGGTTTGAGTCTGGCGGAGTGGGTTTGGGTCTGGCGGAGTGGGTTTGTGTCTGGATGAGTGGGTTTGGGTCTGGCGGAGTGGGTTTGGCTCTGGCGGATTGGGTTCGGGTCTGTACGAGTGGGTTCGGGTCTGGCGGAGTGGGTTTATGGTCTGGCGGAGTGGGTTCGGGTGTGGCGGAGTGGGTTTGGGTCTGGCCGAGTTGGTTTAGGTCTGGCGGAGTGGGTTTGGGTATGGCGGAGTGGGTTTGGGTCTGGCGGAGTGGGTTTGGGTCTGGCGGAGTGGGTTTGGGTCTGGCAGAGTGGGTTTGGGTCTGGCGGAGTGGGTTTGGGTCTGGCGGAGTGGGTTTGTGTCTGGCGGAGTGTGTTTGGGTCTGGCAGAGTGGGTTTCGGTCTGCCGGAGTCGGTTTGGGGTCTGGCGGAGTGGGTTCGGGTCTGGCGGAGTGGGTTCGGGTCTGGCGGAGTGGGTTGGGGTCTGGCGGAGTGGGTTTGGGACTGGCGGAGTGGGTTTGGGTCTGGCGGAGTGGGTTTGGGTCAGGCGGATTGGGTTTGTGTCTGGCGGAGTGGGTTTGGGTCTGGCGAAGTGGGTTTGGGGTCAGGCGGAGTGGGTTAGGGTCTGGCGGAGTGGGTTTCGGGCTGACGGAGTGGGTTTGTGTCTGGCGGAGTGTGTTTTGGTCTGTCGGAGTGGGTTTGTGTCTGGCGGAGTGGGTTTGGGACTGGCGGAGTGGGTTTGGTTCTAGCAGAGTGGGTTGGGGTCTGGCGGAGTGGGTTCGGACCTTGCGGAGTGGGTTGGGGTCTGGCGGAGTGGGTTTGGGGTCTAGCGGAGTGGGTTGGGGTCTGGCGGAGTGTGTTCGGGTGTGGCGGAGTATGTTCGGGTCTGGCGGAGTGGGTTCGGGTCTGGCGGTGTGGGTTTGGGTCAGGCGGAGTGGGTTTGGGGTCTAGCGGAGTGGGTTGGGGTCTGGCGGAGTGTGTTCGGGTGTGGCGGAGTATGTTCGGGTCTGGCGGAGTGGGTTCGGGTCTGGCGGTGTGGGTTCGGGTCTAGCGGAGTGGGTTGGGGTCTGGCGGAGTGGGTTCGGACCTGGCGGAGTGGGTTGGGGTCTGGCGGAGTGGGTTCGGGTCTGGCGGAGTGGGGTCGGGTGTGGCGGAGTGGGTTCGGGTGTGGCGGAGTTGGTTTGGGTCTGGCGGAGTGGGTTTGGGTCTGGCGGAGTTGGTTTGTGTCTGGTGGAGTGGGTTTGGGTCTGGCGGAGTGGGTTGGGGTCTGGCGGAGTGGGTTTGGGTCTGGCGGAGTGGGTTCGGGTCTGGGGGAGTGGGTTTGGGTCTGGCGGAGTGGGTTCGGGTCTGGCGGAGTGGGTTTGGGTCTGGATGAGTGGGTTTGAGTCTGGCGGAGTGGGTTTGGGTCTGGCGGAGTGGGTTTGTGTCTGGATGAGTGGGTTTGGGTCTGGCGGAGTGGGTTTGGATCTGGCGGATTGGGTTCGGGTCTGTACGAGTGGGTTCGGGTCTGGCGGAGTGGGTTGGGGTCTGGCGGAGTGGGTTCGGGTTTGGCGGAGTGGGTTTGGGTCTGGCGGAGTTGGTTTAGGTCTGGCGGAGTGGGTTTGGGTCTGGCGGAGTGGGTTTGGGTCTGGCGGAGTGGGTTTGGGTCCGCCGGAGTGGGTTTGGGTCTGGCGGAGTGGGTTTGGGTCTGGCGGAGTGGGTTTGGGTCTGGCGGAGTGGGTTTGAGTCTGGCGGAGTGTGTTTGGGTCTGGCGGAGTGGGTTTCGGTCTGCCGGAGTCGGTTTGGGGTCTGGCGGAGTGGGTTCGGGTCTGGCGGAGTGGGTTCGGGTCTGGCGGAGTTGGTTCGGGTCTGGCGGAGTGGGTTCGGGTTTGGCGGAGTGGGTTCGTGTGTGGCGGAGTGGGTTCGGGTCTGGCGGAGTGGGTTCGGGTCTGGCGGAGTGGGTTTGGGTCAGGCGGAGTGGGTTTTGTGTCTGGCGAAGTGGGTTTGGGGTCTGGCGGAGTGGGTTAGGGTCTGGCGGAGTGGGTTTCGGTCTGCCGGAGTTGGTTTAGGTCTGGCGGAGTGGGTTTGGGTCTGGCGGAGTGGGTTTGGGTCTGGCGGAGTGGGTTTCGGGCTGGCAGAGTGGGTTTGGGTCTGGCGGAGTGTGTTTAGGTCTGGCGGAGTGGGTTTGGGTCTGGCGGAGTGGGTTTGGGACTGGCGGAGTGGGTTTGGGTCTGGCGGAGTGGGTTTGGGTCAGGCGGAGTGGGTTTGCGTCTGGCGAAGTGGGTTTGGGGTCTGGCGGAGTGGGTTAGGGTCTGGCGGAGTGGGTTTCGGGCTGACGGAGTGGGTTTGTGTCTGGCGGAGTGTGTTTTGGTCTGGCGGAGTGGGTTTGTGTCTGGCGGAGTGGGTTCGGGTCTGGCGGAGAGGGTTCGGGTCTAGCGGAGTGGGTTGGGGTCTGGCGTAGTGGGTTCGGACCTGGCGGAGTGGGTTGGGGTCTGGCGGAGTGGGTTCGGGTCTGGCGGAGTGGGTTGTGGTCTGGCGGAGTGGGGTCGGGTGTGGCGGAGTGGGTTCGGGTGTGGCGGAGTTGGTTTGGTTCTGTCGGAGTGAGTTTGGGTCTGGCGGAGTGGGTTTGGGTCTGGCGGAGTTGGTTTAGGTCTGCCGGAGTGGGTTTGGGTCTGGCGGAATAGATTCGGGGCTGGCGGAGTGGGTTTGGGTCTGGATGAGTGGGTTTGGGTCTGGCGGAGTGGGTTTGGGTCTGGATGAGTGGGTTTGGGTCTGGCGGAGTGGGTTTGGGTCTGGCGGCGTGGGTTTGGGTCTGGCGGAGTTGTTTTGGGTCTGGCGGAGTGGGTTTGGGTCTGGCGGAGTTGGTTTGTGTCTGGTGGAGTGGGTTTGGGTCTGGCGGAGTGGGTTGGGGTCTGGCGGAGTGGGTTTGGGTCTGGCGGAGTGGGTTTGGGTCTGGCGGAGTGGGTTTGGGGTCTGGCGGAGTGGGTTTGGGTCTGGCGGAGTGGGTTCGGGTCTGGCGGAGTGGGTTCGGGTCTGGGGGAGTGGGTTCGGGTCTGGCGGAGTGGGTTCGGGTCTGGCGGAGTGGGTTTGGGTCTGGATGAGTGGGTTTGAGTCTGGCATAGTGGGTTTGGGTCTGGCAGAGTGGGTTTGGGTCTGGCGGAGTTGGTTTGGGTCTGGCGGAGTGGGTTTGGGTCTGGCGGAGTTGGTTTGGGTCTGGCGGAGTGGGTTTGGGTCTGGCGGAGTGGGTTTGGGTCTGGCGGAGTGGGTTTGTGTCTGGCGGAGTGGGTTTGGGTCTGGCAGAGTGTGTTAGAGTCTGGCGGAGTGGGTTTGGGTCTGGCGGAGTGGCTTCGGGTCTGGCGGAGTCGGTTGGGGTCTGGCGGAGTGGGCTTGGGTCTAGCGGAGTGGGTTTGGGTCTGGCGGAGTGGGTTTGGGTCTGGCGGAGTGGGTTTGGGTCTGGCGGAGTGGGTTTCTGTCTGGCGGAGTGGGTTTGGGGCTGGCGGAATGGGTTTGGGTCTGGCGGAGTGGGTTTGTTTCTGGCGCAGAGGGTTTGGGGTCTGGCGGAGTGGGTTTGGGTCTGGGGGAGTGGGTTTGGGTCTGGCGGAGTGGGTTCGGGTCTGGCGGAGTGGGTTTGGGTCTGGATGAGTGGGTTTGGGTCTGGCGGAGTGGGTTTGTGTCTGGATGAGTGGGTTTGGGTCTGGCGGAGTGGGTTTGGGTCTGGCGGAGTGGGTTTGGTTCTGGCGGAGTTGGTTTGGGTCTGGCGGAGTTGGTTTGTGTCTGGTGGAGTGGGTTTGGGTCTGGCGGAGTGGGTTTGGGTCTGGCGGAGTGGGTTTGGGTCTGGATGAGTGGGTTTGAGTCTGGCGGAGTGGGTTTGGGTCTGGCGGAGTGGGTTTGTGTCTGGATGAGTGGGTTTGGGTCTGGCGGAGTGGGTTTGGCTCTGGCGGATTGGGTTCGGGTCTGTACGAGTGGGTTCGGGTCTGGCGGAGTGGGTTTATGGTCTGGCGGAGTGGGTTCGGGTGTGGCGGAGTGGGTTTGGGTCTGGCCGAGTTGGTTTAGGTCTGGCGGAGTGGGTTTGGGTATGGCGGAGTGGGTTTGGGTCTGGCGGAGTGGGTTTGGGTCTGGCGGAGTGGGTTTGGGTCTGGCAGAGTGGGTTTGGGTCTGGCGGAGTGGGTTTGGGTCTGGCGGAGTGGGTTTGTGTCTGGCGGAGTGTGTTTGGGTCTGGCAGAGTGGGTTTCGGTCTGCCGGAGTCGGTTTGGGGTCTGGCGGAGTGGGTTCGGGTCTGGCGGAGTGGGTTCGGGTCTGGCGGAGTGGGTTGGGGTCTGGCGGAGTGGGTTTGGGACTGGCGGAGTGGGTTTGGGTCTGGCGGAGTGGGTTTGGGTCAGGCGGATTGGGTTTGTGTCTGGCGGAGTGGGTTTGGGTCTGGCGAAGTGGGTTTGGGGTCAGGCGGAGTGGGTTAGGGTCTGGCGGAGTGGGTTTCGGGCTGACGGAGTGGGTTTGTGTCTGGCGGAGTGTGTTTTGGTCTGTCGGAGTGGGTTTGTGTCTGGCGGAGTGGGTTTGGGACTGGCGGAGTGGGTTTGGTTCTAGCGGAGTGGGTTGGGGTCTGGCGGAGTGGGTTCGGACCTTGCGGAGTGGGTTGGGGTCTGGCGGAGTGGGTTTGGGGTCTAGCGGAGTGGGTTGGGGTCTGGCGGAGTGTGTTCGGGTGTGGCGGAGTATGTTCGGGTCTGGCGGAGTGGGTTCGGGTCTGGCGGTGTGGGTTTGGGTCAGGCGGAGTGGGTTTGGGGTCTAGCGGAGTGGGTTGGGGTCTGGCGGAGTGTGTTCGGGTGTGGCGGAGTATGTTCGGGTCTGGCGGAGTGGGTTCGGGTCTGGCGGTGTGGGTTCGGGTCTAGCGGAGTGGGTTGGGGTCTGGCGGAGTGGGTTCGGACCTGGCGGAGTGGGTTGGGGTCTGGCGGAGTGGGTTCGGGTCTGGCGGAGTGGGGTCGGGTGTGGCGGAGTGGGTTCGGGTGTGGCGGAGTTGGTTTGGGTCTGGCGGAGTGGGTTTGGGTCTGGCGGAGTTGGTTTGTGTCTGGTGGAGTGGGTTTGGGTCTGGCGGAGTGGGTTGGGGTCTGGCGGAGTGGGTTTGGGTCTGGCGGAGTGGGTTCGGGTCTGGGGGAGTGGGTTTGGGTCTGGCGGAGTGGGTTCGGGTCTGGCGGAGTGGGTTTGGGTCTGGATGAGTGGGTTTGAGTCTGGCGGAGTGGGTTTGGGTCTGGCGGAGTGGGTTTGTGTCTGGATGAGTGGGTTTGGGTCTGGCGGAGTGGGTTTGGATCTGGCGGATTGGGTTCGGGTCTGTACGAGTGGGTTCGGGTCTGGCGGAGTGGGTTGGGGTCTGGCGGAGTGGGTTCGGGTTTGGCGGAGTGGGTTTGGGTCTGGCGGAGTTGGTTTAGGTCTGGCGGAGTGGGTTTGGGTCTGGCGGAGTGGGTTTGGGTCTGGCGGAGTGGGTTTGGGTCCGCCGGAGTGGGTTTGGGTCTGGCGGAGTGGGTTTGGGTCTGGCGGAGTGGGTTTGGGTCTGGCGGAGTGGGTTTGAGTCTGGCGGAGTGTGTTTGGGTCTGGCGGAGTGGGTTTCGGTCTGCCGGAGTCGGTTTGGGGTCTGGCGGAGTGGGTTCGGGTCTGGCGGAGTGGGTTCGGGTCTGGCGGAGTTGGTTCGGGTCTGGCGGAGTGGGTTCGGGTTTGGCGGAGTGGGTTCGTGTGTGGCGGAGTGGGTTCGGGTCTGGCGGAGTGGGTTCGGGTCTGGCGGAGTGGGTTTGGGTCAGGCGGAGTGGGTTTTGTGTCTGGCGAAGTGGGTTTGGGGTCTGGCGGAGTGGGTTAGGGTCTGGCGGAGTGGGTTTCGGTCTGCCGGAGTTGGTTTAGGTCTGGCGGAGTGGGTTTGGGTCTGGCGGAGTGGGTTTGGGTCTGGCGGAGTGGGTTTCGGGCTGGCAGAGTGGGTTTGGGTCTGGCGGAGTGTGTTTAGGTCTGGCGGAGTGGGTTTGGGTCTGGCGGAGTGGGTTTGGGACTGGCGGAGTGGGTTTGGGTCTGGCGGAGTGGGTTTGGGTCAGGCGGAGTGGGTTTGCGTCTGGCGAAGTGGGTTTGGGGTCTGGCGGAGTGGGTTAGGGTCTGGCGGAGTGGGTTTCGGGCTGACGGAGTGGGTTTGTGTCTGGCGGAGTGTGTTTTGGTCTGGCGGAGTGGGTTTGTGTCTGGCGGAGTGGGTTCGGGTCTGGCGGAGAGGGTTCGGGTCTAGCGGAGTGGGTTGGGGTCTGGCGTAGTGGGTTCGGACCTGGCGGAGTGGGTTGGGGTCTGGCGGAGTGGGTTCGGGTCTGGCGGAGTGGGTTGTGGTCTGGCGGAGTGGGGTCGGGTGTGGCGGAGTGGGTTCGGGTGTGGCGGAGTTGGTTTGGTTCTGTCGGAGTGAGTTTGGGTCTGGCGGAGTGGGTTTGGGTCTGGCGGAGTTGGTTTAGGTCTGCCGGAGTGGGTTTGGGTCTGGCGGAATAGATTCGGGGCTGGCGGAGTGGGTTTGGGTCTGGATGAGTGGGTTTGGGTCTGGCGGAGTGGGTTTGGGTCTGGATGAGTGGGTTTGGGTCTGGCGGAGTGGGTTTGGGTCTGGCGGCGTGGGTTTGGGTCTGGCGGAGTTGTTTTGGGTCTGGCGGAGTGGGTTTGGGTCTGGCGGAGTTGGTTTGTGTCTGGTGGAGTGGGTTTGGGTCTGGCGGAGTGGGTTGGGGTCTGGCGGAGTGGGTTTGGGTCTGGCGGAGTGGGTTTGGGTCTGGCGGAGTGGGTTTGGGGTCTGGCGGAGTGGGTTTGGGTCTGGCGGAGTGGGTTCGGGTCTGGCGGAGTGGGTTCGGGTCTGGGGGAGTGGGTTTGGGTCTGGCGGAGTGGGTTCGGGTCTGGCGGAGTGGGTTTGGGTCTGGATGAGTGGGTTTGAGTCTGGCATAGTGGGTTTGGGTCTGGCAGAGTGGGTTTGGGTCTGGCGGAGTTGGTTTGGGTCTGGCGGAGTGGGTTTGGGTCTGGCGGAGTTGGTTTGGGTCTGGCGGAGTGGGTTTGGGTCTGGCGGAGTGGGTTTGGGTCTGGCGGAGTGGGTTTGTGTCTGGCGGAGTGGGTTTGGGTCTGGCAGAGTGTGTTAGAGTCTGGCGGAGTGGGTTTGGGTCTGGCGGAGTGGCTTCGGGTCTGGCGGAGTCGGTTGGGGTCTGGCGGAGTGGGCTTGGGTCTAGCGGAGTGGGTTTGGGTCTGGCGGAGTGGGTTTGGGTCTGGCGGAGTGGGTTTGGGTCTGGCGGAGTGGGTTTCTGTCTGGCGGAGTGGGTTTGGGGCTGGCGGAATGGGTTTGGGTCTGGCGGAGTGGGTTTGTTTCTGGCGCAGAGGGTTTGGGGTCTGGCGGAGTGGGTTTGGGTCTGGGGGAGTGGGTTTGGGTCTGGCGGAGTGGGTTCGGGTCTGGCGGAGTGGGTTTGGGTCTGGATGAGTGGGTTTGGGTCTGGCGGAGTGGGTTTGTGTCTGGATGAGTGGGTTTGGGTCTGGCGGAGTGGGTTTGGGTCTGGCGGAGTGGGTTTGGTTCTGGCGGAGTTGGTTTGGGTCTGGCGGAGTTGGTTTGTGTCTGGTGGAGTGGGTTTGGGTCTGGCGGAGTGGGTTTGTGTCTGGTGGAGTGGGTTTGGGTCCGCCGGAGTGGGTTTGGGTCTGGCGGAGTGGGTTTGGGTCTGGCGGAGTGGGTTTGGGTCTGGCGGAGTGGGTTTGTGTCTGGCGGAGTGTGTTTGGGTCTGGCGGAGTGGGTTTCGGTCTGCCGGAGTCGGTTTGGGGTCTGGCGGAGTGGGTTCGGGTCTGGCGGTGTGGGTTCGGGTCTGGCGGAGTTGGTTCGGGTCTGGCGGAGTGGGTTCGGGTTTGGCGGAGTGGGTTCGTGTGTGGCGGAGTGGGTTCGGGTCTGGCGGAGTGGGTTCGGGTCTGGCGGAGTGGGTTTGGGTCAGGCGGAATGGGTTTTGTGTCTGGCGAAGTGGGTTTGGGGTCTGGCGGAGTGGGTTAGGGTCTGGCGGAGTGGGTTTCGGTCTGCCGGAGTCGGTTTGGGGTCTGGCGGAGTGGGTTCGGGTCTGGCCGAGTGGGTTCGGGTCTGGTGGAGTGGGTCGGGGTCTGGCGGTGTGGGTTCGGGTTTGGCGGAGAGGGTTCGGGTCTGGCGGAGTGGGTTTGGTTCTGGCGGAGTGAGTTGGGGTCTGGCGGAATGGGTTTGGGTCTGGCGGAGTGGGTTTGGGTCTGGCGGAGTGGGTTTGGGTCTGGCGGAGTGGGTTTGGGTCAGGCGGAGTGGGTTTGTGTCTGGCGGAGTGGGTTTGGGTCTGGCGGAGTGGGTTTGTGTCTGGCGGAGTGTGTTTGGGTCTGGCGGAGTGGGTTTCGGTCTGCCGGAGTCGGTTCGGGGTCTGGCGGAGTGGGTTCGGGTCTGGCGGAGTGGGTTCGGGTCTGGCGGAGTTGGTTCGGGTCTGGCGGAGTGGGTTCGGGTTTGGCGGAGTGGGTTCGTGTGTGGCGGAGTGGGTTCGGGTCTGGCGGAGTGGGTTCGGGTCTGGCGGAGTGGGTTTGGGTCAGGCGGAGTGGGTTTTGTGTCTGGCGAAGTGGGTTTGGGGTCTGGCGGAGTGGGTTAGGGTCTGGCGGAGTGGGTTTCGGTCTGCCGGAGTCGGTTTGGGGTCTGGCGGAGTGGGTTCGGGTCTGGCCGAGTGGGTTCGGGTCTGGTGGAGTGGGTCGGGATCTGGCGGTGTGGGTTCGGGTTTGGCGGAGAGGGTTCGGGTCTGGCGGAGTGGGTTTGGTTCTGGCGGAGTGAGTTGGGGTCTGGCGGAATGGGTTTGGGTCTGGCGGAGTGGGTTTGGGTCTGGCGGAGTGGGTTTGGGTCTGGCGGAGTGGGTTTGGGTCAGGCGGAGTGGGTTTGTGTCTGGCGAAGTGGGTTTCGGGTCTGGCGGAGTGGGTTAGGGTCTGGCGGAGTGGGTTTCGGGCTGGCAGAGTGGGTTTGGGTCTGGCGGAGTGTGTTTAGGTCTGGGGAGTGGGTTTGGGTCTGGCGGAGTGGGTTTGGGACTGGCGGAGTGGGTTTGGGTCTGGCGGAGTGGGTTTGGGTCAGGCGGAGTGGGTTTGCGTCTGGCGAAGTGGGTTTGGGGTCTGGCGGAGTGGGTTAGGGTCTGGCGGAGTGGGTTTCGGGCTGGCGGAGTGGGTTTGGGGTCTAGCGGAGTGGGTTGGCGTCTGGCGGAGCGTGTTCGGGTGTGGCGGAGTGGGTTCGGGTGTGGCGGAGTTGGTTTGGTTCTGTCGGAGTGGGGTCGGGTGTGGCGGAGTGGGTTCGGGTGTGGCGGAGTTGGTTTGGTTCTGTCGGAGTGAGTTTGGGTCTGGCGGAGTGGGTTTGGGTCTGGCGGAGTTGGTTTAGGTCTGCCGGAGTGGGTTTGGGTCTGGCGGAATAGATTCGGGGCTGGCGGAGTGGGTTTGGGTCTGGATGAGTGGGTTTGGGTCTGGCGGCGTGGGTTTGGGTCTGGCGGAGTTGGTTTGGGTCTGGCGGAGTGGGTTTGGGTCTGGCGGAGTTGGTTTGTGTCTGGTGGAGTGGGTTTGGGTCTGGCGGAGTGGGTTGGGGTCTGGCGGAGTGGGTTTGGGTCTGGCGGAGTGGGTTTGGGTCTGGCGGAGTGGGTTTGGGGTCTGGCGGAGTGGGTTTGGGTCTGGCGGAGTGGGTTCGGGTCTGGCGGAGTGGGTTCGGGTCTGAGGGAGTGGGTTTGGGTCTGGCGGAGTGGGTTCGGGTCTGGCGGAGTGGGTTTGGGTCTGGATGAGTGGGTTTGAGTCTGGCATAGTGGGTTTGGGTCTGGCAGAGTGGGTTTGGGTCTGGCGGAGTTGGTTTGGGTCTGGCGGAGTGGGTTTGGGTCTGGCGGAGTTGGTTTGGGTCTGGCGGAGTGGGTTTGGGTCTGGCGGAGTGGTTTTGGGTCTGGTGGAGTGGGTTTGTGTCTGGCGGAGTGGGTTTGGGTCTGGCAGAGTGTGTTAGAGTCTGGCGGAGTGGGTTCGGGTCTGGCGGAGTGGCTTCGGGTCTGGCGGAGTCGGTTGGGGTCTGGCGGAGTGGGCTTGGGTCTAGCGGAGTGGGTTTGGGTCTGGCGGAGTGGGTTTGGGTCTGGCGGAGTGGGTTTGGGTCTGGCGGAGTGGGTTTCTGTCTGGCGGAGTGGGTTTGGGGCTGGCGGAATGGGTTTGGGTCTGGCGGAGTGGGTTTGTTTCTGGCGCAGAGGGTTTGGGGTCTGGCGGAGTGGGTTTGGGTCTGGGGGAGTGGGTTTGGGTCTGGCGGAGTGGGTTCGGGTCTGGCGGAGTGGGTTTGGGTCTGGATGAGTGGGTTTGGGTCTGGCGGAGTGGGTTTGTGTCTGGATGAGTGGGTTTGGGTCTGGCGGAGTGGGTTTGGGTCTGGCGGAGTGGGTTTGGTTCTGGCGGAGTTGGTTTGGGTCTGGCGGAGTTGGTTTGTGTCTGGTGGAGTGGGTTTGGGTCTGGCGGAGTGGGTTTGTGTCTGGTGGAGTGGGTTTGGGTCTGGCGGAGTGGGTTTGGGTCTGGCGGAGTGGGTTTGGGTCTGGCAGAGTGTGTTAGGGTCTGGCGGAGTGCGTTTTAATTCTGGCGGAGTGGCTTCGGGTTTGGCGGAGTGGGTTGGGGTCTGGCGGAGTGGCTTCGGGTCTAGCGGAGTGGGTTGGGGTCTGGCGGAGTGGGTTCGGACCTGGCGGAGTGGGTTGGGGTCTGGCGGAGTGGGTTCGGGTCTGGCGGAGTGGGTTGTGGTCTGGCGGAGTGGGTTTGGGACTGGCGGAGTGGGTTTGGGTCTGGCGGAGTGGGTTTGGGTCAGGCGGAGTGGGTTTGTGTCTGGCGAAGTGGGTTTGGGGTCTGGCGGAGTGGGTTAGGGTCTGGCGGAGTGGGTTTCGGGCTGACGGAGTGGGTTTGTGTCTGGCGGAGTGTGTTTTGGTCTGGCGGAGTGGGTTTGTGTCTGGCGGAGTGGGTTTGGGATTGGCGGAGTGGGTTTGGGTCTGGCGGAGTGGGTTTGGGTCTGGCGGAGTGGGTTTGGGTCTGGCGGAGTGGGTTTGTGTGTGGCGGAGTGGGTTTGGGTCTGGCGGAGTGGGTTTGGGTCAGGCGGAGTGGGTTTGGGGTCCAGCGGAGTGGGTTGGGGTCTGGCGGAGCGTGTTCGGGTGTGGCGGAGTATGTTCGGGTCTGGCGGAGTGGGTTCGGGCCTGGCGGAGTGGGTTCGGGTCTAGCGGAGTGGGTTGGGGTCTGGCGGAGTGGGTTCGGACCTGGCGGAGTGGGTTGGGGTCTGGTGGAGTGGGTTCGGGTCTGGCGGAGTGGGTTGTGGTCTGGCGGAGTGGGGTCGGGTGTGGCGGAGTGGGTTCGGGTGTGGCGGAGTTGGTTTGGTTCTGTCGGAGTGAGTTTGGGTCTGGCGGAGTGGGTTTGGGTCTGGCGGAGTTGGTTTAGGTCTGCCGGAGTGGGTTTGGGTCTGGCGGAATAGATTCGGGGCTGGCGGAGTGGGTTTGGGTCTGGATGAGAGGGTTTGGGTCTGGCGGAGTGGGTTTGGGTCTGGATGAGTGGGTTCGGGTCTGGCGGAGTGGGTTCGTGTGTGGCGGAGTGGGTCCGGGTCTGGCGGAGTGGGTTCGGGTCTGGCGGAGTGGGTTTGGGTCAGGCGGAGTGGGTTTTGTGTCTGGCGAAGTGGGTTTGGGGTCTGGCGGAGTGGGTTAGGGTCTGGCGGAGTGGGTTTCGGTCTGCCGGAGTCGGTTTGGGGTCTGGCGGAGTGGGTTCGGGTCTGGCCGAGTGGGTTCGGGTCTGGCGGAGTGGGTTTGGGGTCCAGCGGAGTGGGTTGGGGTCTGGCGGAGCGTGTTCGGGTGTGGCGGAGTATGTTCGGGTCTGGCGGAGTGGGTTCGGGCCTGGCGGAGTGGGTTCGGGTCTAGCGGAGTGGGTTGGGGTCTGGCGGAGTGGGTTCGGACCTGGCGGAGTGGGTTGGGGTCTGGTGGAGTGGGTTCGGGTCTGGCGGAGTGGGTTGTGGTCTGGCGGAGTGGGGTCGGGTGTGGCGGAGTGGGTTCGGGTGTGGCGGAGTTGGTTTGGTTCTGTCGGAGTGAGTTTGGGTCTGGCGGAGTGGGTTTGGGTCTGGCGGAGTTGGTTTAGGTCTGCCGGAGTGGGTTTGGGTCTGGCGGAATAGATTCGGGGCTGGCGGAGTGGGTTTGGGTCTGGATGAGAGGGTTTGGGTCTGGCGGAGTGGGTTTGGGTCTGGATGAGTGGGTTCGGGTCTGGCGGAGTGGGTTCGTGTGTGGCGGAGTGGGTTCGGGTCTGGCGGAGTGGGTTCGGGTCTGGCGGAGTGGGTTTGGGTCAGGCGGAGTGGGTTTTGTGTCTGGCGAAGTGGGTTTGGGGTCTGGCGGAGTGGGTTAGGGTCTGGCGGAGTGGGTTTCGGTCTGGCGGAGTCGGTTTGGGGTCTGGCGGAGTGGGTTCGGGTCTGGCCGAGTGGGTTCGGGTCTGGTGGAGTGGGTCGGGGTCTGGCGGTGTGGGTTCGGGTTTGGCGGAGAGGGTTCGGGTCTGGCGGAGTGGGTTTGGTTCTGGCGGAGTGAGTTGGGGTCTGGCGGAATGGGTTTGGGTCTGGCGGAGTGGGTTTGGGTCTGGCGGAGTGGGTTTGGGTCTGGCGGAGTGGGTTTGGGTCAGGCGGAGTGGGTTTGTGTCTGGCGAAGTGGGTTTCGGGTCTGGCGGAGTGGGTTAGGGTCTGGCGGAGTGGGTTTCGGGCTGGCAGAGTGGGTTTGGGTCTGGCGGAGTGTGTTTAGGTCTGGCGGAGTGGGTTTGGGTCTGGCGGAGTGGGTTTGGGACTGGCGGAGTGGGTTTGGGTCTGGCGGAGTGGGTTTGGGTCAGGCGGAGTGGGTTTGCGTCTGGCGAAGTGGGTTTGGGGTCTGGCGGAGTGGGTTAGGGTCTGGCGGAGTGGGTTTCGGGCTGGCGGAGTGGGTTTGGGGTCTAGCGGAGTGGGTTGGCGTCTGGCGGAGCGTGTTCGGGTGTGGCGGAGTGGGTTCGGGTGTGGCGGAGTTGGTTTGGTTCTGTCGGAGTGGGGTCGGGTGTGGCGGAGTGGGTTCGGGTGTGGCGGAGTTGGTTTGGTTCTGTCGGAGTGAGTTTGGGTCTGGCGGAGTGGGTTTGGGTCTGGCGGAGTTGGTTTAGGTCTGCCGGAGTGGGTTTGGGTCTGGCGGAATAGATTCGGGGCTGGCGGAGTGGGTTTGGGTCTGGATGAGTGGGTTTGGGTCTGGCGGAGTGGGTTTGGGTCTGGATGAGTGGGTTTGGGTCTGGCGGAGTGGGTTTGGGTCTGGCGGCGTGGGTTTGGGTCTGGCGGAGTTGGTTTGGGTCTGGCGGAGTGGGTTTGGGTCTGGCGGAGTTGGTTTGTGTCTGGTGGAGTGGGTTTGGGTCTGGCGGAGTGGGTTGGGGTCTGGCGGAGTGGGTTTGGGTCTGGCGGAGTGGGTTTGGGTCTGGCGGAGTGGGTTTGGGGTCTGGCGGAGTGGGTTTGGGTCTGGCGGAGTGGGTTCGGGTCTGGCGGAGTGGGTTCGGGTCTGGGGGAGTGGGTTTGGGTCTGGCGGAGTGGGTTCGGGTCTGGCGGAGTGGGTTTGGGTCTGGATGAGTGGGTTTGAGTCTGGCATAGTGGGTTTGGGTCTGGCAGAGTGGGTTTGGGTCTGGCGGAGTTGGTTTGGGTCTGGCGGAGTGGGTTTGGGTCTGGCGGAGTTGGTTTGGGTCTGGCGGAGTGGGTTTGGGTCTGGCGGAGTGGGTTTGGGTCTGGTGGAGTGGGTTTGTGTCTGGCGGAGTGGGTTTGGGTCTGGCAGAGTGTGTTAGAGTCTGGCGGAGTGGGTTCGGGTCTGGCGGAGTGGCTTCGGGTCTGGCGGAGTCGGTTGGGGTCTGGCGGAGTGGGCTTGGGTCTAGCGGAGTGGGTTTGGGTCTGGCGGAGTGGGTTTGGGTCTGGCGGAGTGGGTTTGGGTCTGGCGGAGTGGGTTTCTGTCTGGCGGAGTGGGTTTGGGGCTGGCGGAATGGGTTTGGGTCTGGCGGAGTGGGTTTGTTTCTGGCGCAGAGGGTTTGGGGTCTGGCGGAGTGGGTTTGGGTCTGGGGGAGTGGGTTTGGGTCTGGCGGAGTGGGTTTGGGTCTGGCGGAGTGGGTTTGCGTCTGGATGAGTGGGTTTGGGTCTGGCGGAGTGGGTTTGTGTCTGGATGAGTGGGTTTGGGTCTGGCGGAGTGGGTTTGGGTCTGGCGGAGTGGGTTTGGTTCTGGCGGAGTTGGTTTGGGTCTGGCGGAGTTGGTTTGTGTCTGGTGGAGTGGGTTTGGGTCTGGCGGAGTGGGTTTGTGTCTGGTGGAGTGGGTTTGGGTCTGGCGGAGTGGGTTTGGGTCTGGCGGAGTGGGTTTGGGTCTGGCAGAGTGTGTTAGGGTCTGGCGGAGTGCGTTTGATTCTGGCGGAGTGGCTTCGGGTTTGGCGGAGTGGGTTGGGGTCTGGCGGAGTGGCTTCGGGTCTAGCGGAGTGGGTTGGGGTCTGGCGGAGTGGGTTCGGACCTGGCGGAGTGGGTTGGGGTCTGGCGGAGTGGGTTCGGGTCTGGCGGAGTGGGTTGTGGTCTGGCGGAGTGGATTTGGGACTGGCGGAGTGGGTTTGGGTCTGGCGGAGTGGGTTTGGGTCAGGCGGAGTGGGTTTGTGTCTGGCGAAGTGGGTTTGGGGTCTGGCGGAGTGGGTTAGGGTCTGGCGGAGTGGGTTTCGGGCTGACGGAGTGGGTTTGTGTCTGGCGGAGTGTGTTTTGGTCTGGCGGAGTGGGTTTGTGTCTGGCGGAGTGGGTTTGGGATTGGCGGAGTGGGTTTGGGTCTGGCGGAGTGGGTTTGGGTCTGGCGGAGTGGGTTTGGGTCTGGCGGAGTGGGTTTGTGTGTGGCGGAGTGGGTTTGGGTCTGGCGGAGTGGGTTTGGGTCAGGCGGAGTGGGTTTGGGGTCCAGCGGAGTGGGTTGGAGTCTGGCGGAGCGTGTTCGGGTGTGGCGGAGTATGTTCGGGTCTGGCGGAGTGGGTTCGGGCCTGGCGGAGTGGGTTCGGGTGTAGCGGAGTGGGTTGGGGTCTGGCGGAGTGGGTTCGGACCTGGCGGAGTGGGTTGGGGTCTGGTGGAGTGGGTTCGGGTCTGGCGGAGTGGGTTGTGGTCTGGCGGAGTGGGGTCGGGTGTGGCGGAGTGGGTTCGGGTGTGGCGGAGTTGGTTTGGTTCTGTCGGAGTGAGTTTGGGTCTGGCGGAGTGGGTTTGGGTCTGGCGGAGTTGGTTTTGGTCTGCCGGAGTGGGTTTGGGTCTGGCGGAATAGATTCGGGGCTGGCGGAGTGGGTTTGGGTCTGGATGAGAGGGTTTGGGTCTGGCGGAGTGGGTTTGGGTCTGGATGAGTGGGTTTGGGTCTGGCGGAGTGGGTTTGGGTCTGGCGGAGTGGGTTTGGGTCTGGCGGAGTTGGTTTGGGTCTGGCAAAGTGGGTTTGGGTCTGGCGGAGTGGGTTTGGGTCTGGCGGAGTGGGTTTGGGTCTGGCGGAGTGGGTTTGGGTCTGGCAGAGTGTGTTAGAGTCTGGCGGAGTGGGTTCGGGTCTGGCGGAGTGGCTTCGGGTCTGGCGGAGTCGGTTGGGGTCTGGCGGAGTTGGCTTGGGTCTAGCGGAGTGGGTTTGGGTCTGGCGGAGTGGGTTTGGGTCTGGCGGAGTGGGTTTGGGTCTGGCGGAGTGGGTTTCTGTCTGGCGGAGTGGGTTTGGGGCTGGCGGAATGGGTTTGGGTCTGGCGGAGTGGGTTAGTTTCTGGCGCAGAGGGTTTGGGGTCTGGCGGAGTGGGTTTGGGTCTGGGGGAGTGGGTTTGGGTCTGGCGGAGTGGGTTCGGGTCTGGCGGAGTGGGTTTGGGTCTGGATGAGTGGGTTTGGGTCTGGCGGAGTGGGTTTGTGTCTGGATGAGTTGGTTTGGTTCTGTCGGAGTGAGTTTGGGTCTGGCGGAGTGGGTTTGGGTCTGGCGGAGTTGGTTTAGGTCTGGCGGAGTGGGTTTGGGTCTGGCGGAATAGATTCGGGGCTGGCGGAGTGGGTTTGGGTCTGGATGAGTGGGTTTGGGCCTGGCGGAGTGGGTTTGGGTCTGGATGAGTGGGTTTGGGTCTGGCGGAGTGGGTTTGGGTCTGGCGGAGTGGGTTTGGGTCTGGCGGAGTTGGTTTGGGTCTGGCGGAGTGGGTTTGGGTCTGGCGGAGTTGGTTTGTGTCTGGTGGAGTGGGTTTGGGTCTGGCGGAGTGGGTTGGGGTCTGGCGGAGTGGGTTTGGGTCTGGCGGAGTGGGTTTGGGTCTGGCGGAGTGGGTTTGGGGTCTGGCGGAGTGGGTTTGGGTCTGGCGGAGTTGGTTCGGGTCTGGCGGAGTGGGTTCGGGTCTGGGGGAGTGGGTTTGGGTCTGGCGGAGTGGGTTCGGGTCTGGCGGAGTGGGTTTGGGTCTGGATGAGTGGGTTTGAGTCTGGCGTAGTGGGTTTGGGTCTGGCGGAGTGGGTTTGGGTCTGGCAGAGTTGGTTTGGGTCTGGCGGAGTGGGTTTGGGTCTGGCGGAGTTGGTTTGGGTCTGGCGGAGTGGGTTTGGGTCTGGCGGAGTGGGTTTGGGTCTGGCGGAGTGGGTTTGGGTCTGGCGGAGTGGGTTTGGGTCTGGCAGAGTGTGTTAGAGTCTGGCGGAGTGGGTTCGGGTCTGGCGGAGTGGCTTCGGGTCTGGCGGAGTCGGTTGGGGTCTGGCGGAGTGGGCTTGGGTCTGGATGAGTGGGTTTGTTTCTGGCGTAGAGGGTTTGGGGTCTGGCGGAGTGGGTTTGGGTCTGGCGGAGTTGGTTTGGGTCTGGCAAAGTGGGTTTGGGTCTGGCGGAGTGGGTTTGGGTCTGGCGGAGTGGGTTTGGGTCTGGCGGAGTGGGTTTGGGTCTGGCAGAGTGTGTTAGAGTCTGGCGGAGTGGGTTCGGGTCTGGCAGAGTGGCTTCGGGTCTGGCGGAGTCGGTTGGGGTCTGGCGGAGTTGGCTTGGGTCTAGCGGAGTGGGTTTGGGTCTGGCGGAGTGGGTTTGGGTCTGGCGGAGTGGGTTTGGGTCTGGCGGAGTGGGTTTCTGTCTGGCGGAGTGGGTTTGGGGCTGGCGGAATGGGTTTGGGTCTGGCGGAGTGGGTTAGTTTCTGGCGCAGAGGGTTTGGGGTCTGGCGGAGTGGGTTTGGGTCTGGGGGAGTGGGTTTGGGTCTGGCGGAGTGGGTTCGGGTCTGGCGGAGTGGGTTTGGGTCTGGATGAGTGGGTTTGGGTCTGGCGGAGTGGGTTTGTGTCTGGATGAGTTGGTTTGGTTCTGTCGGAGTGAGTTTGGGTCTGGCGGAGTGGGTTTGGGTCTGGCGGAGTTGGTTTAGGTCTGGCGGAGTGGGTTTGGGTCTGGCGGAATAGATTCGGGGCTGGCGGAGTGGGTTTGGGTCTGGATGAGTGGGTTTGGGCCTGGCGGAGTGGGTTTGGGTCTGGATGAGTGGGTTTGGGTCTGGCGGAGTGGGTTTGGGTCTGGCGGAGTGGGTTTGGGTCTGGCGGAGTTGGTTTGGGTCTGGCGGAGTGGGTTTGGGTCTGGCGGAGTTGGTTTGTGTCTGGTGGAGTGGGTTTGGGTCTGGCGGAGTGGGTTGGGGTCTGGCGGAGTGGGTTTGGGTCTGGCGGAGTGGGTTTGGGTCTGGCGGAGTGGGTTTGGGGTCTGGCGGAGTGGGTTTGGGTCTGGCGGAGTTGGTTCGGGTCTGGCGGAGTGGGTTCGGGTCTGGGGGAGTGGGTTTGGGTCTGGCGGAGTGGGTTCGGGTCTGGCGGAGTGGGTTTGGGTCTGGATGAGTGGGTTTGAGTCTGGCGTAGTGGGTTTGGGTCTGGCGGAGTGGGTTTGGGTCTGGCGGAGTTGGTTTGGGTCTGGCGGAGTGGGTTTGGGTCTGGCGGAGTTGGTTTGGGTCTGGCGGAGTGGGTTTGGGTCTGGCGGAGTGGGTTTGGGTCTGGCGGAGTGGGTTTGGGTCTGGCAGAGTGTGTTAGAGTCTGGCGGAGTGGGTTCGGGTCTGGCGGAGTGGCTTCGGGTCTGGCGGAGTCGGTTGGGGTCTGGCGGAGTGGGCTTGGGTCTAGCGGAGTGGGTTTGGGTCTGGCGGAGTGGGTTTGGGTCTGGCGGAGTGGGTTTGGGTCTGGCGGAGTGGGTTTCTGTCTGGCGGAGTGGGTTTGGGGCTGGCGGAATGGGTTTGGGTCTGGCGGAGTGGGTTAGTTTCTGGCGCAGAGGGTTTGGGGTCTGGCGGAGTGGGTTTGGGTCTGGGGGAGTGGGTTTGGGTCTGGCGGAGTGGGTTCGGGTCTGGCGGAGTGGGTTTGGGTCTGGATGAGTGGGTTTGGGTCTGGCGGAGTGGGTTTGTGTCTGGATGAGTTGGTTTGGTTCTGTCGGAGTGAGTTTGGGTCTGGCGGAGTGGGTTTGGGTCTGGCGGAGTTGGTTTAGGTCTGGCGGAGTGGGTTTGGGTCTGGCGGAATAGATTCGGGGCTGGCGGAGTGGGTTTGGGTCTGGATGAGTGGGTTTGGGCCTGGCGGAGTGGGTTTGGGTCTGGATGAGTGGGTTTGGGTCTGGCGGAGTGGGTTTGGGTCTGGCGTAGTGGGTTTGGGTCTGGCGGAGTTGGTTTGGGTCTGGCGGAGTGGGTTTGGGTCTGGCGGAGTTGGTTTGTGTCTGGTGGAGTGGGTTTGGGTCTGGCGGAGTGGGTTGGGGTCTGGCGGAGTGGGTTTGGGTCTGGCGGAGTGGGTTTGGGTCTGGCGGAGTGGGTTTGGGGTCTGGCGGAGTGGGTTTGGGTCTGGCGGAGTTGGTTCGGGTCTGGCGGAGTGGGTTCGGGTCTGGGGGAGTGGGTTTGGGTCTGGCGGAGTGGGTTCGGGTCTGGCGGAGTGGGTTTGGGTCTGGATGAGTGGGTTTGAGTCTGGCGTAGTGGGTTTGGGTCTGGCGGAGTGGGTTTGGGTCTGGCGGAGTTGGTTTGGGTCTGGCGGAGTGGGTTTGGGTCTGGCGGAGTTGGTTTGGGTCTGGCGGAGTGGGTTTGGGTCTGGCGGAGTGGGTTTGGGTCTGGCGGAGTGGGTTTGGGTCTGGCAGAGTGTGTTAGAGTCTGGCGGAGTGGGTTCGGGTCTGGCGGAGTGGCTTCGGGTCTGGCGGAGTCGGTTGGGGTCTGGCGGAGTGGGCTTGGGTCTGGATGAGTGGGTTTGTTTCTGGCGTAGAGGGTTTGGGGTCTGGCGGAGTGGGTTTGGGTCTGGGGGAGTGGGTTTGGGTCTGGCGGAGTGGGTTCGGGTCTGGCGGAGTGGGTTTGGGTCTGGATGAGTGGGTTTGGGTCTGGCGGAGTGGGTTTGTGTCTGGATGAGTGGGTTTGGGTCTGGCGGAGTGGGTTTGGGTCTGGCGGAGTGGGTTTGGGTCTGGCGGAGTTGGTTTGGGTCTGGCGGAGTTGGTTTGGGTCTGGCGGAGTTGGTTTGTGTCTGGTGGAGTGGGTTTGGGTCTGGCGGAGTGGGTTTGGGTCTGGTGGAGTGGGTTTGGGTCTGGCAGAGTGTGTTAGGGTCTGGCGGAGTGGGTTTGGGTCTGGCGGAGTGGCTTCGGGTTTGGCGGAGTGGGTTGGGGTCTGGCGGAGTGGGTTCGGGTCTGGCGGAGTGGGTTCCGGTCTGGCGGAGTGGGTTCGCGTCTGGCGGAGTGGGTTGGGGTCTGGCGGAGTGGGGTTGGGTCTGGCGGAGTGGGCTTGGGTCTGGCGGAGTGGGTTTGGGTCTGGCGGAGTGGGTTTGGGTCTGGCGGAGTGGGTTTGGGTCTGGCGGAGTGGGTTTGTGTCTGGCGGAGTGGGTTTGGGGCTGGCGGAGTGGGTTTCTGTCTGGCGGAGTGGGTTTGGGTCTGGCGGAGTGGGTTTGGGTCTGGCGGAGTGGGTTTGTGTCTGGCGGAGTGGGTTTGGGGTCTGGCGGAGTGTGTTTGGGTCTGGCGGAGTTGGTTCGGGTCTGGCGGAGTGGGTTCGGGTCTGGGGGAGTGGGTTTGGGTCTGGCGGAGTGGGTTCGGGTCTGGCGGAGTGGGTTTGGGTCTGGATGAGTGGGTTTGAGTCTGGCGTAGTGGGTTTGGGTCTGGCGGAGTGGGTTTGGGTCTGGCGGAGTTGGTTTGGGTCTGGCGGAGTGGGTTTGGGTCTGGCGGAGTTGGTTTGGGTCTGGCGGAGTGGGTTTGGGTCTGGCGGAGTGGGTTTGGGTCTGGCGGAGTGGGTTTGGGTCTGGCGGAGTGGGTTTGGGTCTGGCAGAGTGTGTTAGAGTCTGGCGGAGTGGGTTCGGGTCTGGCGGAGTGGCTTCGGGTCTGGCAAAGTCGGTTGGGGTCTGGCGGAGTGGGCTTGGGTCTGGATGAGTGGGTTTGTTTCTGGCGTAGAGGGTTTGGGGTCTGGCGGAGTGGGTTTGGGTCTGGGGGAGTGGGTTTGGGTCTGGCGGAGTGGGTTCGGGTCTGGCGGAGTGGGTTTGGGTCTGGATGAGTGGGTTTGGGTCTGGCGGAGTGGGTTTGTGTCTGGATGAGTGGGTTTGGGTCTGGCGGAGTGGGTTTGGGTCTGGCGGAGTGGGTTTGGGTCTGGCGGAGTTGGTTTGGGTCTGGCGGAGTTGGTTTGGGTCTGGCGGAGTTGGTTTGTGTCTGGTGGAGTGGGTTTGGGTCTGGCGGAGTGGGTTTGGGTCTGGTGGAGTGGGTTTGGGTCTGGCAGAGTGTGTTAGGGTCTGGCGGAGTGGGTTTGGGTCTGGCGGAGTGGCTTCGGGTTTGGCGGAGTGGGTTGGGGTCTGGCGGAGTGGGTTCGGGTCTGGCGGAGTGGGTTCCGGTCTGGCGGAGTGGGTTCGCGTCTGGCGGAGTGGGTTGGGGTCTGGCAGAGTGGGGTTGGGTCTGGCGGAGTGGGCTTGGGTCTGGCGGAGTGGGTTTGGGTCTGGCGGAGTGGGTTTGGGTCTGGCGGAGTGGGTTTGGGTCTGGCGGAGTGGGTTTGTGTCTGGCGGAGTGGGTTTGGGGCTGGCGGAGTGGGTTTCTGTCTGGCGGAGTGGGTTTGGGTCTGGCGGAGTGGGTTTGGGTCTGGCGGAGTGGGTTTGTGTCTGGCGGAGTGGGTTTGTGTCTGGCGGAGTGGGTTTGGGCCTGGCGGAGTGGGTTTGAGTGTGGCGGAGTGGGTTTGGGTCTGGCGGAGTGGGTTTGGGCCTGGAGGAGTGGGTTTGAGTCTGGCGGAGTGGGTTGGGGTCTGGCGGAGAGGGTTCGGGTCTGGCGGAGTGGGTTCGGGACTGGCGGAGTGGATTGGGGTCTGGCGGAGTGGGTTTGGGTCTGGCGGAGTGTGTTTGGGTCTGGCGGAGTGGGTTTGGGTCTGGCGGAGTGGGTTTGGGTCTGGCGGAGTGGGTTTTTGGTCTGGCGGAGTGGGTTCGGGTCTGGCGGAGTGGGTTCGGGTATGGCGGAGTGGGTTCGGGTCTGGCGGAGTGGGTTCGGGACTAGAGGAGTGGGTTGGGGTCTGGCGGAGTGGGTTTGGGTCTGGCGGAGTGGGTTTGGGTCTGGCGGAGTGGGTTTGGGTCTGGCGGAGTGGGTTTGGGTCTGGCAGAGTGTGTTAGGGTCTGGCGGAGTGCGTTTGATTCTGGCGGAGTGGCTTCGGGTTTGGCGGAGTGGGTTGGGGTCTGGCGGAGTGGCTTCGGGTCTAGCGGAGTGGGTTGGGGTCTGGCGGAGTGGGTTCGGACCTGGCGGAGTGGGTTGGGGTCTGGCGGAGTGGGTTCGGGTCTGGCGGAGTGGGTTGTGGTCTGGCGGAGTGGGTTTGGGACTGGCGGAGTGGGTTTGGGTCTGGCGGAGTGGGTTTGGGTCAGGCAGAGTGGGTTTGTGTCTGGCGAAGTGGGTTTGGGGTCTGGCGGAGTGGGTTAGGGTCTGGCGGAGTGGGTTTCGGGCTGACGGAGTGGGTTTGTGTCTGGCGGAGTGTGTTTTGGTCTGGCGGAGTGGGTTTGTGTCTGGCGGAGTGGGTTTGGGATTGGCGGAGTGGGTTTGGGTCTGGCGGAGTGGGTTTGGGTCTGGCGGAGTGGGTTTGGGTCTGGCGGAGTGGGTTTGTGTGTGGCGGAGTGGGTTTGGGTCTGGCGGAGTGGGTTTGGGTCAGGCGGAGTGGGTTTGGGGTCCAGCGGAGTGGGTTGGGGTCTGGCGGAGCGTGTTCGGGTGTGGCGGAGTATGTTCGGGTCTGGCGGAGTGGGTTCGGGCCTGGCGGAGTGGGTTCGGGTCTAGCGGAGTGGGTTGGGGTCTGGCGGAGTGGGTTCGGACCTGGCGGAGTGGGTTGGGGTCTGCCGGAGTGGGTTTGGGTCTGGCGGAATAGATTCGGGGCTGGCGGAGTGGGTTTGGGTCTGGATGAGAGGGTTTGGGTCTGGCGGAGTGGGTTTGGGTCTGGATGAGTGGGTTTGGGTCTGGCGGAGTGGGTTTGGGTCTGGCGGCGTGGGTTTGGGTCTGGCGGAGTTGGTTTGGGTCTGGCAAAGTGGGTTTGGGTCTGGCGGAGTTGGTTTGTGTCTGGTGGAGTGGGTTTGGGTCTGGCGGAGTGGGTTGGGGTCTGGCGGAGTGGGTTTGGGTCTGGCGGAGTGGGTTTGGGTCTGGCGGAGTGGGTTTGGGGTCTGGCGGAGTGGGTTTGGGTCTGGCGGAGTGGGTTCGGGTCTGGCGGAGTGGGTTCGGGTCTGGGGGAGTGGGTTTGGGTCTGGCGGAGTGGGTTCGGGTCTGGCGGAGTGGGTTTGGGTCTGGATGAGTGGGTTTGAGTCTGGCATAGTGGGTTTGGGTCTGGCGGAGTGGGTTTGGGTCTGGCGGAGTTGGTTTGGGTCTGGCGGAGTGGGTTTGGGTCTGGCGGAGTTGGTTTGGGTCTGGCGGAGTGGGTTTGGGTCTGGCGGAGTGGGTTTGGGTCTGGCGGAGTGGGTTTGGGTCTGGCGGAGTGGGTTTGGGTCTGGCAGAGTGTGTTAGAGTCTGGCGGAGTGGGTTCGGGTCTGGCGGAGTGGCTTCGGGTCTGGCGGAGTCGGTTGGGGTCTGGCGGAGTTGGCTTGGGTCTAGCGGAGTGGGTTTGGGTCTGGCGGAGTGGGTTTGGGTCTGGCGGAGTGGGTTTGGGTCTGGCGGAGTGGGTTTCTGTCTGGCGGAGTGGGTTTGGGGCTGGCGGAATGGGTTTGGGTCTGGCGGAGTGGGTTAGTTTCTGGCGCAGAGGGTTTGGGGTCTGGCGGAGTGGGTTTGGGTCTGGGGGAGTGGGTTTGGGTCTGGCGGAGTGGGTTCGGGTCTGGCGGAGTGGGTTTGGGTCTGGATGAGTGGGTTTGGGTCTGGCGGAGTGGGTTTGTGTCTGGATGAGTTGGTTTGGTTCTGTCGGAGTGAGTTTGGGTCTGGCGGAGTGGGTTTGGGTCTGGCGGAGTTGGTTTAGGTCTGGCGGAGTGGGTTTGGGTCTGGCGGAATAGATTCGGGGCTGGCGGAGTGGGTTTGGGTCTGGATGAGTGGGTTTGGGCCTGGCGGAATGGGTTTGGGTCTGGATGAGTGGGTTTGGGTCTGGCGGAGTGGGTTTGGGTCTGGCGGAGTGGGTTTGGGTCTGGCGGAGTTGGTTTGGGTCTGGCGGAGTGGGTTTGGGTCTGGCGGAGTTGGTTTGTGTCTGGTGGAGTGGGTTTGGGTCTGGCGGAGTGGGTTGGGGTCTGGCGGAGTGGGTTTGGGTCTGGCGGAGTGGGTTTGGGTCTGGCGGAGTGGGTTTGGGGTCTGGCGGAGTGGGTTTGGGTCTGGCGGAGTTGGTTCGGGTCTGGCGGAGTGGGTTCGGGTCTGGGGGAGTGGGTTTGGGTCTGGCGGAGTGGGTTCGGGTCTGGCGGAGTGGGTTTGGGTCTGGATGAGTGGGTTTGAGTCTGGCGTAGTGGGTTTGGGTCTGGCGGAGTGGGTTTGGGTCTGGCGGAGTTGGTTTGGGTCTGGCGGAGTGGGTTTGGGTCTGGCGGAGTTGGTTTGGGTCTGGCGGAGTGGGTTTGGGTCTGGCGGAGTGGGTTTGGGTCTGGCGGAGTGGGTTTGCGTCTGGCGGAGTGGGTTTGGGTCTGGCAGAGTGTGTTAGAGTCTGGCGGAGTGGGTTCGGGTCTGGCGGAGTGGCTTCGGGTCTGGCGGAGTCGGTTGGGGTCTGGCGGAGTGGGCTTGGGTCTGGATGAGTGGGAATGTTTCTGGCGTAGAGGGTTTGGGGTCTGGCGGAGTGGGTTTGGGTCTGGGGGAGTGGGTTTGGGTCTGGCGGAGTGGGTTCGGGTCTGGCGGAGTGGGTTTGGGTCTGGATGAGTGGGTTTGGGTCTGGCGGAGTGGGTTTGTGTCTGGATGAGTGGGTTTGGGTCTGGCGGAGTGGGTTTGGGTCTGGCGGAGTGGGTTTGGGTCTGGCGGAGTTGGTTTGGGTCTGGCGGAGTTGGTTTGGGTCTGGCGGAGTTGGTTTGTGTCTGGTGGAGTGGGTTTGGGTCTGGCGGAGTGGGTTTGGGTCTGGCGGAGTGGGTTTGGGTCTGGCAGAGTGTGTTAGGGTCTGGCGGAGTGGGTTTGGGTCTGGCGGAGTGGCTTCGGGTTTGGCGGAGTGGGTTGGGGTCTGGCGGAGTGGGTTCGGGTCTGGCGGAGTGGGTTCCGGTCTGGCGGAGTGGGTTCGCGTCTGGCGGAGTGGGTTGGGGTCTGGCGGAGTGGGGTTGGGTCTGGCGGAGTGGGCTTGGGATTGGCGGAGTGGGTTTGGGTCTGGCGGAGTGGGTTTGGGTCTGGCGGAGTGGGTTTGGGTCTGGCGGAGTGGGTTTGTGTCTGGCGGAGTGGGTTTGGGGCTGGCGGAGTGGGTTTCTGTCTGGCGGAGTGGGTTTGGGTCTGGCGGAGTGGGTTTGGGTCTGGCGGAGTGGGTTTGTGTCTGGCGGAGTGGGTTTGTGTCTGGCGGAGTGGGTTTGGGCCTGGCGGAGTGGGTTTGAGTGTGGCGGAGTGGGTTTGGGTCTGGCGGAGTGGGTTTGGGCCTGGAGGAGTGGGTTTGAGTCTGGCGGAGTGGGTTGGGGTCTGGCGGAGAGGGTTCGGGTCTGGCGGAGTGGGTTCGGGACTGGCGGAGTGGATTGGGGTCTGGCGGAGTGGGTTTGGGTCTGGCGGAGTGGGTTTGGGTCTGGCGGAGTGGGTTTGGGTCTGGCGGAGTGGGTTTGGGTCTGGCGGAGTGGGTTTTTGGTCTGGCGGAGTGGGTTCGGGTCTGGCGGAGTGGGTTCGGGTATGGCGGAGTGGGTTCGGGTCTGGCGGAGTGGGTTCGGGACTAGAGGAGTGGGTTGGGGTCTGGCGGAGTGGGTTTGGGTCTGGCGGAGTGGGTTTGGGTCTGGCGGAGTGGGTTTGTGTCTGGCGGAGTGGGTTTGGGGCTGGAGGAGTGGGTTTCTGTCTGGCGGAGTGGGTTTGGGTCTGGCGGAGTGGGTTTGGGTCTGGCGGAGTGGGTTTGTGTCTGGCGGAGTGGGTTTGTGTCTGGCGGAGTGGGTTTGGGCCTGGCGGAGTGGGTTTGAGTGTGGCGGAGTGGGTTTGGGTCTGGCGGAGTGGGTTTGGGCCTGGAGGAGTGGGTTAGAGTCTGGCGGAGTGGGTTGGGGTCTGGCGGAGAGGGTTCGGGTCTGGCTGAGTGGGTTCGGGACTGGCGGAGTGGATTGGGGTCTGGCGGAGTGGGTTTGGGTCTGGCGGAGTGGGTTTGGGTCTGGCGGAGTGGGTTTGGGTCTGGCGGAGTGGGTTTGGGTCTGGCGGAGTGGGTTTTTGGTCTGGCGGAGTGGCTTCGGGTCTGGCGGAGTGGGTTCGGGTATGGCGGAGTGGGTTCGGGTCTGGCGGAGTGGGTTCGGGACTGGAGGAGTGGGTTGGGGTCTGGCAGAGTGGGTTTGGGTCTGGCGGAGTGGGTTTGGGTCTGGCGGAGTGGGTTTGTGTCTGGCGGAGTGGGTTTGGGGCTGGCGGAGTGGGTTTCTGTCTGGCGGAGTGGGTTTGGGTCTGGCGGAGTGGGTTTGGGACTGGCGGAGTGGGTTTGGGTCTGGCGGAGTGGGGTTGGGTCTGGCGGAGTGGGCTTGGGTCTGGCGGAGTGGGTTTGGGTCTGGCGGAGTGGGTTTGGGTCTGGCGGATTGGGTTTGGGTCTGGCGGAGTGGGTTTCTGTCTGGCGGAGTGGGTTTGGGGCTGGCGGAGTGGGTTTCTGTCTGGCGGAGTGGGTTTGGGTCTGGCGGAGTGGGTTTGGGTCTGGCGGAGTGGGTTTGGGTCTGGCGGAGTGGGTTTGTTTCTGGCGAAGAGGGTTTGGGGTCTGGCGGAGTGGGTTAGGGCCTGGCGGAGTGGGTTTGGGCTGGCGGAGTGGGTTTGGGTGTGGCGGAGTGTGTTTCGGTCTGGCGGAGTGGGTTTGGGTCTGGCGGAGTGGGTTTGGGACTGGCGGAGTGGGTTTGGGTCTGGCGGAGTGGGTTTGGGTCTGGCGGACTGGGTTTGGGTCTGGCGGAGTGGGTTTGTGTGTGGCGGAGTGGGTTTGGGTCTGGCGGAGTGGGTTTGGGACTGGCGGAGTGGGTTTGGGTCTGGCGGAGTGGGGTTGGGTCTGGTGGAGTGGGCTTGGGTCTGGCGGAGTGGGTTTGGGTCTGGCGGAGTGGGTTTGGGTCTGGCGGATTGGGTTTGGGTCTGGCGGAGTGGGTTTCTGTCTGGCGGAGTGGGTTTGGGGCTGGCGGAGTGGGTTTCTGTCTGGCGGAGTGGGTTTGGGTCTGGCGGAGTGGGTTTGGGTCTGGCGGAGTGGGTTTGGGTCTGGCGGAGTGGGTTTGTTTCTGGCGAAGAGGGTTTGGGGTCTGGCGGAGTGGGTTAGGGCCTGGCGGAGTGGGTTTGGGCTGGCGGAGTGGGTTTGGGTCTGGCGGAGTGTGTTTCGGTCTGGCGGAGTGGGTTTGGGTCTGGCGGAGTGGGTTTGGGACTGGCGGAGTGGGTTTGGGTCTGGCGGAGTGGGTTTGGGTCTGGCGGACTGGGTTTGGGTCTGGCGGAGTGGGTTTGTGTGTGGCGGAGTGGGTTTGGGTCTGGCGGAGTGGGTTTGGGTCTGGCGGAGTGGGTTTGGGTCAGGCGGAGTGGGTTTGTGTCTGGCGAAGTGGGTTTGGGGTCTGGCGGAGTGGGTTAGGGTCTGGCGGAGTGGGTTTCGGGCTGACGGAGTGGGTTTGTGTCTGGCGGAGTGTGTTTTGGTCTGGCGGAGTGGGTTTGTGTCTGGCGGAGTGGGTTTGGGATTGGCGGAGTGGGTTTGGGTCTGGCGGAGTGGGTTTGGGTCTGGCGGAGTGGGTTTGGGTCTGGCGGAGTGGGTTTGTGTGTGGCGGAGTGGGTTTGGGTCTGGCGGAGTGGGTTTGGGTCAGGCGGAGTGGGTTTGGGGTCTAGCGGAGTGGGTTGGGGTCTGGCAGAGCGTGTTCGGGTGTGGCGGAGTATGTTCGGGTCTGGCGGAGTGGGTTTGGGTCTGGCGGAGTGTGTTTAGGACTGGCGGAGTGGGTTTGGGTCTGGCGGAGTGGGTTTCGTTCTGGCGGAGTGAGTTGGGGTCTGGCGGAGTGGGTTTGGGTCTGGCGGAGTGGGTTTGGGTCTGGCGGAGTGGGTTTGGGTCTGGCGGAGTGGGTTTGGGTCTGGAGGAGTGGGTTTGTTTCTGGCGAAGAGGGTTTGGGGTCTGGCGGAGTGGGTTAGGGTCTGGCGGAGTGGGTTTGGGCTGGCGGAGTGGGTTTGAGTCTGGTGGAGTGTGTTTAGGTCTGGCGGAGTGGGTTTGGGTGTGGCGGAGTGGGTTTGGGACTGGTGGAGTGGGTTTGGGTCTGGCGGAGTGGGTTTGGGTCTGGCGGAGTGGGTTTGGGTCTGGCGGAGTGGGTTTGTGTGTGGCGGAGTGGGTTTGGGGTCTGGCGGGGTGGGTTTGGGTCTGGGGGAGTGGGTTTGGGTCTGGCGGAGTGGGTTCGGGTCTGGCGGAGTGGGTTTGGGTCTGGATGTGTGGGTTTGGGTCTGGCGGAGTGGGGTCGGGTGTGGCGGAGTGGGTTCGGGTGTGGCGGGGTTGGTTTGGTTCTGGCGGAGCGAGTTTGGGTCTGGCGGAGTTGGTTTGGGTCTGGCGGAGTGGGTTTGGGTCTGGCGGAGTTGGTTTGTGTCTGGTGGAGTGGGTTTGGGTCTGGCGGATTGGGTTTGGGTCTGGCGGAGTGGGTTTCTGTCTGGCGGAGTGGGTTTGGGGCTGGCGGAGTGGGTTTCTGTCTGGCGGAGTGGGTTTGGGTCTGGCGGAGTGGGTTTGGGACTGGCGGAGTGGGTTTGGGTCTGGCGGAGTGGGTTTGGGTCTGGCGGACTGGGTTTGGGTCTGGCGGAGTGGGTTTGTGTGTGGCGGAGTGGGTTTGGGTCTGGCGGAGTGGGTTTGGGTCTGGCGGAGTGGGTTTGGGGTCTGGCGGAGTGGGTTTGGGTCTGGGGGAGTGGGTTTGGGTCTGGCGGAGTGGGTTCGGGTCTGGCGGAGTGGGTTTGGGTCTGGCGGAGTGGGTTTTTAGTCTGGCGGAGTGGGTTCGGGTCTGGCGGAGTGGGTTCGGGTATGGCGGAGTGGGTTCGGGTCTGGCGGAGTGGGTTCGGGACTGGAGGAGTGGGTTGGGGTCTGGCGGAGTGGGTTTGGGTCTGGCGGAGTGGGTTTGGGTCTGGCGGAGTGGGTTTGTGTCTGGCGGAGTGGGTTTGGGGCTGGCGGAGTGGGTTTCTGTCTGGCGGAGTGGGTTTGGGTCTGGCGGAGTGGGTTTGGGACTGGCGGAGTGGGTTTGGGTCTGGCGGAGTGGGGTTGGGTCTGGTGGAGTGGGCTTGGGTCTGGCGGAGTGGGTTTGGGTCTGGCGGAGTGGGTTTGGGTCTGGCGGATTGGGTTTGGGTCTGGCGGAGTGGGTTTCTGTCTGGCGGAGTGGGTTTGGGGCTGGCGGAGTGGGTTTCTGTCTGGCGGAGTGGGTTTGGGTCTGGCGGAGTGGGTTTGGGTCTGGCGGAGTGGGTTTGGGTCTGGCGGAGTGGGTTTGTTTCTGGCGAAGAGGGTTTGGGGTCTGGCGGAGTGGGTTAGGGCCTGGCGGAGTGGGTTTGGGCTGGCGGAGTGGGTTTGGGTCTGGCGGAGTGTGTTTCGGTCTGGCGGAGTGGGTTCGGGTCTGGCGGAGTGGGTTCGGGTATGGCGGAGTGGGTTCGGGTCTGGCGGAGTGGGTTCGGGACTGGAGGAGTGGGTTGGGGTCTGGCGGAGTGGGTTTGGGTCTGGCGGAGTGGGTTTGGGTCTGGCGGAGTGGGTTTGTGTCTGGCGGAGTGGGTTTGGGGCTGGCGGAGTGGGTTTCTGTCTGGCGGAGTGGGTTTGGGTCTGGCGGAGTGGGTTTGGGACTGGCGGAGTGGGTTTGGGTCTGGCGGAGTGGGGTTGGGTCTGGCGGAGTGGGCTTGGGTCTGGCGGAGTGGGTTTGGGTCTGGCGGAGTGGGTTTGGGTCTGGCGGATTGGGTTTGGGTCTGGCGGAGTGGGTTTCTGTCTGGCGGAGTGGGTTTGGGGCTGGCGGAGTGGGTTTCTGTCTGGCGGAGTGGGTTTGGGTCTGGCGGAGTGGGTTTGGGTCTGGCGGAGTGGGTTTGGGTCTGGCGGAGTGGGTTTGTTTCTGGCGAAGAGGGTTTGGGGTCTGGCGGAGTGGGTTAGGGCCTGGCGGAGTGGGTTTGGGCTGGCGGAGTGGGTTTGGGTCTGGCGGAGTGTGTTTCGGTCTCGCGGAGTGGGTTTGGGTCTGGCGGAGTGGGTTTGGGACTGGCGGAGTGGGTTTGGGTCTGGCGGAGTGGGTTTGGGTCTGGCGGACTGGGTTTGGGTCTGGCGGAGTGGGTTTGTGTGTGGCGGAGTGGGTTTGGGTCTGGCGGAGTGGGTTTGGGACTGGCGGAGTGGGTTTGGGTCTGGCGGAGTGGGGTTGGGTCTGGTGGAGTGGGCTTGGGTCTGGCGGAGTGGGTTTGGGTCTGGCGGAGTGGGTTTGGGTCTGGCGGATTGGGTTTGGGTCTGGCGGAGTGGGTTTCTGTCTGGCGGAGTGGGTTTGGGGCTGGCGGAGTGGGTTTCTGTCTGGCGGAGTGGGTTTGGGTCTGGCGGAGTGGGTTTGGGTCTGGCGGAGTGGGTTTGGGTCTGGCGGAGTGGGTTTGTTTCTGGCGAAGAGGGTTTGGGGTCTGGCGGAGTGGGTTAGGGCCTGGCGGAGTGGGTTTCGGTCTGGCGGAGTGGGTTTGGGTCTGGCGGAGTGGGTTTGGGACTGGCGGAGTGGGTTTGGGTCTGGCGGAGTGGGTTTGTTTCTGGCGAAGAGGGTTTGGGGTCTGGCGGAGTGGGTTTGGGTCTGGCGGAGTGTGTTTCGGTCTGGCGGAGTGGGTTTGGGTCTGGCGGAGTGGGTTTGGGACTGGCGGAGTGGGTTTGGGTCTGGCGGAGTGGGTTTGGGTCTGGCGGACTGGGTTTGGGTCTGGCGGAGTGGGTTTGTGTGTGGCGGAGTGGGTTTGGGTCTGGCGGAGTGGGTTTGGGTCTGGCGGAGTGGGTTTGGGGTCTGGCGGAGTGGGTTTGGGTCTGGGGGAGTGGGTTTGGGTCTGGCGGAGTGGGTTCGGGTCTGGCGGAGTGGGTTTGGGTCTGGCGGAGTGGGTTTGGGTCAGGCGGAGTGGGTTTGTGTCTGGCGAAGTGGGTTTGGGGTCTGGCGGAGTGGGTTAGGGTCTGGCGGAGTGGGTTTCGGGCTGACGGAGTGGGTTTGTGTCTGGTGGAGTGGGTTTGGGTCTGGCGGATTGGGTTTGGGTCTGGCGGAGTGGGTTTCTGTCTGGCGGAGTGGGTTTGGGGCTGGCGGAGTGGGTTTCTGTCTGGCGGAGTGGGTTTGGGTCTGGCGGAGTGGGTTTGTTTCTGGCGAAGAGGGTTTGGGGTCTGGCGGAGTGGGTTAGGGCCTGGCGGAGTGGGTTTGGGCTGGCGGAGTGGGTTTGGGTCTGGCGGAGTGTGTTTCGGTCTGGCGGAGTGGGTTTGGGTCTGGCGGAGTGGGTTTGGGACTGGCGGAGTGGGTTTGGGTCTGGCGGAGTGGGTTTGGGTCTGGCGGACTGGGTTTGGGTCTGGCGGAGTGGGTTTGTGTGTGGCGGAGTGGGTTTGGGTCTGGCGGAGTGGGTTTGGGTCTGGCGGAGTGGGTTTGGGGTCTGGCGGAGTGGGTTTGGGTCTGGGGGAGTGGGTTTGGGTCTGGCGGAGTGGGTTCGGGTCTGGCGGAGTGGGTTTGGGTCTGGCGGAGTGGGTTTTTGGTCTGGCGGAGTGGGTTCGGGTCTGGCGGAGTGGGTTCGGGTATGGCGGAGTGGGTTCGGGTCTGGCGGAGTGGGTTCGGGACTGGAGGAGTGGGTTGGGGTCTGGCGGAGTGGGTTTGGGTCTGGCGGAGTGGGTTTGGGTCTGGCGGAGTGGGTTTGTGTCTGGCGGAGTGGGTTTGGGGCTGGCGGAGTGGGTTTCTGTCTGGCGGAGTGGGTTTGGGTCTGGCGGAGTGGGTTTGGGACTGGCGGAGTGGGTTTGGGTCTGGCGGAGTGGGGTTGGGTCTGGTGGAGTGGGCTTGGGTCTGGCGGAGTGGGTTTGGGTCTGGCGGAGTGGGTTTGGGTCTGGCGGATTGGGTTTGGGTCTGGCGGAGTGGGTTTCTGTCTGGCGGAGTGGGTTTGGGGCTGGCGGAGTGGGTTTCTGTCTGGCGGAGTGGGTTTGGGTCTGGCGGAGTGGGTTTGGGTCTGGCGGAGTGGGTTTGGGTCTGGCGGAGTGGGTTTGTTTCTGGCGAAGAGGGTTTGGGGTCTGGCGGAGTGGGTTAGGGCCTGGCAGAGTGGGTTTGGGCTGGCGGAGTGGGTTTGGGTCTGGCGGAGTGTGTTTCGGTCTGGCGGAGTGGGTTTGGGTCTGGCGGAGTGGGTTTGGGACTGGCGGAGTGGGTTTGGGTCTGGCGGAGTGGGTTTGGGTCTGGCGGACTGGGTTTGGGTCTGGCGGAGTGGGTTTGTGTGTGGCGGAGTGGGTTTGGGTCTGGCGGAGTGGGTTTGGGTCTGGCGGAGTGGGTTTGGTGTCTGGCGGAGTGGGTTTGGGTCTGGGGGAGTGGGTTTGGGTCTGGCGGAGTGGGTTTGGGTCTGGCGGAGTGGGTTTGGGTCTGGCGGAGTGGGTTTGGGTCAGGCGGAGTGGGTTTGTGTCTGGCGAAGTGGGTTTGGGGTCTGGCGGAGTGGGTTAGGGTCTGGCGGAGTGGGTTTCGGGCTGACGGTGTGGGTTTGTGTCTGGCGGAGTGTGTTTTGGTCTGGCGGAGTGGGTTTGTGTCTGGCGGAGTGGGTTTGGGATTGGCGGAGTGGGTTTGGGTCTGGCGGAGTGGGTTTGGGTCTGGCGGAGTGGGTTTGGGTCTGGCGGAGTGGGTTTGTGTGTGGCGGAGTGGGTTTGGGTCTGGCGGAGTGGGTTTGGGTCAGGCGGAGTGGGTTTGGGGTCTAGCGGAGTGGGTTGGGGTCTGGCGGAGCGTGTTCGGGTGTGGCGGAGTATGTTCGGGTCTGGCGGAGTGGGTTTGGGTCTGGCGGAGTGTGTTTAGGACTGGCGGAGTGGGTTTGGGTCTGGCGGAGTGGGTTTCGTTCTGGCGGAGTGAGTTGGGGTCTGGCGGAGTGGGTTTGGGTCTGGCGGAGTGGGTTTGGGTCTGGCGGAGTGGGTTTGGGTCTGGCGGAGTGGGTTTGGGTCTGGAGGAGTGGGTTTGTTTCTGGCGAAGAGGGTTTGGGGTCTGGCGGAGTGGGTTAGGGTCTGGCGGAGTGGGTTTGGGCTGGCGGAGTGGGTTTGAGTCTGGTGGAGTGTGTTTAGGTCTGGCGGAGTGGGTTTGGGTGTGGCGGAGTGGGTTTGGGACTGGTGGAGTGTGTTTGGGTCTGGCGGAGTGGGTTTGGGTCTGGCGGAGTGGGTTTGGGTCTGGCGGAGTGGGTTTGTGTGTGGCGGAGTGGGTTTGGGTCTGGCGGAGTGGGTTTGGGACTGGTGGAGTGGGTTTGGGTCTGGCGGAGTGGGTTTGGGTCTGGCGGAGTGGGTTTGGGTCTGGCGGAGTGGGTTTGTGTGTGGCGGAGTGGGTTTGGGTCTGGCGGAGTGGGTTTGGGGTCTGGCGGGGTGGGTTTGGGTCTGGGGGAGTGGGTTTGGGTCTGGCGGAGTGGGTTCGGGTCTGGCGGAGTGGGTTTGGGTCTGGATGTGTGGGTTTGGGTCTGGCGGAGTGGGGTCGGGTGTGGCGGAGTGGGTTCGGGTGTGGCGGGGTTGGTTTGGTTCTGGCGGAGTGAGTTTGGGTCTGGCGGAGTTGGTTTGGGTCTGGCGGAGTGGGTTTGGGTCTGGCGGAGTTGGTTTGTGTCTGGTGGAGTGGGTTTGGGTCTGGCGGAATAGGTTCGGGCTGGCGGAGTGGGTTCGGATCTGGCGGAGTGGGTTGGGGTCTGGCGGAGTGGGTTCGGGTCTCGCGGAGTGGGTTTTGTTCCGGCGGAGTGAGTTGGGGTCTGGCGGAGTGGGTTTGGGTCTGGCGGAGTGGGTTTGGGTCTGGCGGAGTGGGTTTGGGTCTGGCGGAGAGGGTTTGGGTCTGGCGGAGTGGGTTTGGGTCTGGCGGAGTGGGTTTGTGTCTGGCGTAGTGGGTTTGGGTCTGGATGAGTGGGTTTGGGTCTTGCGGAGTGGGTTTGGGGTTGGCGGAGTGGGTTTGGGTCTGGCGGAGTGTGTTTAGGACTGGCGGAGTGGGTTTGGGTCTGGCGGAGTGGGTTTGGGTCTGGCGGAGTGGGTTTGTGTGTGGCGGAGTAGGTTTGGGTCTGGCGGAGTGTGTTGGGGTCTGGATGAGTGGGTTTGGGTCTGGCGGAGTGGGTTTGGGTCTGGATGAGTGGGTTTGGGTCTGGCGGAGTGGGTTTGGGTCTGGCGGAGTGGGTTTCGGTCTGGCGGAGTTGGTTTGGGTCTGGCGGAGTTGGTTTGGGTCTGGCGGAGTTGGTTTGGGTCTGGGGAGTGGGTTTGGGTCTGGCGAAGTGGGTTTGGGTCTGGCGGAGTGGGTTTGGGTCTGGCAGAGTGTGTTGGGGTCTGGCTGAGTGGGTTTGGGTCTGGCGGAGTGGCTTCGGGTCTGGCGGAGTGGGTTGGGGTCTGGCGGAGTGGGTTGGGGTCTGGCGGAGTGGGTTCAGGTCTGTCGGAGTGGGTTCGGGTCTGGTGGAGTGGGTTGGGGTCTGGCGGAGTGGGGTCGGGTCTGGCGGAGTGGGCTTGGGTCTGGCGGAGTGGGTTTAGGTCTGGCGGAGTGGGTTTGGGTCTGGCGGATTGGGTTTGGGTCTGGCGGAGTGTGTTTCTGTCTGGCGGAGTGGGTTTGGGGCTGGCGGAGTGGGTTTCTGTCTGGCGGAGTGGGTTTGGGTCTGGCGGAGTGGGTTTGGGTCTGGCGGATTGGGTTTGGGTCTGGCGGAGTGTGTTTCTGTCTGGCGGAGTGGGTTTGGGTCTGGCGGAGTGGGTTTGTTTCTGGCGAAGAGGGTTTGTGGTCTGGCGGAGTGGGATAGGGTCTGGCGGAGTGGGTTTGGGCTGGCGGAGTGGGTTTGGGTCTGGCGGAGTGTGTTTCGGTCTGGCGGAGTGGGTTTGGGTCTTGCGGAGTGGGTTTGGGACTGGCGGAGTGGGTTTGGGTCTGGCGGAGTGGGTTTGGGTCTGGCGGAGTGGGTTTGGGTCTGGCGGAGTGGGTTTGTGTGTGGCGGAGTGGGTTTGGGTCTGGCGGAGTGGGTTTGGGGTCTGGCGGAGTGGGTTTGGGTCTGGGGGAGTGGGTTTGGGTCTGGCGGAGTGGGTTCGGGTCTGGCGGAGTGGGTTTGGGTCTGGATGAGTGGGTTTGGGTCTGGCGGAGTGGGTTTGGGTCTGGATGAGTGGGTTTGGGTCTGGCGGAGTTGGTTTGGGTCTGGCGGAGTGGGTTTGGGTCTGGCGGAGTTGGTTTGTGTCTGGCGGAGTGGGTTTGGGTCTGGCGGAGTGGGTTGGGGTCTGGCGGAGTGGGTTTGGGTCTGGCGGAGTGGGTTTGGGTCTGGCGGAGTGGGTTGGGGTCTGGCGGAGTGGGTTTGGGTCTGGCGGAGTGGGTTGGGGTCTGGCGGAGTGGGTTCGGGACTGGCGGAGTGGGTTGGGGTCTGCCGGAGTGGGTTTGGGTCTGGCAGAGTGGGTTCGGATCTGGCGGAGTGGGTTATGGTCTGGCGGAGTGGGTTCGGGTCTGGCGGAGTGGGTTTGTGTGTGGCGGAGTAGGTTTGGGTCTGGCGGAGTGTGTTGGGGTCTGGATGAGTGGGTTTGGGTCTGGCGGAGTGTGTTGGGGTCTGGATGAGTGGGTTTGGGTCTGGCGGAGTGGGTTTGGGTCTGGATGAGTGGGTTTGGGTCTGGCGGAGTGGGTTTGGGTCTGGCGGAGTGGGTTTGGGTCTGGCGGAGTGGCTTCGGGTCTGGCGGAGTGGGTTGGGGTCTGGCGGAGTGGGTTGGGGTCTGGCGGAGTGGGTTCAGGTCTGTCGGAGTGGGTTCGGGTCTGGTGGAGTGGGTTGGGGTCTGGCGGAGTGGGGTTGGGTCTGGCGGAGTGGGCTTGGGTCTGGCGGAGTGGGTTTAGGTCTGGCGGAGTGGGTTTGGGTCTGGCGGATTGGGTTTGGGTCTGGCGGAGTGTGTTTCTGTCTGGCGGAGTGGGTTTGGGGCTGGCGGAGTGGGTTTCTGTCTGGCGGAGTGGGTTTGGGTCTGGCGGAGTGGGTTTGGGTCTGGCGGAGTGGGTTTGGGTCTGGCGGAGTGGGTTTGTTTCTGGCGAAGAGGGTTTGTGGTCGGGCTGAGTGGGATAGGGTCTGGCGGAGTGGGTTTGGGCTGGCGGAGTGGGTTTGGGTCTGGCGGAGTGTGTTTCGGTCTGGCGGAGTGGGTTTGGGTCTTGCGGAGTGGGTTTGGGACTGGCGGAGTGGGTTTGGGTCTGGCGGAGTGGGTTTGGGTCTGGCGGAGTGGGTTTGGGTCTGGCGGAGTGGGTTTGTGTGTGGCGGAGTGGGTTTGGGTCTGGCGGAGTGGGTTTGGGTCTGGCGGAGTGGGTTTGGGGTCTGGCGGAGTGGGTTTGGGTCTGGGGGAGTGGGTTTGGGTCTGGCGGAGTGGGTTCGGGTCTGGCGGAGTGGGTTTGGGTCTGGATGAGTGGGTTTGGGTCTGGCGGAGTGGGTTTGGGTCTGGATGAGTGGGTTTGGGTCTGGCGGAGTTGGTTTGGGTCTGGCGGAGTGGGTTTGGGTCTGGCGGAGTTGGTTTGTGTCTGGCGGAGTGGGTTTGGGTCTGGCGGAGTGGGTTGGGGTCTGGCGGAGTGGGTTTGGGTCTGGCGGAGTGGGTTTGGGTCTGGCGGAGTGGGTTGGGGTCTGGCGGAGTGGGTTTGGGTCTGGCGGAGTGGGTTGGGGTCTGGCGGAGTGGGTTCGGGACTGGCGGAGTGGGTTGCGGTCTGCCGGAGTGGGTTGGGGTCTGGCAGAATGGGTTCGGATCTGGCGGAGTGGGTTATGGTCTGGCGGAGTGGGTTCGGGTCTGGCGGAGTGGGTTAGGGTCTGGCGGAGTGGGTTTTGGGCTGACGGAGTGGGTTTGGGTCTGGCGGAGTGTGTTTTTGTCTGGCGGAGTGGGTTTGTGTCTGGTGGAGTGGGTTTGGGTCTGGCGGAATAGGTTCGGGGCTGGCGGAGTGGGTTCGGATCTGGCGGAGTGGGTTGGGGTCTGGCGGAGTGGGTTCGGGTCTGGCGGAGTGGGTTTTGTTCTGGCGGAGTGAGTTGGTGTCTGGCGGAGTGGGTTTGGGTCTGGCGGAGTGGGTTTGGGTCTGGCGGAGTGGGTTTGGGTCTGGCGCAGAGGGTTTGGGTCTGGCGGAGTGAGTTTGGGTCTGGCGGAGTTGGTTTGGGTCTGGCGGAGTGGGTTTGGGTCTGGCGGAGTTGGTTTGTGTCTGGTGGAGTGGGTTTGGGTCTGGCGGAATAGGTTCGGGGCTGGCGGAGTGGGTTCGGATCTGGCGGAGTGGGTTGGGGTCTGGCGGAGTGGGTTCGGGTCTCGCGGAGTGGGTTTTGTTCTGGCGGAGTGAGTTGGGGTCTGGCGGAGTGGGTTTGGGTGTGGCGGAGTGGGTTTGGTACTGGCGGAGTGGGTTTGGGTCTGGCGGAGTGGGTTTGGGTCTGGCGGAGTGGGTTTGGGTCTGGCGGAGTGGGTTTGTGTGTGGCGGAGTGGGTTTGGGTCTGGCGGAGTGGGTTTGGGGTCTGGCGGAGTGGGTTTGGGTCTGGGGGAGTGGGTTTGGGTCTGGCGGAGTGGGTTCGGGTCTGGCGGAGTGGGTTTGGGTCTGGATGTGTGGGTTTGGGTCTGGCGGAGTGGGGTCGGGTGTGGCGGAGTGAGTTCGGGTGTGGCGGGGTTGGTTTGGTTCTGGCGGAGTGAGTTTGGGTCTGTCGGAGTTGGTTTGGGTCTGGCGGAGTGGGTTTGGGTCTGGCGGAGTTGGTTTGTGTCTGGTGGAGTGGGTTTGGGTCTGGCGGAATAGGTTCGGGGCTGGCGGAGTGGGTTCGGATCTGGCGGAGTGGGTTGGGGTCTGGCGGAGTGGGTTCGGGTCTCGCGGAGTGGGTTTTGTTCTGGCGGAGTGAGTTGGGGTCTGGCGGAGTGGGTTTGGGTCTGGCGGAGTGGGTTTGGGTCTGGCGGAGTGGGTTTGGGTCTGGCGGAGAGGGTTTGGGTCTGGCGGAGTGGGTTTGGGACTGGCGGAGTGGGTTTGGGTCTGGCGGAGTGGGGTTGGGTCTGGCGGAGTGGGCTTGGGTCTGGCGGAGTGGGTTTGGGTCTGGCGGAGTGGGTTTCGGTCTGGCGGATTGGGTTTGGGTCTGGCGGAGTGGGTTTCTGTCTGGCGGAGTGGGTTTGGGGCTGGCGGAGTGGGTTTCTGCCTGGCGGAGTTGGTTTGGGTCTGGCGGAGTGGGTTTGTTTCTGGCGAAGAGGGTTTGGGGTCTGGCGGAGTGGGTTAGGGTCTGGCGGAGTGGATTTGGGCTGGCGGAGTGGGTTTGGGTCTGGCGGAGCGTGTTTCGGTCTGGCGGAGTGGGTTTGGGTCTGGCGGAGTGGGTTTGGGACTGGCGGAGTGGGTTTGGGTCTGGCGGAGTGGGTTTGGGACTGGCGGAGTGGGTTTGGGTCTGGCGGAGTGGGTTTGTGTGTGGCGGAGTGGGTTTGGGTCTGGCGGAGTGGGTTTGGGTCTGGCGGAGTGGGTTTGGGGTCTGGCGGAGTGGGTTTGGGTCTGGGGGAGTGGGTTTGGGTCTGGCGGAGTGGGTTCGGGTCTGGCGGAGTGGGTTTGGGTCTGGATGAGTGGGTTTGGGTCTGGCGGAGTGGGTTTGGGTCTGGATGAGTGGGTTTGGGTCTGGCGGAGTTGGTTTGGGTCTGGCGGAGTGGGTTTGGGTCTGGCGGAGTTGGTTTGTGTCTGGTGGAGTGGGTTTGGGTCTGGCGGAGTGGGTTGGGGTCTGGCGGAGTGGGTTTGGGTCTGGCGGAGTGGGTTTGGGTCTGGCGGAGTTGGTTTGGGTCTGGCGGAGTGGGTTTGCGTCTGGCGGAGTTGGTTTGTGTCTGGAGGAGTGGGTTTGGGTCTGGCGGAATAGGTTCGGGGCTGGCGGAGTGGGTTCGGATCTGGCGGAGTGGGTTGGGGTCTGGCGGAGTGGGTTCGGGTCTGGCGGAGTGGGTTTTGTTCTGGCGGAGTGAGTTGGGGTCTGGCGGAGTGGGTTTGGGTCTGGCGGAGTGGGTTTGGGTCTGGCGGAGTGGGTTTGGGTCTGGCGGAGAGGGTTTGGGTCTGGCGGAGTGGGTTTGGGTCTGGCGGAGTGGGTTTGTGTCTGGCGAAGTGGGTTTGGGTCTGGATGAGTGGGTTTGGGTCTTGCGGAGTGGGTTTGGGGCTGGCGGAGTGGGTTTGGGTCTGGCGGAGTGTGTTTAGGACTGGCGGAGTGGGTTTGGGTCTGGCGGAGTGGGTTTGGGTCTGGCGGAGTGGGTTTGTGTGTGGCGGAGTGGGTTTGGGTCTGGCGGAGTGTGTTTAGGACTGGCGGAGTGGGTTTGGGTCTGGCGGAGTGGGTTTCGTTCTGGCGGAGTGAGTTGGGGTCTGGCGGAGTGGGTTTGGGTCTGGCGGAGTGGGTTTGGGTCTGGCGGAGTGGGTTTGGGGCTGGCGGAGTGGGTTCTGATCTGGCGGAGTGGGTTGGGGTCTGGCGGAGTGGGTTCGGGTCTCGCGGAGTGGGTTTTGTTCTGGCGGAGTGAGTTGGGGTCTGGCGGAGTGGGTTTGGGTCTGGCGGAGTGGGTTTGGGTCTGGCGGAGTGGGTTTGGGTCTGGCGGAGAGGGTTTGGGTCTGGCGGAGTGGGTTTGGGTCTGGCGGAGTGGGTTTGTGTCTGGCGTAGTGGGTTTGGGTCTGGATGAGTGGGTTTGGGTCTTGCGGAGTGGGTTTGGGGTTGGCGGAGAGGGTTTGGGTCTGGCGGAGTGTGTTTAGGACTGGCGGAGTGGGTTTGGGTCTGGCGGAGTGGGTTCGGATCTGGCGGAGTGGGTTTGGGTCTGGATGAGTGGGTTTGGGTCTGGCGGAGTGGGTTTGGGTCTGGCGGAGTGGGTTTGGGTCTGGCGGAGTTGGTTTGGGTCTGGCGGAGTTGGTTTGGGTCTGGCGGAGTTGGTTTGGGTCTGGGGAGTGGGTTTGGGTCTGGCGGAGTGGGTTTGGGTCTGGCGGAGTGGGTTTGGGTCTGGCAGAGTGTGTTGGGGTCTGGCGGAGTGGGTTTGCGTCTGGCGGAGTGGCTTCGGGTCTGGCGGAGTGGGTTGGGGTCTGGCGGAGTGGGTTGGGGTCTGGCGGAGTGGGTTCAGGTCTGGCGGAGTGGGTTCGGGTCTGGTGGAGTGGGTTGGGGTCTGGCGGAGTGGGGTTGGGTCTGGCGGAGTGGGCTTGGGTCTGGCGGAGTGGGTTTAGGTCTGGCGGAGTGGGTTTGGGTCTGGCGGAGTGGGTTTGTTTCTGGCGAAGAGGGTTTGGGGTCTGGCGGAGTGGGTTAGGGTCTGGCGGAGTGGATTTGGGCTGGCGGAGTGGGTTTGGGTCTGGCGGAGCGTGTTTCGGTCTGGCGGAGTGGGTTTGGGTCTGGCGGAGTGGGTTTGGGACTGGCGGAGTGGGTTTGGGTCTGGCGGAGTGGGTTTGGGACTGGCGGAGTGGGTTTGGGTCTGGCGGAGTGGGTTTGTGTGTGGCGGAGTGGGTTTGGGTCTGGCGGAGTGGGTTTGGGTCTGGCGGAGTGGGTTTGGGGTCTGGCGGAGTGGGTTTGGGTCTGGGGGAGTGGGTTTGGGTCTGGCGGAGTGGGTTCGGGTCTGGCGGAGTGGGTTTGGGTCTGGATGAGTGGGTTTGGGTCTGGCGGAGTGGGTTTGGGTCTGGATGAGTGGGTTTGGGTCTGGCGGAGTTGGTTTGGGTCTGGCGGAGTGGGTTTGGGTCTGGCGGAGTTGGTTTGTGTCTGGTGGAGTGGGTTTGGGTCTGGCGGAGTGGGTTGGGGTCTGGCGGAGTGGGTTTGGGTCTGGCGGAGTGGGTTTGGGTCTGGCGGAGTTGGTTTGGGTCTGGCGGAGTGGGTTTGCGTCTGGCGGAGTTGGTTTGTGTCTGGAGGAGTGGGTTTGGGTCTGGCGGAATAGGTTCGGGGCTGGCGGAGTGGGTTCGGATCTGGCGGAGTGGGTTGGGGTCTGGCGGAGTGGGTTCGGGTCTGGCGGAGTGGGTTTTGTTCTGGCGGAGTGAGTTGGGGTCTGGCGGAGTGGGTTTGGGTCTGGCGGAGTGGGTTTGGGTCTGGCGGAGTGGGTTTGGGTCTGGCGGAGAGGGTTTGGGTCTGGCGGAGTGGGTTTGGGTCTGGCGGAGTGGGTTTGTGTCTGGCGAAGTGGGTTTGGGTCTGGATGAGTGGGTTTGGGTCTTGCGGAGTGGGTTTGGGGCTGGCGGAGTGGGTTTGGGTCTGGCGGAGTGTGTTTAGGACTGGCGGAGTGGGTTTGGGTCTGGCGGAGTGGGTTTGGGTCTGGCGGAGTGGGTTTGTGTGTGGCGGAGTGGGTTTGGGTCTGGCGGAGTGTGTTTAGGACTGGCGGAGTGGGTTTGGGTCTGGCGTAGTGGGTTTCGTTCTGGCGGAGTGAGTTGGGGTCTGGCGGAGTGGGTTTGGGTCTGGCGGAGTGGGTTTGGGTCTGGCGGAGTGGGTTTGGGGCTGGCGGAGTGGGTTCTGATCTGGCGGAGTGGGTTGGGGTCTGGCGGAGTGGGTTCGGGTCTCGCGGAGTGGGTTTTGTTCTGGCGGAGTGAGTTGGGGTCTGGCGGAGTGGGTTTGGGTCTGGCGGAGTGGGTTTGGGTCTGGCGGAGTGGGTTTGGGTCTGGCGGAGAGGGTTTGGGTCTGGCGGAGTGGGTTTGGGTCTGGCGGAGTGGGTTTGTGTCTGGCGTAGTGGGTTTGGGTCTGGATGAGTGGGTTTGGGTCTTGCGGAGTGGGTTTGGGGTTGGCGGAGAGGGTTTGGGTCTGGCGGAGTGTGTTTAGGACTGGCGGAGTGGGTTTGGGTCTGGCGGAGTGGGTTCGGATCTGGCGGAGTGGGTTTGGGTCTGGATGAGTGGGTTTGGGTCTGGCGGAGTGGGTTTGGGTCTGGCGGAGTGGGTTTGGGTCTGGCGGAGTTGGTTTGGGTCTGGCGGAGTTGGTTTGGGTCTGGCGGAGTTGGTTTGGGTCTGGGGAGTGGGTTTGGGTCTGGCGGAGTGGGTTTGGGTCTGGCGGAGTGGGTTTGGGTCTGGCAGAGTGTGTTGGGGTCTGGCGGAGTGGGTTTGCGTCTGGCGGAGTGGCTTCGGGTCTGGCGGAGTGGGTTGGGGTCTGGCGGAGTGGGTTGGGGTCTGGCGGAGTGGGTTCAGGTCTGGCGGAGTGGGTTCGGGTCTGGTGGAGTGGGTTGGGGTCTGGCGGAGTGGGGTTGGGTCTGGCGGAGTGGGCTTGGGTCTGGCGGAGTGGGTTTAGGTCTGGCGGAGTGGGTTTGGGTCTGGCGGATTGGGTTTGGGTCTGGCGGAGTGTGTTTCTGTCTGGCGGAGTGGGTTTGGGGCTGGCGGAGTGGGTTTCTGTCTGGCGGAGTGGGTTTGGGTCTGGCGGAGTGGGTTTGTGTCTGGCGGAGTGGGTTTGGGTCTGGCGGAGTGGGTTTGTTTCTGGCGAAGAGGGTTTGTGGTCTGGCGGAGTGGGATAGGGTCTGGCGGAGTGGGTTTGGGCTGGCGGAGTGGGTTTGGGTCTGGCGGAGTGTGTTTCGGTCTGGCGGAGTGGGTTTGGGTCTTGCGGAGTGGGTTTGGGACTGGCGGAGTGGGTTTGGGTCTGGCGGAGTGGGTTTGGGTCTGGCGGAGTGGGTTTGGGTCTGGCGGAGTGGGTTTGTGTGTGGCGGAGTGGGTTTGGGTCTGGCGGAGTGGGTTTGGGTCTGGCGGAGTGGGTTTGGGGTCTGGCGGAGTGGGTTTGGGTCTGGGGGAGTGGGTTTGGTTCTGGCGGAGTGGGTTCGGGTTTGGCGGAGTGGGTTTGGGTCTGGATGAGTGGGTTTGGGTCTGGCGGAGTGGGTTTGTGTGTGGCGGAGTGGGTTTGGGTCTGGCGGAGTGGGTTTGGGGTCTGGCGGAGTGTGTTTGGGTCTGGGGGAGTGGGTTTGGGTCTGGCGGAGTGGGTTCGGGTCTGGCGGAGTGGGTTTGGGTCTGGATGTGTGGGTTTGGGTCTGGCGGAGTGGGGTCGGGTGTGGCGGAGTGGGTTCGGGTGTGGCGGGGTTGGTTTGGTTCTGGCGGAGTGAGTTTGGGTCTGGCGGAGTTGGTTTGGGTCTGGCGGAGTGGGTTTGGGTCTGGCGGAGTTGGTTTGTTTCTGGTGGAGTGGGTTTGGGTCTGGCGGAATAGGTTCGGGGCTGGCGGAGTGGGTTCGGATCTGGCGGAGTGGGTTGGGGTCTGGCGGAGTGGGTTCGGGTCTCGCGGAGTGGGTTTTGTTCTGGCGGAGTGAGTTGGGGTCTGGCGGAGTGGGTTTGGGTCTGGCGGAGTGGGTTTGGGTCTGGCGGAGTGGGTTTGGGTCTGGCGGAGAGGGTTTGGGTCTGGCGGAGTGGGTTTGGGACTGGCGGAGTGGGTTTGGGTCTGGCGGAGTGGGGTTGGGTCTGGCGGAGTGTGCTTGGGTCTGGCGGAGTGGGTTTGGGTCTGGCGGAGTGGGTTTGGGTCTGGCGGATTGGGTTTGGGTCTGGCGGAGTGGGTTTCTGTCTGGCGGAGTGGGTTTGGGGCTGGCGGAGTGGGTTTCTGTCTGGCGGAGTGGGTTTGGGTCTGGCGGAGTGGGTTTGGGTCTGGCGGAGTGGGTTTGGGTCTGGCGGAGTGGGTTTGTTTCTGGCGAAGAGGGTTTGGGGTCTGGCGGAGTGGGTTAGGGTCTGGCGGAGTGGGTTTGGGCTGGCGGAGTGGGTTTGGGTCTGGCGGAGCGTGTTTCGGTCTGGCGGAGTGGGTTTGGGTCTGGCGGAGTGGGTTTGGGACTGGCGGAGTGGGTTTGGGTCTGGCGGAGTGGGTTTGGGTCTGGCGGAGTGGGTTTGGGTCTGGCGGAGTGGGTTTGTGTGTGGCGGAGTGGGTTTGGGTCTGGCGGAGTGGGTTTGGGTCTGGCGGAGTGGGTTTGTGTGTGGCGGAGTGGGTTTGGGTCTGGCGGAGTGTGTTTAGGACTGGCGGAGTGGGTTTGGGTCTGGCGTAGTGGGTTTCGTTCTGGCGGAGTGAGTTGGGGTCTGGCGGAGTGGGTTTGGGTCTGGCGGAGTGGGTTTGGGTCTGGCGGAGTGGGTTTGGGGCTGGCGGAGTGGGTTCTGATCTGGCGGAGTGGGTTGGGGTCTGGCGGAGTGGGTTCGGGTCTCGCGGAGTGGGTTTTGTTCTGGCGGAGTGAGTTGGGGTCTGGCGGAGTGGGTTTGGGTCTGGCGGAGTGGGTTTGGGTCTGGCGGAGTGGGTTTGGGTCTGGCGGAGAGGGTTTGGGTCTGGCGGAGTGGGTTTGGGTCTGGCGGAGTGGGTTTGTGTCTGGCGTAGTGGGTTTGGGTCTGGATGAGTGGGTTTGGGTCTTGCGGAGTGGGTTTGGGGTTGGCGGAGAGGGTTTGGGTCTGGCGGAGTGTGTTTAGGACTGGCGGAGTGGGTTTGGGTCTGGCGGAGTGGGTTCGGATCTGGCGGAGTGGGTTTGGGTCTGGATGAGTGGGTTTGGGTCTGGCGGAGTGGGTTTGGGTCTGGCGGAGTGGGTTTGGGTCTGGCGGAGTTGGTTTGGGTCTGGCGGAGTTGGTTTGGGTCTGGCGGAGTTGGTTTGGGTCTGGGGAGTGGGTTTGGGTCTGGCGGAGTGGGTTTGGGTCTGGCGGAGTGGGTTTGGGTCTGGCAGAGTGTGTTGGGGTCTGGCGGAGTGGGTTTGCGTCTGGCGGAGTGGCTTCGGGTCTGGCGGAGTGGGTTGGGGTCTGGCGGAGTGGGTTGGGGTCTGGCGGAGTGGGTTCAGGTCTGGCGGAGTGGGTTCGGGTCTGGTGGAGTGGGTTGGGGTCTGGCGGAGTGGGGTTGGGTCTGGCGGAGTGGGCTTGGGTCTGGCGGAGTGGGTTTAGGTCTGGCGGAGTGGGTTTGGGTCTGGCGGAGTGGGTTTGTTTCTGGCGAAGAGGGTTTGGGGTCTGGCGGAGTGGGTTAGGGTCTGGCGGAGTGGATTTGGGCTGGCGGAGTGGGTTTGGGTCTGGCGGAGCGTGTTTCGGTCTGGCGGAGTGGGTTTGGGTCTGGCGGAGTGGGTTTGGGACTGGCGGAGTGGGTTTGGGTCTGGCGGAGTGGGTTTGGGACTGGCGGAGTGGGTTTGGGTCTGGCGGAGTGGGTTTGTGTGTGGCGGAGTGGGTTTGGGTCTGGCGGAGTGGGTTTGGGTCTGGCGGAGTGGGTTTGGGGTCTGGCGGAGTGGGTTTGGGTCTGGGGGAGTGGGTTTGGGTCTGGCGGAGTGGGTTCGGGTCTGGCGGAGTGGGTTTGGGTCTGGATGAGTGGGTTTGGGTCTGGCGGAGTGGGTTTGGGTCTGGATGAGTGGGTTTGGGTCTGGCGGAGTTGGTTTGGGTCTGGCGGAGTGGGTTTGGGTCTGGCGGAGTTGGTTTGTGTCTGGTGGAGTGGGTTTGGGTCTGGCGGAGTGGGTTGGGGTCTGGCGGAGTGGGTTTGGGTCTGGCGGAGTGGGTTTGGGTCTGGCGGAGTTGGTTTGGGTCTGGCGGAGTGGGTTTGCGTCTGGCGGAGTTGGTTTGTGTCTGGAGGAGTGGGTTTGGGTCTGGCGGAATAGGTTCGGGGCTGGCGGAGTGGGTTCGGATCTGGCGGAGTGGGTTGGGGTCTGGCGGAGTGGGTTCGGGTCTGGCGGAGTGGGTTTTGTTCTGGCGGAGTGAGTTGGGGTCTGGCGGAGTGGGTTTGGGTCTGGCGGAGTGGGTTTGGGTCTGGCGGAGTGGGTTTGGGTCTGGCGGAGAGGGTTTGGGTCTGGCGGAGTGGGTTTGGGTCTGGCGGAGTGGGTTTGTGTCTGGCGAAGTGGGTTTGGGTCTGGATGAGTGGGTTTGGGTCTTGCGGAGTGGGTTTGGGGCTGGCGGAGTGGGTTTGGGTCTGGCGGAGTGTGTTTAGGACTGGCGGAGTGGGTTTGGGTCTGGCGGAGTGGGTTTGGGTCTGGCGGAGTGGGTTTGTGTGTGGCGGAGTGGGTTTGGGTCTGGCGGAGTGTGTTTAGGACTGGCGGAGTGGGTTTGGGTCTGGCGTAGTGGGTTTCGTTCTGGCGGAGTGAGTTGGGGTCTGGCGGAGTGGGTTTGGGTCTGGCGGAGTGGGTTTGGGTCTGGCGGAGTGGGTTTGGGGCTGGCGGAGTGGGTTCTGATCTGGCGGAGTGGGTTGGGGTCTGGCGGAGTGGGTTCGGGTCTCGCGGAGTGGGTTTTGTTCTGGCGGAGTGAGTTGGGGTCTGGCGGAGTGGGTTTGGGTCTGGCGGAGTGGGTTTGGGTCTGGCGGAGTGGGTTTGGGTCTGGCGGAGAGGGTTTGGGTCTGGCGGAGTGGGTTTGGGTCTGGCGGAGTGGGTTTGTGTCTGGCGTAGTGGGTTTGGGTCTGGATGAGTGGGTTTGGGTCTTGCGGAGTGGGTTTGGGGTTGGCGGAGAGGGTTTGGGTCTGGCGGAGTGTGTTTAGGACTGGCGGAGTGGGTTTGGGTCTGGCGGAGTGGGTTCGGATCTGGCGGAGTGGGTTTGGGTCTGGATGAGTGGGTTTGGGTCTGGCGGAGTGGGTTTGGGTCTGGCGGAGTGGGTTTGGGTCTGGCGGAGTTGGTTTGGGTCTGGCGGAGTTGGTTTGGGTCTGGCGGAGTTGGTTTGGGTCTGGGGAGTGGGTTTGGGTCTGGCGGAGTGGGTTTGGGTCTGGCGGAGTGGGTTTGGGTCTGGCAGAGTGTGTTGGGGTCTGGCGGAGTGGGTTTGCGTCTGGCGGAGTGGCTTCGGGTCTGGCGGAGTGGGTTGGGGTCTGGCGGAGTGGGTTGGGGTCTGGCGGAGTGGGTTCAGGTCTGGCGGAGTGGGTTCGGGTCTGGTGGAGTTGGTTGGGGTCTGGCGGAGTGGGGTTGGGTCTGGCGGAGTGGGCTTGGGTCTGGCGGAGTGGGTTTAGGTCTGGCGGAGTGGGTTTGGGTCTGGCGGATTGGGTTTGGGTCTGGCGGAGTGTGTTTCTGTCTGGCGGAGTGGGTTTGGGGCTGGCGGAGTGGGTTTCTGTCTGGCGGAGTGGGTTTGGGTCTGGCGGAGTGGGTTTGTGTCTGGCGGAGTGGGTTTGGGTCTGGCGGAGTGGGTTTGTTTCTGGCGAAGAGGGTTTGTGGTCTGGCGGAGTGGGATAGGGTCTGGCGGAGTGGGTTTGGGCTGGCGGAGTGGGTTTGGGTCTGGCGGAGTGTGTTTCGGTCTGGCGGAGTGGGTTTGGGTCTTGCGGAGTGGGTTTGGGACTGGCGGAGTGGGTTTGGGTCTGGCGGAGTGGGTTTGGGTCTGGCGGAGTGGGTTTGGGTCTGGCGGAGTGGGTTTGTGTGTGGCGGAGTGGGTTTGGGTCTGGCGGAGTGGGTTTGGGTCTGGCGGAGTGGGTTTGGGGTCTGGCGGAGTGGGTTTGGGTCTGGGGGAGTGGGTTTGGGTCTGGCGGAGTGGGTTCGGGTTTGGCGGAGTGGGTTTGGGTCTGGATGAGTGGGTTTGGGTCTGGCGGAGTGGGTTTGTGTGTGGCGGAGTGGGTTTGGGTCTGGCGGAGTGGGTTTGGGGTCTGGCGGAGTGGGTTTGGGTCTGGGGGAGTGGGTTTGGGTCTGGCGGAGTGGGTTCGGGTCTGGCGGAGTGGGTTTGGGTCTGGATGTGTGGGTTTGGGTCTGGCGGAGTGGGGTCGGGTGTGGCGGAGTGGGTTCGGGTGTGGCGGGGTTGGTTTGGTTCTGGCGGAGTGAGTTTGGGTCTGGCGGAGTTGGTTTGGGTCTGGCGGAGTGGGTTTGGGTCTGGCGGAGTTGGTTTGTTTCTGGTGGAGTGGGTTTGGGTCTGGCGGAATAGGTTCGGGGCTGGCGGAGTGGGTTCGGATCTGGCGGAGTGGGTTGGGGTCTGGCGGAGTGGGTTCGGGTCTCGCGGAGTGGGTTTTGTTCTGGCGGAGTGAGTTGGGGTCTGGCGGAGTGGGTTTGGGTCTGGCGGAGTGGGTTTGGGTCTGGCGGAGTGGGTTTGGGTCTGGCGGAGAGGGTTTGGGTCTGGCGGAGTGGGTTTGGGACTGGCGGAGTGGGTTTGGGTCTGGCGGAGTGGGGTTGGGTCTGGCGGAGTGTGCTTGGGTCTGGCGGAGTGGGTTTGGGTCTGGCGGAGTGGGTTTGGGTCTGGCGGATTGGGTTTGGGTCTGGCGGAGTGGGTTTCTGTCTGGCGGAGTGGGTTTGGGGCTGGCGGAGTGGGTTTCTGTCTGGCGGAGTGGGTTTGGGTCTGGCGGAGTGGGTTTGGGTCTGGCGGAGTGGGTTTGGGTCTGGCGGAGTGGGTTTGTTTCTGGCGAAGAGGGTTTGGGGTCTGGCGGAGTGGGTTAGGGTCTGGCGGAGTGGGTTTGGGCTGGCGGAGTGGGTTTGGGTCTGGCGGAGCGTGTTTCGGTCTGGCGGAGTGGGTTTGGGTCTGGCGGAGTGGGTTTGGGACTGGCGGAGTGGGTTTGGGTCTGGCGGAGTGGGTTTGGGTCTGGCGGAGTGGGTTTGGGTCTGGCGGAGTGGGTTTGTGTGTGGCGGAGTGGGTTTGGGTCTGGCGGAGTGGGTTTGGGTCTGGCGGATTGGGTTTGGGGTCTGGCGGAGTGGGTTTGGGTCTGGGGGAGTGGGTTTGGGTCTGGCGGAGTGGGTTCGGGTCTGGCGGAGTGGGTTTGGGTCTGGATGAGTGGGTTTGGGTCTGGCGGAGTGGGTTTGGGTCTGGATGAGTGGGTTTGGGTCTGGCGGAGTTGGTTTGGGTCTGGCGGAGTGGGTTTGGGTCTGGCGGAGTTGGTTTGTGTCTGGTGGAGTGGGTTTGGGTCTGGCGGAGTGGGTTGGGGTCTGGCGGAGTGGGTTTGGGTCTGGCGGAGTGGGTTTGGGTCTGGCGGAGTTGGTTTGGGTCTGGCGGAGTGGGTTTGCGTCTGGCGGAGTTGGTTTGTGTCTGGTGGAGTGGGTTTGGGTCTGGCGGAATAGGTTCGGGGCTGGCGGAGTGGGTTCGGATCTGGCGGAGTGGGTTGGGGGCTGGCGGAGTGGGTTTGGGTCTGGCGGAGTGTGTTTAGGACTGGCGGAGTGGGTTTGGGTCTGGCGGAGTGGGTTTGGGTCTGGCGGAGTGGGTTTGTGTGTGGCGGAGTGGGTTTGGGTCTGGCGGAGTGTGTTTAGGACTGGCGGAGTGGGTTTGGGTCTGGCGGAGTGGGTTTCGTTCTGGCGGAGTGAGTTGGGGTCTGGCGGAGTGGGTTTGGGTCTGGCGGAGTGGGTTTGGGTCTGGCGGAGTGGGTTTGGGTCTGGCGGAGTGGGTTTGGGTCTGGCGGAGTGGGTTTGTTTCTGGCGAAGAGGGTTTGGGGTCTGGCGGAGTGGGTTAGGGTCTGGCGGAGTTGGTTTGGGCTGGCGGAGTGGGTTTGGGTCTGGCGGAGTGTGTTTAGGTCTGGCGGAGTGGGTTTGGGTGTGGCGGAGTGGGTTTGGGACTGGCGGAGTGGGTTTGGGTCTGGCGGAGTGGGTTTGGGTCTGGCGGAGTGGGTTTGGGTCTGGCGGAGTGGGTTTGTGTGTGGCGGAGTGGGTTTGGGTCTGGCGGAGTGGGTTTGGGGTCTGGCGGAGTGGGTTTGGGTCTGGGGGAGTGGGTTTGGGTCTGGCGGAGTGGGTTCGGGTCTGGCGGAGTGGGTTTGGGTCTGGATGTGTGGGTTTGGGTCTGGCGGAGTGGGGTCGGGTGTGGCGGAGTGGGTTCGGGTGTGGCGGGGTTGGTTTGGTTCTGGCGGAGTGAGTTTGGGTCTGGCGGAGTTGGTTTGGGTCTGGCGGAGTGGGTTTGGGTCTGGCGGAGTTGGTTTGGGTCTGGCGGAGTGGGTTTAGTTCTGGCGGAGTGGGTTAGGGTCTGGCGGAGTGGGTTTGGGCTGGCGGAGTGGGTTTGGGTCTGGCGGAGTGTGTTCAGGTCTGGCGGAGTGGGTTTGGGTGTGGCGGAGTGGGTTTGGGACTGGCGGAGTGGGTTTGGGTCTGGCGGAGTGGGTTTGGGTCTGGCGGAGTGGGTTTGGGTCTGGCGGAGTGGGTTTGGGTCTGGCGGAGTGGGTTTGGGCTGGCGGAGAGGGTTTGGGTCTGGCGGAGTGGGTTTGGGTCTGGCGGAGTGGGTTTGTGTCTGGCGTAGTGGGTTTGGGTCTGGATGAGTGGGTTTGGGTCTTGCGGAGTGGGTTTGGGGTTGGCGGAGTGGGTTTGGGTCTGGCGGAGTGTGTTTAGGACTGGCGGAGTGGGTTTGGGTCTGGCGGAGTGGGTTTGGGTCTGGCGGAGTGGGTTTGTGTGTGGCGGAGTAGGTTTGGGTCTGGCGGAGTGGGTTTGGGTCTGGCGGAGTGGGTTTAGTTCTGGCGGAGTGAGTTGGGGTCTGGCGGAGTGGGTTTGGGTCTTGCGGAGTGGGTTTGGGGCTGGCGGAGTGGGTTTGGATCTGGCGGAGTGTGTTTAGGACTGGCGGTGTGGGTTTGGGTCTGGCGGAGTGGGTTTGTGTGTGGCGGAGTGGGTTTGGGTCTGGTGGAGTGGGTTTGGGTCTGGCGGAGTGGGTTTGGGGTCTGGCGGAGTGGGTTCGGGTCTGGCGGAGTGGGTTTGGGTCTGGCGGAGTGGGTTCGGATCTGGCGGAGTGGGTTTGGGTCTGGATGAGTGGGTTTGGGTCTGGCGGAGTGGGTTTGGGTCTGGCGGAGTGGGTTTGGGTCTGGCGGAGTTGGTTTGGGTCTGGCGGAGTTGGTTTGGGTCTGGCGGAGTTGGTTTGGGTCTGGGGAGTGGGTTTGGGTCTGGCGGAGTGGGTTTGTGTCTGGCGGAGTGGGTTTGGGTCTGGCAGAGTGTGTTGGGGTCTGGCGGAGTGGGTTTGCGTCTGGCGGAGTGGCTTCGGGTCTGGCGGAGTGGGTTGGGGTCTGGCGGAGTGGGTTGGGGTCTGGCGGAGTGGGTTCAGGTCTGGCGGAGTGGGTTCGGGTCTGGTGGAGTGGGTTGGGGTCTGGCGGAGTGGGGTTGGGTCTGGCGGAGTGGGCTTGGGTCTGGCGGAGTGGGTTTAGGTCTGGCGGAGTGGGTTTGGGTCTGGCGGATTGGGTTTGGGTCTGGCGGAGTGTGTTTCTGTCTGGCGGAGTGGGTTTGGGGCTGGCGGAGTGGGTTTCTGTCTGGCGGAGTGGGTTTGGGTCTGGCGGAGTGGGTTTGGGTCTGGCGGAGTGGGTTTGGGTCTGGCGGAGTGGGTTTGTTTCTGGCGAAGAGGGTTTGTGGTCTGGCGGAGTGGGATAGGGTCTGGCGGAGTGGGTTTGGGCTGGCGGAGTGGGTTTGGGTCTGGCGGAGTGTGTTTCGGTCTGGCGGAGTGGGTTTGGGTCTTGCGGAGTGGGTTTGGGACTGGCGGAGTGGGTTTGGGTCTGGCGGAGTGGGTTTGGGTCTGGCGGAGTGGGTTTGGGTCTGGCGGAGTGGGTTTGTGTGTGGCGGAGTGGGTTTGGGTCTGGCGGAGTGGGTTTGGGTCTGGCGGAGTGGGTTTGGGGTCTGGCGGAGTGGGTTTGGGTCTGGGGGAGTGGGTTTGGGTCTGGCGGAGTGGGTTCGGGTCTGGCGGAGTGGGTTTGGGTCTGGATGAGTGGGTTTGGGTCTGGCGTAGTGGGTTTGGGTCTGGACGAGTGGGTTTGGGTCTGGCGGAGTTGGTTTGGGTCTGGCGGAGTGGGTTTGGGTCTGGCGGAGTTGGTTTGTGTCTGGCGGAGTGGGTTTGGGTCTGGCGGAGTGGGTTGGGGTCTGGCGGAGTGGGTTTGGGTCTGGCGGAGTGGGTTTGGGTCTGGCGGAGTGGGTTGGGGTCTGGCGGAGTGGGTTTGGGTCTGGCGGAGCGGGTTTGGGTCTGGCGGAGCAGGTTTGGGTCTGACGGAGTGTGTTTGGGTCTGGCGGAGTGGGTTGGGGTCTGGCGGAGTGGGTTCGGGTCTGGCGGAGTGGGTTTGGGTCTGGCGGAGTGGGTTTTGGTCTGGCGGAGTTGGTTTGTGTCTGGCGGAGTGGGGTTGGGTCTGGCGGAGTGGGTTGGGGTCTGGCGGAGTGGGTTTAGGTCTGGCGGAGTGGGTTTGGGTCTGGCGGAGTGGGTTGGGGTCTGGCGGAGTGGGTTTGGGTCTGGCGGAGTGGGTTTGGGTCTGGCGGAGCAGGTTTGGGTCTGGCGGAGGGTGTTTGGGTCTGGCGGTGTGGGTTTGGATCTGGCGGAGTGGGTTTGGGGTCTGGCGGAGTGGGTTTGGGTCTGGCGGAGTGGGTTGGGGTCTGGCGGAGTGGGTTTGTGTCTGGTGGAGTGGGTTTGGGTCTGGCGGAATAGGTTCGGGGCTGGCGGAGTGGGTTCGGATCTGGCGGAGTGGGTTGGGGTCTGGCGGAGTGGGTTCGGGTCTGGCGGAGTGGGTTTTGTTCTGGCGGAGTGAGTTGGGGTCTGGCGGAGTGGGTTTGGGTCTGGCGGAGTGGGTTTGGGTCTGGCGGAGTGGGTTTGGGTCTGGCGGAGAGGGTTTGGGTCTGGCGGAGTGGGTTTGGGTCTGGCGGAGTGGGTTTGTGTCTGGCGAAGTGGGTTTGGGTCTGGATGAGTGGGTTTGGGTCTTGCGGAGTGGGTTTGGGGCTGGCGGAGTGGGTTTGGGTCTGGCGGAGTGTGTTTAGGACTGGCGGAGTGGGTTTGGGTCTGGCGGAGTGGGTTTGGGTCTGGCGGAGTGGGTTTGTGTGTGGCGGAGTGGGTTTGGGTCTGGCGGAGTGTGTTTAGGACTGGCGGAGTGGGTTTGGGTCTGGCGGAGTGGGTTTCGTTCTGGCGGAGTGAGTTGGGGTCTGGCGGAGTGGGTTTGGGTCTGGCGGAGTGGGTTTGGGTCTGGCGGAGTGGGTTTGGGTCTGGCGGAGTGGGTTTGGGTCTGGCGGAGTGGGTTTGTTTCTGGCGAAGAGGGTTTGGGGTCTGGCGGAGTGGGTTAGGGTCTGGCGGAGTGGGTTTGGGCTGGCGGAGTGGGTTTGGGTCTGGCGGAGTGTGTTTAGGTCTGGCGGAGTGGGTTTGGGTGTGGCGGAGTGGGTTTGGGACTGGCGGAGTGGGTTTGGGTCTGGCGGAGTGGGTTTGGGTCTGGCGGAGTGGGTTTGGGTCTGGCGGAGTGGGTTTGTGTGTGGCGGAGTGGGTTTGGGTCTGGCGGAGTGGGTTTGGGGTCTGGCGGAGTGGGTTTGGGTCTGGGGGAGTGGGTTTGGGTCTGGCGGAGTGGGTTCGGGTCTGGCGGAGTGGGTTTGGGTCTGGCGGAGTGGGTTTGGGTCTGGCGGAGTGGGTTTGTGTCTGGCGAAGTGGGTTTGGGTCTGGATGAGTGGGTTTGGGTCTTGCGGAGTGGGTTTGGGGCTGGCGGAGTGGGTTTGGGTCTGGCGGAGTGTGTTTAGGACTGGCGGAGTGGGTTTGGGTCTGGCGGAGTGGGTTTGGGTCTGGCGGAGTGGGTTTGTGTGTGGCGGAGTGGGTTTGGGTCTGGCGGAGTGTGTTTAGGACTGGCGGAGTGGGTTTGGGTCTGGCGGAGTGGGTTTCGTTCTGGCGGAGTGGGTTTGGGTCTGGCGGAGTGGGTTTGTTTCTGGCGAAGAGGGTTTGGGGTCTGGCGGAGTGGGTTAGGGTCTGGCGGAGTGGGTTTGGGCTGGCGGAGTGGGTTTGGGTCTGGCGGAGTGTGTTTAGGTCTGGCGGAGTGGGTTTGGGTGTGGCGGAGTGGGTTTGGGACTGGCGGAGTGGGTTTGGGTCTGGCGGAGTGGGTTTGGGTCTGGCGGAGTGGGTTTGGGTCTGGCGGAGTGGGTTTGTGTGTGGCGGAGTGGGTTTGGGTCTGGCGGAGTGGGTTTGGGGTCTGGCGGAGTGGGTTTGGGTCTGGGTGAGTGGGTTTGGGTCTGGCGGAGTGGGTTCGGGTCTGGCGGAGTGGGTTTGGGTCTGGATGTGTGGGTTTGGGTCTGGCGGAGTGGGGTCGGGTGTGGCGGAGTGGGTTCGGGTGTGGCGGGGTTGGTTTGGTTCTGGCGGAGTGAGTTTGGGTCTGGCGGAGTTGGTTTGGGTCTGGCGGAGTGGGTTTGGGTCTGGCGGAGTTGGTTTGTGTCTGGTGGAGTGGGTTTGGGTCTGGCGGAATAGGTTCGGGGCTGGCGGAGTGGGTTCGGATCTGGCGGAGTGGGTTGGGGTCTGGCGGAGTGGGTTCGGGTCTCGCGGAGTGGGTTTTGTTCTGGCGGAGTGAGTTGGGGTCTGGCGGAGTGGGTTTGGGTCTGGCGGAGTGGGTTTGGGTCTGGCGGAGTGGGTTTGGGTCTGGCGGAGAGGGTTTGGGTCTGGCGGAGTGGGTTTGGGTCTGGCGGAGTGGGTTTGTGTCTGGCGAAGTGGGTTTGGGTCTGGATGAGTGGGTTTGGGTCTTGCGGAGTGGGTTTGGGGCTGGCGGAGTGGGTTTGGGTCTGGTGGAGTGTGTTTAGGACTGGCGGAGTGGGTTTGGGTCTGGCGGAGTGGGTTTGGGTCTGGCGGAGTGGGTTTGTGTGTGGCGGAGTAGGTTTGGGTCTGGCGGAGTGGGTTTGGGTCTGGCGGAGTGGGTTTAGTTCTGGCGGAGTGAGTTGGGGTCTGGCGGAGTGGGTTTGGGTCTTGCGGAGTGGGTTTGGGGCTGGCGGAGTGGGTTTGGATCTGGCGGAGTGTGTTTAGGACTGGCGGAGTGGGTTTGGGCCTGCGGAGTGGGTTTGTGTGTGGCGGAGTGGGTTTGGGTCTGGCGGAGTGGGTCTGGGTCTGGCGGAGTTGGTTTGGGTCTGGCGGAGTTGGTTTGGGTCTGGCGGAGTTGGTTTGGGTCTGGGGAGTGGGTTTGGGTCTGGCGGAGTGGGTTTGGGTCTGGCGGAGTGGGTTTGGGTCTGGCAGAGTGTGTTGGGGTCTGGCGGAGTGGGTTTGGGTCTGGCGGAGTGGCTTCGGGTCTGGCGGAGTGGGTTGGGGTCTGGCGGAGTGGGTTGGGTTCTGGCGGAGTGGGTTCAGGTCTGGCGGAGTGGGTTCGGGTCTGGTGGAGTGGGTTGGGGTCTGGCGGAGTGGGGTTGGGTCTGGCGGAGTGGGCTTGGGTCTGGCGGAGTGGGTTTGGGTCTGGCGGAGTGGGTTTGGGTCTGGCGGATTGGGTTTGGGTCTGGCGGAGTGGGTTTCTGTCTGGCGGAGTGGGTTTGGGGCTGGCGGAGTGGGTTTCTGTCTGGCGGAGTGGGTTTGGGTCTGGCGGAGTGGGTTTGGGTCTGGCGGAGTGGGTTTGGGTCTGGCGGAGTGGGTTTGTTTCTGGCGAAGAGGGTTTGTGGTCTGGCGGAGTGGGTTAGGGTCTGGCGGAGTGGGTTTGGGCTGGCGGAGTGGGTTTGGGTCTGGCGGAGTGTGTTTCGGTCTGGCGGAGTGGGTTGGGTCTTGCGGAGTGGGTTTGGGACTGGCGGAGTGGGTTTGGGTCTGGCGGAGTGGGTTAAGGTCTGGCGGAGTGGGTTTGGGTCTAGCGGAGTGGGTTTGTGTGTGGCGGAGTGGGTTTGGGTCTGGCGGAGTGGGTTTGGGTCTGGCGGAGTGGGTTTGGGGTCTGGCGGAGTGGGTTTGGGTCTGGGGGAGTGGGTTTGGGTCTGGCGGAGTGGGTTCGGGTCTGGCGGAGTGGGTTTGGGTCTGGATGAGTGGGTTTGGGTCTGGCGGAGTGGGTTTGGGTCTGGATGAGTGGGTTTGGGTCTGGCGGAGTTGGTTTGGGTCTGGCGGAGTGGGTTTGGGTCTGGCGGAGTTGGTTTGTGTCTGGCGGAGTGGGTTTGGGTCTGGCGGAGTGGGTTGGGGTCTGGCGGAGTGGGTTTGGGTCTGGCGGAGTGGGTTTGGGTCTGGCGGAGTGGGTTGGGGTCTGGCGGAGTGGGTTTGGGTCTGGCGGAGTGGGTTTGGGTCTGGCGGAGTGGGTTTGGGTCTGGCGGAGCAGGTTTGGGTCTGACGGAGTGTGTTTGGGTCTGGCGGAGTGGGTTGGGGTCTGGCGGAGTGGGTTCGGGTCTGGCGGAGTGGGTTTGGGTCTGGCGGAGTGGGTTTGGGTCTGGCGGAGTTGGTTTGTGTCTGGCGGAGTGGGGTTGGGTCTGGCGGAGTGGGTTGGGGTCTGGCGGAGTGGGTTTGGGTCTGGCGGAGTGGGTTTGGGTCTGGCGGAGTGGGTTGGTGTCTGGCGGAGTGGGTTTGGGTCTGGCGGAGTGGGTTTGGGTCTGGCGGAGCAGGTTTGGGTCTGGCGGAGGGTGTTTGGGTCTGGCGGTGTGGGTTTGGATCTGGCGGAGTGGGTTTGGGGTCTGGCGGAGTGGGTTTGGGTCTGGCGGAGTGGGTTGGGGTCTGGCGGAGTGGGTTTGTGTCTGGTGGAGTGGGTTTGGGTCTGGCGGAATAGGTTCGGGGCTGGCGGAGTGGGTTCGGATCTGGCGGAGTGGGTTGGGGTCTGGCGGAGTGGGTTCGGGTCTGGCGGAGTGGGTTTTGTTCTGGCGGAGTGAGTTGGGGTCTGGCGGAGTGGGTTTGGGTCTGGCGGAGTGGGTTTGGGTCTGGCGGAGTGGGTTTGGGTCTGGCGGAGAGGGTTTGGGTCTGGCGGAGTGGGTTTGGGTCTGGCGGAGTGGGTTTGTGTCTGGCGAAGTGGGTTTGGGTCTGGATGAGTGGGTTTGGGTCTTGCGGAGTGGGTTTGGGGCTGGCGGAGTGGGTTTGGGTCTGGCGGAGTGTGTTTAGGACTGGCGGAGTGGGTTTGGGTCTGGCGGAGTGGGTTTGGGTCTGGCGGAGTGGGTTTGTGTGTGGCGGAGTGGGTTTGGGTCTGGCGGAGTGTGTTTAGGACTGGCGGAGTGGGTTTGGGTCTGGCGGAGTGGGTTTCGTTCTGGCGGAGTGAGTTGGGGTCTGGCGGAGTGGGTTTGGGTCTGGCGGAGTGGGTTTGGGTCTGGCGGAGTGGGTTTGGGTCTGGCGGAGTGGGTTTGGGTCTGGCGGAGTGGGTTTGTTTCTGGCGAAGAGGGTTTGGGGTCTGGCGGAGTGGGTTAGGGTCTGGCGGAGTGGGTTTGGGCTGGCGGAGTGGGTTTGGGTCTGGCGGAGTGTGTTTAGGTCTGGCGGAGTGGGTTTGGGTGTGGCGGAGTGGGTTTGGGACTGGCGGAGTGGGTTTGGGTCTGGCGGAGTGGGTTTGGGTCTGGCGGAGTGGGTTTGTGTGTGGCGGAGTGGGTTTGGGTCTGGCGGAGTGGGTTTGGGGTCTGGCGGAGTGGGTTTGGGTCTGGGGGAGTGGGTTTGGGTCTGGCGGAGTGGGTTCGGGTCTGGCGGAGTGGGTTTGGGTCTGGATGTGTGGGTTTGGGTCTGGCGGAGTGGGGTCGGGTGTGGCGGAGTGGGTTTGGGACTGGCGGAGTGGGTTTGGGTCTGGCGGAGTGGGTTTGGGTCTGGCGGAGTGGGTTTGTGTGTGGCGGAGTGGGTTTGGGTCTGGCGGAGTGGGTTTGGGGTCTGGCGGAGTGGGTTTGGGTCTGGGGGAGTGGGTTTGGGTCTGGCGGAGTGGGTTCGGGTCTGGCGGAGTGGGTTTGGGTCTGGATGTGTGGGTTTGGGTCTGGCGGAGTGGGGTCGGGTGTGGCGGAGTGGGTTCGGGTGTGGCGGGGTTGGTTTGGTTCTGGCGGAGTGAGTTTGGGTCTGGCGGAGTTGGTTTGGGTCTGGCGGAGTGGGTTTGGGTCTGGCGGAGTTGGTTTGTGTCTGGTGGAGTGGGTTTGGGTCTGGCGGAATAGGTTCGGGGCTGGCGGAGTGGGTTTGGGTCTGGCGGAGTGGGTTTGGGTCTGGCGGAGTGGGTTTGGGTCTGGCGGAGAGGGTTTGGGTCTGGCGGAGTGGGTTTGGGTCTGGCGGAGTGGGTTTGTGTCTGGCGAAGTGGGTTTGGGTCTGGATGAGTGGGCTTGGGTCTTGCGGAGTGGGTTTGGGGCTGGCGGAGTGGGTTTGGGTCTGGCGGAGTGTGTTTAGGACTGGCGGAGTGGGTTTGGGTCTGGCGGAGTGGGTTTGGGTCTGGCGGAGTGGGTTTGTGTGTGGCGGAGTGGGTTTGGGTCTGGCGGAGTGTGTTTAGGACTGGCGGAGTGGGTTTGGGTCTGGCGGAGTGGGTTTCGTTCTGGCGGAGTGGGTTTGGGTCTGGCGGAGTGGGTTTGTTTCTGGCGAAGAGGGTTTGGGGTCTGGCGGAGTGGGTTAGGGTCTGGCGGAGTGGGTTTGGGCTGGCGGAGTGGGTTTGGGTCTGGCGGAGTGTGTTTAGGTCTGGCGGAGTGGGTTTGGGTGTGGCGGAGTGGGTTTGGGACTGGCGGAGTGGGTTTGGGTCTGGCGGAGTGGGTTTGGGTCTGGCGGAGTGGGTTTGGGTCTGGCGGAGTGGGTTTGTGTGTGGCGGAGTGGGTTTGGGTCTGGCGGAGTGGGTTTGGGGTCTGGCGGAGTGGGTTTGGGTCTGGGTGAGTGGGTTTGGGTCTGGCGGAGTGGGTTCGGGTCTGGCGGAGTGGGTTTGGGTCTGGATGTGTGGGTTTGGGTCTGGCGGAGTGGGGTCGGGTGTGGCGGAGTGGGTTCGGGTGTGGCGGGGTTGGTTTGGTTCTGGCGGAGTGAGTTTGGGTCTGGCGGAGTTGGTTTGGGTCTGGCGGAGTGGGTTTGGGTCTGGCGGAGTTGGTTTGTGTCTGGTGGAGTGGGTTTGGGTCTGGCGGAATAGGTTCGGGGCTGGCGGAGTGGGTTCGGATCTGGCGGAGTGGGTTGGGGTCTGGCGGAGTGGGTTCGGGTCTCGCGGAGTGGGTTTTGTTCTGGCGGAGTGAGTTGGGGTCTGGCGGAGTGGGTTTGGGTCTGGCGGAGTGGGTTTGGGTCTGGCGGAGTGGGTTTGGGTCTGGCGGAGAGGGTTTGGGTCTGGCGGAGTGGGTTTGGGTCTGGCGGAGTGGGTTTGTGTCTGGCGAAGTGGGTTTGGGTCTGGATGAGTGGGTTTGGGTCTTGCGGAGTGGGTTTGGGGCTGGCGGAGTGGGTTTGGGTCTGGTGGAGTGTGTTTAGGACTGGCGGAGTGGGTTTGGGTCTGGCGGAGTGGGTTTGGGTCTGGCGGAGTGGGTTTGTGTGTGGCGGAGTAGGTTTGGGTCTGGCGGAGTGGGTTTGGGTCTGGCGGAGTGGGTTTAGTTCTGGCGGAGTGAGTTGGGGTCTGGCGGAGTGGGTTTGGGTCTTGCGGAGTGGGTTTGGGGCTGGCGGAGTGGGTTTGGATCTGGCGGAGTGGGTTTGGGTCTGGCGGAGTGGGTTTGTGTGTGGCGGAGTGGGTTTGGGTCTGGCGGAGTGGGTCTGGGTCTGGCGGAGTTGGTTTGGGTCTGGCGGAGTTGGTTTGGGTCTGGCGGAGTTGGTTTGGGTCTGGGGAGTGGGTTTGGGTCTGGCGGAGTGGGTTTGGGTCTGGCGGAGTGGGTTTGGGTCTGGCAGAGTGTGTTGGGGTCTGGCGGAGTGGGTTTGGGTCTGGCGGAGTGGCTTCGGGTCTGGCGGAGTGGGTTGGGGTCTGGCGGAGTGGGTTGGGGTCTGGCGGAGTGGGTTCAGGTCTGGCGGAGTGGGTTCGGGTCTGGTGGAGTGGGTTGGGGTCTGGCGGAGTGGGTTTGGGTCTGGCGGAGTTGGTTTGTGTCTGGCGGAGTGGGTTTGGGTCTGGCGGAGTGGGTTGGGGTCTGGCGGAGTGGGTTTGGGTCTGGCGGAGTGGGTTTGGGTCTGGCGGAGTGGGTTTGGGCTGGCGGAGTGGGTTTGGGTCTGGCGGAGTGTGTTTAGGTCTGGCGGAGTGGGTTTGGGTGTGGCGGAGTGGGTTTGGGACTGGCGGAGTGGGTTTGGGTCTGGCGGAGTGGGTTTGGGTCTGGCGGAGTGGGTTTGGGTCTGGCGGAGTGGGTTTGTGTGTGGCGGAGTGGGTTTGGGTCTGGCGGAGTGGGTTTGGGGTCTGGCGGAGTGGGTTTGGGTCTGGGGGAGTGGGTTTGGGTCTGGCGGAGTGGGTTCGGGTCTGGCGGAGTGGGTTTGGGTCTGGATGTGTGGGTTTGGGTCTGGCGGAGTGGGTTTGGGTCTGGCGGAGTGGGTTTGTGTGTGGCGGAGTGGGTTTGGGTCTGGCGGAGTGGGTTTGGGTCTGGCGGAGTGGGTTTGGGGTCTGGCGGAGTGGGTTTGGGTCTGGGGGAGTGGGTTTGGGTCTGGCGGAGTGGGTTCGGGTCTGGCGGAGTGGGTTTGGGTCTGGATGAGTGGGTTTGGGTCTGGCGGAGTGGGTTTGGGTCTGGATGAGTGGGTTTGGGTCTGGCGGAGTTGGTTTGGGTCTGGCGGAGTGGGTTTGGGTCTGGCGGAGTTGGTTTGTGTCTGGCGGAGTGGGTTTGGGTCTGGATGAGTGGGTTTGGGTCTTGCGGAGTGGGTTTGGGGCTGGCGGAGTGGGTTTGGGTCTGGCGGAGTGGGTTGGGGTCTGGCGGAGTGGGTTTGCGTCTGGCGGAGTGGGTTTGGGTCTGGCGGAGCAGGTTTGGGTCTGGCGGAGTGTGTTTGGGTCTAGCGGAGCAGGTTTGGGTCTGGCGGAGGGTGTTTGGGTCTGGCGGTGTGGGTTTGGATCTGGCGGAGTGGGTTTGGGGTCTGGCGGAGTGGGTTTGGGTCTGGCGGAGTGGGTTGGGGTCTGGCGGAGTGGGTTTGTGTCTGGTGGAGTGGGTTTGGGTCTGGCGGAATAGGTTCGGGGCTGGCGGAGTGGGTTCGGATCTGGCGGAGTGGGTTGGGGTCTGGCGGAGTGGGTTCGGGTCAGGCGGAGTGGGTTTTGTTCTGGCGGAGTGAGTTGGGGTCTGGCGGAGTGGGTTAGGGTCTGGCGGAGTGGGTTTGGGTCTGGCGGAGTGGGTTTGGGTCTGGCGGAGTGGGTTTGTGTGTGGCGGAGTGGGTTTGGGTCTGGCGGAGTGTGTTTAGGACTGGCGGAGTGGGTTTGGGTCTGGCGGAGTGGGTTTCGTTCTGGCGGATTGAGTTGGGGTCTGGCGGAGTGGGTTTGTGTCTGGCGGAGTGGGTTTGGGTCTGGCGGAGTGGGTTTGGGTCTGGCGGAGTGGGTTTGGGTCTGGCGGAGTGGGTTTGTTTCTGGCGAAGAGGGTTTGGGGTCTGGCGGAGTGGGTTAGGGTCTGGCGGAGTGGGTTTGGGCTGGCGGAGTGGGTTTGGGTCTGGCGGAGTGTGTTTCGGTCTGGCGGAGTGGGTTTGGGTGTGGCGGAGTGGGTTTGGGACTGGCGGAGTGGGTTTGGGTCTGGCGGAGTGGGTTTGGGTCTGGCGGAGTGGGTTTGGGTCTGGCGGAGTGGGTTTGTGTGTGGCGGAGTGGGTTTGGGTCTGGCGGAGTGGGTTTGGGGTCTGGCGGAGTGGGTTTGGGTCTGGGGGAGTGGGTTTGGGTCTGGCGGAGTGGGTTCGGGTCTGGCGGAGTGGGTTTGGGTCTGGATGTGTGGGTTTGGGTCTGGCGGAGTGGGGTCGGGTGTGGCGGAGTGGGTTCGGGTGTGGCGGGGTTGATTTGGTTCTGGCGGAGTGAGTTTGGGTCTGGCGGAGTTGGTTTGGGTCTGGCGGAGTGGGTTTGGGTCTGGCAGAGTTGGTTTGTGTCTGGTGGAGTGGGTTTGGGTCTGGCGGAATAGGTTCGGGGCTGGCGGAGTGGGTTCGGATCTGGCGGAGTGGGTTGGGGTCTGGCGGAGTGGGTTCGGGTCTCGCGGAGTGGGTTTTGTTCTGGCGGAGTGAGTTGGGGTCTGGCGGAGTGGGTTTGGGTCTGGCGGAGTGGGTTTGGGTCTGGCGGAGTGGGTTTGGGTCTGGCGGAGAGGGTTTGGGTCTGGCGGAGTGGGTTTGGGTCTGGCGGAGTGGGTTTGTGTCTGGCGAAGTGGGTTTGGGTCTGGATGAGTGGGTTTGGGTCTTGCGGAGTGGGTTTGGGTCTGGGGAGTGGGTTTGGGTCTGGCGGAGTGGGTTTGGGTCTGGCGGAGTGGGTTTGGGTCTGGCAGAGTGTGTTGGGGTCTGGCGGAGTGGGTTTGGGTCTGGCGGAGTGGCTTCGGGACTGGCGGAGTGGGTTGGGGTCTGGCGGAGTGGGTTGGGGTCTGGCGGAGTGGCTTCGGGTCTGGCGGAGTGGGTTCGGGTCTGGTGGAGTGGGTTGGGGTCTGGCGGAGTGGGGTTGGGTCTGGCGGAGTGGGCTTGGGTGTGGCGGAGTGGGTTTGGGTCTGGCGGAGTTGGTTTGTGTCTGGTGGAGTGGGTTTGGGTCTGGCGGAGTGGGTTGGGGTCTGGCGGAGTGGGTTTGGGTCTGGCGGAGTGGGTTCGGGTCTGGGGGAGTGGGTTTGGGTCTGGCGGAGTGGGTTCGGGTCTGGCGGAGTGGGTTTGGGTCTGGATGAGTGGGTTTGAGTCTGGCGGAGTGGGTTTGGGTCTGGCGGAGTGGGTTTGTGTCTGGATGAGTGGGTTTGGGTCTGGCGGAGTGGGTTTGGCTCTGGCGGATTGGGTTCGGGTCTGTACGAGTGGGTTCGGGTCTGGCGGAGTGGGTTGGGGTCTGGCGGAGTGGGTTCGGGTTTGGCGGAGTGGGTTTGGGTCTGGCGGAGTTGGTTTAGGTCTGGCGGAGTGGGTTTGGGTCTGGCGGAGTGGGTTTGGGTCTGGCGGAGTGGGTTTGGGTCCGGCGGAGTGGGTTTGGGTCTGGCGGAGTGGGTTTGGGTCTGGCGGAGTGGGTTTGGGTCTGGCGGAGTGGGTTTGTGTCTGGCGGAGTGTGTTTGGGTCTGGCGGAGTGGGTTTCGGTCTGCCGGAGTCGGTTTGGGGTCTGGCGGAGTGGGTTCGGGTCTGGCGGAGTGGGTTCGGGTCTGGCGGAGTTGGTTCGGGTCTGGCGGAGTGGTTTCGGGTTTGGCGGAGTGGGTTCGTGTGTGGCGGAGTGGGTTCGGGTCTGGCGGAGTGGGTTCGGGTCTGGCGGAGTGGGTTTGGGTCAGGCGGAGTGGGTTTTGTGTCTGGCGAAGTGGGTTTGGTGTCTGGCGGAGTGGGTTAGGGTCTGGCGGAGTGGGTTTCGGTCTGCCGGAGTCGGTTTGGGGTCTGGCGGAGTGGGTTCGGGTCTGGCCGAGTGGGTTCGGGTCTGGTGGAGTGGGTCGGGGTCTGGCGGTGTGGGTTCGGGTTTGGCGGAGAGGGTTCGGGTCTGGCGGAGTGGGTTTGGTTCTGGCGGAGTGAGTTGGGGTCTGGCGGAATGGGTTTGGGTCTGGCGGAGTGGGTTTGGGTCTGGCGGAGTGGGTTTGGGTCTGGCGGAGTGGGTTTGGGTCAGGCGGAGTGGGTTTGTGTCTGGCGGAGTGGGTTTGGGTCTGGCGGAGTGGGTTTGTGTCTGGCGGAGTGTGTTTGGGTCTGGCGGAGTGGGTTTCGGTCTGCCGGAGTCGGTTTGGGGTCTGGCGGAGTGGGTTCGGGTCTGGCGGAGTGGGTTCGGGTCTGGCGGAGTTGGTTCGGGTCTGGCGGAGTGGGTTCGGGTTTGCCGGAGTGGGTTCGTGTGTGGCGGAGTGGGTTCGGGTCTGGCGGAGTGGGTTCGGGTCTGGCGGAGTGGGTTTGGGTCAGGCGGAGTGGGTTTTGTGTCTGGCGAAGTGGGTTTGGGGTCTGGCGGAGTGGGTTAGGGTCTGGCGGAGTGGGTTTCGGTCTGCCGGAGTCGGTTTGGGGTCTGGCGGAGTGGGTTCGGGTCTGGCCGAGTGGGTTCGGGTCTGGTGGAGTGGGTCGGGGTCTGGCGGTGTGGGTTTGGGTTTGGCGGAGAGGGTTCGGGTCTGGCGGAGTGGGTTTGGTTCTGGCGGAGTGAGTTGGGGTCTGGCGGAATGGGTTTGGGTCTGGCGGAGTGGGTTTGGGTCTGGCGGAGTGGGTTTGGGTCTGGCGGAGTGGGTTTGGGTCAGGCGGAGTGGGTTTGTGTCTGGCGAAGTGGGTTTTGGGTCTGGCGGAGTGGGTTAGGGTCTGGCGGAGTGGGTTTCGGGCTGGCAGAGTGGGTTTGGGTCTGGCGGAGTGTGTTTAGGTCTGGCGGAGTGGGTTTGGGTCTGGCGGAGTGGGTTTGGGACTGGCGGAGTGGGTTTGGGTCTGGCGGAGTGGGTTTGGGTCAGGCGGAGTGGGTTTGTGTCTGGCGAAGTGGGTTTGGGGTCTGGCGGAGTGGGTTAGGGTCTGGCGGAGTGGGTTTCGGGCTGACGGAGTGGGTTTGTGTCTGGCGGAGTGTGTTTTGGTCTGGCGGAGTGGGTTTGTGTCTGGCGGAGTGGGTTTGGGATTGGCGGAGTGGGTTTGGGTCTGGCGGAGTGGGTTTGGGTCTGGCGGAGTGGGTTTGGGTCTGGCGGAGTGGGTTTGTGTGTGGCGGAGTGGGTTTGGGTCTGGCGGAGTGGGTTTGGGTCAGGCGGAGTGGGTTTGGGGTCTAGCGGAGTGGGTTGGGGTCTGGCGGAGCGTGTTCGGGTGTGGCGGAGTATGTTCGGGTCTGGCGGAGTGGGTTCGGGTCTGGCGGAGAGGGTTCGGGTCTAGCGGAGTGGGTTGGGGTCTGGCGGAGTGGGTTCGGACCTGGGGGAGTGGGTTGGGGTCTGGCGGAGTGGGTTCGGGTCTGGCGGAGTGGGTTGTGGTCTGGCGGAGTGGGGTCGGGTGTGGCGGAATGGGTTCGGGTGTGGCGGAGTGGGTTTGGGTCTGGCGGCGTGGGTTTGGGTCTGGCGGAGTTGGTTTGGGTCTGGCGGAGTGGGTTTGGGTCTGGCGGAGTTGGTTTGTGTCTGGTGGAGTGGGTTTGGGTCTGGCGGAGTGGGTTGGGGTCTGGCGGAGTGGGTTTGGGTCTGGCGGAGTGGGTTTGGGTCTGGCGGAGTGGGTTTGGGGTCTGGCGGAGTGGGTTTGGGTCTGGCGGAGTGGGTTCGGGTCTGGCGGAGTGGGTTCGGGTCTGGGGGAGTGGGTTTGGGTCTGGCGGAGTGGGTTCGGGTCTGGCGGAGTGGGTTTGGGTCTGGATGTGTGGGTTTGGGTCTGGCGGAGTCGGGTCGGGTGTGGCGGAGTGGGTTCGGGTGTGGCGGGGTTGGTTTGGTTCTGGCGGAGTGAGTTTGGGTCTGGCGGAGTTGGTTTGGGTCTGGCGGAGTGGGTTTGGGTCTGGCGGAGTTGGTTTGTGTCTGGTGGAGTGGGTTTGGGTCTGGCGGGATAGGTTCGGGGCTGGCGGAGTGGGTTCGGATCTGGCAGAGTGGGTTGGGGTCTGGCGGATTGGGTTCGGGTCTCGCGGAGTGGGTTTTGTTCTGGCGGAGTGAGTTGGGGTCTGGCGGAGTGGGTTTGGGTCTGGCGGAGTGGGTTTGGGTCTGGCGGAGTGGGTTTGGGTCTGGCGGAGAGGGTTTGGGTCTGGCGGAGTGGGTTTGGGTCTGGCGGAGTGGGTTTGTGTCTGGCGAAGTGGGTTTGGGTCTGGATGAGTGGGTTTGGGTCTTGCGGAGTGGGTTTGGGTCTGGGGAGTGGGTTTGGGTCTGGCGGAGTGGGTTTGGGTCTGGCGGAGTGGGTTTGGGTCTGGCAGAGTGTGTTGGGGTCTGGCGGAGTGGGTTTGGGTCTGGCGGAGTGGCTTCGGGTCTGGCGGAGTGGGTTGGGGTCTGGCGGAGTGGGTTGGGGTCTGGCGGAGTGGGTTCAGGTCTGGCGGAGTGGGTTCGGGTCTGGTGGAGTGGGTTGGGGTCTGGCGGAGTGGGGTTGGGTCTGGCGGAGTGGGCTTGGGTCTGGCGGAGTGGGTTTGGGTCTGGCGGAGTTGGTTTGTGTCTGGTGGAGTGGGTTTGGGTCTGGCGGAGTGGGTTGGGGTCTGGCGGAGTGGGTTTGGGTCTGGCGGAGTGGGTTCGGGTCTGGGGGAGTGGGTTTGGGTCTGGCGGAGTGGGTTCGGGTCTGGTGGAGTGGGTTTGGGTCTGGATGAGTGGGTTTGAGTCTGGCGGAGTGGGTTTGGGTCTGGCGGAGTGGGTTTGTGTCTGGATGAGTGGGTTTGGGTCTGGCGGAGTGGGTTTGGCTCTGGCGGATTGGGTTCGGGTCTGTACGAGTGGGTTCGGGTCTGGCGGAGTGGGTTGGGGTCTGGCGGAGTGGGTTCGGGTTTGGCGGAGTGGGTTTGGGTTTGGCGGAGTTGGTTTAGGTCTGGCGGAGTGGGTTTGGGTCTGGCGGAGTGGGTTTGGGTCTGGCGGAGTGGGTTTGGGTCCGGCGGAGTGGGTTTGGGTCTGGCGGAGTGGGTTTGGGTCTGGCGGAGTGGGTTTGGGTCTGGCGGAGTGGGTTTGTGTCTGGCGGAGTGTGTTTGGGTCTGGCGGAGTGGGTTTCGGTCTGCCGGAGTCGGTTTGGGGTCTGGCGGAGTGGGTTCGGGTCTGGCGGAGTGGGTTCGGGTCTGGCGGAGTTGGTTCGGGTCTGGCGGAGTGGGTTCGGGTTTGGCGGAGTGGGTTCGTGTGTGGCGGAGTGGGTTCGGGTCTGGCGGAGTGGGTTCGGGTCTGGCGGAGTGGGTTTGGGTCAGGCGGAGTGGGTTTTGTGTCTGGCGAAGTGGGTTTGGCGTCTGGCGGAGTGGGTTAGGGTCTGGCGGAGTGGGTTTCGGTCTGCCGGAGTCGGTTTGGGGTCTGGCGGAGTGGGTTCGGGTCTGGCCGAGTGGGTTCGGGTCTGGTGGAGTGGGTCGGGGTCTGGCGGTGTGGGTTCGGGTTTGGCGGAGAGGGTTCGGGTCTGGCGGAGTGGGTTTGGTTCTGGCGGAGTGAGTTGGGGTCTGGCGGAATGGGTTTGGGTCTGGCGGAGTGGGTTTTGTTCTGGCGGAGTGGGTTTGGGTCTGGCGGAGTGGGTTTGGGTCAGGCGGAGTGGGTTTGTGTCTGGCGGAGTGGGTTTGGGTCTGGCGGAGTGGGTTTGTGTCTGGCGGAGTGTGTTTGGGTCTGGCGGAGTGGGTTTCGGTCTGCCGGAGTCGGTTTGGGGTCTGGCGGAGTGGGTTCGGGTCTGGCGGAGTGGGTTCGGGTCTGGCGGAGTTGGTTCGGGTCTGGCGGAGTGGGTTCGGGTTTGGCGGAGTGGGTTCGTGTGTGGCGGAGTGGGTTCGGGTCTGGCGGAGTGGGTTCGGGTCTGGCGGAGTGGGTTTGGGTCAGGCGGAGTGGGTTTTGTGTCTGGCGAAGTGGGTTTGGGGTCTGGCGGAGTGGGTTAGGGTCTGGCGGAGTGGGTTTCGGTCTGCCGGAGTCGGTTTGGGGTCTGGCGGAGTGGGTTCGGGTCTGGCCGAGTGGGTTCGGGTCTGGTGGAGTGGGTCGGGGTCTGGCGGTGTGGGTTCGGGTTTGGCGGAGAGGGTTCGGGTCTGGCGGAGTGGGTTTGGTTCTGGCGGAGTGAGTTGGGGTCTGGCGGAATGGGTTTGGGTCTGGCGGAGTGGGTTTGGGTCTGGCGGAGTGGGTTTGGGTCTGGCGGAGTGGGTTTGGGTCAGGCGGAGTGGGTTTGTGTCTGGCGAAGTGGGTTTCGGGTCTGGCGGAGTGGGTTAGGGTCTGGCGGAGTGGGTTTCGGGCTGGCAGAGTGGGTTTGGGTCTGGCGGAGTGTGTTTAGGTCTGGCGGAGTGGGTTTGGGTCTGGCGGAGTGGGTTTGGGACTGGCGGAGTGGGTTTGGGTCTGGCGGAGTGGGTTTGGGTCAGGCGGAGTGGGTTTGTGTCTGGCGAAGTGGGTTTGGGGTCTGGCGGAGTGGGTTAGGGTCTGGCGGAGTGGGTTTCGGGCTGACGGAGTGGGTTTGTGTCTGGCGGAGTGTGTTTTGGTCTGGCGGAGTGGGTTTGTGTCTGGCGGAGTGGGTTTGGGATTGGCGGAGTGGGTTTGGGTCTGGCGGAGTGGGTTTGGGTCTGGCGGAGTGGGTTTGGGTCTGGCGGAGTGGGTTTGTGTGTGGCGGAGTGGGTTTGGGTCTGGCGGAGTGGGTTTGGGTCAGGCGGAGTGGGTTTGGGGTCTAGCGGAGTGGGTTGGGGTCTGGCGGAGCGTGTTCGGGTGTGGCGGAGTATGTTCGGGTCTGGCGGAGTGGGTTCGGGTCTGGCGGAGAGGGTTCGGGTCTAGCGGAGTGGGTTGGGGTCTGGCGGAGTGGGTTCGGACCTGGCGGAGTGGGTTGGGGTCTGGCGGAGTGGGTTCGGGTCTGGCGGAGTGGGTTGTGGTCTGGCGGAGTGGGGTCGGGTGTGGCGGAGTGGGTTCGGGTGTGGCGGAGTTGGTTTGGTTCTGTCGGAGTGAGTTTGGGTCTGGCGGAGTGGGTTTGGGTCTGGCGGAGTTGGTTTAGGTCTGCCGGAGTGGGTTTGGGTCTGGCGGAATAGATTCGGGGCTGGCGGAGTGGGTTTGGGTCTGGATGAGTGGGTTTAGGTCTGGCGGAGTGGGTTTGGGTCTGGATGAGTGGGTTTGGGTCTGGCGGAGTGGGTTTGGGTCTGGCGGCGTGGGTTTGGGTCTGGCGGAGTTGGTTTGGGTCTGGCGGAGTGGGTTTGGGTCTGGCGGAGTTGGTTTGTGTCTGGTGGAGTGGGTTTGGGTCTGGCGGAGTGGGTTGGTGTCTGGCGGAGTGGGTTTGGGTCTGGCGGAGTGGGTTTGGGTCTGGCGGAGTGGGTTTGGGGTCTGGCGGAGTGGGTTTGGGTCTGGCGGAGTGGGTTCGGGTCTGGCGGAGTGGGTTCGGGTCTGGGGGAGTGGGTTTGGGTCTGGCGGAGTGGGTTCGGGTCTGGCGGAGTGGGTTTGGGTCTGGATGAGTGGGTTTGAGTCTGGCATAGTGGGTTTGGGTCTGGCAGAGTGGGTTTGGGTCTGGCGGAGTTGGTTTGGGTCTGGCGGAGTGGGTTTGGGTCTGGCGGAGTTGGTTTGGGTCTGGCGGAGTGGGTTTGGGTCTCGCGGAGTGGGTTTGGGTCTGGCGGAGTGGGTTTGGGTCTGGCGGAGTGGGTTTGGGTCTGGCAGAGTGTGTTAGAGTCTGGCAGAGTGGGTTCGGGTCTGGCGGAGTGGCTTCGGGTCTGGCGGAGTCGGTTGGGGTCTGGCGGAGTGGGCTTGGGTCTAGCGGAGTGGGTTTGGGTCTGGCGGAGTGGGTTTGGGTCTGGCGGAGTGGGTTTGAGTCTGGCGGAGTGGGTTTCTGTCTGGCGGAGTGGGTTTGGGGCTGGCGGAATGGGTTTGGGTCTGGCGGAGTGGGTTTGTTTCTGTCGCAGAGGGTTTGGGGTCTGGCGGAGTGGGTTTGGGTCTGGGGGAGTGGGTTTGGGTCTGGCGGAGTGGGTTCGGGTCTGGCGGAGTGGGTTTGGGTCTGGATGAGTGGGTTTGGGTCTGGCGGAGTGGGTTTGTGTCTGGATGAGTGGGTTTGGGTCTGGCGGAGTGGGTTTGGGTCTGGCGGAGTGGGTTTGGTTCTGGCGGAGTTGGTTTGGGTCTGGCGGAGTTGGTTTGTGTCTGGTGGAGTGGGTTTGGGTCTGGCGGAGTGGGTTTGTGTCTGGTGGAGTGGGTTTGGGTCTGGATGAGTGGGTTTAGGTCTGGCGGAGTGGGTTTGGGTCTGGATGAGTGGGTTTGGGTCTGGCGGAGTGGGTTTGGGTCTGGCGGCGTGGGTTTGGGTCTGGCGGAGTTGGTTTGGGTCTGGCGGAGTGGGTTTGGGTCTGGCGGAGTTGGTTTGTGTCTGGTGGAGTGGGTTTGGGTCTGGCGGAGTGGGTTGGTGTCTGGCGGAGTGGGTTTGGGTCTGGCGGAGTGGGTTTGGGTCTGGCGGAGTGGGTTTGGGGTCTGGCGGAGTGGGTTTGGGTCTGGCGGAGTGGGTTCGGGTCTGGCGGAGTGGGTTCGGGTCTGGGGGAGTGGGTTTGGGTCTGGCGGAGTGGGTTCGGGTCTGGCGGAGTGGGTTTGGGTCTGGATGAGTGGGTTTGAGTCTGGCATAGTGGGTTTGGGTCTGGCAGAGTGGGTTTGGGTCTGGCGGAGTTGGTTTGGGTCTGGCGGAGTGGGTTTGGGTCTGGCGGAGTTGGTTTGGGTCTGGCGGAGTGGGTTTGGGTCTCGCGGAGTGGGTTTGGGTCTGGCGGAGTGGGTTTGGGTCTGGCGGAGTGGGTTTGGGTCTGGCAGAGTGTGTTAGAGTCTGGCAGAGTGGGTTCGGGTCTGGCGGAGTGGCTTCGGGTCTGGCGGAGTCGGTTGGGGTCTGGCGGAGTGGGCTTGGGTCTAGCGGAGTGGGTTTGGGTCTGGCGGAGTGGGTTTGGGTCTGGCGGAGTGGGTTTGAGTCTGGCGGAGTGGGTTTCTGTCTGGCGGAGTGGGTTTGGGGCTGGCGGAATGGGTTTGGGTCTGGCGGAGTGGGTTTGTTTCTGTCGCAGAGGGTTTGGGGTCTGGCGGAGTGGGTTTGGGTCTGGGGGAGTGGGTTTGGGTCTGGCGGAGTGGGTTCGGGTCTGGCGGAGTGGGTTTGGGTCTGGATGAGTGGGTTTGGGTCTGGCGGAGTGGGTTTGTGTCTGGATGAGTGGGTTTGGGTCTGGCGGAGTGGGTTTGGGTCTGGCGGAGTGGGTTTGGTTCTGGCGGAGTTGGTTTGGGTCTGGCGGAGTTGGTTTGTGTCTGGTGGAGTGGGTTTGGGTCTGGCGGAGTGGGTTTGTGTCTGGTGGAGTGGGTTTGGGTCTGGCGGAGTGGGTTTGGGTCTGGCGGAGTGGGTTTGGGTCTGGCAGAGTGTGTTAGGGTCTGGCGGAGTGCGTTTGATTCTGGCGGAGTGGCTTCGGGTTTGGCGGAGTGGGTTGGGGTCTGGCGGAGTGGGTTCGGGTCTAGCGGAGTGGGTTGGGGTCTGGCGGAGTGGGTTCGGACCTGGCGGAGTGGGTTGGGGTCTGGCGGAGTGGGTTCGGGTCTGGCGGAGTGGGTTGTGGTCTGGCGGAGTGGGTTTGGGACTGGCGGAGTGGGTTTGGGTCTGGCGGAGTGGGTTTGGGTCAGGCGGAGTGGGTTTGTGTCTGGCGAAGTGGGTTTGGGGTCTGGCGGAGTGGGTTAGGGTCTGGCGGAGTGGGTTTCGGGCTGACGGAGTGGGTTTGTGTCTGGCGGAGTGTGTTTTGGTCTGGCGGAGTGGGTTTGTGTCTGGCGGAGTGGGTTTGGGATTGGCGGAGTGGGTTTGGGTCTGGCGGAGTGGGTTTGGGTCTGGCGGAGTGGGTTTGGGTCTGGCGGAGTGGGTTCGGGTCTAGCGGAGTGGGTTGGGGTCTGGCGGAGTGGGTTCGGACCTGGCGGAGTGGGTTGGGGTCTGGCGGAGTGGGTTCGGGTCTGGCGGAGTGGGTTGTGGTCTGGCGGAGTGGGTTTGGGACTGGCGGAGTGGGTTTGGGTCTGGCGGAGTGGGTTTGGGTCAGGCGGAGTGGGTTTGTGTCTGGCGAAGTGGGTTTGGGGTCTGGCGGAGTGGGTTAGGGTCTGGCGGAGTGGGTTTCGGGCTGACGGAGTGGGTTTGTGTCTGGCGGAGTGTGTTTTGGTCTGGCGGAGTGGGTTTGTGTCTGGCGGAGTGGGTTTGGGATTGGCGGAGTGGGTTTGGGTCTGGCGGAGTGGGTTTGGGTCTGGCGGAGTGGGTTTGGGTCTGGCGGAGTGGATTTGTGTGTGGCGGAGTGGGTTTGGGTCTGGCGGAGTGGGTTTGGGTCAGGCGGAGTGGGTTTGGGGTCTAGCGGAGTGGGTTGGGGTCTGGCGGAGCGTGTTCGGGTGTGGCGGAGTATGTTCGGGTCTGGCGGAGTGGGTTCGGGTCTGGCGGAGTGGGTTCGGGTCTAGCGGAGTGGGTTGGGGTCTGGCGGAGTGGGTTCGGACCTGGCGGAGTGGGTTGGGGTCTGGCGGAGTGGGTTCGGGTCTGGCGGAGTGGGTTGTGGTCTGGCGGAGTGGGGTCGGGTGTGGCGGAGTGGGTTCGGGTGTGGCGGAGTTGGTTTGGTTCTGTCGGAGTGAGTTTGGGTCTGGCGGAGTGGGTTTGGGTCTGGCGGAGTTGGTTTAGGTCTGCCGGAGTGGGTTTGGGTCTGGCGGAATAGATTCGGGGCTGGCGGAGTGGGTTTGGGTCTGGATGAGTGGGTTTGGGTCTGGCGGAGTGGGTTTGGGTCTGGATGAGTGGGTTTGGGTCTGGCGGAGTGGGTTTGGGTCTGGCGGCGTGGGTTTGGGTCTGGCGGAGTTGGTTTGGGCCTGGCAAAGTGGGTTTGGGTCTGGCGGAGTTGGTTTGTGTCTGGTGGAGTGGGTTTGGGTCTGGCGGAGTGGGTTGGGGTCTGGCGGAGTGGGTTTGGGTCTGGCGGAGTGGGTTTGGGTCTGGCGGAGTGGGTTTGGGGTCTGGCGGAGTGGGTTTGGGTCTGGCGGAGTGGGTTCGGGTCTGGCGGAGTGGGTTCGGGTCTGGGGGAGTGGGTTTGGGTCTGGCGGAGTGGGTTCGGGTCTGGCGGAGTGGGTTTGGGTCTGGATGAGTGGGTTTGAGTCTGGCATAGTGGGTTTGGGTCTGGCGGAGTGCGTTTGGGTCTGGCGGAGTTGGTTTGGGTCTGGCGGAGTGGGTTTGGGTCTGGCGGAGTTGGTTTGGGTCTGGCGGAGTGGGTTTGGGTCTGGCGGAGTGGGTTTGGGTCTGGCGGAGTGGGTTTGGGTCTGGCGGAGTGGGTTTGGGTCTGGCAGAGTGTGTTAGAGTCTGGCGGAGTGGGTTCGGGTCTGGCGGAGTGGCTTCGGGTCTGGCGGAGTCGGTTGGGGTCTGGCGGAGTTGGCTTGGGTCTAGCGGAGTGGGTTTGGGTCTGGCGGAGTGGGTTTGGGTCTGGCGGAGTGGGTTTCTGTCTGGCGGAGTGGATTTGGGGCTGGCGGAATGGGTTTGGGTCTGGCGGAGTGGGTTTGTTTCTGGCGCAGAGGGTTTGGGGTCTGGCGGAGTGGGTTTGGGTCTGGGGGAGTGGGTTTGGGTCTGGCGGAGTGGGTTCGGGTCTGGCGGAGTGGGTTTGGGTCTGGATGAGTGGGTTTGGGTCTGGCGGAGTGGGTTTGTGTCTGGATGATTGGGTTTGGGTCTGGCGGAGTGGGTTTGGGTCTGGCGGAGTGGGTTTGATTCTGGCGGAGTTGGTTTGGGTCTGGCAGAGTTGGTTTGTGTCTGGTGGAGTGGGTTTGGGTCTGGCGGAGTGGGTTTGTGTCTGGTGGAGTGGGTTTGGGTCTGGCGGAGTGGGTTTGGGTCTGGCGGAGTGGGTTTGGGTCTGGCAGAGTGTGTTAGGGTCTGGCGGAGTGCGTTTGATTCTGGCGGAGTGGCTTCGGGTTTGGCGGAGTGGGTTGGGGTCTGGCGGAGTGGGTTAGGGTCTAGCGGAGTGGGTTGGGGTCTGGCGGAGTGGGTTCGGACCTGGCGGAGTGGGTTGGGGTCTGGCGGAGTGGGTTCGGGTCTGGCGGAGTGGGTTGTGGTCTGGCGGAGTGGGGTCGGGTGTGGCGGAGTGGGTTCGGGTGTGGCGGAGTTGGTTTGGTTCTGTCGGAGTGAGTTTGGGTCTGGCGGAGTGGGTTTGGGTCTGGCGGAGTTGGTTTAGGTCTGGCGGAGTGGGTTTGGGTCTGGCGGAATAGATTCGGGGCTGGCGGAGTGGGTTTGGGTCTGGATGAGTGGGTTTGGGTCTGGCGGAGTGGGTTTGGGTCTGGATGAGTGGGTTTGGGTCTGGCGGAGTGGGTTTGGGTCTGGCGGAGTGGGTTTGGGTCTGGCGGAGTTGGTTTGGGTCTGGCGGAGTGGGTTTGGGTCTGGCGGAGTTGGTTTGTGTCTGGTGGAGTGGGTTTGGGTCTGGCGGAGTGGGTTGGGGTCTGGCGGAGTGGGTTTGGGTCTGGCGGAGTGGGTTTGGGTCTGGCGGAGTGGGTTTGGGGTCTGGCGGAGTGGGTTTGGGTCTGGAGGAGTGGGTTCGGGTCTGGCGGAGTGGGTTCGGGTCTGGGGGAGTGGGTTTGGGTCTGGCGGAGTGGGTTCGGGTCTGGCGGAGTGGGTTTGGGTCTGGATGAGTGGGTTTGAGTCTGGCGTAGTGGGTTTGGGTCTGGCGGAGTGGGTTTGGGTCTGGCGGAGTTGGTTTGGGTCTGGCGGAGTGGGTTTGGGTCTGGCGGAGTTGGTTTGGGTCTGGCGGAGTGGGTTTGGGTCTGGCGGAGTGGGTTTGAGTCTGGCGGAGTGGGTTTGGGTCTGGCGGAGTGGGTTTGGGTCTGGCAGAGTGTGTTAGAGTCTGGTGGAGTGGGTTCGGGTCTGGCGGAGTGGCTTCGGGTCTGGCGGAGTCGGTTGGGGTTTGGCGGAGTGGGCTTGGGTCTAGCGGAGTGGGTTTGGGTCTGGCGGAGTGGGTTTGGGTCTGGCGGCGTGGGTTTGGGTCTGGCGGAGTGGGTTTCTGTCTGGCGGAGTGGGTTTGGGGCTGGCGGAATGGGTTTGGGTCTGGCGGAGTGGGTTTGGGTCTGGGGGAGTGGGTTTGGGTCTGGCGGAGTGGGTTCGGGTCTGGCGGAGTGGGTTTGGGTCTGGATGAGTGGGTTTGGGTCTGGCGGAGTGGGTTTGTGTCTGGATGAGTGGGTTTGGGTCTGGCGGAGTGGGTTTGGGTCTGGCGGAGTGGGTTTGGGTCTGGCGGAGTTGGTTTGGGTCTGGCGGAGTTGGTTTGGGTCTGGCGGAGTTGGTTTGTGTCTGGTGGAGTGGGTTTGGGTCTGGCGGAGTGGGTTTGGGTCTGGCGGAGTGGGTTTGGGTCTGGCAGAGTGTGTTAGGGTCTGGCGGAGTGGGTTTGGGTCTGGCGGAGTGGCTTCGGGTTTGGCGAAGTGGGTTGGGGTCTGGCGGAGTGGGTTCGGGTCTGGCGGAGTGGGTTCCGGTCTGGCGGAGTGGGTTCGCGTCTGGCGGAGTGGGTTGGGGTCTGGCGGAGTGGGGTTGGGTCTGGCGGAGTGGGCTTGGGTCTGGCGGAGTGGGTTTGGGTCTGGCGGAGTGGGTTTGGGTCTGGCGGAGTGGGTTTGGGTCTGGCGGAGTGGGTTTGTGTCTGGCGGAGTGGGTTTGGGGCTGGCGGAGTGGGTTTCTGTCTGGCGGAGTGGGTTTGGGTCTGGCGAAGTGGGTTTGGGTCTGGCGGAGTGGGTTTGTGTCTGGCGGAGTGGGTTTGTGTCTGGCGGAGTGGGTTTGGGCCTGGCGGAGTGGGTTTGAGTGTGGCGGAGTGGGTTTGGGTCTGGCGGAGTGGGTTTGGGCCTGGAGGAGTGGGTTTGAGTCTGGCGGAGTGGGTTGGGGTCTGGCGGAGAGGGTTCGGGTCTGGCGGAGTGGGTTCGGGACTGGCGGAGTGGATTGGGGTCTGGCGGAGTGGGTTTGGGTCTGGCGGAGTGGGTTTGGGTCTGGCGGAGTGGGTTTGGGTCTGGCGGAGTGGGTTTGGGTCTGGCGGAGTGGGTTTTTGGTCTGGCGGAGTGGGTTCGGGTCTGGCGGAGTGGGTTCGGGTATGGCGGAGTGGGTTCGGGTCTGGCGGAGTGGGTTCGGGACTAGAGGAGTGGGTTGGGGTCTGGCGGAGTGGGTTTGGGTCTGGCGGAGTGGGTTTGGGTCTGGCGGAGTGGGTTTGTGTCTGGCGGAGTGGGTTTGGGGCTGGCGGAGTGGGTTTCTGTCTGGCGGAGTGGGTTTGGGTCTGGCGGAGTGGGTTTGGGACTGGCGGAGTGGGTTTGGGTCTGGCGGAGTGGGGTTGGGTCTGGCGGAGTGGGCTTGGGTCTGGCGGAGTGGGTTTGGGTCTGGCGGAGTGGGTTTGGGTCTGGCGGATTGGGTTTGGGTCTGGCGGAGTGGGTTTCTGTCTGGCGTAGTGGGTTTGGGGCTGGCGGAGTGGGTTTCTGTCTGGCGGAGTGGGTTTGGGTCTGGCGGAGTGGGTTTGGGTCTGGCGGAGTGGGTTTGGGTCTGGCGGAGTGGGTTTGTTTCTGGCGAAGAGGGTTTGGGGTCTGGCGGAGTGGGTTAGGGTCTGGCGGAGTGGGTTTGTTTCTGGCGTAGAGGTTTTGGGGTCTGGCGGAGTGGGTTTGGGTCTGGGGGAGTGGGTTTGTGTCTGGCGGAGTGGGTTCGGGTCTGGCGGAGTGGGTTTGGGTCTGGATGAGTGGGTTTGGGTCTGGCGGAGTGGGTTTGTGTCTGGATGAGTGGGTTTGGTTCTGGCGGAGTGGGTTTGGGTCTGGCGGAGTGGGTTTGGGTCTGGCGGAGTTGGTTTGGGTCTGGCGGAGTTGGTTTGGGTCTGGCGGAGTTGGTTTGTGTCTGGTGGAGTGGGTTTGGGTCTGGCGGAGTGGGTTTGGGTCTGGCGGAGTGGGTTTGGGTCTGGCAGAGTGTGTTAGGGTCTGGCGGAGTGGGTTTGGGTCTGGCGGAGTGGCTTCGGGTTTGGCGGAGTGGGTTGGGGTCTGGCGGAGTGGGTTTGGGTCTGGCGGAGTGGGTTTGGGGCTGGCGGAGTGGGTTTCTGTCTGGCGGAGTGGGTTTGGGTCTGGCGGAGTGGGTTTGGGTCTGGCGGAGTGAGTTTGTGTCTGGCGGAGTGGGTTTGTGTCTGGCGGAGTGGGTTTGGGCCTGGCGGAGTGGGTTTGAGTGTGGCGGAGTGGGTTTGGGTCTGGCGGAGTGGGTTTGGGCCTGGAGGAGTGGGTTTGAGTCTGGCGGAGTGGGTTGGGGTCTGGCGGAGAGGGTTCGGGTCTGGCGGAGTGGGTTCGGGACTGGCGGAGTGGATTGGGGTCTGGCGGAGTGGGTTTGGGTCTGGCGGAGTGGGTTTGGGTCTGGCGGAGTGGGTTTGGGTCTGGCGGAGTGGGTTTGGGTCTGGCGGAGTGGGTTTTTGGTCTGGCGGAGTGGGTTCGGGTCTGGCGGAGTGGGTTCGGGTATGGCGGAGTGGGTTCGGGTCTGGCGGAGTGGGTTCGGGACTGGAGGAGTGGGTTGGGGTCTGGCGGAGTGGGTTTGGGTCTGGCGGAGTGGGTTTGGGTCTGGCGGAGTGGGTTTGTGTCTGGCGGAGTGGGTTTGGGGCTGGCGGAGTGGGTTTCTGTCTGGCGGAGTGGGTTTGGGTCTGGCGGAGTGGGTTTGGGACTGGCGGAGTGGGTTTGGGTCTGGCGGAGTGGGGTTGGGTCTGGCGGAGTGGGCTTGGGTCTGGCGGAGTGGGTTTGGGTCTGGCGGAGTGGGTTTGGGTCTGGCGGATTGGGTTTGGGTCTGGCGGAGTGGGTTTCTGTCTGGCGGAGTGGGTTTGGGGCTGGCGGAGTGGGTTTCTGTCTGGCGGAGTGGGTTTCGGTCTGGCGGAGTGGGTTTGGGTCTGGCGGAGTGGGTTTGGGTCTGGCGGAGTGGGTTTGTTTCTGGCGAAGAGGGTTTGGGGTCTGGCGGACTGGGTTAGGGCCTGGCGGAGTGGGTTTGGGCTGGCGGAGTGGGTTTGGGTCTGGCGGAGTGTGTTTCGGTCTGGCGGAGTGGGTTTGGGTCTGGCGGAGTGGGTTTGGGACGGGCGGAGTGGGTTTGGGTCTGGCGGAGTGGGTTTGGGTCTGGCAGAGTGGGTCTGGGTCTGGCGGAGTGGGTTTGTGTGTGGCGGAGTGGGTTTGGGTCTGGCGGAGTGGGTTTGGGTCTGGCGGAGTGGGTTTGGGGTCTGGCGGAGTGGGTTTGGGTCTGGGGGAGTGGGTTTGGGTCTGGCGGAGTGGGTTCAGGTCTGGCGGAGTGGGTTTGGGTCTGGCGGAGTGGGTTTGGGTCAGGCGGAGTGGGTTTGTGTCTGGCGAAGGGGGTTTGGGGTCTGGCGGAGTGGGTTAGGGTCTGGCGGAGTGGGTTTCGGGCTGACGGAGTGGGTTTGTGTCTGGCGGAGTGTGTTTTGGTCTGGCGGAGTGGGTTTGTGTCTGGCGGAGTGGGTTTGGGATTGGCGGAGTGGGTTTGGGTCTGGCGGAGTGGGTTTGGGTCTGGCGGAGTGGGTTTGGGTCTGGCGGAGTGGGTTTGTGTGTGGCGGAGTGGGTTTGGGTCTGGCGGAGTGGGTTTGGGTCAGGCGGAGTGGGTTTGGGGTCTAGCGGAGTGGGTTGGGGTCTGGCGGAGCGTGTTCGGGTGTGGCGGAGTATGTTCGGGTCTGGCGGAGTGGGTTTGGGTCTGGCGGAGTGGGTTCGGGTCTGGCGGAGTGGGTTTGGGTCTGGATGAGTGGGTTTGAGTCTGGCGTAGTGGGTTTGGGTCTGGCGGAGTGGGTTTGGGTCTGGCGGAGTTGGTTTGGGTCTGGCGGAGTGGGTTTGGGTCTGGCGGAGTTGGTTTGGGTCTGGCGGAGTGGGTTTGGGTCTGGCGGAGTGGGTTTGGGTCTGGCGGAGTGGGTTTGGGTCTGGCGGAGTGGGTTTGGGTCTGGCAGAGTGTGTTAGAGTCTGGCGGAGTGGGTTCGGGTCTGGCGGAGTGGCTTCGGGTCTGGCGGAGTCGGTTGGGGTCTGGCGGAGTGGGCTTGGGTCTAGCGGAGTGGGTTTGGGTCTGGCGGAGTGGGTTTGGGTCTGGCGGAGTGGGTTTGGGTCTGGCGGAGTGGGTTTCTGTCTGGCGGAGTGGGTTTGGGGCTGGCGGAATGGGTTTGGGTCTGGCGGAGTGGGTTTGTTTCTGGCGTAGAGGGTTTGGGGTCTGGCGGAGTGGGTTTGGGTCTGGGGGAGTGGGTTTGGGTCTGGCGGAGTGGGTTCGGGTCTGGCGGAGTGGGTTTGGGTCTGGATGAGTGGGTTTGGGTCTGGCGGAGTGGGTTTGTGTCTGGATGAGTGGGTTTGGGTCTGGCGGAGTGGGTTTGGGTCTGGCGGAGTGGGTTTGGGTCTGGCGGAGTTGGTTTGGGTCTGGCGGAGTTGGTTTGGGTCTGGCGGAGTTGGTTTGTGTCTGGCGGAGTGGTTTTGGGTCTGGCGGAGTGGGTTTGGGTCTGGCGGAGTGGGTTTGGGTCTGGCAGAGTGTGTTAGGGTCTGGCGGAGTGGGTTTGGGTCTGGCGGAGTGGCTTCGGGTTTGGCGGAGTGGGTTGGGGTCTGGCGGAGTGGGTTCGGGTCTGGCGGAGTGGGTTCCGGTCTGGCGGAGTGGGTTCGCGTCTGGCGGAGTGGGTTGGGGTCTGGCGGAGTGGGGTTGGGTCTGGCGGAGTGGGCTTGGGTCTGGCGGAGTGGCTTCGGGTTTGGCGGAGTGGGTTGGGGTCTGGCGGAGTGGGTTTGGGTCTGGCGGAGTGGGTTTGGGGCTGGCGGAGTGGGTTTCTGTCTGGCGGAGTGGGTTTGGGTCTGGCGGAGTGGGTTTGGGTCTGGCGGAGTGAGTTTGTGTCTGGCGGAGTGGGTTTGTGTCTGGCGGAGTGGGTTTGGGCCTGGCGGAGTGGGTTTGAGTGTGGCGGAGTGGGTTTGGGTCTGGCGGAGTGGGTTTGGGCCTGGAGGAGTGGGTTTGAGTCTGGCGGAGTGGGTTGGGGTCTGGCGGAGAGGGTTCGGGTCTGGCGGAGTGGGTTCGGGACTGGCGGAGTGGATTGGGGTCTGGCGGAGTGGGTTTGGGTCTGGCGGAGTGGGTTTGGGTCTGGCGGAGTGGGTTTGGGTCTGGCGGAGTGGGTTTGGGTCTGGCGGAGTGGGTTTTTGGTCTGGCGGAGTGGGTTCGGGTCTGGCGGAGTGGGTTCGGGTATGGCGGAGTGGGTTCGGGTCTGGCGGAGTGGGTTCGGGACTGGAGGAGTGGGTTGGGGTCTGGCGGAGTGGGTTTGGGTCTGGCGGAGTGGGTTTGGGTCTGGCGGAGTGGGTTTGTGTCTGGCGGAGTGGGTTTGGGGCTGGCGGAGTGGGTTTCTGTCTGGCGGAGTGGGTTTGGGTCTGGCGGAGTGGGTTTGGGACTGGCGGAGTGGGTTTGGGTCTGGCGGAGTGGGGTTGGGTCTGGCGGAGTGGGTTTGGGTCTGGCGGAGTGGGTTTGGGTCTGGCGGATTGGGTTTGGGTCTGGCGGAGTGGGTTTCTGTCTGGCGGAGTGGGTTTGGGGCTGGCGGAGTGGGTTTCTGTCTGGCGGAGTGGGTTTCGGTCTGGCGGAGTGGGTTTGGGTCTGGCGGAGTGGGTTTGGGTCTGGCGGAGTGGGTTTGTTTCTGGCGAAGAGGGTTTGGGGTCTGGCGGACTGGGTTAGGGCCTGGCGGAGTGGGTTTGGGCTGGCGGAGTGGGTTTGGGTCTGGCGGAGTGTGTTTCGGTCTGGCGGAGTGGGTTTGGGTCTGGCGGAGTGGGTTTGGGACGGGCGGAGTGGGTTTGGGTCTGGCGGAGTGGGTTTGGGTCTGGCAGAGTGGGTCTGGGTCTGGCGGAGTGGGTTTGTGTGTGGCGGAGTGGGTTTGGGTCTGGCGGAGTGGGTTTGGGTCTGGCGGAGTGGGTTTGGGGTCTGGCGGAGTGGGTTTGGGTCTGGGGGAGTGGGTTTGGGTCTGGCGGAGTGGGTTCGGGTCTGGCGGAGTGGGTTTGGGTCTGGCGGAGTGGGTTTGGGTCAGGCGGAGTGGGTTTGTGTCTGGCGAAGTGGGTTTGGGGTCTGGCGGAGTGGGTTAGGGTCTGGCGGAGTGGGTTTCGGGCTGACGGAGTGGGTTTGTGTCTGGCGGAGTGTGTTTTGGTCTGGCGGAGTGGGTTTGTGTCTGGCGGAGTGGGTTTGGGATTGGCGGAGTGGGTTTGGGTCTGGCGGAGTGGGTTTGGGTCTGGCGGAGTGGGTTTGGGTCTGGCGGAGTGGGTTTGTGTGTGGCGGAGTGGGTTTGGGTCTGGCGGAGTGGGTTTGGGTCAGGCGGAGTGGGTTTGGGGTCTAGCGGAGTGGGTTGGGGTCTGGCGGAGCGTGTTCGGGTGTGGCGGAGTATGTTCGGGTCTGGCGGAGTGGGTTTGGGTCTGGCGGAGTGGGTTCGGGTCTGGCGGAGTGGGTTTGGGTCTGGATGAGTGGGTTTGAGTCTGGCGTAGTGGGTTTGGGTCTGGCGGAGTGGGTTTGGGTCTGGCGGAGTTGGTTTGGGTCTGGCGGAGTGGGTTTGGGTCTGGCGGAGTTGGTTTGGGTCTGGCGGAGTGGGTTTGGGTCTGGCGGAGTGGGTTTGGGTCTGGCGGAGTGGGTTTGGGTCTGGCGGAGTGGGTTTGGGTCTGGCAGAGTGTGTTAGAGTCTGGCGGAGTGGGTTCGGGTCTGGCGGAGTGGCTTCGGGTCTGGCGGAGTCGGTTGGGGTCTGGCGGAGTGGGCTTGGGTCTAGCGGAGTGGGTTTGGGTCTGGCGGAGTGGGTTTGGGTCTGGCGGAGTGGGTTTGGGTCTGGCGGAGTGGGTTTCTGTCTGGCGGAGTGGGTTTGGGGCTGGCGGAATGGGTTTGGGTCTGGCGGAGTGGGTTTGTTTCTGGCGTAGAGGGTTTGGGGTCTGGCGGAGTGGGTTTGGGTCTGGGGGAGTGGGTTTGGGTCTGGCGGAGTGGGTTCGGGTCTGGCGGAGTGGGTTTGGGTCTGGATGAGTGGGTTTGGGTCTGGCGGAGTGGGTTTGTGTCTGGATGAGTGGGTTTGGGTCTGGCGGAGTGGGTTTGGGTCTGGCGGAGTGGGTTTGGGTCTGGCGGAGTTGGTTTGGGTCTGGCGGAGTTGGTTTGGGTCTGGCGGAGTTGGTTTGTGTCTGGCGGAGTGGTTTTGGGTCTGGCGGAGTGGGTTTGGGTCTGGCGGAGTGGGTTTGGGTCTGGCAGAGTGTGTTAGGGTCTGGCGGAGTGGGTTTGGGTCTGGCGGAGTGGCTTCGGGTTTGGCGGAGTGGGTTGGGGTCTGGCGGAGTGGGTTCGGGTCTGGCGGAGTGGGTTCCGGTCTGGCGGAGTGGGTTCGCGTCTGGCGGAGTGGGTTGGGGTCTGGCGGAGTGGGATTGGGTCTGGCGGAGTGGGCTTGGGTCTGGCGGAGTGGGTTTGGGTCTGGCGGAGTGGGTTTGGGTCTGGCGGAGTGGGTTTGGGTCTGGCGGAGTGGGTTTGTGTCTGGCGGAGTGGGTTTGGGGCTGGCGGAGTGGGTTTCTGTCTGGCGGAGTGGGTTTGGGTCTGGCGGAGTGGGTTTGGGTCTGGCGGAGTGGGTTTGTGTCTGGCGGAGTGGGTTTGTGTCTGGCGGAGTGGGTTTGGGCCTGGCGGAGTGGGTTTGAGTGTGGCGGAGTGGGTTTGGGTCTGGCGGAGTGGGTTTGGGCCTGGAGGAGTGGGTTTGAGTCTGGCGGAGTGGGTTGGGGTCTGGCGGAGAGGGTTCGGGTCTGGCGGAGTGGGTTCGGGACTGGCGGAGTGGATTGGGGTCTGGCGGAGTGGGTTTGGGTCTGGCGGAGTGGGTTTGGGTCTGGCGGAGTGGGTTTGGGTCTGGCGGAGTGGGTTGGGGTCTGGCGGAGTGGGTTTTTGGTCTGGCGGAGTGGGTTCGGGTCTGGCGGAGTGGGTTCGGGAATGGCGGAGTGGGTTCGGGTCTGGCGGAGTGGGTTCGGGACTAGAGGAGTGGGTTGGGGTCTGGCGGAGTGGGTTTGGGTCTGGTGGAGTGGGTTTGGGTCTGGCGGAGTGGGTTTGTGTCTGGCGGAGTGGGTTTGGGGCTGGCGGAGTGGGTTTCTGTCTGGCGGAGTGGGTTTGGGTCTGGCGGAGTGGGTTTGGGACTGGCGGAGTGGGTTTGGGTCTGGCGGAGTGGGGTTGGGTCTGGCGGAGTGGGCTTGGGTCTGGCGGAGTGGGTTTGGGTCTGGCGGAGTGGGTTTGGGTCTGGCGGATTGGGTTTGGGTCTGGCGGAGTGGGTTTCTGTCTGGCGGAGTGGGTTTGGGGCTGGCGGAGTGGGTTTCTATCTGGCGGAGTGGGTTTGGGTCTGGCGGAGTGGGTTTGGGTCTGGCGGAGTGGGTTTGGGTCTGGCGGAGTGGGTTTGTTTCTGGCGAAGAGGGTTTGGGGTCTGGCGGAGTGGGTTAGGGTCTGGCGGAGTGGGTTTGGGCTGGCGGAGTGGGTTTGTGTGTGGCGGAGTGGGTTTGGGTCTGGCGGAGTGGGTTTGGGTCTAGCGGAGTGGGTTTGGGGTCTGGCGGAGTGGGTTTGGGTCTGGGGGAGTGGGTTTGGGTCTGGCGGAGTGGGTTCAGGTCTGGCGGAGTGGGTTTGGGTCTGGATGTGTGGGTTTGGGTCTGGCGGAGTGGGTTTGGGTCTGGATGAGTGCGTTTGGGTCTGGCGGAGTTGGTTTGGGTCTGGCGGAGTGGGTTTGGGTCTGGCGGAATAGGTTCGGGGCTGGCGGAGTGGGTTCGGATCTGGCGGAGTGGGTTGGGGTCTGGCGGAGTGGGTTCGGGTCTGGCGGAGTGGGTTTTGTTCTGGCGGAGTGAGTTGGGGTCTGGCGGAGTGGGTTTGGGTCTGGCGGAGTTGGTTTGGGTCTGGCGGAGTGGGTTTGGGTCTGGCGGAGAGGGTTTGGGTCTGGCGGAGTGGGTTTGGGTCTGGCGGAGTGGGTTTGTGTCTGGCGGTGGGTTTGGGTCTGGATGAGTGGGTTTGGGTCTTGCGGAATGGGTTTGGGGCTGGCGGAGTGGGTTTGGGTCTGGCGGAGTGTGTTTAGGACTGGCGGAGTGGGTTTGGGTCTGGCGGAGTGGGTTTGGGTCTGGCGGAGTGGGTTTGTGTGTGGCGGAGTGGGTTTGGGTCTGGCGGAGTGTGTTTAGGACTGGCGGAGTGGGTTTGGGTCTGGCGGAGTGGGTTTCGTTCTGGCGGAGTGAGTTGGGGTCTGGCGGAGTGGGTTTGGGTCTGGCGGAGTGGTTTTCGTTCTGGCGGAGTGGGTTTGGTTCTGGCGGAGTGGGTTTGGGTCTGGCGGAGTGGGTTTGGGTCTGGCGGAGTGGGTTTGTTTCTGGCGAAGAGGGTTTGGGGTCTGGCGGAGTGGGTTAGGGTCTGGCGGAGTGGGTTTGGGCTGGCGGAGTGGGTTTGAGTCTGGCGGAGTGTGTTTAGGTCTGGCGGTGTGGGTTTGGGTGTGGCGGAGTGGGTTTGGGACTGGCGGAGTGGGTTTGGGTCTGGCGGAGTGGGTTTGGGTCTGGCGGAGTGGGTTTGGGTCTGGCGGAGTGGGTTTGTGTGTGGCGGAGTGGGTTTGGGTCTGGCGGAGTGGGTTTGGGGTCTGGCGGGGTGGGTTTGGGTCTGGGGGAGTGGGTTTGGGTCTGGCGGAGTGGGTTCGGGTCTGGCGGAGTGGGTTTGGGTCTGGATGTGTGGGTTTGGGTCTGGCGGAGTGCGGTCGGGTCTGGCGGAGTGGGTTCGGGTGTGGCGGGGTTGGTTTGGTTCTGGCGGAGTGAGTTTGGGTCTGGCGGAGTTGGTTTGGGTCTGGCGGAGTGGGTTTGGGTCTGGCGGAGTTGGTTTGTGTCTGGTGGAGTGGGTTTGGGTCTGGCGGAATAGGTTCGGGGCTGGCGGAGTGGGTTCGGATCTGGCGGAGTGGGTTGGGGTCTGGCGGAGTGGGTTCGGGTCTCGCGGAGTGGGTTTTGTTCTGGCGGAGTGAGTTGGGGTCTGGCGGAGTGGGTTTGGGTCTGGCGGAGTGGGTTTGGGTCTGGCGGAGTGGGTTTGGGTCTGGCGGAGAGAGTTTGGGTCTGGCGGAGTGGGTTTGGGTCTGGCGGAGTGGGTTTGTGTCTGGCGTAGTGGGTTTGGGTCTGGATGAGTGGGTTTGGGTCTTGCGGAGTGGGTTTGGGGTTGGCGGAGTGGGTTTGGGTCTGGCGGAGTGTGTTTAGGACTGGCGGAGTGGGTTTGGGTCTGGCGGAGTGGGTTTGGGTCTGGCGGAGTGGGTTTGTGTGTGGCGGAGTGGGTTCGGATCTGGCGGAGTGGGTTTGGGTCTGGATGAGTGGGTTTGGGTCTGGCGGAGTGGGTTTTGGTCTGGCGGAGTGGGTTTGGGTCTGGCGGAGTTGGTTTGGGTCTGGCGGAGTTGGTTTGGGTCTGGCGGAGTTGGTTTGGGTCTGGGGAGTGGGTTTGCGTCTGGCGAAGTGGGTTTGGGTCTGGCGGAGTGGGTTTGGGTCTGGCAGAGTGTGTTGGGGTCTGGCGGAGTGGGTTTGGGTCTGGCGGAGTGGCTTCGGGTCTGGCGGAGTGGGTTGGGGTCTGGCGGAGTGGGTTGGGGTCTGGCGGAGTGGGTTCAGGTCTGGCGGAGTGGGTTCGGGTCTGGTGGAGTGGGTTGGGGTCTGGCGGAGTGGGGTTGGGTCTGGCGGAGTGGGCTTGGGTCTGGCGGAGTGGGTTTAGGTCTGGCGGAGTGGGTTTGGGTCTGGCGGATTGGGTTTGGGTCTGGCGGAGTGTGTTTCTGTCTGGCGGAGTGGGTTTGGGGCTGGCGGAGTGGGTTTCTGTCTGGCGGAGTGGGTTTGGGTCTGGCGGAGTGGGTTTGGGTCTGGCGGAGTGGGTTTGGGTCTGGCGGAGTGGGTTTGTTTCTGGCGAAGAGGGTTTGTGGTCTGGCGGAGTGGGTTAGGGTCTGGCGGAGTGGGTTTGGGCTGGCGGAGTGGGTTTGGGTCTGGCGGAGTGTGTTTCGGTCTGGCGGAGTGGGTTTGGGTCTTGCGGAATGGGTTTGGGACTGGCGGAGTGGGTTTGGGTCTGGCGGAGTGGGTTTGGGTCTGGCGGAGTGGGTTTGGGTCTGGCGGAGTGGGTTTGTGTGTGGCGGAGTGGGTTTGGGTCTGGCGGAGTGGGTTTGGGTCTGGCGGAGTGGGTTTGGGGTCTGGCGGAGTGGGTTTGGGTCTGGGGGAGTGGGTTTGGGTCTGGCGGAGTGGGTTTGGGTCTGGCGGAGTGGGTTTGGGTCTGGATGAGTGGGTTTGGGTCTGGCGGAGTGGGTTTGGGTCTGGATGAGTGGGTTTGGGTCTGGCGGAGTTGGTTTGGGTCTGGCGGAGTGGGTTTGGGTCTGGCGGAGTTGGTTTGTGTCTGGCGGAGTGGGTTTGGGTCTGGAGGAGTGGGTTGGGGTCTGGCGGAGTGGGTTTGGGTCTGGCGGAGTGGATTTGGGTCTGGCGGAGTGGGTTAGGGTCTGGCGGAGTGGGTTTCGGGCTGACGGAGTGGGTTTGGGTCTGGCGGAGTGTGTTTTGGTCTGGCGGAGTGGGTTTGTGTTTGGTGGAGTGGGTTTGGGTCTGGCGGAATAGGTTCGGGGCTGGCGGAGTGGGTTCGGATCTGGCGGAGTGGGTTGGGGTCTGGCGGAGTGGGTTCGGGTCTGGCGGAGTGGGTTTTGTTCTGGCGGAGTGAGTTGGGGTCTGGCGGAGTGGGTTTGGGTCTGGCGGAGTGGGTTTGGGTCTGGCGGAGTGGGTTTGGGTCTGGCGGAGAGGGTTTGGGTCTGGCGGAGTGGGTTTGGGTCTGGCGGAGTGGGTTTGTGTCTGGCGAAGTGGGTTTGGGTCTGGATGAGTGGGTTTGGGTCTTGCGGAGTGGGTTTGGGGCTGGCGGAGTGGGTTTGGGTCTGGCGGAGTGTGTTTAGGACTGGCGGAGTGGGTTTGGGTCTGGCGGAGTGGGTTTGGGTCTGGCGGAGTGGGTTTGTGTGTGGCGGAGTGGGTTTGGGTCTGGCGGAGTGTGTTTAGGACTGGCGGAGTGGGTTTGGGTCTGGCGGAGTGGGTTTCGTTCTGGCGGAGTGAGTTGGGGTCTGGCGGAGTGGGTTTGGGTCTGGCGGAGTGGGTTTGGGTCTGGCGGAGTGGGTTTGGGTCTGGCGGAGTGGGTTTGGGTCTGGCGGAGTGGGTTTGTTTCTGGCGAAGAGGGTTTGGGGTCTGGCGGAGTGGGTTATGGTCTGGCGGAGTGGGTTTGGGCTGGCGGAGTGGGTTTGGGTCTGGCAGAGTGTGTTTAGGTCTGGCGGAGTGGGTTTGGGTGTGGCGGAGTGGGTTTGGTACTGGCGGAGTGGGTTTGGGTCTGGCGGAGTGGGTTTGGGTCTGGCGGAGTGGGTTTGGGTCTGGCGGAGTGGGTTTGTGTGTGGCGGAGTGGGTTTGGGTCTGGCGGAGTGGGTTTGGGGTCTGGCGGAGTGGGTTTGGGTCTGGGGGTGTGGGTTTGGGTCTGGCGGAGTGGGTTCGGGTCTGGCGGAGTGGGTTTAGGTCTGGATGTGTGGGTTTGGGTCTGGCGGAGTGGGTTTGGGTCTGGATGAGTGCGTTTGGGTCTGGCGGAGTTGGTTTGGGTCTGGCGGAGTGGGTTTGGGTCTGGCGGAATAGGTTCGGGGCTGGCGGAGTGGGTTCGGATCTGGCGGAGTGGGTTGGGGTCTGGCGGAGTGGGTTCGGGTCTGGCGGAGTGGGTTTTGTTCTGGCGGAGTGAGTTGGGGTCTGGCGGAGTGGGTTTGGGTCTGGCGGAGTGGGTTTGGGTCTCGCGGAGTGGGTTTTGTTCTGGCGGAGTGAGTTGGGGTCTGGCGGAGTGGGTTTGGGTCTGGCGGAGTGGGTTTGGGTCTGGCGGAGTGGGTTTGGGTCTGGTGGAGAGGGTTTGGGTCTGGCGGAGTGGGTTTGGGACTGGCGGAGTGGGTTTGGGTCTGGCGGAGTGGGGTTGGGTCTGGCGGAGTGGGCTTGGGTCTGGCGGAGTGGGTTTGGGTCTGGCGGAGTGGGTTTGGGTCTGGCGGATTGGGTTTGGGTCTGGCGGAGTGGGTTTCTGTCTGGCGGAGTGGGTTTGGGGCTGGCGGAGTGGGTTTCTGTCTGGCGGAGTGGGTTTGGGTCTGGCGGAGTGGGTTTGGGTCTGGCGGAGTGGGTTTGGGTCTGGCGGAGTGGGTTTGTTTCTGGCGAAGAGGGTTTGGGGTCTGGCGGAATAGGTTCGGGGCTGGCGGAGTGGGTTCGGATCTGGCGGAGTGGGTTGGGGTCTGGCGGAGTGGGTTCGGGTCTGGCGGAGTGGGTTTTGTTCTGGCGGAGTGAGTTGGGGTCTGGCGGAGTGGGTTTGGGTCTGGCGGAGTGGGTTTGGGTCTGGCGGAGTGGGTTTGGGTCTGGCGGAGAGGGTTTGGGTCTGGCGGAGTGGGTTTGGGTCTGGCGGAGTGTGTTTAGGACTGGCGGAGTGGGTTTGGGTCTGGCGGAGTGGGTTTGGGTCTGGCGGAGTGGGTTTGTGTGTGGCGGAGTGGGTTTGGGTCTGGCGGAGTGTGTTTAGGACTGGCGGAGTGGGTTTGGGTCTGGCGGAGTGGGTTTCGTTCTGGCGGAGTGAGTTGTGGTCTGGCGGAGTGGGTTTGGGTCTGGCGGAGTGGGTTTGGGTCTGGCGGAGTGGGTTTGGGTCTGGCGGAGTGGGTTTGGGTCTGGCGGAGTGGGTTTGTTTCTGGCGAAGAGGGTTTGGGGTCTGGCGGAGTGGGTTAGGGTCTGGCGGAGTGGGTTTGGGCTGGCGGAGTGGGTTTGGGTCTGGCGGAGTGTGTTTAGGTCTGGCGGAGTGGGTTTGGGTGTGGCGGAGTGGGTTTGGGACTGGCGGAGTGGGTTTGGGTCTGGCGGAGTGGGTTTGGGTCTGGCGGAGTGGGTTTGGGTCTGGCGGAGTGGGTTTGTGTGTGGCGGAGTGGGTTTGGGTCTGGCGGAGTGGGTTTGGGGTCTGGCGGAGTGGGTTTGGGTCTCGGGGAGTGGGTTTGGGTCTGGCGGAGTGGGTTCGGGTCTGGCGGAGTGGGTTTGGGTCTGGATGTGTGGGTTTGGGTCTGGCGGAGTGGGGTCGGGTGTGGCGGAGTGGGTTCGGGTGTGGCGGGGTTGGTTTGGTTCTGGCGGAGTGAGTTTGGGTCAGGCGGAGTTGGTTTGGGTCTGGCGGAGTGGGTTTGGGTCTGGCGGAGTTGGTTTGTGTCTGGTGGAGTGGGTTTGGGTCTGGCGGAATAGGTTCGGGGCTGGCGGAGTGGGTTCTGATCTGGCGGAGTGGGTTGGGGTCTGGCGGAGTGGGTTCGGGTCTCGCGGAGTGGGTTTTGTTCTGGCGGAGTGAGTTGGGGTCTGGCGGAGTGGGTTTGGGTCTGGCGGAGTGGGTTTGGGTCTGGCGGAGTGGGTTTGGGTCTGGCGGAGAGGGTTTGGGTCTGGCGGAGTGGGTTTGGGTCTGGCGGAGTGGGTTTGTGTCTGGCGTAGTGGGTTTGGGTCTGGATGAGTGGGTTTGGGTCTTGCGGAGTGGGTTTGGGGTTGGCGGAGTGGGTTTGGGTCTGGCGGAGTGTGTTTAGGACTGGCGGAGTGGGTTTTGGTCTGGCGGAGTGGGTTTGGGTCTGGCGGAGTGGGTTTGTGTGTGGCGGAGTAGGTTTGGGTCTGGCGGAGTGGGTTTGGGTCTGGCGGAGTGGGTTTAGTTCTGGCGGAGTGAGTTGGGGTCTGGCGGAGTGGGTTTGGGTCTTGCGGAGTGGGTTTGGGGCTGGCGGAGTGGGTTTGGATCTGGTGGAGTGTGTTTAGGACTGGCGGTGTGGGTTTGGGTCTGGCGGAGTGGGTTTGTGTGTGGCGGAGTGGGTTTGGGTCTGGCGGAGTGGGTTTGGGTCTGGCGGAGTGGGTTTGGGGTCTGGCGGAGTGGGTTTCTGTCTGGCGGAGTGGGTTTGGGTCTGGCGGAGTGGGTTTGGGTCTGGCGGAGTGGGTTTGGGTCTGGCGGAGTGGGTTTGTTTCTGGCGAAGAGGGTTTGTGGTCTGGCGGAGTGGGATAGGGTCTGGCGGAGTGGGTTTGGGCTGGCGGAGTGGGTTTGGGTCTGGCGGAGTGTGTTTCGGTCTGGCGGAGTGGGTTTGGGTCTTGCGGAGTGGGTTTGGGACTGGCGGAGTGGGTTTGGGTCTGGCGGAGTGGGTTTGGGTCTGGCGGAGTGGGTTTGGGTCTGGCGGAGTGGGTTTGTGTGTGGCGGAGTGGGTTTGGGTCTGGCGGAGTGGGTTTGAGTCTGGCGGAGTGGGTTTGGGGTCTGGCGGAGTGGGTTTGGGTCTGGGGGAGTGGGTTTGGGTCTGGCGGAGTGGGTTTGGGTCTGGCGGAGTGGGTTTGGGTCTGGATGAGTGGGTTTGGGTCTGGCGGAGTGGGTTTGGGTCTGGATGAGTGGGTTTGGGTCTGGCGGAGTTGGTTTGGGTCTGGCGGAGTGGGTTTGGGTCTGGCGGAGTGGGTTTGGGTCTGGCGGAGTGGGTTTCGGTCTGGCGGAGTGGGTTGGGGTCTGGCGGAGTGGGTTTGGGTCTGGCGGAGTGGGTTGGGGTCTGGCGGAGTGGGTTCGGGACTGGCGGAGTGGGTTGGGGTCTGCCGGAGTGGGTTGGGGTCTGGCAGAGTGGGTTCGGATCTGGCGGAGTGGGTTATGGTCTGGCGGAGTGGGTTCGGGTCTGGCGGAGTGGGTTAGGGTCTGGCGGAGTGGGTTTCGGGCTGACGGAGTGGGTTTGGGTCTGGCGGAGTGTGTTTTGGTCTGGCGGAGTGGGTTTGTGTCTGGTGGAGTGGGTTTGGGTCTGGCGGAATAGGTTCGGGGCTCGCGGAGTGGGTTCGGATCTGGCGGAGTGGGTTGGGGTCTGGCGGAGTGGGTTCGGGTCTGGCGGAGTGGGTTTGTGTGTGGCGGAGTGGGTTTGGGTCTGGCGGAGTGTGTTTAGGACTGGCGGAGTGGGTTTGGGTCTGGCGGAGTGGGTTTCGTTCTGGCGAAGTGAGTTGGGGTCTGGCGGAGTGGGTTTGGGTCTGGCGGAGTGGGTTTGGGTCTGGCGGAGTGGGTTTGGGTCTGGCGGAGTGGGTTTGGGTCTGGCGGAGTGGGTTTGTTTCCGGAGAAGAGGGTTTGGGGTCTGGCGGAGTGGGTTATGGTCTGGCGGAGTGGGTTTGGGCTGGCGGAGTGGGTTTGGGTCTGGCGGAGTGTGTTTAGGTCTGGCGGAGTGGGTTTGGGTGTGGCGGAGTGGGTTTGGTACTGGCGGAGTGGGTTTGGGTCTGGCGGAGTGGGTTTGGGTCTGGCGGAGTGGGTTTGGGTCTGGCGGAGTGGGTTTGTGTGTGGCGGAGTGGGTTTGGGTCTGGCGGAGTGGGTTTGGGGTCTGGCGGAGTGGGTTTGGGTCTGGGGGAGTGGGTTTGGGTCTGGCGGAGTGGGTTGGGGTCTGGCGGAGTGGGTTTGGTTCTGGATGTGTGGGTTTGGGTCTGGCGGAGTGGGTTTGGGTCTGGATGAGTGCGTTTGGGTCTGGCGGAGTTGGTTTGGGACTGGCGGAGTGGGTTTGGGTCTGGCGGAATAGGTTCGGGGCTGGCGGAGTGGGTTCGGATCTGGCGGAGTGGGTTGGGGTCTGGCGGAGTGGGTTCGGGTCTGGCGGAGTGGGTTTTGTTCTGGCGGAGTGAGTTGGGGTCTGGCGGAGTGGGTTTGGGTCTGGCGGAGTGGGTTGGGTCTCGCGGAGTGGGTTTTGTTCTGGCGGAGTGAGTTGGGGTCTGGCGGAGTGGGTTTGGGTCTGGCGGAGTGGGTTTGGGACTGGCGGAGTGGGTTTGGGTCTGGCGGAGTGGGGTTGGGTCTGGCGGAGTGGGCTTGGGTCTGGCGGAGTGGGTTTGGGTCTGGCGGAGTGGGTTTGGTTCTGGCGGATTGGGTTTGGGTCTGGCGGAGTGGGTTTCTGTCTGGCGGAGTGGGTTTGGGGCTGGCGGAGTGGGTTTCTGTCTGGCGGAGTGGGTTTGGGTCTGGCGGAGTGGGTTTGGGTCTGGCGGAGTGGGTTTGGGTCTGGCGGAGTGGGTTTGTTTCTGGCGAAGAGGGTTTGGGGTCTGGCAGAGTGGGTTAGGGTCTGGCGGAGTGGATTTGGGCTGGCGGAGTGGGTTTGGGTCTGGCGGAGCGTGTTTCGGTCTGGCGGAGTGGGTTTGGGTCTGGCGGAGTGGGTTTGGGACTGGCGGAGTGGGTTTGGGTCTGGCGGAGTGGGTTTGGGTCTGGCGGAGTGGGTTTGGGCCTGGCGGAGTGGGTTTGGGTCTGGCGGAGTGGGTTTGGGTCTGGCGGAGTGGGTTTGGGTCTGGCGGAGTGGGTTTGGTGTCTGGCGGAGTGGGTTTGGGTCTGGGGGAGTGGGTTTTGGTCTGGCGGAGTGGGTTCGGGTCTGGCGGAGTGGGTTTGGGTCTGGATGAGTGGGTTTGGGTCTGGCGGAGTGGGTTTGGGTCTGGATGAGTGGGTTTGGGTCTGGCGGAGTTGGTTTGGGTCTGGCGGAGTGGGTTTGGGTCTGGCGGAGTTGGTTTGTGTCTGGTGGAGTGGGTTTGGGTCTGGCGGAGTGGGTTGGGGTCTGGCGGAGTGGGTTTGGGTCTGGCGGAGTGGGTTTGGGTCTGGCGGAGTTGGTTTGGGTCTGGCGGAGTGGATTTGCGTCTGGCGGAGTTGGTTTGTGTCTGGTGGAGTGGGTTTGGGTCTGGCGGAATAGGTTCGGGGCTGGCGGAGTGGGTTCGGATCTGGCGGAGTGGGTTTGGGTCTGGCGGAATGGGTTTGGGTCTGGCGGAGAGGATTTGGGTCTGGCGGAGTGGGTTTGGGTCTGGCGGAGTGGGTTTGTGTCTGGCGAAGTGGGTTTGGGTCTGGATGAGTGGGTTTGGGTCTTGCGGAGTGGGTTTGGGGCTGGCGGAGTGGGTTTGGGTCTGGCGGAGTGTGTTTAGGACTGGCGGAGTGGGTTTGGGTCTGGCGGAGTGGGTTTGGGTCTGGCGGAGTGGGTTTGTGTGTGGCGGAGTGGGTTTGGGTCTGGCGGAGTGTGTTTAGGACTGGCGGAGTGGGTTTGGGTCTGGCGGAGTGGGTTTTGTTCTGGCGGAGTGAGTTGGGGTCTGGCGGAGTGGGTTTGGGTCTGGCGGAGTGGGTTGGGTCTCGCGGAGTGGGTTTTGTTCTGGCGGAGTGAGTTGGGGTCTGGCGGAGTGGGTTTGGGTCTGGCGGAGTGGGTTTGGGACTGGCGGAGTGGGTTTGGGTCTGGCGGAGTGGGGTTGGGTCTGGCGGAGTGGGCTTGGGTCTGGCGGAGTGGGTTTGGGTCTGGCGGAGTGGGTTTGGTTCTGGCGGATTGGGTTTGGGTCTGGCGGAGTGGGTTTCTGTCTGGCGGAGTGGGTTTGGGGCTGGCGGAGTGGGTTTCTGTCTGGCGGAGTGGGTTTGGGTCTGGCGGAGTGGGTTTGGGTCTGGCGGAGTGGGTTTGGGTCTGGCGGAGTGGGTTTGTTTCTGGCGAAGAGGGTTTGGGGTCTGGCAGAGTGGGTTAGGGTCTGGCGGAGTGGATTTGGGCTGGCGGAGTGGGTTTGGGTCTGGCGGAGCGTGTTTCGGTCTGGCGGAGTGGGTTTGGGTCTGGCGGAGTGGGTTTGGGACTGGCGGAGTGGGTTTGGGTCTGGCGGAGTGGGTTTGGGTCTGGCGGAGTGGGTTTGGGCCTGGCGGAGTGGGTTTGGGTCTGGCGGAGTGGGTTTGGGTCTGGCGGAGTGGGTTTGGGTCTGGCGGAGTGGGTTTGGTGTCTGGCGGAGTGGGTTTGGGTCTGGGGGAGTGGGTTTTGGTCTGGCGGAGTGGGTTCGGGTCTGGCGGAGTGGGTTTGGGTCTGGATGAGTGGGTTTGGGTCTGGCGGAGTGGGTTTGGGTCTGGATGAGTGGGTTTGGGTCTGGCGGAGTTGGTTTGGGTCTGGCGGAGTGGGTTTGGGTCTGGCGGAGTTGGTTTGTGTCTGGTGGAGTGGGTTTGGGTCTGGCGGAGTGGGTTGGGGTCTGGCGGAGTGGGTTTGGGTCTGGCGGAGTGGGTTTGGGTCTGGCGGAGTTGGTTTGGGTCTGGCGGAGTGGATTTGCGTCTGGCGGAGTTGGTTTGTGTCTGGTGGAGTGGGTTTGGGTCTGGCGGAATAGGTTCGGGGCTGGCGGAGTGGGTTCGGATCTGGCGGAGTGGGTTTGGGTCTGGCGGAATGGGTTTGGGTCTGGCGGAGAGGATTTGGGTCTGGCGGAGTGGGTTTGGGTCTGGCGGAGTGGGTTTGTGTCTGGCGAAGTGGGTTTGGGTCTGGATGAGTGGGTTTGGGTCTTGCGGAGTGGGTTTGGGGCTGGCGGAGTGGGTTTGGGTCTGGCGGAGTGTGTTTAGGACTGGCGGAGTGGGTTTGGGTCTGGCGGAGTGGGTTTGGGTCTGGCGGAGTGGGTTTGTGTGTGGCGGAGTGGGTTTGGGTCTGGCGGAGTGTGTTTAGGACTGGCGGAGTGGGTTTGGGTCTGGCGGAGTGGGTTTCGTTCTGGCGGAGTGAGTTGGGGTCTGGCGGAGTGGGTTTGGGTCTGGCGGAGTGGGTTTGGGTCTGGCGGAGTGGGTTTGGGTCTGGCGGAGTGGGTTTGGGTCTGGTGGAGTGGGTTTGTTTCTGGCGAAGAGGGTTTGGGGTCTGGCGGAGTGGGTTAGGGTCTGGCGGAGTGGGTTTGGGTCTGGCGGAGTGGGTTTGGGTCTGGCGGAGTGGGTTTGGGTCTGGCGGAGTGGGTTTGTTTCTGGCGAAGAGGGTTTGGGGTCTGGCGGAGTGGGTTAGGGTCTGGCGGAGTGGGTTTGGGCTGGCGGAGTGGGTTTGGGTCTGGCGGAGTGTGTTTAGGTCTGGCGGAGTGGGTTTGGGTGTGGCGGAGTGGGTTTGGGACTGGCGGAGTGGGTTTGGGTCTGGCGGAGTGGGTTTGGGTCTGGCGGAGTGGGTATGGGTCTGGCGGAGTGGGTTTGTGTGTGGCGGAGTGGGTTTGGGTCTGGCGGAGTGGGTTTGGGGTCTGGCGGAGTGGGTTTGGGTCTGGGGGATTGGGTTTGGGTCTGGCGGAGTGGGTTCGGGTCTGGCGGAGTGGGTTTGGGTCTGGATGTGTGGGTTTGGGTCTGGCGGAGTGGGGTCGGGTGTGGGGGAGTGGGTTCGGGTGTGGCGGGGTTGGTTTGGTTCTGGCGGAGTGAGTTTGGGTCTGGCGGAGTTGGTTTGGGTCTGGCGGAGTGGGTTTGGGTCTGGCAGAGTTGGTTTGTGTCTGGTGGAGTGGGTTTGGGTTTGGCGGAATAGGTTCGGGGCTGGCAGAGTGGGTTCTGATCTGGCGGAGTGGGTTGGGGTCTGGCGGAGTGGGTTCGGGTCTCACGGAGTGGGTTTTGTTCTGGCGGAGTGAGTTGGGGTCTGGCGGAGTGGGTTTGGGTCTGGCGGAGTGGGTTTGGGTCTGGCGGAGTGGGTTTGGGTCTGGCGGAGAGGGTTTGGGTCTGGCGGAGTGGGTTTGGGTCTGGCGGAGTGGGTTTGTGTCTGGCGTAGTGGGTTTGGGTCTGGATGAGTGGGTTTGGGTCTTGCGGAGTGGGTTTGGGGTTGGCGGAGTGGGTTTGGGTCTGGCGGAGTGTGTTTAGGACTGGCGGAGTGGGTTTCGGTCTGGCGGAGTGGGTTTGGGTCTGGCGGAGTGGGTTTGTGTATGGCGGAGTAGGTTTGGGTCTGGCGGAGTGGGTTTGGGTCTGGCGGAGTGGGTTTAGTTCTGGCGGAGTGAGTTGGGGTCTGGCGGAGTGGGTTTGGGTCTTGCGGAGTGGGTTTGGGGCTGGCGGAGTGGGTTTGGATCTGGTGGAGTGTGTTTAGGACTGGCGGTGTGGGTTTGGGTCTGGCGGAGTGGGTTTGTGTGTGGCGGAGTGGGTTTGGGTCTGGCGGAGTGGGTTTGGGTCTGGCGGAGTGGGTTTGGGGTCTGGCGGAGTGGGTTCGGGTCTGGCAGAGTGGGTTTGGGTCTGGCGGAGTGGGTTCGGATCTGGCGGAGTGGGTTTGGGTCTGGATGAGTGGGTTTGGGTCTGGCGGAGTGGGTTTGGGTCTGGCGGAGTGGGTTTGGGTCTGGCGGAGTTGGTTTGGGTCTGGCGGAGTTGGTTTGGGTCTGGCGGAGTTGGTTTGGGTCTGGGAAGTGGGTTTGGGTCTGGCGGAGTGGGTTTGGGTCTGGCGGAGTGGGTTTGGGTCTGGCAGAGTGTGTTGGGGTCTGGCGGAGTGGGTTTGCGTCTGGCGGAGTGGCTTCGGGTCTGGCGGAGTGGGTTGGGGTCTGGCGGAGTGGGTTGGGGTCTGGCGGAGTGGGTTCAGGTCTGGCGGAGTGGGTTCGGGTCTGGTGGAGTGGGTTGGGGTCTGGCGGAGTGGGGTTGGGTCTGGCGGAGTGGGCTTGGGTCTGGCGGAGTGGGTTTAGGTCTGGCGGAGTGGGTTTGGGTCTGGCGGATTGGGTTTGGGTCTGGCGGAGTGTGTTTCTGTCTGGCGGAGTGGGTTTGGGGCTGGCGGAGTGGGTTTCTGTCTGGCGGAGTGGGTTTGGGTCTGGCGGAGTGGGTTTGGGTCTGGCGGAGTGGGTTTGGGTCTGGCGGAGTGGGTTTGTTTCTGGCGAAGAGGGTTTGTGGTCTGGCGGAGTGGGATAGGGTCTGGCGGAGTGGGTTTGGGCTGGCGGAGTGGGTTTGGGTCTGGCGGAGTGTGTTTCGGTCTGGCGGAGTGGGTTTGGGTCTTGCGAAGTGGGTTTGGGACTGGCGGAGTGGGTTTGGGTCTGGCGGAGTGGGTTTGGGTCTGGCGGAGTGGGTTTGGGTCTGGCGGAGTGGGTTTGTGTGTGGCGGAGTGGGTTTGGGTCTGGCGGAGTGGGTTTGGGTCTGGCGGAGTGGGTTTGGGGTCTGGCGGAGTGGGTTTGGGTCTGGGGGAGTGGGTTTGGGTCTGGCGGAGTGGGTTCGGGTCTGGCGGAGTGGGTTTGGGTCTGGATGAGTGGGTTTGGGTCTGGCGGAGTGGGTTTGTGTGTGGCGGAGTGGGTTTGGGTCTGGCGGAGTGGGTTTGGGGTCTGGCGGAGTGGGTTTGGGTCTGGGGGAGTGGGTTTGGGTCTGGCGGAGTGGGTTCGGGTCTGGCGGAGTGGGTTCGGGTCTGGATGTGTGGGTTTGGGTCTGGCGGAGTGGGGTCGGGTGTGGCGGAGTGGGTTCGGGTGTGGCGGGGTTGGTTTGGTTCTGGCGGAGTGAGTTTGGGTCTGGCGGAGTTGGTTTGGGTCTGGCGGAGTGGGTTTGGGTCTGGCGGAGTTGGTTTGTGTCTGGTGGAGTGGGTTTGGGTCTGGCGGAATAGGTTCGGGGCTGGCGGAGTGGGTTCGGATCTGGCGAAGTGGGTTGGGGTCTGGCGGAGTGGGTTCGGGTCTCGCGGAGTGGGTTTTGTTCTGGCGGAGTGAGTTGGGGTCTGGCGGAGTGGGTTTGGGTCTGGCGGAGTGGGTTTGGGTCTGGCGGAGTGGGTTTGGGTCTGGCGGAGAGGGTTTGGGTCTGGCGGAGTGGGTTTGGGACTGGCGGAGTGGGTTTGGGTCTGGCGGAGTGGGGTTGGGTCTGGCGGAGTGGGCTTGGGTCTGGCGGAGTGGGTTTGGGTCTGGCGGAGTGGGTTTGGGTCTGGCGGATTGGGTTTGGGTCTGGCGGAGTGGGTTTCTGTCTGGCGGAGTGGGTTTGGGGCTGGCGGAGTGGGTTTCTGTCTGGCGGAGTGGGTTTGGGTCTGGCGGAGTGGGTTTGGGTCTGGCGGAGTGGGTTTGGGTCTGGCGGAGTGGGTTTGTTTCTGGCGAAGAGGGTTTGGGGTCTGGCGGAGTGGGTTAGGGTCTGGCGGTGTGGGTTTGGGCTGGCGGAGTGGGTTTGGGTCTGGCGGAGCGTGTTTCGGTCTGGCGGAGTGGGTTTGGGTCTGGCGGAGTGGGTTTGGGACTGGCGGAGTGGGTTTGGGTCTGGCGGAGTGGTTTTGGGTCTGGCGGAGTGGGTTTGCGTCTGGCGGAGTGGGTTTGTGTGTGGCGGAGTGGGTTTGGGTCTGGCGGAGTGGGTTTGGGTCTGGCGGAGTGGGTTTGGGGTCTGGCGGAGTGGGTTTGGGTCTGGGGGAGTGGGTTTGGGTCTGGCGGAGTGGGTTCGGGTCTGGCGGAGTGGGTTTGGGTCTGGATGAGTGGGTTTGGGTCTGGCGGAGTGGGTTTGTTTCTGGCGAAGAGGGTTTGGGGTCTGGCGGAGTGGGTTATGGTCTGGCGGAGTGGGTTTGGGCTGGCGGAGTGGGTTTGGGTCTGGCGGAGTGTGTTTCGGTCTGGCGGAGTGGGTTTGGGTGTGGCGGAGTGGGTTTGGTACTGGCGGAGTGGGTTTGGGTCTGGCGGAGTGGGTTTGGGTCTGGCGGAGTGGGTTTGGGTCTGGTGGAGTGGGTTTGTGTGTGGCGGAGTGGGTTTGGGTCTGGCGGAGTGGGTTTGGGGTCTGGCGGAGTGGGTTTGGGTCTGGGGGAGTGGGTTTGGGTCTGGCGGAGTGGGTTCGGGTCTGGCGGAGTGGGTTTGGGTCTGGATGTGTGGGTTTGGGTCTGGCGGAGTGGGTTTGGGTCTGGATGAGTGCGTTTGGGTCTGGCGGAGTTGGTTTGGGTCTGGCGGAGTGGGTTTGGGTCTGGCGGAATAGGTTCGGGGCTGGCGGAGTGGGTTCGGATCTGGCGGAGTGGGTTGGGGTCTGGCGGAGTGGGTTCGGGTCTGGCGGAGTGGGTTTTGTTCTGGCGGAGTGAGTTGGGGTCTGGCGGAGTGGGTTTGGGTCTGGCGGAGTGGGTTTGGGTCTCGCGGAGTGGGTTTTGTTCTGGCGGAGTGAGTTGGGGTCTGGCGGAGTGGGTTTGGGTCTGGCGGAGTGGGTTTGGGTCTGGCGGAGTGGGTTTGGGTCTGGCGGAGAGGGTTTGGGTCTGGCGGAGTGGGTTTGGGTCTGGCGGAGTGGGTTTGGGTCTGGGGGAGTGGGTTTGGGTCTGGCGGAGTGGGTTCGGGTCTGGCGGAGTGGGTTTGGGTCTGGATGAGTGGGTTTGGGTCTGGCGGAGTGGGTTTGGGTCTGGATGAGTGGGTTTGGGTCTGGCGAAGTTGGTTTGGGTCTGGCGGAGTGGGTTTGGGTCTGGCGGAGTTGGTTTGTGTCTGGTGGAGTGGGTTTGGGTCTGGCGGAGTGGGTTGGGGTCTGGCGGAGTGGGTTTGGGTCTGGCGGAGTGGGTTTGGGTCTGGCGGAGTTGGTTTGGGTCTGGCGGAGTGGGTTTGCGTCTGCCGGAGTTGGTTTGTGTCTGGTGGAGTGGGTTTGGGTCTGGCGGAATAGGTTCGGGGCTGGCGGAGTGGGTTCGGATCTGGCGGAGTGGGTTTGGGTCTGGCGGAGTGGGTTTGGGTCTGGCGGAGAGGGTTTGGGTCTGGCGGAGTGGGTTTGGGTCTGGCGTAGTGGGTTTGTGTCTGGCGAAGTGGGTTTGGGTCTGGATGAGTGGGTTTGGGTCTTGCGGAGTGGGTTTGGGGCTGGCGGAGTGGGTTTGGGTCTGGCGGAGTGTGTTTAGGACTGGCGGAGTGGGTTTGGGTCTGGCGGAGTGGGTTTGGGTCTGGCGGAGTGGGTTTGTGTGTGGCGGAGTGGGTTTGGGTCTGGCGGAGTGTGTTTAGGACTGGCGGAGTGGGTTTGGGTCTGGCGGAGTGGGTTTCGTTCTGGCGGAGTGAGTTGGGGTCTGGCGGAGTGGGTTTGGGTCTGGCGGAGTGGGTTTGGGTCTGGCGGAGTGGGTTTGGGTCTGGCGGAGTGGGTTTGGGTCTGGCGGAGTGGGTTTGTTTCTGGCGAAGAGGGTTTGGGGTCTGGCGGAGTGGGTTAGGGTCTGGCGGAGTGGGTTTGGGCTGGCGGAGTGGGTTTGGGTCTGGCGGAGTGTGTTTAGGTCTGGCGGAGTGGGTTTGGGTGTGGCGGAGTGGGTTTGGGACTGGCGGAGTGGGTTTGGGTCTGGCGGAGTGGGTTTGGGTCTGGCGGAGTGGGTTTGGGTCTGGCGGAGTGGGTTTGTGTGTGGCGGAGTGGGTTTGGGTCTGGCGGAGTGGGTTTGGGGTCTGGCGGAGTGGGTTTGGGTCTGGGGGAGTGGGTTTGGGTCTGGCGGAGTGGGTTCGGGTCTGGCGGAGTGGGTTTGGGTCTGGATGTGTGGGTTTGGGTCTGGCGGAGTGGGGTCGGGTGTGGCGGAGTGGGTTCGGGTGTGGCGGGGTTGGTTTGGTTCTGGCGGAGTGAGTTTGGGTCTGGCGGAGTTGGTTTGGGTCTGGCGGAGTGGGTTTGGGTCTGGCGGAGTTGGTTTGTGTCTGGTGGAGTGGGTTTGGGTCTGGCGGAATAGGTTCGGGGCTGGCGGAGTGGGTTCTGATCTGGCGGAGTGGGTTGGGGTCTGGCGGAGTGGGTTCGGGTCTCGCGGAGTGGGTTTTGTTCTGGCGGAGTGAGTTGGGGTCTGGCGGAGTGGGTTTGGGTCTGGCGGAGTGGGTTTGGGTCTGGCGGAGTGGGTTTGGGTCTGGCGGAGAGGGTTTGGGTCTGGCGGAGTGGGTTTGGGTCTGGCGGAGTGGGTTTGTGTCTGGCGTAGTGGGTTTGGGTCTGGATGAGTGGGTTTGGGTCTTGCGGAGTGGGTTTGGGGTTGGCGGAGTGGGTTTGGGTCTGGCGGAGTGTGTTTAGGACTGGCGGAGTGGGTTTCGGTCTGGCGGAGTGGGTTTGGGTCTGGCGGAGTGGGTTTGTGTGTGGCGGAGTAGGTTTGTGTCTGGCGGAGTGGGTTTGGGTCTGGCGGAGTGGGTTTGGATCTGGTGGAGTGTGTTTCGGACTGGCGGTGTGGGTGTGGGTCTGGCGGAGTGGGTTTGTGTGTGGCGGAGTGGGTTTGGGTCTGGCGGAGTGGGTTTGGGTCTGGCGGAGTGGGTTTGGGGTCTGGCGGAGTGGGTTCGGGTCTGGCGGAGTGGGTTTGGGTCTGGCGGAGTGGGTTCGGATCTGGCGGAGTGGGTTTGGGTCTGGATGAGTGGGTTTGGGTCTGGCGGAGTGGGTTTGGGTCTGGCGGAGTGGGTTTGGGTCTGGCGGAGTTGGTTTGGGTCTGGCGGAGTTGGTTTGGGTCTGGCGGAGTTGGTTTGGGTCTGGGGAGTGGGTTTGGGTCTGGCGGAGTGGGTTTGGGTCTGGCGGAGTGGGTTTGGGTCTGGCAGAGTGTGTTGGGGTCTGGCGGAGTGGGTTTGCATCTGGCGGAGTGGCTTCGGGTCTGGCGGAGTGGGTTGGGGTCTGGCGGAGTGGATTGGGGTCTGGCGGAGTGGGTTCAGGTCTGGCGGAGTGGGTTCGGGTCTGGTGGAGTGGGTTGGGGTCTGGCGGAGTGGGGTTGGGTCTGGCGGAGTGGGCTTGGGTCTGGCGGAGTGGGTTTAGGTCTGGCGGAGTGGGTTTGGGTCTGGCGGATTGGGTTTGGGTCTGGCGGAGTGTGTTTCTGTCTGGCGGAGTGGGTTTGGGGCTGGCGGAGTGGGTTTCTGTCTGGCGGAGTGGGTTTGGGTCTGGCGGAGTGGGTTTGGGTCTGGCGGAGTGGGTTTGGGTCTGGCGGAGTGGGTTTGTTTCTGGCGAAGAGGGTTTGTGGTCTGGCGGAGTGGGATAGGGTCTGGCGGAGTGGGTTTGGGCTGGCGGAGTGGGTTTGGGTCTGGCGGAGTGTGTTTCGGTCTGGCGGAGTGGGTTTGGGTCTTGCGGAGTGGGTTTGGGACTGGCGGAGTGGGTTTGGGTCTGGCGGAGTGGGTTTGGGTCTGGCGGAGTGGGTTTGGGTCTGGCGGAGTGGGTTTGTGTGTGGCGGAGTGGGTTTGGGTCTGGCGGAGTGGGTTTGGGTCTGGCGGAGTGGGTTTGGGGTCTGGCGGAGTGGGTTTGGTTCTGGGGGAGTGGGTTTGGGTCTGGCGGAGTGGGTTCGGGTCTGGCGGAGTGGGTTTGGGTCTGGATGAGTGGGTTTGGGTCTGGCGGAGTGGGTTTGTGTGTGGCGGAGTGGGTTTGGGTCTGGCGGAGTGGGTTTGGGGTCTGGCGGAGTGGGTTTGGGTCTGGGGGAGTGGGTTTGGGTCTGGCGGACTGGGTTCGGGTCTGGCGGAGTGGGTTTGGGTCTGGATGTGTGGGTTTGGGTCTGGCGGAGTGGGGTCGGGTGTGGCGGAGTGGGTTCGGGTGTGGCGGGGTTGGTTTGGTTCTGTCGGAGTGAGTTTGGGTCTGGCGGAGTTGGTTTGGGTCTGGCGGAGTGCGTTTGGGTCTGGCGGAGTTGGTTTGTGTCTGGTGGAGTGGATTTGGGTCTGGCGGAATAGGTTCGGGGCTGGCGGAGTGGGTTCGGATCTGGCGGAGTGGGTTGGGGTCTGGCGGAGTGGGTTCGGGTCTCGCGGAGTGGGTTTGTTTCTGGCGAAGAGGGTTTGGGGTCTGGCGGAGTGGGTTATGGTCTGGCGGAGTGGGTTTGGGCTGGCGGAGTGGGTTTGGGTCTGGCGGAGTGTGTTTAGGTCTGGCGGAGTGGGTTTGGGTGTGGCGGAGTGGGTTTGGTACTGGCGGAGTGGGTTTGGGTCTGGCGGAGTGGGTTTGGGTCTGGCGGAGTGGGTTTGGGTCTGGCGTAGTGGGTTTGTGTGTGGCGGAGTGGGTTTGGGTCTGGCGGAGTGGGTTTGGGGTCTGGCGGAGTGGGTTTGGGTCTGGGGGAGTGGGTTTGGTTCTGGCGGAGTGGGTTCGGGTCTGGCGGAGTGGGTTTGGGTCTGGATGTGTGGGTTTGGGTCTGGCGGAGTGGGTTTGGGTCTGGATGAGTGCGTTTGGGTCTGGCGGAGTTGGTTTGGGTCTGGCGGAGTGGGTTTGGGTCTGGCGGAGTGGGTTTGTGTGTGGCGGAGTGGGTTTGGGTCTGGCGGAGTTGGTTTGTGTCTGGTGGAGTGGGTTTGGGTCTGGCGGAATAGGTTCGGGGCTGGCGGAGTGGGTTCTGATCTGGCGGAGTGGGTTGGGGTCTGGCGGAGTGGGTTCGGGTCTCGCGGAGTGGGTTTTGTTCTGGCGGAGTGAGTTGGGGTCTGGCGGAGTGGGTTTGGGTCTGGCGGAGTGGGTTTGGGTCTGGCGGAATGGGTTTGGGTCTGGCGGAGAGGGTTTGGGTCTGGCGGAGTGGGTTTGGGTCTGGCGGAGTGGGTTTGTGTCTGGCGTAGTGGGTTTGGGTCTGGATGAGTGGGTTTGGGTCTTGCGGAGTGGGTTTGGGGTTGGCGGAGTGGGTTTGGGTCTGGCGGAGTGTGTTTAGGACTGGCGGAGTGGGTTTCGGTCTGGCGGAGTGGGTTTGGGTCTGGCGGAGTGGGTTTGTGTGTGGCGGAGTAGGTTTGGGTCTGGCGGAGTGGGTTTGGGTCTGGCGGAGTGGGTTTAGTTCTGGCGGAGTGAGTTGGGGTCTGGCGGAGTGGGTTTGGGTCTTGCGGAGTGGGTTTGGGGCTGGCGGAGTGGGTTTGGATCTGGTGGAGTGTGTTTAGGACTGGCGGTGTGGGTGTGGGTCTGGCGGAGTGGGTTTGTGTGTGGCGGAGTGGGTTTGGGTCTGGCGGAGTGGGTTTGGGTCTGGCGGAGTGGGTTCGGGTGTGGCGGGGTTGGTTTGGTTCTGGCGGAGTGAGTTTGGGTCTGGCGGAGTTGGTTTGGGTCTGGCGGAGTGCGTTTGGGTCTGGCGGAGTTGGTTTGTGTCTGGTGGAGTGGATTTGGGTCTGGCGGAATAGGTTCGGGGCTGGCGGAGTGGGTTCGGATCTGGCGGAGTGGGTTGGGGTCTGGCGGAGTGGGTTCGGGTCTCGCGGAGTGGGTTTGTTTCTGGCGAAGAGGGTTTGGGGTCTGGCGGAGTGGGTTATGGTCTGGCGGAGTGGGTTTGGGCTGGCGGAGTGGGTTTGGGTCTGGCGGAGTGTGTTTAGGTCTGGCGGAGTGGGTTTGGGTGTGGCGGAGTGGGTTTGGTACTGGCGGAGTGGGTTTGGGTCTGGCGGAGTGGGTTTGGGTCTGGCGGAGTGGGTTTGGGTCTGGCGGAGTGGGTTTGTGTGTGGCGGAGTGGGTTTGGGTCTGGCGGAGTGGGTTTGGGGTCTGGCGGAGTGGGTTTGGGTCTGGGGGAGTGGGTTTGGGTCTGGCGGAGTGGGTTCGGGTCTGGCGGAGTGGGTTTGGGTCTGGATGTGTGGGTTTGGGTCTGGCGGAGTGGGTTTGGGTCTGGATGAGTGCGTTTGGGTCTGGCGGAGTTGGTTTGGGTCTGGCGGAGTGGGTTTGGGTCTGGCGGAATAGGTTCGGGGCTGGCGGAGTGGGTTCGGATCTGGCGGAGTGGGTTGGGGTCTGGCGGAGTGGGTTCGGGTCTGGCGGAGTGGGTTTTGTTCTGGCGGAGTGAGTTGGGGTCTGGCGGAGTGGGTTTGGGTCTGGCGGAGTGGGTTTGGGTCTCGCGGAGTGGGTTTTGTTCTGGCAGAGTGAGTTGGGGTCTGGCGGAGTGGGTTTGGGTCTGGCGGAGTGGGTTTGGGTCTGGCGGAGAGGGTTTGGGTCTGGCGGAGTGGGTTTAGTTCTGGCGGAGTGAGTTGGGGTCTGGCGGAGTGGGTTTGGGTCTTGCGGAGTGGGTTTGGGGCTGGCGGAGTGGGTTTGGATCTGGTGGAGTGTGTTTAGGACTGGCGGTGTGGGTGTGGGTCTGGCGGAGTGGGTTTGTGTGTGGCGGAGTGGGTTTGGGTCTGGCGGAGTGGGTTTGGGTCTGGCGGAGTGGGTTTGGGGTCTGGCGGAGTGGGTTCGGGTCTGGCGGAGTGGGTTTGGGTCTGGCGGAGTGGGTTTGGGTCTGGCGGAGTGGGTTTGGGTCTGGCGGAGTGGGTTCGGATCTGGCGGAGTGGGTTTGGGTCTGGATGAGTGGGTTTGGGTCTGGCGGAGTGGGTTTGGGTCTGGCGGAGTGGGTTTGGGTCTGGCGGAGTTGGTTTGGGTCTGGCGGAGTTGGTTTGGGTCTGGCGGAGTTGGTTTGGGTCTGGGGAGTGGGTTTGGGTCTGGCGGAGTGGGTTTGGGTCTGGCGGAGTGGGTTTGGGTCTGGCAGAGTGTGTTGGGGTCTGGCGGAGTGGGTTTGCGTCTGGCGGAGTGGCTTCGGGTCTGGCGGAGTGGGTTGGGGTCTGGCGGAGTGGGTTGGGGTCTGGCGGAGTGGGGTCAGGTCTGGCGGAGTGGGTTCGGGTCTGGTGGAGTGGGTTGGGGTCTGGCAGAGTGGGGTTGGGTCTGGCGGAGTGGGCTTGGGTCTGGCGGAGTGGGTTTAGGTCTGGCGGAGTGGGTTTGGGTCTGGCGGATTGGGTTTGGGTCTGGCGGAGTGTGTTTCTGTCTGGCGGAGTGGGTTTGGGGCTGGCGGAGTGGGTTTCTGTCTGGCGGAGTGGGTTTGGGTCTGGCGGAGTGGGTTTGGGTCTGCCGGAGTGGGTTTGGGTCTGGCGGAGTGGGTTTGTTTCTGGCGAAGAGGGTTTGTGGTCTGGCGGAGTGGGATAGGGTCTGGCGGAGTGGGTTTGGGCTGGCGGAGTGGGTTTGGGTCTGGCGGAGTGTGTTTCGGTCTGGCGGAGTGGGTTTGGGTCTTGCGGAGTGGGTTTGGGACTGGCGGAGTGGGTTTGGGTCTGGCGGAGTGGGTTTGGGTCTGGCGGAGTGGGTTTGGGTCTGGCGGAGTGGGTTTGTGTCTGGCGGAGTGGGTTTGTGTCTGGCGGAGTGGGTTTGGGTCTGGCGGAGTGGGTTTGGGGTCTGGCGGAGTGGGTTTGGTTCTGGGGGAGTGGGTTTGGGTCTGGCGGAGTGGGTTCGGGTCTGGCGGAGTGGGTTTGGGTCTGGATGAGTGGGTTTGGGTCTGGCGGAGTGGGTTTGTGTGTGGCGGAGTGGGTTTGGGTCTGGCGGAGTGGGTTTGGGGTCTGGCGGAGTGGGTTTGGGTCTGGGGGAGTGGGTTTGGGTCTGGCGGACTGGGTTCGGGTCTGGCGGAGTGGGTTTGGGTCTGGATGTGTGGGTTTGGGTCTGGCGGAGTGGGGTCGGGTGTGGCGGAGTGGGTTCGGGTGTGGCGGGGTTGGTTTGGTTCTGGCGGAGTGAGTTTGGGTCTGGCGGAGTTGGTTTGGGTCTGGCGGAGTGCGTTTGGGTCTGGCGGAGTTGGTTTGTGTCTGGTGGAGTGGATTTGGGTCTGGCGGAATAGGTTCGGGGCTGGCGGAGTGGGTTCGGATCTGGCGGAGTGGGTTGGGGTCTGGCGGAGTGGGTTCGGGTCTCGCGGAGTGGGTTTGTTTCTGGCGAAGAGGGTTTGGGGTCTGGCGGAGTGGGTTATGGTCTGGCGGAGTGGGTTTGGGCTGGCGGAGTGGGTTTGGGTCTGGCGGAGTGTGTTTAGGTCTGGCGGAGTGGGTTTGGGTGTGGCGGAGTGGGTTTGGTACTGGCGGAGTGGGTTTGGGTCTGGCGGAGTGGGTTTGGGTCTGGCGGAGTGGGTTTGGGTCTGGCGGAGTGGGTTTGTGTGTGGCGGAGTGGGTTTGGGTCTGGCGGAGTGGGTTTGGGGTCTGGCGGAGTGGGTTTGGGTCTGGGGGAGTGGGTTTGGGTCTGGCGGAGTGGGTTCGGGTCTGGCGGAGTGGGTTTGGGTCTGGATGTGTGGGTTTGGGTCTGGCGGAGTGGGTTTGGGTCTGGATGAGTGCGTTTGGGTCTGGCGGAGTTGGTTTGGGTCTGGCGGAGTGGGTTTGGGTCTGGCGGAATAGGTTCGGGGCTGGCGGAGTGGGTTCGGATCTGGCGGAGTGGGTTGGGGTCTGGCGGAGTGGGTTCGGGTCTGGCGGAGTGGGTTTTGTTCTGGCGGAGTGAGTTGGGGTCTGGCGGAGTGGGTTTGGGTCTGGCGGAGTGGGTTTGGGTCTCGCGGAGTGGGTTTTGTTCTGGCAGAGTGAGTTGGGGTCTGGCGGAGTGGGTTTGGGTCTGGCGGAGTGGGTTTGGGTCTGGCGGAGAGGGTTTGGGTCTGGCGGAGTGGGTTTGGGACTGGCGGAGTGGGTTTGGGTCTGGCGGAGTGGGGTTGGGTCTGGCGGAGTGGGCTTGGGTCTGGCGGAGTGGGTTTGGGTCTGGCGGAGTGGGTTTGGGTCTGGCGGATTGGGTTTGGGTCTGGCGGAGTGGGTTTCTGTCTGGCGGAGTGGGTTTGGGGCTGGCGGAGTGGGTTTCTGTCTGGCGGAGTGGGTTTGGGTCTGGTGGAGTGGGTTTGGGTCTGGCGGAGTGGGTTTGGGTCTGGCGGAGTGGGTTTGTTTCTGGCGAAGAGGGTTTGGGGTCTGGCGGAGTGGGTTAGGGTCTGGCGGAGTGGATTTGGGCTGGCGGAGTGGGTTTGGGTCTGGCGGAGCGTGTTTCGGTCTGGCGGAGTGGGGTTGGGTCTGGCGGAGTGGGTTTGGGACTGGCGGAGTGGGTTTGGGTCTGGCGGAGTGGGTTTGGGTCTGGCGGAGTGGGTTTGGGTCTGGCGGAGTGGGTTTGTGTGTGGCGGAGTGGGTTTGGGTCTGGCGGAGTGGGTTTGGGTCTGGCGGAGTGGGTTTGGGGTCTGGCGGAGTGGGTTTGGGTCTGGGGGAGTGGGTTTGGGTCTGGCGGAGTGGGTTCGGGTCTGGCGGAGTGGGTTTGGGTCTGGATGAGTGGGTTTGGGTCTGGCGGAGTGGGTTTGGGTCTGGATGAGTGGGTTTGGGTCTGGCGGAGTTGGTTTGGGTCTGGCGGAGTGGGTTTGGGTCTGGCGGAGTTGGTTTGTGTCTGGTGGAGTGGGTTTGGGTCTGGCGGAGTGGGTTGGGGTCTGGCGGAGTGGGTTTGGGTCTGGCGGAGTGGGTTTGGGTCTGGCGGAGTTGGTTTGGGTCTGGCGGAGTGGGTTTGCGTCTGGCGGAGTTGGTTTGTGTCTGGTGGAGTGGGTTTGGGTCTGGCGGAATAGGTTCAGGGCTGGCGGAGTGGGTTCGGATCTGGCGGAGTGGGTTTGGGTCTAGCGGAGTGGGTTTGGGTCTGGCGGAGAGGGTTTGGGTCTGGCGGAGTGGGTTTGGGTCTGGCGGAGTGGGTTTGTGTCTGGCGAAGTGGGTTTGGGTCTGGATGAGTGGGTTTGGGTCTTGCGGAGTGGGTTTGGGGCTGGCGGAGTGGGTTTGGGTCTGGCGGAGTGTGTTTAGGACTGGCGGAGTGGGTTTGGGTCTGGCGGAGTGGGTTTGGGTCTGGCGGAGTGGGTTTGTGTGTGGCGGAGTGGGTTTGGGTCTGGCGGAGTGTGTTTAGGACTGGCGGAGTGGGTTTGGGTCTGGCGGAGTGGGTTTCGTTCTGGCGGAGTGAGTTGGGGTCTGGCGGAGTGGGTTTGGGTCTGGCGGAGTGGGTTTGGGTCTGGCGGAGTGGGTTTGGGTCTGGCGGAGTGGGTTTGGGTCTGGCGGAGTGGGTTTGTTTCTGGCGAAGAGGGTTTGGGGTCTGGCGGAGTGGGTTAGGGTCTGGCGGAGTGGGTTTGGGCTGGCGGAGTGGGTTTGGGTCTGGCGGAGTGTGTTTAGGTCTGGCGGAGTGGGTTTGGGTGTGGCGGAGTGGGTTTGGGACTGGCGGAGTGGGTTTGGGTCTGGCGGAGTGGGTTTGGGTCTGGCGGAGTGGGTTTGGGTCTGGCGGAGTGGGTTTGTGTGTGGCGGAGTGGGTTTGGGTCTGGGGGAGTGGGTTTGGGTCTGGCGGAGTGGGTTCGGGTCTGGCGGAGTGGGTTTGGGTCTGGATGTGTGGGTTTGGGTCTGGCGGAGTGGGGTCGGGTGTGGCGGAGTGGGTTCGGGTGTGGCGGAGTGGGTTTGGGTCTGGCGGAGAGGGTTTGGGTCTGGCGGAGTGGGTTTGGGTCTGGCGGAGTGGGTTTGTGTCTGGCGTAGTGGGTTTGGGTCTGGATAAGTGGGTTTGGGTCTTGCGGAGTGGGATTGGGGTTGGCGGAGTGGGTTTGGGTCTGGCGGAGTGTGTTTAGGACTGGCGGAGTGGGTTTCGGTCTGGCGGAGTGGGTTTGGGTCTGGCGGAGTGGGTTTGTGTGTGGCGGAGTAGGTTTGGGTCTGGCGGAGTGGGTTTGGGTCTGGCGGAGTGGGTTTAGTTCTGGCGGAGTGAGTTGGGGTCTGGCGGAGTGGGTTTGGGTCTTGCGGAGTGGGTTTGGGGCTGGCGGAGTGGGTTTGGATCTGGTGGAGTGTGTTTAGGACTGGCGGTGTGTGTTTGGGTCTGGCGGAGTGGGTTTGTGTGTGGCGGAGTGGGTTTGGGTCTGGCGGAGTGGGTTTGGGTCTGGCGGAGTGGGTTTGGGGTCTGGCGGAGTGGGTTCGGGTCTGGCGGAGTGGGTTTGGGTCTGGCGGAGTGGGTTCGGATCTGGCGGAGTGGGTTTGGGTCTGGATGAGTGGGTTTGGGTCTGGCGGAGTGGGTTTGGGTCTGGCGGAGTGGGTTTGGGTCTGGCGGAGTTGGTTTGGGTCTGGCGGAGTTGGTTTGGGTCTGGCGGAGTTGGTTTGGGTCTGGGGAGTGGGTTTGGGTCTGGCGGAGTGGGTTTGGGTCTGGCGGAGTGGGTTTGGGTCTGGCAGAGTGTGTTGGGGTCTGGCGGAGTGGGTTTGCGTCTGGCGGAGTGGCTTCGGGTCTGGCGGAGTGGGTTGGGGTCTGGCGGAGTGGGTTGGGGTCTGGCGGAGTGGGTTCAGGTCTGGCGGAGTGGGTTCGGGTCTGGTGGAGTGGGTTGGGGTCTGGCGGAGTGGGGTTGGGTCTGGCGGAGTGGGCTTGGGTCTGGCGGAGTGGGTTTAGGTCTGGCGGAGTGGGTTTGGGTCTGGCGGATTGGGTTTGGGTCTGGCGGAGTGTGTTTCTGTCTGGCGGAGTGGGTTTGGGGCTGGCGGAGTGGGTTTCTGTCTGGCGGAGTGGGTTTGGGTCTGGCGGAGTGGGTTTGGGTCTGGCGGAGTGGGTTTGGGTCTGGCGGAGTGGGTTTGTTTCTGGCGAAGAGGGTTTGTGGTCTGGCGGAGTGGGATAGGGTCTGGCGGAGTGGGTTTGGGCTGGCGGAGTGGGTTTGGGTCTGGCGGAGTGTGTTTCGGTCTGGCGGAGTGGGTTTGGGTCTTGCGGAGTGGGTTTGGGACTGGCGGAGTGGGTTTGGGTCTGGCGGAGTGGGTTTGGGTCTGGCGGAGTGGGTTTGGGTCTGGCGGAGTGGGTTTGTGTGTGGCGGAGTGGGTTTGGGTCTGGCGGAGTGGGTTTGGGTCTGGCGGAGTGGGTTTGGGGTCTGGCGGAGTGGGTTTTGGTCTGGGGGAGTGGGTTTGGGTCTGGCGGAGTGGGTTCGGGTCTGGCGGAGTGGGTTTGGGTCTGGATGAGTGGGTTTGGGTCTGGCGGAGTGGGTTTGTGTGTGGCGGAGTGGGTTTGGGTCTGGCGGAGTGGGTTTGGGGTCTGGCAGAGTGGGTTTGGGTCTGGGGGAGTGGGTTTGGGTCTGGCGGAGTGGGTTCGGGTCTGGCGGAGTGGGTTTGGGTCTGGATGTGTGGGTTTGGGTCTGGCGGAGTGGGGTCGGGTGTGGCGGAGTGGGTTTTGTTCTGGCGGAGTGAGTTGGGGTGTGGCGGAGTGGGTTTGGGTCTGGCGGAGTGGGTTTGGGTCTGGCGGAGTGGGTTTGGGTCTGGCGGAGAGGGTTTGGGTCTGGCGGAGTGGGTTTGGGACTGGCGGAGTGGGTTTGGGTCTGGCGGAGTGGGGTTGGGTCTGGCGGAGTGGGCTTGGGTCTGGCGGAGTGGGTTTGGGTCTGGCGGAGTGGGTTTGGGTCTGGCGGATTGGGTTTGGGTCTGGCGGAGTGGGTTTCTGTCTGGCGGAGTGGGTTTGGGGCTGGCGGAGTGGGTTTCTGTCTGGCGGAGTGGGTTTGGGTCTGGCGGAGTGGGTTTGGGTCTGGCGGAGTGGGTTTGGGTCTGGCGGAGTGGGTTTGTTTCTGGCGAAGAGGGTTTGGGGTCTGGCGGAGTGGGTTAGGGTCTGGTGGAGTGGGTTTGGGATGGCGGAGTGGGTTTGGGTCTGGCGGAGCGTGTTTCGGTCTGGCGGAGTGGGTTTGGGTCTGGCGGAGTGGGTTTGGGACTGGCGGAGTGGGTTTGGGTCTGGCGGAGTGGGTTTGGGTCTGGCGGAGTGGGTTTGGGTCTGGCGGAGTGGGTTTGTGTGTGGCGGAGTGGGTTTGGGTCTGGCGGAGAAGGTTTGGGTCTGGCGGAGTGGGTTTGGGGTCTGGCGGAGTGGGTTTGGGTCTGGATGAGTGGGTTTGGGTCTGGCGGAGTGGGTTTGGGTCTGGATGAGTGGGTTTGGGTCTGGCGGAGTTGGTTTGGGTCTGGCGGAGTGGGTTTGGGTCTGGCGGAGTTGGTTTGTGTCTGGTGGAGTGGGTTTGGGTCTGGCGGAGTGGGTTGGGGTCTGGCGGAGTGGGTTTGGGTCTGGCGGAGTGGGTTTGGGTCTGGCGGAGTTGGTTTGGGTCTGGCGGCGTGGGTTTGCGTCTGGCGGAGTTGGTTTGTGTCTGGTGGAGTGGGTTTGGGTCTGGGGGAGTGGGTTTGGGTCTGGCGGATTGGGTTCGGGTCTGGCGGAGTGGGTTTGGGTCTGGATGTGTGGGTTTGGGTCTGGCGGAGTGGGGTCGGGTGTGGCGGAGTGGGTTCGGGTGTGGCGGGGTTGGTTTGGTTCTGGCGGAGTGAGTTTGGGTCTGGCGGAGTTGGTTTGGGTCTGGCGGAGTGGGTTTGGGTATGGCAGAGTTGGTTTGTGTCTGGTGGAGTGGGTTTGGGTCTGGCGGAATAGGTTCGGGGCTGGCGGAGTGGGTTCTGATCTGGCGGAGTGGGTTGGGGTCTGGCGGAGTGGGTTCGGGTCTCACGGAGTGGGTTTTGTTCTGGCGGAGTGAGTTGGGGTCTGGCGGAGTGGGTTTGGGTCTGGCGGAGTGGGTTTGGGTCTGGCGGAGTGGGTTTGGGTCTGGCGGAGAGGGTTTGGGTCTGGCGGAGTGGGTTTGGGTCTGGCGGAGTGGGTTTGTGTCTGGCGTAGTGGGTTTGGGTCTGGATGAGTGGGTTTGGGTCTTGCGGAGTGGGTTTGGGGTTGGCGGAGTGGGTTTGGGTCTGGCGGAGTGTGTTTAGGACTGGCGGAGTGGGTTTCGGTCTGGCGGAGTGGGTTTGGGTCTGGCGGAGTGGGTTTGTGTGTGGCGGAGTAGGTTTGGGTCTGGCGGAGTGGGTTTGGGTCTGGCGGAGTGAGTTGGGGTCTGGCGGAGTGGGTTTGGGTCTTGCGGAGTGGGTTTGGGGTCTGGCGGAGTGGGTTTAGTTCTGGCGGAGTGAGTTGGGGTCTGGCGGAGTGGGTTTGGGTCTTGCGGAGTGGGTTTGGGGCTGGCGGAGTGGGTTTGGATCTGGTGGAGTGTGTTTAGGACTGGCAGTGTGGGTTTGGGTCTGGCGGAGTGGGTTTGTGTGTGGCGGAGTGGGTTTGGGTCTGGCGGAGTGGGTTTGGGTCTGGCGGAGTGGGTTTGGGGTCTGGCGGAGTGGGTTCGGGTCTGGCAGAGTGGGTTTGGGTCTGGCGGAGTGGGTTCGGATCTGGCGGAGTGGGTTTGGGTCTGGATGAGTGGGTTTGGGTCTGGCGGAGTGGGTTTGTGTGTGGCGGAGTGGGTTTGGGTCTGGCGGAGTGGGTTTGGGGTCTGGCAGAGTGGGTTTGGGTCTGGGGGAGTGGGTTTGGGTCTGGCGGAGTGGGTTCGGGTCTGGCGGAGTGGGTTTGGGTCTGGATGTGTGGGTTTGGGTCTGGCGGAGTGGGGTCGGGTGTGGCGGAGTGGGTTTTGTTCTGGCGGAGTGAGTTGGGGTGTGGCGGAGTGGGTTTGGGTCTGGCGGAGTGGGTTTGGGTCTGGCGGAGTGGGTTTGGGTCTGGCGGAGAGGGTTTGGGTCTGGCGGAGTGGGTTTGGGACTGGCGGAGTGGGTTTGGGTCTGGCGGAGTGGGGTTGGGTCTGGCGGAGTGGGCTTGGGTCTGGCGGAGTGGGTTTGGGTCTGGCGGAGTGGGTTTGGGTCTGGCGGATTGGGTTTGGGTCTGGCGGAGTGGGTTTCTGTCTGGCGGAGTGGGTTTGGGGCTGGCGGAGTGGGTTTCTGTCTGGCGGAGTGGGTTTGGGTCTGGCGGAGTGGGTTTGGGTCTGGCGGAGTGGGTTTGGGTCTGGCGGAGTGGGTTTGTTTCTGGCGAAGAGGGTTTGGGGTCTGGCGGAGTGGGTTAGGGTCTGGTGGAGTGGGTTTGGGATGGCGGAGTGGGTTTGGGTCTGGCGGAGCGTGTTTCGGTCTGGCGGAGTGGGTTTGGGTCTGGCGGAGTGGGTTTGGGACTGGCGGAGTGGGTTTGGGTCTGGCGGAGTGGGTTTGGGTCTGGCGGAGTGGGTTTGGGTCTGGCGGAGTGGGTTTGTGTGTGGCGGAGTGGGTTTGGGTCTGGCGGAGAAGGTTTGGGTCTGGCGGAGTGGGTTTGGGGTCTGGCGGAGTGGGTTTGGGTCTGGATGAGTGGGTTTGGGTCTGGCGGAGTGGGTTTGGGTCTGGATGAGTGGGTTTGGGTCTGGCGGAGTTGGTTTGGGTCTGGCGGAGTGGGTTTGGGTCTGGCGGAGTTGGTTTGTGTCTGGTGGAGTGGGTTTGGGTCTGGCGGAGTGGGTTGGGGTCTGGCGGAGTGGGTTTGGGTCTGGCGGAGTGGGTTTGGGTCTGGCGGAGTTGGTTTGGGTCTGGCGGCGTGGGTTTGCGTCTGGCGGAGTTGGTTTGTGTCTGGTGGAGTGGGTTTGGGTCTGGGGGAGTGGGTTTGGGTCTGGCGGATTGGGTTCGGGTCTGGCGGAGTGGGTTTGGGTCTGGATGTGTGGGTTTGGGTCTGGCGGAGTGGGGTCGGGTGTGGCGGAGTGGGTTCGGGTGTGGCGGGGTTGGTTTGGTTCTGGCGGAGTGAGTTTGGGTCTGGCGGAGTTGGTTTGGGTCTGGCGGAGTGGGTTTGGGTATGGCAGAGTTGGTTTGTGTCTGGTGGAGTGGGTTTGGGTCTGGCGGAATAGGTTCGGGGCTGGCGGAGTGGGTTCTGATCTGGCGGAGTGGGTTGGGGTCTGGCGGAGTGGGTTCGGGTCTCACGGAGTGGGTTTTGTTCTGGCGGAGTGAGTTGGGGTCTGGCGGAGTGGGTTTGGGTCTGGCGGAGTGGGTTTGGGTCTGGCGGAGTGGGTTTGGGTCTGGCGGAGAGGGTTTGGGTCTGGCGGAGTGGGTTTGGGTCTGGCGGAGTGGGTTTGTGTCTGGCGTAGTGGGTTTGGGTCTGGATGAGTGGGTTTGGGTCTTGCGGAGTGGGTTTGGGGTTGGCGGAGTGGGTTTGGGTCTGGCGGAGTGTGTTTAGGACTGGCGGAGTGGGTTTCGGTCTGGCGGAGTGGGTTTGGGTCTGGCGGAGTGGGTTTGTGTGTGGCGGAGTAGGTTTGGGTCTGGCGGAGTGGGTTTGGGTCTGGCGGAGTGAGTTGGGGTCTGGCGGAGTGGGTTTGGGTCTTGCGGAGTGGGTTTGGGGTCTGGCGGAGTGGGTTTAGTTCTGGCGGAGTGAGTTGGGGTCTGGCGGAGTGGGTTTGGGTCTTGCGGAGTGGGTTTGGGGCTGGCGGAGTGGGTTTGGATCTGGTGGAGTGTGTTTAGGACTGGCAGTGTGGGTTTGGGTCTGGCGGAGTGGGTTTGTGTGTGGCGGAGTGGGTTTGGGTCTGGCGGAGTGGGTTTGGGTCTGGCGGAGTGGGTTTGGGGTCTGGCGGAGTGGGTTCGGGTCTGGCAGAGTGGGTTTGGGTCTGGCGGAGTGGGTTCGGATCTGGCGGAGTGGGTTTGGGTCTGGATGAGTGGGTTTGGGTCTGGCGGAGTGGGTTTGGGTCTGGCGGAGTGGGTTTGGGTCTGGCGGAGTTGGTTTGGGTCTGGCGGAGTTGGTTTGGGTCTGGCGGAGTTGGTTTGGGTCTGGGGAGTGGGTTTGGGTCTGGCGGAGTGGGTTTGGGTCTGGCGGAGTGGGTTTGGGTCTGGCAGAGTGTGTTGGGGTCTGGCGGAGTGGGTTTGCGTCTGGCGGAGTGGCTTCGGGTCTGGCGGAGTGGGTTGGGGTCTGGCGGAGTGGGTTGGGGTCTGGCGGAGTGGGTTCAGGTCTGGCGGAGTGGGTTCGGGTCTGGTGGAGTGGGTTGGGGTCTGGCGGAGTGGGGTTGGGTCTGGCGGAGTGGGCTTGGGTCTGGCGGAGTGGGTTTAGGTCTGGCGGAGTGGGTTTGGGTCTGGCGGATTGGGTTTGGGTCTGGCGGAGTGTGTTTCTGTCTGGCGGAGTGGGTTTGGGGCTGGCGGAGTGGGTTTCTGTCTGGCGGAGTGGGTTTGGGTCTGGCGGAGTGGGTTTGGGTCTGGCGGAGTGGGTTTGGGTCTGGCGGAGTGGGTTTGTTTCTGGCGAAGAGGGTTTGTGGTCTGGCGGAGTGGGATAGGGTCTGGCGGAGTGGGTTTGGGCTGGCGGAGTGGGTTTGGGTCTGGCGGAGTGTGTTTCGGTCTGGCGGAGTGGGTTTGGGTCTTGCGGAGTGGGTTTGGGACTGGCGGAGTGGGTTTGGGTCTGGCGGAGTGGGTTTGGGTCTGGCGGAGTGGGTTTGGGTCTGGCGGAGTGGGTTTGTGTGTGGCGGAGTGGGTTTGGGTCTGGCGGAGTGGGTTTGGGTCTGGCGGAGTGGGTTTGGGGTCTGGCGGAGTGGGTTTGGGTCTGGGGGAGTGGGTTTGGGTCTGGCGGAGTGGGTTCGGGTCTGGCGGAGTGGGTTTGGGTCTGGATGAGTGGGTTTGGGTCTGGCGGAGTGGGTTTGTGTGTGGCGGAGTGGGTTTGGGTCTGGCGGAGTGGGTTTGGGGTCTGGCGGAGTGGGTTTGGGTCTGGGGGAGTGGGTTTGGGTCTGGCGGAGTGGGTTCGGGTCTGGCGGAGTGGGTTTGGGTCTGGATGTGTGGGTTTGGGTCTGGCGGAGTGGGGTCGGGTGTGGCGGAGTGGGTTCGGGTGTGGCGGGGTTGGTTTGGTTCTGGCGGAGTGAGTTTGGGTCTGGCGGAGTTGGTTTGGGTCTGGCGGAGTGGGTTTGGGTCTGGCGGAGTTGGTTTGTGTCTGGTGGAGTGGGTTTGGGTCTGGCGGAATAGGTTCGGGGCTGGCGGAGTGGGTTCGGATCTGGCGGAGTGGGTTGGGGTCTGGCGGAGTGGGTTCGGGTCTCGCGGAGTGGGTTTTGTTCTGGCGGAGTGAGTTGGGGTCTGGCGGAGTGGGTTTGGGTCTGGCGGAGTGGGTTTGGGTCTGGCGGAGTGGGTTTGGGTCTGGCGGAGAGGGTTTGGGTCTGGCGGAGTGGGTTTGGGACTGGCGGAGTGGGTTTGGGTCTGGCGGAGTGGGGTTGGGTCTGGCGGAGTGGGCTTGGGTCTGGCGGAGTGGGTTTGGGTCTGGCGGAGTGGGTTTGGGTCTGGCGGATTGGGTTTGGGTCTGGCGGAGTGGGTTTCTGTCTGGCGGAGTGGGTTTGGGGCTGGCGGAGTGGGTTTCTGTCTGGCGGAGTGGGTTTGGGTCTGGCGGAGTGGGTTTGGGTCTGGCGGAGTGGGTTTGGGTCTGGCGGAGTGGGTTTGTTTCTGGCGAAGAGGGTTTGGGTTCTGGCGGAGTGGGTTAGGGTCTGGCGGAGTGGGTTTGGGCTGGCGGAGTGGGTTTGGGTCTGGCGGAGCGTGTTTCGGTCTGGCGGAGTGGGTTTGGGTCTGGCGGAGTGGGTTTGGGACTGGCGGAGTGGGTTTGGGTCTGGCGGAGTGGGTTTGGGTCTGGCGGAGTGGGTTTGGGTCTGGCGGAGTGGGTTTGTGTGTGGCGGAGTGGGTTTGGGTCTGGCGGAGTGGGTTTGGGTCTGGCGGAGTGGGTTTGGGGTCTGGCGGAGTGGGTTTGGGTCTGGGGGAGTGGGTTTGGGTCTGGCGGAGTGGGTTCGGGTCTGGCGGAGTGGGTTTGGGTCTGGATGAGTGGGTTTGGGTCTGGCGGAGTGGGTTTGTTTCTGGCGAAGAGGGTTTGGGGTCTGGCGGAGTGGGTTATGGTCTGGCGGAGTGGGTTTGGGCTGGCGGAGTGGGTTTGGGTCTGGCGGAGTGTGTTTAGGTCTGGCGGAGTGGGTATGGGTGTGGCGGAGTGGGTTTGGTACTGGCGGAGTGGGTTTGGGTCTGGCGGAGTGGGTTTGGGTCTGGCGGAGTGGGTTTGGGTCTGGCGGAGTGGGTTTGTGTGTGGCGGAGTGGGTTTGGGTCTGGCGGAGTGGGTTTGGGGTCTGGCGGAGTGGGTTTGGGTCTGGGGGAGTGGGTTTGGGTCTGGCGGAGTGGGTTCGGGTCTGGCGGAGTGGGTTTGGGTCTGGATGTGTGGGTTTGGGTCTGGCGGAGTGGGTTTGGGTCTGGATGAGTGCGTTTGGGTCTGGCGGAGTTGGTTTGGGTCTGGCGGAGTGGGTTTGGGTCTGGCGGAATAGGTTCGGGGCTGGCGGAGTGGGTTTGGATCTGGCGGAGTGGGTTGGGGTCTGGCGGAGTGGGTTCGGGTCTGGCGGAGTGGGTTTTGTTCTGGCGGAGTGAGTTGGGGTCTGGCGGAGTGGGTTTGGGTCTGGCGGAGTGGGTTTGGGTCTCGCGGAGTGGGTTTTGTTCTGGCGGAGTGAGTTGGGGTCTGGCGGAGTGGGTTTGGGTCTGGCGGAGTGGGTTTGGGTCTGGCGGAGTGGGTTTGGGTCTGGCGGAGAGGGTTTGGGTCTGGCGGAGTGGGTTTGGGTCTGGCGGAGTGGGTTTGGGTCTGGGGGAGTGGGTTTGGGTCTGGCGGAGTGGGTTTGGGTCTGGCGGAGTGGGTTTGGGTCTGGATGAGTGGGTTTGGGTCTGGCGGAGTGGGTTTGGGTCTGGATCAGTGGGTTTGGGTCTGGCGGAGTTGGTTTGGGTCTGGCGGAGTGGGTTTGGGTCTGGCGGAGTTGGTTTGTGTCTGGTGGAGTGGGTTTGGGTCTGGCGGAGTGGGTTGGGGTCTGGCGGAGTGGGTTTGGGTCTGGCGGAGTGGGTTTGGGTCTGGCGGAGTTGGTTTGGGTCTGGCGGAGTGGGTTTGCGTCTGGCGGAGTTGGTTTGTGTCTGGTGGAGTGGGTTTGGGTCTGGCGGAATAGGTTCGGGGCTGGCGGAGTGGGTTCGGATCTGGCGGAGTGGGTTTGGGTCTGGCGGAGTGGGTTTGGGTCTGGCGGAGAGGGTTTGGGTCTGGCGGAGTGGGTTTGGGTCTGGCGGAGTGGGTTTGTGTCTGGCGAAGTGGGTTTGGGTCTGGATGAGTGGGTTTGGGTCTTGCGGAGTGGGTTTGGGGCTGGCGGAGTGGGTTTGGGTCTGGCGGAGTGTGTTTAGGACTGGCGGAGTGGGTTTGGGTCTGGCGGAGTGGGTTTGGGTCTGGCGGAGTGGGTTTGGGTCTGGATGAGTGGGTTTGGGTCTGGCGGAGTGGGTTTGGGTCTGGCGGAGTGGGTTTGGGTCTGGCGGAGTTGGTTTGGGTCTGGCGGAGTTGGTTTGGGTCTGGCGGAGTTGGTTTGGGTCTGGGGAGTGGGTTTGGGTCTGGCGGAGTGGGTTTGGGTCTGGCGGAGTGGGTTTGGTTCTGGCAGAGTGTGTTGGGGTCTGGCGGAGTGGGTTTGCGTCTGGCGGAGTGGGCTTGGGTCTGGCGGAGTGGGTTTAGGTCTGGCGGAGTGGGTTTGGGTCTGGCGGATTGGGTTTGGGTCTGGCGGAGTGTGTTTCTGTCTGGCGGAGTGGGTTTAGGGCTGGCGGAGTGGGTTTCTGTCTGGCGGAGTGGGTTTGGGTCTGGCGGAGTGGGTTTGGGTCTGGCGGAGTGGGTTTGGGTCTGGCGGAGTGGGTTTGTTTCTGGCGAAGAGGGTTTGTGGTCTGGCGGAGTGGGATAGGGTCTGGCGGAGTGGGTTTGGGCTGGCGGAGTGGGTTTGGGTCTGGCGGAGTGTGTTTCGGTCTGGCGGAGTGGGTTTGGGTCTTGCGGAGTGGGTTTGGGACTGGCGGAGTGGGTTTGGGTCTGGCGGAGTGGGTTTGGGTCTGGCGGAGTGGGTTTGGGTCTGGCGGAGTGGGTTTGTGTGTGGCGGAGTGGGTTTGGGTCTGGCGGAGTGGGTTTGGGTCTGGCGGAGTGGGTTTGGGGTCTGGCGGAGTGGGTTTGGTTCTGGGGGAGTGGGTTTGGGTCTGGCGGAGTGGGTTCGGGTCTGGCGGAGTGGGTTTGGGTCTGGATGAGTGGGTTTGGGTCTGGCGGAGTGGGTTTGTGTGTGGCGGAGTGGGTTTGGGTCTGGCGGAGTGGGTTTGGGGTCTGGCGGAGTGGGTTTGGGTCTGGGGGAGTGGGTTTGGGTCTGGCGGACTGGGTTCGGGTCTGGCGGAGTGGGTTTGGGTCTGGATGTGTGGGTTTGGGTCTGGCGGAGTGGGGTCGGGTGTGGCGGGGTTGGTTTGGTTCTGGCGGAGTGAGTTTGGGTCTGGCGGAGTTGGTTTGGGTCTGGCGGAGTGCGTTTGGGTCTGGCGGAGTTGGTTTGTGTCTGGTGGAGTGGATTTGGGTCTGGCGGAATAGGTTCGGGGCTGGCGGAGTGGGTTCGGATCTGGCGGAGTGGGTTGGGGTCTGGCGGAGTGGGTTCAGGTCTCGCGGAGTGGGTTTTGTTCTGGCGGAGTGAGTTGGGGTCTGGCGGAGTGGGTTTGGGTCTGGCGGAGTGGGTTTGGGTCTGGCAGAGTGGGTTTGGGTCTGGCGGAGAGGGTTTGGGTCTGGCGGAGTGGGTTTGGGACTGGCGGAGTGGGTTTGGGTCTGGCGGAGTGGGGTTGGGTCTGGCGGAGTGGGCTTGGGTCTGGCGGAGTGGGTTTGGGTCTGGCGGAGTGGGTTTGGGTCTGGCGGATTGGGTTTGGGTCTGGCGGAGTGGGTTTCTGTCTGGCGGAGTGGGTTTGGGGCTGGCGGAGTGGGTTTCTGTCTGGCGGAGTGGGTTTGGGTCTGGCGGAGTGGGTTTGGGTCTGGCGGAGTGGGTTTGGGTCTGGCGGAGTGGGTTTGTTTCTGGCGAAGAGGGTTTGGGGTCTGGCGGAGTGGGTTAGGGTCTGGCGGAGTGGGTTTGGGCTGGCGGAGTGGGTTTGGGTCTGGCGGAGCGTGTTTCGGTCCGGCGGAGTGGGTTTGGGTCTGGCGGAGTGGGTTTGGGACTGGCGGAGTGGGTTTGGGTCTGGCGGAGTGGGTTTGGGTCTGGCGGAGTGGGTTTGGGTCAGGCGGAGTGGGTTTGTGTGTGGCGGAGTGGGTTTGGGTCTGGCGGAGTGGGTTTGGGTCTGGCGGAGTGGGTTTGGGGTCTGGCGGAGTGGGTTTGGGTCTGGGGGAGTGGGTTTGGGTCTGGCGGAGTGGGTTCGGGTCTGGCGGAGTGGGTTTGGGTCTGGATGAGTGGGTTTGGGTCTGGCGGAGTGGGTTTGTTTCTGGCGAAGAGGGTTTGGGGTCTGGCGGACTGGGTTATGGTCTGGCGGAGTGGGTTTGGGCTGGCGGAGTGGGTTTGGGTCTGGCGGAGTGTGTTTAGGTCTGGCGGAGTGGGTTTGGGTGTGGCGGAGTGGGTTTGGTACTGGCGGAGTGGGTTTGGGTCTGGCGGAGTGGGTTTGGGTCTGGCGGAGTGGGTTTGGGTCTGGCGGAGTGGGTTTGTGTGTGGCGGAGTGGGTTTGGGTCTGGCGGAGTGGGTTTGGGGTCTGGCGGAGTGGGTTTGGGTCTGGGGGAGTGGGTTTGGGTCTGGCGGAGTGGGTTCGGGTCTGGCGGAGTGGGTTTGGGTCTGGATGTGTGGGTTTGGGTCTGGCGGAGTGGGTTTGGGTCTGGATGAGTGCGTTTGGGTCTGGCGGAGTTGGTTTGGGTCTGGCGGAGTGGGTTTGGGTCTGGCGGAATAGGTTCGCGGCTGGCGGAGTGGGTTCGGATCTGGCGGAGTGGGTTGGGGTCTGGCGGAGTGGGTTCGGGTCTGGCGGAGTGGGTTTTGTTCTGGCGGAGTGAGTTGGGGTCTGGCGGAGTGGGTTTGGGTCTGGCGGAGTGGGTTTGGGTCTCGCGGAGTGGGTTTTGTTCTGGCGGAGTGAGTTGGGGTCTGGCGGAGTGGGTTTGGGTCTGGCGGAGTGGGTTTGGGTCTGGCGGAGTGGGTTTGGGTCTGGCGGAGAGGGTTTGTGTCTGGCGGAGTGGGTTTGGGACTGGCGGAGTGGGTTTGGGTCTGGCGGAGTGGGGTTGGGTCTGGCGGAGTGGGCTTGGGTCTGGCGGAGTGGGTTTGGGTCTGGCGGAGTGGGTTTGGGTCTGGCGGATTGGGTTTGGGTCTGGCGGAGTGGGTTTCTGTCTGGCGGAGTGGGTTTGGGGCTGGCGGAGTGGGTTTCTGTCTGGCGGAGTGGGTTTGGGTCTGGCGGAGTGGGTTTGGGTCTGGCGGAGTGGGTTTGGGTCTGGCGGAGTGGGTTTGTTTCTGGCGAAGAGGGTTTGGGGTCTGGCGGAGTGGGTTAGGGTCTGGCGGAGTGGATTTGGGCTGGCGGAGTGGGTTTGGGTCTGGCGGAGCGTGTTTCGGTCTGGCGGAGTGGGTTTGGGTCTGGCGGAGTGGGTTTGGGACTGGCGGAGTGGGTTTGGGTCTGGCGGAGTGGGTTTGGGTCTGGCGGAGTGGGTTTGGGTCTGGCGGAGTGGGTTTGTGTGTGGCGGAGTGGGTTTGGGTCTGGCGGAGTGGGTTTGGGTCTGGCGGAGTGGGTTTGGGTCTGGATGAGTGGGTTTGGGTCTGGCGGAGTTGGTTTGGGTCTGGCGGAGTGGGTTTGGGTCTGGCGGAGTTGGTTTGTGTCTGGTGGAGTGGGTTTGGGTCTGGCGGAGTGGGTTGGGGTCTGGCGGAGTGGGTTTGGGTCTGGCGGAGTGGGTTTGGGTCTGGCGGAGTTGGTTTGGGTCTGGCGGAGTGGGTTTGCGTCTGGCGGAGTTGGTTTGTGTCTGGTGGAGTGGGTTTGGGTCTGGCGGAATAGGTTCGGGGCTGGCGGAGTGGGTTCGGATCTGGCGGAGTGGGTTTGGGTCTAGCGGAGTGGGTTTGGGTCTGGCGGAGAGGGTTTGGGTCTGGCGGAGTGGGTTTGGGTCTGGCGGAGTGGGTTTGTGTCTGGCGAAGTGGGTTTGGGTCTGGATGAGTGGGTTTGGGTCTTGCGGAGTGGGTTTGGGGCTGGCGGAGTGGGTTTGGGTCTGGCGGAGTGTGTTTAGGACTGGCGGAGTGGGTTTGGGTCTGGCGGAGTGGGTTTGGGTCTGGCGGAGTGGGTTTGTGTGTGGCGGAGTGGGTTTGGGTCTGGCGGAGTGTGTTTTGGACTGGCGGAGTGGGTTTGGGTCTGGCGGAGTGGGTTTCGTTCTGGCGGAGTGAGTTGGGGTCTGGCGGAGTGGGTTTGGGTCTGGCGGAGTGGGTTTGGGTCTGGCGGAGTGGGTTTGGGTCTGGCGGAGTGGGTTTGGGTCTGGCGGAGTGGGTTTGTTTCTGGCGAAGAGGGTTTGGGGTCTGGCGGAGTGGGTTAGGGTCTGGCGGAGTGGGTTTGGGCTGGCGGAGTGGGTTTGGGTCTGGCGGAGTGTGTTTAGGTCTGGCGGAGTGGGTTTGGGTGTGGCGGAGTGGGTTTGGGACTGGCGGAGTGGGTTTGGGTCTGGCGGAGTGGGTTTGGGTCTGGCGGAGTGGGTTTGGGTCTGGCGGAGTGGGTTTGTGTGTGGCGGAGTGGGTTTGGGTCTGGCGGAGTGGGTTTGGGGTCTGGCGGAGTGGGTTTGGGTCTGGGGGAGTGGGTTTGGGTCTGGCGGTGTGGGTTCGGGTCTGGCGGAGTGGGTTTGGGTCTGGATGTGTGGGTTTGGGTCTGGCGGAGTGGGGTCGGGTGTGGCGGAGTGGGTTCGGGTGTGGCGGGGTTGGTTTGGTTCTGGCGGAGTGAGTTTGGGTCTGGCGGAGTTGGTTTGGGTCTGGCGGAGTGGGTTTGGGTCTGGCGGAGTTGGTTTGTGTCTGGTGGAGTGGGTTTGGGTCTGGCGGAATAGGTTCGGGGCTGGCGGAGTGGGTTCTGATCTGGCGGAGTGGGATGGGGTCTGGCGGAGTGGGTTCGGGTCTCGCGGAGTGGGTTTTGTTCTGGCGGAGTGAGTTGGGGTCTGGCGGAGTGGGTTTGGGTCTGGCGGAGTGGGTTTGGGTCTGGCGGAGTGGGTTTGGGTCTGGCGGAGAGGGTTTGGGTCTGGCGGAGTGGGTTTGGGTCTGGCGGAGTGGGTTTGTGTCTGGCGTAGTGGGTTTGGGTCTGGATAAGTGGGTTTGGGTCTTGCGGAGTGGGATTGGGGTTGGCGGAGTGGGTTTGGGTCTGGCGGAGTGTGTTTAGGACTGGCGGAGTGGGTTTCGGTCTGGCGGAGTGGGTTTGGGTCTGGCGGAGTGGGTTTGTGTGTGGCGGAGTAGGTTTGGGTCTGGCGGAGTGGGTTTGGGTCTGGCGGAGTGGGTTTAGTTCTGGCGGAGTGAGTTGGGGTCTGGCGGAGTGGGTTTGGGTCTTGCGGAGTGGGTTTGGGGCTGGCGGAGTGGGTTTGGATCTGGTGGAGTGTGTTTAGGACTGGCGGTGTGGGTTTGGGTCTGGCGGAGTGGGTTTGTGTGTGGCGGAGTGGGTTTGGGTCTGGCGGAGTGGGTTTGGCTCTGGCGGAGTGGGTTTGGGGACTGGCGGAGTGGGTTCGGGTCTGGCGGAGTGGGTTTGGGTCTGGCGGAGTGGGTTCGGATCTGGCGGAGTGGGTTTGGGTCTGGATGAGTGGGTTTGGGTCTGGCGGAGTGGGTTTGGGTCTGGCGGAGTGGGTTTGGGTCTGGCGGAGTTGGTTTGGGTCTGGCGGAGTTGGTTTGGGTCTGGCGGAGTTGGTTTGGGTCTGGGGAGTGGCTTCGGGTCTGGCGGAGTGGTTTGGAGTCTGGCGGAGTGGGTTGGGGTCTGGCGGAGTGGGTTCAGGTCTGGCGGAGTGGGTTCGGGTCTGGTGGAGTGGGTTGCGGTCTGGCGGAGTGGGGTTGGGTCTGGCGGAGTGGGCTTGGGTCTGGCGGAGTGGGTTTAGGTCTGGCGGAGTGGGTTTGGGTCTGGCGGATTGGGGTTGGGTCTGGCGGAGTGTGTTTCTGTCTGGCGGAGTGGGTTTGGGGCTGGCGGAGTGGGTTTTTGTCTGGCGGAGTGGGTTTGGGTCTGGCGGAGTGGGTTTGGGTCTGGCGGAGTGGGTTTGTTTCTGGCGAAGAGGGTTTGTGGTCTGGCGGAGTGGGATAGGGTCTGGCGGAGTGGGTTTGGGCTGGCGGAGTGGGTTTCGGTCTGGCGGAGTGTGTTTCGGTCTGGCGGAGTGGTTTTGGGTCTTGCGGAGTGGGTTTGGGACTGGCGGAGTGGGTTTGGGTCTGGCGGAGTGGGTTTGGGTCTGGCGGAGTGGGTTTGGGTCTGGCGGAGTGGGTTTGTGTGTGGCGGAGTGGGTTTGGGTCTGGCGGAGTGGGTTTGGGTCTGGCGGAGTGGGTTTGGGGTCTGGCGGAGTGGGTTTGGGTCTGGGGGAGTGGGTTTGGGTCTGGCGGAGTGGGTTCGGGTCTGGCGGAGTGGGTTTGGGTCTGGATGAGTGGGTTTGGGTCTGGCGGAGTGGGTTTGTGTGTGGCGGAGTGGGTTTGGGTCTGGCGGAGTGGGTTTGGGGTCTGGCAGAGTGGGTTTGGGTCTGGGGGTGTGGGTTTGGGTCTGGCGGAGTGGGTTCGGGTCTGGCGGAGTGGGTTTGCGTCTGGATGTGTGGGTTTGGGTCTGGCGGAGTGGGGTCGGGTGTGGCGGAGTGGGTTTTGTTCTGGCGGAGTGAGTTGGGGTCTGGCGGAGTGGGTTTGGGTCTGGCGGAGTGGGTTTGGGTCTGGCGGAGTGGGTTTGGGTCTGGCGGAGAGGGTTTGGGTCTGGCGGAGTGGGTTTGGGACTGGCGGAGTGGGTTTGGGTCTGGCGGAGTGGGGTTGGGTCTGGCGGAGTGGGCTTGGGTCTGGCGGAGTGGGTTTGGGTCTGGCGGAGTGGGTTTGGGTCTGGCGGATTGGGTTTGGGTCTGGCGGAGTGGGTTTCTGTCTGGCGGAGTGGGTTTGGGGCTGGCGGAGTGGGTTTCTGTCTGGCGGAGTGGGTTTGGGTCTGGCGGAGTGGGTTTGGGTCTGGCGGAGTGGGTTTGGGTCTGGCGGAGTGGGTTTGTTTCTGGCGAAGATGGTTTGGGGTCTGGCGGAGTGGGTTAGGGTCTGGCGGAGTGGGTTTGGGCTGGCGGAGTGGGTTTGGGTCTGGCGGAGCGTGTTTCGGTCTGGCGGAGTGGGTTTGGGTCTGGCGGAGTGGGTTTGGGACTGTCGGAGTGGGTTTGGGTCTGGCGGAGTGGGTTTGGGTCTGGCGGAGTGGGTTTGGGTCTGGCGGAGTGGGTTTGTGTGTGGCGGAGTGGGTTTGGGTCTGGCGGAGAAGTTGTGGGTCTGGCGGAGTGGGTTTGGGGTCTGGCGGAGTGGGTTTGGGTCTGGATGAGTGGGTTTGGGTCTGGCGGAGTGGGTTTGGGTCTGGATGAGTGGGTTTGGGTCTGGCGGAGTTGGTTTGGGTCTGGCGGAGTGGGTTTGGGTCTGGCGGAGTTGGTTTGTGTCTGGTGGAGTGGGTTTGGGTCTGGCGGAGTGGGTTGGGGTCTGGCGGAGTGGGTTTGGGTCTGGCGGAGTGGGTTTGGGTCTGGCGGAGTTGGTTTGGGTCTGGCGGCGTGGGTTTGCGTCTGGCGGAGTTGGTTTGTGTCTGGTGGAGTGGGTTTGGGTCTGGGGGAGTGGGTTTGGGTCTGGCGGAGTGGGTTCGGGTCTGGCGGAGTGGGTTTGGGTCTGGATGTGTGGGTTTGGGTCTGGCGGAGTGGGGTCGGGTGTGGCGGAGTGGGTTCGGGTGTGGCGGGGTTGGCTTGGTTCTGGCGGAGTGAGTTTGGGTCTGGCGGAGTTGGTTTGGGTCTGGCGGAGTGGGTTTGGGTCTGGCGGAGTTGGTTTGTGTCTGGTGGAGTGGGTTTGGGTCTGGCGGAATAGGTTCGGGGCTGGCGGAGTGGGTTCGGATCTGGCGGAGTGGGTTGGGGTCTGGCGGAGTGGGTTCGGGTCTCGCGGAGTGGGTTTTGTTCTGGCGGAGTGAGTTGGGGTCTGGCGGAGTGGGTTTGGGTCTGGCGGAGTGGGTTTGGGTCTGGCGGAGTGGGTTTGGGTCTGGCGGAGAGGGTTTGGGTCTGGCGGAGTGGGTTTGGGACTGGCGGAGTGGGTTTGGGTCTGGCGGAGTGGGGTTGGGTCTGGCGGAGTGGGCTTGGGTCTGGCGGAGTGGGTTTGGGTCTGGCGGAGTGGGTTTGGGTCTGGCGGATTGGGTTTGGGTCTGGCGGAGTGGGTTTCTGTCTGGCGGAGTGGGTTTGGGGCTGGCGGAGTGGGTTTCTGTCTGGCGGAGTGGGTTTGGGTCTGGCGGAGTGGGTTTGGGTCTGGCGGAGTGGGTTTGGGTCTGGCGGAGTGGGTTTGTTTCTGGCGAAGAGGGTTTGGGGTCTGGCGGAGTGGGTTAGGGTCTGGCGGAGTGGGTTTGGGCTGGCGGAGTGGGTTTGGGTCTGGCGGAGCGTGTTTCGGTCTGGCGGAGTGGGTTTGGGTATGGCGGAGTGGGTTTGGGACTGGCGGAGTGGGTTTGGGTCTGGCGGAGTGGGTTCGTGTGTGGCAAAGTGGGTTTGGGTCTGGCGGAGTGGGTTTGTGTGTGGCGGAGTGGGTTTGGGTCTGGCGGAGTGGGTTTGGGTCTGGCGGAGTGGGTTTGGGGTCTGGCGGAGTGGGTTTGGGTCTGGGGGAGTGGGTTTGGGTCTGGCGGAGTGGGTTCGGGTCTGGCGGAGTGGGTTTGGGTCTGGATGAGTGGGTTTGGGTCTGGCGGAGTGGGTTTGGGTCTGGATGAGTGGGTTTGGGTCTGGCGGAGTTGGTTTGGGTCTGGCGGAGTGGGTTTGGGTCTGGCGGAGTTGGTTTGTGTCTGGTGGAGTGGTTTTGGGTCTGGCGGAGTGGGTTGGGGTCTGGCGGAGTGGGTTTGGGTCTGGCGGAGTGGGTTTGGGTCTGGCGGAGTTGGTTTGGGTCTGGCGGAGTGGGTTTGCGTCTGGCGGAGTTGGTTTGTGTCTGGTGGAGTGGGTTTGGGTCTGGCGGAATAGGTTCGGGGCTGGCGGAGTGGGTTCGGATCTGGCGGAGTGGGTTGGGGTCTGGCGGAGTGGGTTCGGGTCTGGCGGAGTGGGTTTTGTTCTGGCGGAGTGAGTTGGGGTCTGGCGGAGTGGGTTTGGGTCTGGCGGAGTGGGTTTGGGTCTGGCGGAGTGGGTTTGGGTCTGGCGGAGAGGGTTTGGGTCTGGCGGAGTGGGTTTGGGTCTGGCGGAGTGGGTTTGTGTCTGGCGAAGTGGGTTTGGGTCTGGATGAGTGGGTTTGGGTCTTGCGGAGTGGGTTTGGGGCTGGCGGAGTGGGTTTGGGTCTGGCGGAGTGTGTTTAGGACTGGCGGAGTGGGTTTGGGTCTGGCGGAGTGGGTTTGGGTCTGGCGGAGTGGGTTTGTGTGTGGCGGAGTGGGTTTGGGTCTGGCGGAGTGTGTTTAGGACTGGCGGAGTGGGTTTGGGTCTGGCGGAGTGGGTTTCGTTCTGGCGGAGTGAGTTGGGGTCTGGCGGAGTGGGTTTGGGTCTGGCGGAGTGGGTTTGGGTCTGGCGGAGTGGGTTTGGGTCTGGCGGAGTGGGTTTGGGTCTGGCGGAGTGTGTTTGTTTCTGGCGAAGAGGGTTTGGGGTCTGGCGGAGTGGGTTAGGGTCTGGCGGAGTGGGTTTGCTCTGGCGGAGTGGGTTTGGGTCTGGCGGAGTGTGTTTAGGTCTGGCGGAGTGGGTTTGGGTGTGGCGGAGTGGGTTTGGGACTGGCAGAGTGGGTTTGGGTCTGGGGGAGTGGGTTTGGGTCTGGCGGAGTGGGTTCGGGTCTGGCGGAGTGGGTTTGGTTCTGGATGTGTGGGTTTGGGTCTGGCGGAGTGGGGTCGGGTGTGGCGGAGTGGGTTTTGTTCTGGCGGAGTGAGTTGGGGTCTGGCGGAGTGGGTTTGGGTCTGGCGGAGTGGGTTTGGGTCTGGCGGAGTGGGTTTGGGTCTGGCGGAGAGGGTTTGGGTCTGGCGGAGTGGGTTTGGGACTGGCGGAGTGGGTTTGGGTCTGGCGGAGTGGGGTTGGGTCTGGCGGAGTGGGCTTGGGTCTGGCGGAGTGGGTTTGGGTCTGGCGGAGTGGGTTTGGGTCTGGCGGATTGGGTTTGGGTCTGGCGGAGTGGGTTTCTGTCTGGCGGAGTGGGTTTGGGGCTGGCGGAGTGGGTTTCTGTCTGGCGGAGTGGGTTTGGGTCTGGCGGAGTGGGTTTGGGTCTGGCGGAGTGGGTTTGGGTCTGGCGGAGTGGGTTTGTTTCTGGCGAAGAGGGTTTGGGGTCTGGCGGAGTGGGTTAGGGTCTGGCGGAGTGGGTTTGGGCTGGCGGAGTGGGTTTGGGTCTGGCGGAGCGTGTTTCGGTCTGGCGGAGTGGGTTTGGGTCTGGCGGAGTGGGTTTGGGACTGGCGGAGTGGGTTTGGGTCTGGCGGAGTGGGTTTGGGTCTGGCGGAGTGGGTTTGGGTCTGGCGGAGTGGGTTTGTGTGTGGCGGAGTGGGTTTGGGTCTGGCGGAGAAGGTTTGGGTCTGGCGGAGTGGGTTTGGGGTCTGGCGGAGTGGGTTTGGGTCTGGATGAGTGGGTTTGGGTCTGGCGGAGTGGGTTTGGGTCTGGATGAGTGGGTTTGGGTCTGGCGGAGTTGGTTTGGGTCTGGCGGAGTGGGTTTGGGTCTGGCGGAGTTGGTTTGTGTCTGGTGGAGTGGGTTTGGGTCTGGCGGAGTGGGTTGGGGTCTGGCGGAGTGGGTTTGGGTCTGGCGGAGTGGGTTTGGGTCTGGCGGAGTTGGTTTGGGTCTGGCGGCGTGGGTTTGCGTCTGGCGGAGTTGGTTTGTGTCTGGTGGAGTGGGTTTGGGTCTGGGGGAGTGGGTTTGGGTCTGGCGGAGTGGGTTCGGGTCTGGCGGAGTGGGTTTGGGTCTGGATGTGTGGGTTTGGGTCTGGCGGAGTGGTGTCGGGTGTGGCGGAGTGGGTTCGGGTGTGGCGGGGTTGGTTTGGTTCTGGCGGAGTGAGTTTGGGTCTGGCGGAGTTGGTTTGGGTCTGGCGGAGTGGGTTTGGGTCTGGCGGAGTTGGTTTGTGTCTGGTGGAGTGGGTTTGGGTCTGGCGGAATAGGTTCGGGGCTGGCGGAGTGGGTTCGGATCTGGCGGAGTGGGTTGGGGTCTGGCGGAGTGGGTTCGGGTCTGGCGGAGTGGGTTTTGTTCTGGCGGAGTGAGTTGGGGTCTGGCGGAGTGGGTTTGGGTCTGGCGGAGTGGGTTTGGGTCTCGCGGAGTGGGTTTTGTTCTGGCGGAGTGAGTTGGGGTCTGGCGGAGTGGGTTTGGGTCTGGCGGAGTGGGTTTGGGTCTGGCGGAGTGGGTTTGGGTCTGGCGGAGAGGGTTTGGGTCTGGCGGAGTGGGTTTGGGACTGGCGGAGTGGGTTTGGGTCTGGCGGAGTGGGGTTGGGTCTGGCGGAGTGGGCTTGGGTCTGGCGGAGTGGGTTTGGGTCTGGCGGAGTGGGTTTGGGTCTGGCGGATTGGGTTTGGGTCTGGCGGAGTGGGTTTCTGTCTGGCGGAGTGGGTTTGGGGCTGGCGGAGTGGGTTTCTGTCTGGCGGAGTGGGTTTGGGTCTGGCGGAGTGGGTTTGGGTCTGGCGGAGTGGGTTTGGGTCTGGCGGAGTGGGTTTGTTTCTGGCGAAGAGGGTTTGGGGTCTGGCGGAGTGGGTTAGGGTCTGGCGGAGTGGATTTGGGCTGGCGGAGTGGGTTTGGGTCTGGCGGAGCGTGTTTCGGTCTGGCGGAGTGGGTTTGGGTCTGGCGGAGTGGGTTTGGGACTGCCGGAGTGGGTTTGGGTCTGGCGGAGTGGGTTTGGGTCTGGCGGAGTGGGTTTGGGTCTGGCGGAGTGGGTTTGTGTGTGGCGGAGTGGGTTTGGGTCTGGCGGAGTGGGTTTGGGTCTGGCGGAGTGGGTTTGGGTCTGGATGAGTGGGTTTGGGTCTGGCGGAGTTGGTTTGGGTCTGGCGGAGTGGGTTTGGGTCTGGCGGAGTTGGTTTGTGTCTGGTGGAGTGGGTTTGGGTCTGGCGGAGTGGGTTGGGGTCTGGCGGAGTGGGTTTGGGTCTGGCGGAGTGGGTTTGGGTCTGGCGGAGTTGGTTTGGGTCTGGCGGAGTGGGTTTGCGTCTGGCGGAGTTGGTTTGTGTCTGGTGGAGTGGGTTTGGGTCTGGCGGAATAGGTTCGGGGCTGGCGGAGTGGGTTCGGATCTGGCGGAGTGGGTTTGGGTCTAGCGGAGTGGGTTTGGGTCTGGCGGAGAGGGTTTGGGTCTGGCGGAGTGGGTTTGGGTCTGGCGGAGTGGGTTTGTGTCTGGCGAAGTGTGTTTGGGTCTGGATGAGTGGGTTTGGGTCTTGCGGAGTGGGTTTGGGGCTGGCGGAGTGGGTTTGGGTCTGGCGGAGTGTGTTTAGGACTGGCGGAGTGGGTTTGGGTCTGGCGGAGTGGGTTTGGGTCTGGCGGAGTGGGTTTGTGTGTGGCGGAGTGGGTTTGGGTCTGGCGGAGTGTGTTTAGGACTGGCGGAGTGGGTTTGGGTCTGGCGGAGTGGGTTTCGTTCTGGCGGAGTGAGTTGGGGTCTGGCGGAGTGGGTTTGGGTCTGGCGGAGTGGGTTTGGGTCTGGCGGAGTGGGTTTGGGTCTGGCGGAGTGGGTTTGGGTCTGGCGGAGTGGGTTTGTTTCTGGCGGAGAGGGTTTTGGTCTGGCGGAGTGGGTTCGGGTCTGGCGGAGTGGGTTTGGGTCTGGATGTGTGGGTTTGGGTCTGGCGGAGTGGGGTCGGGTGTGGCGGAGTGGGTTCGGGTGTGGCGGGGTTGGTTTGGTTCTGGCGGAGTGAGTTTGGGTCTGGCGGAGTTGGTTTGGGTCTGGCGGAGTGGGTTTGGGTCTGGCGGAGTTGGTTTGTGTCTGGTGGAGTGGGTTTGGGTCTGGCGGAATAGGTTCGGGGCTGGCGGAGTGGGTTCTGATCTGGCGGAGTGGGATGGGGTCTGGCGGAGTGGGTTCGGGTCTCGCGGAGTGGGTTTTGTTCTGGCGGAGTGAGTTGGGGTCTGGCGGAGTGGGTTTGGGTCTGGCGGAGTGGGTTTGGGTCTGGCGGAGTGGGTTTGGGTCTGGCGGAGAGGGTTTGGGTCTGGCGGAGTGGGTTTGGGTCTGGCGGAGTGGGTTTGTGTCTGGCGTAGTGGGTTTGGGTCTGGATAAGTGGGTTTGGGTCTTGCGGAGTGGGATTGGGGTTGGCGGAGTGGGTTTGGGTCTGGCGGAGTGTGTTTAGGACTGGCGGAGTGGGTTTCGGTCTGGCGGAGTGGGTTTGGGTCTGGCGGAGTGGGTTTGTGTGTGGCGGAGTAGGTTTGGGTCTGGCGGAGTGGGTTTGGGTCTGGCGGAGTGGGTTTAGTTCTGGCGGAGTGAGTTGGGGTCTGGCGGAGTGGGTTTGGGTCTTGCGGAGTGGGTTTGGGGCTGGCGGAGTGGGTTTGGATCTGGTGGAGTGTGCTTAGGACTGGCGGTGTGGGTTTGGGTCTGGCGGAGTGGGTTTGTGTGTGGCGGAGTGGGTTTGGGTCTGGCGGAGTGGGTTTGGGTCTGGCGGAGTGGGTTTGGGGACTGGCGGAGTGGGTTCGGGTCTGGCGGAGTGGGTTTGGGTCTGGCGGAGTGGGTTCGGATCTGGCGGAGTGGGTTTGGGTCTGGATGAGTGGGTTTGGGTCTGGCGGAGTGGGTTTGGGTCTGGCGGAGTGGGTTTGGGTCTGGCGGAGTTGGTTTGGGTCTGGCGGAGTTGGTTTGGGTCTGGCGGAGTTGGTTTGGGTCTGGGGAGTGGGTTTGGGTCTGGCGGAGTGGGTTTGGGTCTGGCGGAGTGGGTTTGGGTCTGGCAGAGTGTGTTGGGGTCTGGCGGAGTGGGTTTGCGTCTGGCGGAGTGGCTTCGGGTCTGGCGGAGTGGTTTGGGGTCTGGCGGAGTGGGTTGGGGTCTGGCGGAGTGGGTTCAGGTCTGGCGGAGTGGGTTCGGGTCTGGTGGAGTGGGTTGCGGTCTGGCGGAGTGGGGTTGGGTCTGGCGGAGTGGGTTTAGGTCTGGCGGAGTGGGTTTGGGTCTGGCGGATTGGGTTTGGGTCTGGCGGAGTGTGTTTCTGTCTGGCGGAGTGGGTTTGGGGCTGGCGGAGTGGGTTTTTGTCTGGCGGAGTGGGTTTGGGTCTGGCGGAGTGGGTTTGGGTCTGGCGGAGTGGGTTTGGGTCTGGCGGAGTGGGTTTGTTTCTGGCGAAGAGGGTTTGTGGTCTGGCGGAGTGGGATAGGGTCTGGCGGAGTGGGTTTGGGCTGGCGGAGTGGGTTTCGGTCTGGCGGAGTGTGTTTCGGTCTGGCGGAGTGGTTTTGGGTCTTGCGGAGTGGGTTTGGGACTGGCGGAGTGGGTTTGGGTCTGGCGGAGTGGGTTTGGGTCTGGCGGAGTGGGTTTGGGTCTGGCGGAGTGGGTTTGTGTGTGGCGGAGTGGGTTTGGGTCTGGCGGAGTGGGTTTGGGTCTGGCGGAGTGGGTTTGGGGTCTGGCGGAGTGGGTTTGGGTCTGGGGGAGTGGGTTTGGGTCTGGCGGAGTGGGTTCGGGTCTGGCGGAGTGGGTTTGGGTCTGGATGAGTGGGTTTGGGTCTGGCGGAGTGGGTTTGGGTCTGGCGGAGTGGGTTTGGGTCTGGCGGAGTGGGTTTGTGTGTGGCGGAGTGGGTTTGGGTCTGGCGGAGTGGGTTTGGGTCTGGCGGAGTGGGTTTGGGTCTGGCGGAGAGGGTTTGGGTCTGGCGGAGTGGGTTTGGGACTGGCGGAGTGGGTTTGGGTCTGGCGGAGTGGGGTTGGGTCTGGCGGAGTGGGCTTGGGTCTGGCGGAGTGGGTTTGGGTCTGGCGGAGTGGGTTTGGGTCTGGCGGATTGGGTTTGGGTCTGGCGGAGTGGGTTTCTGTCTGGCGGAGTGGGTTTGGGGCTGGCGGAGTGGGTTTCTGTCTGGCGGAGTGGGTTTGGGTCTGGCGGAGTGGGTTTGGGTCTGGCGGAGTGGGTTTGGGTCTGGCGGAGTGGGTTTGTTTCTGGCGAAGATGGTTTGGGGTCTGGCGGAGTGGGTTAGGGTCTGGCGGAGTGGGTTTGGGCTGGCGGAGTGGGTTTGGGTCTGGCGGAGCGTGTTTCGGTCTGGCGGAGTGGGTTTGGGTCTGGCGGAGTGGGTTTGGGACTGGCGGAGTGGGTTTGGGTCTGGCGGAGTGGGTTTGGGTCTGGCGGAGTGGGTTTGGGTCTGGCGGAGTGGGTTTGTGTGTGGCGGAGTGGGTTTGGGTCTGGCGGAGAAGTTGTGGGTCTGGCGGAGTGGGTTTGGGGTCTGGCGGAGTGGGTTTGGGTCTGGATGAGTGGGTTTGGGTCTGGCGGAGTGGGTTTGGGTCTGGATGAGTGGGTTTGGGTCTGGCGGAGTTGGTTTGGGTCTGGCGGAGTGGGTTTGGGTCTGGCGGAGTTGGTTTGTGTCTGGTGGAGTGGGTTTGGGTCTGGCGGAGTGGGTTGGGGTCTGGCGGAGTGGGTTTGGGTCTGGCGGAGTGGGTTTGGGTCTGGCGGAGTTGGTTTGGGTCTGGCGGCGTGGGTTTGCGTCTGGCGGAGTTGGTTTGTGTCTGGTGGAGTGGGTTTGGGTCTGGGGGAGTGGGTTTGGGTCTGGCGGAGTGGGTTCGGGTCTGGCGGAGTGGGTTTGGGTCTGGATGTGTGGGTTTGGGTCTGGCGGAGTGGGGTCGGGTGTGGCGGAGTGGGTTCGGGTGTGGCGGGGTTGGTTTGGTTCTGGCGGAGTGAGTTTGGGTCTGGCGGAGTTGGTTTGGGTCTGGCGGAGTGGGTTTGGGTCTGGCGGAGTTGGTTTGTGTCTGGTGGAGTGGGTTTGGGTCTGGCGGAATAGGTTCGGGGCTGGCGGAGTGGGTTCGGATCTGGCGGAGTGGGTTGGGGTCTGGCGGAGTGGGTTCGGGTCTCGCGGAGTGGGTTTTGTTCTGGCGGAGTGAGTTGGGGTCTGGCGGAGTGGGTTTGGGTCTGGCGGAGTGGGTTTGGGTCTGGCGGAGTGGGTTTGGGTCTGGCGGAGAGGGTTTGGGTCTGGCGGAGTGGGTTTGGGACTGGCGGAGTGGGTTTGGGTCTGGCGGAGTGGGGTTGGGTCTGGCGGAGTGGGCTTGGGTCTGGCGGAGTGGGTTTGGGTCTGGCGGAGTGGGTTTGGGTCTGGCGGATTGGGTTTGGGTCTGGCGGAGTGGGTTTCTGTCTGGCGGAGTGGGTTTGGGGCTGGCGGAGTGGGTTTCTGTCTGGCGGAGTGGGTTTGGGTCTGGCGGAGTGGGTTTGGGTCTGGCGGAGTGGGTTTGGGTCTGGCGGAGTGGGTTTGTTTCTGGCGAAGAGGGTTTGGGGTCTGGCGGAGTGGGTTAGGGTCTGGCGGAGTGGGTTTGGGCTGGCGGAGTGGGTTTGGGTCTGGCGGAGCGTGTTTCGGTCTGGCGGAGTGGGTTTGGGTATGGCGGAGTGGGTTTGGGACTGGCGGAGTGGGTTTGGGTCTGGCGGAGTGGGTTTGTGTGTGGCAAAGTGGGTTTGGGTCTGGCGGAGTGGGTTTGTGTGTGGCGGAGTGGGTTTGGGTCTGGCGGAGTGGGTTTGGGTCTGGCGGAGTGGGTTTGGGGTCTGGCGGAGTGGGTTTGGGTCTGGGGGAGTGGGTTTGGGTCTGGCGGAGTGGGTTCGGGTCTGGCGGAGTGGGTTTGGGTCTGGATGAGTGGGTTTGGGTCTGGCGGAGTGGGTTTGGGTCTGGATGAGTGGGTTTGGGTCTGGCGGAGTTGGTTTGGGTCTGGCGGAGTGGGTTTGGGTCTGGCGGAGTTGGTTTGTGTCTGGTGGAGTGGTTTTGGGTCTGGCGGAGTGGGTTGGGGTCTGGCGGAGTGGGTTTGGGTCTGGCGGAGTGGGTTTGGGTCTGGCGGAGTTGGTTTGGGTCTGGCGGAGTGGGTTTGCGTCTGGCGGAGTTGGTTTGTGTCTGGTGGAGTGGGTTTGGGTCTGGCGGAATAGGTTCGGGGCTGGCGGAGTGGGTTCGGATCTGGCGGAGTGGGTTGGGGTCTGCGGAGTGGGTTCGGGTCTGGCGGAGTGGGTTTTGTTCTGGCGGAGTGAGTTGGGGTCTGGCGGAGTGGGTTTGGGTCTGGCGGAGTGGGTTTGGGTCTGGCGGAGTGGGTTTGGGTCTGGCGGAGAGGGTTTGGGTCTGGCGGAGTGGGTTTGGGTCTGGCGGAGTGGGTTTGTGTCTGGCGAAGTGGGTTTGGGTCTGGATGAGTGGGTTTGGGTCTTGCGGAGTGGGTTTGGGGCTGGCGGAGTGGGTTTGGGTCTGGCGGAGTGTGTTTAGGACTGGCGGAGTGGGTTTGGGTCTGGCGGAGTGGGTTTGGGTCTGGCGGAGTGGGTTTGTGTGTGGCGGAGTGGGTTTGGGTCTGGCGGAGTGTGTTTAGGACTGGCGGAGTGGGTTTGGGTCTGGCGGAGTGGGTTTCGTTCTGGCGGAGTGAGTTGGGGTCTGGCGGAGTGGGTTTGGGTCTGGCGGAGTGGGTTTGGGTCTGGCGGAGTGGGTTTGGGTCTGGCGGAGTGGGTTTGGGTCTGGCGGAGTGGGTTTGTTTCTGGCGAAGAGGGTTTGGGGTCTGGCGGAGTGGGTTAGGGTCTGGCGGAGTGGGTTTGGGCTGGCGGAGTGGGTTTGGGTCTGGCGGAGTGTGTTTAGGTCTGGCGGAGTGGGTTTGGGTGTGGCGGAGTGGGTTTGGGACTGGCAGAGTGGGTTTGGGTGTGGGGGAGTGGGTTTGGGTCTGGCGGAGTGGGTTCGGGTCTGGCGGAGTGGGTTTGGGTCTGGATGTGTGGGTTTGGGTCTGGCGGAGTGGGGTCGGGTGTGGCGGAGTGGGTTTTGTTCTGGCGGAGTGAGTTGGGGTCTGGCGGAGTGGGTTTGGGTCTGGCGGAGTGGGTTTGGGTCTGGCGGAGTGGGTTTGGGTCTGGCGGAGAGGGTTTGGGTCTGGCGGAGTGGGTTTGGGACTGGCGGAGTGGGTTTGGGTCTGGCGGAGTGGGGTTGGGTCTGGCGGAGTGGGCTTGGGTCTGGCGGAGTGGGTTTGGGTCTGGCGGAGTGGGTTTGGGTCTGGCGGATTGGGTTTGGGTCTGGCGGAGTGGGTTTCTGTCTGGCGGAGTGGGTTTGGGGCTGGCGGAGTGGGTTTCTGTCTGGCGGAGTGGGTTTGGGTCTGGCGGAGTGGGTTTGGGTCTGGCGGAGTGGGTTTGGGTCTGGCGGAGTGGGTTTGGGCTGGCGGAGTGGGTTTGGGTCTGGCGGAGCGTGTTTCGGTCTGGCGGAGTGGGTTTGGGTCTGGCGGAGTGGGTTTGGGACTGGCGGAGTGGGTTTGGGTCTGGCGGAGTGGGTTTGGGTCTGGCGGAGTGGGTTTGGGTCTGGCGGAGTGGGTTTGTGTGTGGCGGAGTGGGTTTGGGTCTGGCGGAGAAGGTTTGGGTCTGGCGGAGTGGGTTTGGGGTCTGGCGGAGTGGGTTTGGGTCTGGATGAGTGGGTTTGGGTCTGGCGGAGTGGGTTTGGGTCTGGATGAGTGGGTTTGGGTCTGGCGGAGTTGGTTTGGGTCTGGCGGAGTGGGTTTGGGTCTGGCGGAGTTGGTTTGTGTCTGGTGGAGTGGGTTTGGGTCTGGCGGAGTGGGTTGGGGTCTGGCGGAGTGGGTTTGGGTCTGGCGGAGTGGGTTTGGGTCTGGCGGAGTTGGTTTGGGTCTGGCGGCGTGGGTTTGCGTCTGGCGGAGTTGGTTTGTGTCTGGTGGAGTGGGTTTGGGTCTGGGGGAGTGGGTTTGGGTCTGGCGGAGTGGGTTCGGGTCTGGCGGAGTGGGTTTGGGTCTGGATGTGTGGGTTTGGGTCTGGCGGAGTGGGGTCGGGTGTGGCGGAGTGGGTTCGGGTGTGGCGGGGTTGGTTTGGTTCTGGCGGAGTGAGTTTGGGTCTGGCGGAGTTGGTTTGGGTCTGGCGGAGTGGGTTTGGGTCTGGCGGAGTTGGTTTGTGTCTGGTGGAGTGGGTTTGGGTCTGGCGGAATAGGTTCGGGGCTGGCGGAGTGGGTTCGGATCTGGCGGAGTGGGTTGGGGTCTGGCGGAGTGGGTTCGGGTCTCGCGGAGTGGGTTTTGTTCTGGCGGAGTGAGTTGGGGTCTGGCGGAGTGGGTTTGGGTCTGGCGGAGTGGGTTTGGGTCTGGCGGAGTGGGTTTGGGTCTGGCGGAGAGGGTTTGGGTCTGGCGGAGTGGGTTTGGGACTGGCGGAGTGGGTTTGGGTCTGGCGGAGTGAGGTTGGGTCTGGCGGAGTGGGCTTGGGTCTGGCGGAGTGGGTTTGGGTCTGGCGGAGTGGGTTTGGGTCTGGCGGATTGGGTTTGGGTCTGGCGGAGTGGGTTTCTGTCTGGCGGAGTGGGTTTGGGGCTGGCGGAGTGGGTTTCTGTCTGGCGGAGTGGGTTTGGGTCTGGCGGAGTGGGTTTGGGTCTGGCGGAGTGGGTTTGGGTCTGGCGGAGTGGGTTTGTTTCTGGCGAAGAGGGTTTGGGGTCTGGCGGAGTGGGTTAGGGTGTGGCGGAGTGGGTTTGGGCTGGCGGAGTGGGTTTGGGTCTGGCGGAGCGTGTTTCGGTCTGGCGGAGTGGGTTTGGGTATGGCGGAGTGGGTTTGGGACTGGCGGAGTGGGTTTGGGTCTGGCGGAGTGGGTTTGGGTCTGGCGGAGTGGGTTTGGGTCTGGTGGAGTGGGTTTGGGTCTGGCGGAGTGGGTTTGTGTGTGGCGGAGTGGGTTTGCGTCTGGCGGAGTGGGTTTGGGTCTGGCGGAGTGGGTTTGGGGTCTGGCGGAGTGGGTTTGGGTCTGGGGGAGTGGGTTTGGGTCTGGCGGAGTGGGTTCGGGTCTGGCGGAGTGGGTTTGGGTCTGGATGTGTGGGTTTGGGTCTGGCGGAGTGGGGTAGGGTGTGGCGGAGTGGGTTCGGGTGTGGCGGGGTTGGTTTGGTTCTGGCGGAGTGAGTTTGGGTCTGGCGGAGTTGGTTTGGGTCTGGCGGAGTGGGTTTGGGTCTGGCGGAGTTGGTTTGTGTCTGGTGGAGTGGGTTTGGGTCTGGCGGAATAGGTTCGGGGCTGGCGGAGTGGGTTCGGATCTGGCGGAGTGGGTTGGGGTCTGGCGGAGTGGGTTCGGGTCTCGCGGAGTGGGTTTTGTTCTGGCGGAGTGAGTTGGGGTCTGGCGGAGTGGGTTTGGGTCTGGCGGAGTGGGTTTGGGTCTGGCGGAGTGGGTTTGGGTCTGGCGGAGAGGGTTTGGGTCTGGCGGAGTGGGTTTGGGACTGGCGGAGTGGGTTTGGGTCTGGCGGAGTGGGGTTGGGTCTGGCGGAGTGGGCTTGGGTCTGGCGGAGTGGGTTTGGGTCTGGCGGAGTGGGTTTGGGTCTGGCGGATTGGGTTTGGGTCTGGCGGAGTGGGTTTCTGTCTGGCGGAGTGGGTTTGGGGCTGGCGGAGTGGGTTTCTGTCTGGCGGAGTGGGTTTGGGTCTGGCGGAGTGGGTTTGGGTCTGGCGGAGTGGGTTTGGGTCTGGCGGAGTGGGTTTGTTTCTGGCGAAGAGGGTTTGGGGTCTGGCGGAGTGGGTTAGGGTCTGGCGGAGTGGGTTTGGGCTGGCGGAGTGGGTTTGGGTCTGGCGGAGCGTGTTTCGGTCTGGCGGAGTGGGTTTGGGTATGGCGGAGTGGGTTTGGGACTGGCGGAGTGGGTTTGGGTCTGGCGGAGTGGGTTTGTGTGTGGCAAAGTGGGTTTGGGTCTGGCGGAGTGGGTTTGTGTATGGCGGAGTGGGTTTGGGTCTGGCGGAGTGGGTTTGGGTCTGGCGGAGTGGGTTTGGGGTCTGGCGGAGTGGGTTTGGGTCTGGGGGAGTGGGTTTGGGTCTGGCGGAGTGGGTTCGGGTCTGGCGGAGTGGGTTTGGGTCTGGATGAGTGGGTTTGGGTCTGGCGGAGTGGGTTTGGGTCTGGATGAGTGGGTTTGGGTCTGGCGGAGTTGGTTTGGGTCTGGCGGAGTGGGTTTGGGTCTGGCGGAGTTGGTTTGTGTCTGGTGGAGTGGGTTTGGGTCTGGCGGAGTGGGTTGGGGTCTGGCGGAGTGGGTTTGGGTCTGGCGGAGTGGGTTTGGGTCTGGCGGAGTTGGTTTGGGTCTGGCGGAGTGGGTTTGCGTCTGGCGGAGTTGGTTTGTGTCTGGTGGAGTGGGTTTGGGTCTGGCGGAATAGGTTCGGGGCTGGCGGAGTGGGTTCGGATCTGGCGGAGTGGGTTGGGGTCTGGCGGAGTGGGTTCGGGTCTGGCGGAGTGGGTTTTGTTCTGGCGGAGTGAGTTGGGGTCTGGCGGAGTGGGTTTGGGTCTGGCGGAGTGGGTTTGGGTCTGGCGGAGTGGGTTTGGGTCTGGCGGAGAGGGTTTGGGTCTGGCGGAGTGGGTTTGGGTCTGGCGGAGTGGGTTTGTGTCTGGCGAAGTGGGTTTGGGTCTGGATGAGTGGGTTTGGGTCTTGCGGAGTGGGTTTGGGGCTGGCGGAGTGGGTTTGGGTCTGGCGGAGTGTGTTTAGGACTGGCGGAGTGGGTTTGGGTCTGGCGGAGTGGGTTTGGGTCTGGCGGAGTGGGTTTGTGTGTGGCGGAGTGGGTTTGGGTCTGGCGGAGTGTGTTTAGGACTGGCGGAGTGGGTTTGGGTCTGGCGGAGTGGGTTTCGTTCTGGCGGAGTGAGTTGGGGTCTGGCGGAGTGGGTTTGGGTCTGGCGGAGTGGGTTTGGGTCTGGCGGAGTGGGTTTGGGTCTGGCGGAGTGGGTTTGGGTCTGGCGGAGTGGGTTTGTTTCTGGCGAAGAGGGTTTGGGGTCTGGCGGAGTGGGTTAGGGTCTGGCGGAGTGGGTTTGGGCTGGCGGAGTGGGTTTGGGTCTGGCGGAGTGTGTTTAGGTCTGGCGGAGTGGGTTTGGGTGTGGCGGAGTGGGTTTGGGACTGGCGGAGTGGGTTAGGGTCTGGCGGAGTGGGTTTGTGTGTGGCGGAGTGGGTTTGTGTGTGGCGGAGTGGGTTTGGGTCTGGCGGAGTGGGTTTGGGGTCTGGCAGAGTGGGTTTGGGTCTGGGGGAGTGGGTTTGGGTCTGGCGGAGTGGGTTCGGGTCTGGCGGAGTGGGTTTGGGTCTGGATGTGTGGGTTTGGGTCTGGCGGAGTGGGGTCGGGTGTGGCGGAGTGGGTTCGGGTGTGGCGGGGTTGGTTTGGTTCTGGCGGAGTGAGTTTGGGTCTGGCGGAGTTGGTTTGGGTCTGGCGGAGTGGGTTTGGGTCTGGCGGAGTTGGTTTGTGTCTGGTGGAGTGGTTTTGGGTCTGGCGGAATAGGTTCGGGGCCGGTCGGAGTGGGTTCTGATCTGGCGGAGTGGGTTGGGGTCTGGCGGAGTGGGTTCGGGTCTCGCGGAGTGGGTTTAGTTCTGGCGGTGTGAGTTGGGGTCTGGCGGAGTGGGTTTGGGTCTGGCGGAGTGGGTTTGGGTCTGGCGGAGTGGGTTTGGGTCTGGCGGAGAGGGTTTGGGTCTGGCGGAGTGGGTTTGGGTCTGGCGGAGTGGGTTTGTGTCTGGCGTAGTGGGTTTGGGTCTGGATGAGTGGGTTTGGGTCTTGCGGAGTGGGTTTGGGGTTGGCGGAGTGGGTTTGGGTCTGGCGGAGTGTGTTTAGGACTGGCGGAGTGGGTTTGGGTCTGGCGGAGTGGGTTTGGGTCTGGCGGAGTGGGTTTGTGTGTGGCGGAGTAGGTTTGGGTCTGGCGGAGTGGGTTTGGGTCTGGCGGAGTGGGTTTAGTTCTGGCGGAGTGAGTTGGGGTCTGGCGGAGTGGGTTTGGGTCTTGCGGAGTGGGTTTGGGGCTGGCGGAGTGGGTTTGGATCTGGCGGAGTGTGTTTAGGACTGGCGGTGTGGGTTTGGGTCTGGCGGAGTGGGTTTGTGTGTGGCGGAGTGGGTTTGGGTCTGGCGGAGTGGGTTTGGGTCTGGCGGAGTGGGTTTGGGGTCTGGCGGAGTGGGTTCGGGTCTGGCGGAGTGGGTTTGGGTCTGGCGGAGTGGGTTCGGATCTGGCGGAGTGGGTTTGGGTCTGGATGAGTGGGTTTGGGTCTGGCGGAGTGGGTTTGAGTTTGGCGGAGTGGGTTTGGTTCTGGCGGAGTTGGTTTGGGTCTGGCGGAGTTGGTTTGGGTCTGGCGGAGTTGGTTTGGGTCTGGGGAGTGGGTTTGGGTCTGGCGGAGTGGGTTTGGGTCTGGCGGAGTGGGTTTGGGTCTGGCAGAGTGTGTTGGGGTCTGGCGGAGTGGGTTTGCGTCTGGCGGAGTGGCTTTGGGTCTGGCGGAGTGGGTTGGGGTCTGGCGGAGTGGGTTGGGGTCTGGCGGAGTGGGTTCAGGTCTGGCGGAGTGGGTTCGGGTCTGGTGGAGTGGGTTGGGGTCTGGCGGAGTGGGGTTGGGTCTGGCGGAGTGGGCTTGGGTCTGGCGGAGTGGGTTTAGGTCTGGCGGAGTGGGTTTGGGTCTGGCGGATTGGGTTTGGGTCTGGCGGAGTGTGTTTCTGTCTGACGGAGTGGGTTTGGGGCTGGCGGAGTGGGTTTCTGTCTGGCGGAGTGGGTTTGGGTCTGGCGGAGTGGGTTTGGGTCTGGCGGAGTGGGTTTGGGTCTGGCGGAGTGGGTTTGTTTCTGGCGAAGAGGGTTTGTGGTCTGGCGGAGTGGGATAGGGTCTGGCGGAGTGGGTTTGGGCTGGCGGAGTGGGTTTGGGTCTGGCGGAGTGTGTTTCGGTCTGGCGGAGTGGGTTTGGGTCTTGCGGAGTGGGTTTGGGACTGGCGGAGTGGGTTTGGGTCTGGCGGAGTGGGTTTGGGTCTGGCGGAGTGGGTTTGGGTCTGGCGGAGTTGGTTTGTGTGTGGCGGAGTGGGTTTGGGTCTGGCGGAGTGGGTTTGGGTCTGGCGGAGTGGGTTTGGGGTCTGGCGGAGTGGGTTTGGGTCTGGGGGAGTGGGTTTGGGTCTGGCGGAGTGGGTTCGGGTCTGGCGGAGTGGGTTTGGGTCTGGATGAGTGGGTTTGGGTCTGGCGGAGTGGGTTTGGGTCTGGATGAGTGGGTTTGGGTCTGGCGGAGTTGGTTTGGGTCTGGCGGAGTGGGTTTGTGTCTGGCGGAGTTGGTTTGTGTCTGGCGGAGTGGGTTTGGGTCTGGCGGAGTGGGTTGGGGTCTGGCGGAGTGGGTTTGGGTCTGGCGGAGTGGGTTTGGGTCTGGCGGAGTGGGTTGGGGTCTGGCGGAGTGGGTTTGGGTCTGGCGGAGTGGGTTTGGGTCTGGCGGAGCAGGTTTGGGTCTGACGGAGTGTGTTTGGGTCTGGCGGTGTGGGTTTGGATCTGGCGGAGTGGGTTTGGGGTCTGGCGGAGTGGGTTTGGGTCTGGCGGAGTGGGTTGGGGTCTGGCGGAGTGGGTTTGTGTCTGGTGGAGTGGGTTTGGGTCTGGCGGAATAGGTTCGGGGCTGGCGGAGTGGGTTCGGATCTGGCGGAGTGGGTTGGGGTCTGGCGGAGTGGGTTCGGGTCTGGCGGAGTGGGTTTTGTTCTGGCGGAGTGAGTTGGGGTCTGGCGGAGTGGGTTTGGGTCTGGCGGAGTGGGTTTGGGTGTGGCGGAGTGGGTTTGGGTCTGGCGGAGAGGGTTTGGGTCTGGCGGAGTGGGTTTGGGTCTGGCGGAGTGGGTTTGGGTCTGGCGGAGTTGGTTTGTGTCTGGCGGAGTGGGTTTGGGTCTGGCGGAGTGGGTTGGGGTCTGGCGGAGTGGGTTTGGGTCTGGCGGAGTGGGTTTGGGTCTGGCGGAGTGGGTTGGGGTCTGGCGTAGTGGGTTTGGGTCTGGCGGAGTGGGTTTGGGTCTGGCGGAGCAGGTTTGGGTCTGGCGGAGGGTGTTTGGGTCTGGCGGTGTGGGTTTGGATCTGGCGGAGTGGGTTTGGGGTCTGGCGGAGTGGGTTTGGGTCTGGCGGAGTGGGTTGGGGTCTGGCGGAGTGGGTTTGTGTCTGGTGGAGTGGGTTTGGGTCTGGCGGAATAGGTTCGGGGCTGGCGGAGTGGGTTCGGATCTGGCGGAGTGGGTTGGGGTCTGGCGGAGTGGGTTCGGGTCTGGCGGAGTGGGTTTTGTTCTGGAGGAGTGAGTTGGGGTCTGGCGGAGTGGGTTTGGGTCTGGCGGAGTGGGTTTGGGTCTGGCGGAGTGGGTTTGGGTCTGGCGGAGAGGGTTTGGGTCTGGCGGAGTGGGTTTGGGTCTGGCGGAGTGGGTTTGTGTCTGGCGAAGTGGGTTTGGGTCTGGATGAGTGGGTTTGGGTCTTGCGGAGTGGGTTTGGGGCTGGCGGAGTGGGTTTGGGTCTGGCGGAGTGTGTTTAGGACTGGCGGAGTGGGTTAAGGTCTGGCGGAGTGGGTTTGGGTCTGGCGGAGTGGGTTTGTGTGTGGCGGAGTGGGTTTGGGTCTGGCGGAGTGTGTTTAGGACTGGCGGAGTGGGTTTGGGTCTGGCGGAGTGGGTTTCGTTCTGGCGGAGTGAGTTGGGGTCTGGCGGAGTGGGTTTGGGTCTGGCGGAGTGGGTTTGGGTCTGGCGGAGTGGGTTTGGGTCTGGCGGAGTGGGTTTGGGTCTGGCGGAGTGGGTTTGTTTCTGGCGAAGAGGGTTTGGGGTCTGGCGGAGTGGGTTAGGGTCTGGCGGAGTGGGTTTGGGCTGGCGGAGTGGGTTTGGGTCTGGCGGAGTGTGTTTAGGTCTGGCGGAGTGGGTTTGGGTGTGGCGGAGTGGGTTTGGGACTGGCGGAGTGGGTTTGGGTCTGGCGGAGTGGGTTTGGGTCTGGCGGAGTGGGTTTGGGTCTGGCGGAGTGGGTTTGTGTGTGGCGGAGTGGGTTTGGGTCTGGCGGAGTGGGTTTGGGGTCTGGCGGAGTGGGTTTGGGTCTGGGGGAGTGGGTTTGGGTCTGGCGGAGTGGGTTCGGGTCTGGCGGAGTGGGTTTGGGTCTGGATGTGTGGGTTTCGGTCTGGCGGAGTGGGGTCGGGTGTGGCGGAGTGGGTTCGGGTGTGGCGGGGTTGGTTTGGTTCTGGCGGAGTGAGTTTGGGTCTGGCGGAGTTGGTTTGGGTCTGGCGGAGTGGGTTTCGGTCTGGCGGAGTTGGTTTGTGTCTGGTGGAGTGGGTTTGGGACTGGCGGAATAGGTTCGGGGCTGGCGGAGTGGGTTTGGGTCTGGCGGAGTGGGTTTGGGTCTGGCGGAGTGGGTTTGGGTCTGGCGGAGAGGGTTTGGGTCTGGCGGAGTGGGTTTGGGTCTGGCGGAGTGGGTTTGTGTCTGGCGAAGTGGGTTTTGGTCTGGATGAGTGGGTTTGGGTCTTGCGGAGTGGGTTTGGGGCTGGCGGAGTGGGTTTGGGTCTGGCGGAGTGGGTTTGGGTCTGGCGGAGTGGGTTTGGGTCTGGCGGAGTGGGTTTGTTTCTGGCGAAGAGGGTTTGGGGTCTGGCGGAGTGGGTTAGGGTCTGGCGGAGTGGGTTTGGGCTGGCGGAGTGGGTTTGGGTCTGGCGGAGTGTGTTTAGGTCTGGCGGAGTGGGTTTGGGTGTGGCGGAGTGGGTTTGGGACTGGCGGAGTGGGTTAGGGTCTGGCGGAGTGGGTTTGTGTGTGGCGGAGTGGGTTTGTGTGTGGCGGAGTGGGTTTGGGTCTGGCGGAGTGGGTTTGGGGTCTGGCAGAGTGGGTTTGGGTCTGGGGGAGTGGGTTTGGGTCTGGCGGAGTGGGTTCGGGTCTGGCGGAGTGGGTTTGGGTCTGGATGTGTGGGTTTGGGTCTGGCGGAGTGGGGTCGGGTGTGGCGGAGTGGGTTCGGGTGTGGCGGGGTTGGTTTGGTTCTGGCGGAGTGAGTTTGGGTCTGGCGGAGTTGGTTTGGGTCTGGCGGAGTGGGTTTGGGTCTGGCGGAGTTGGTTTGTGTCTGGTGGAGTGGTTTTGGGTCTGGCGGAATAGGTTCGGGGCCGGTCGGAGTGGGTTCTGATCTGACGGAGTGGGTTGGGGTCTGGCGGAGTGGGTTCGGGTCTCGCGGAGTGGGTTTAGTTCTGGCGGTGTGAGTTGGGGTCTGGCGGAGTGGGTTTGGGTCTGGCGGAGTGGGTTTGGGTCTGGCGGAGTGGGTTTGGGTCTGGCGGAGAGGGTATGGGTCTGGCGGAGTGGGTTTGGGTCTGGCGGAGTGGGTTTGTGTCTGGCGTAGTGGGTTTGGGTCTGGATGAGTGGGTTTGGGTCTTGCGGAGTGGGTTTGGGGTTGGCGGAGTGGGTTTGGGTCTGGCGGAGTGTGTTTAGGACTGGCGGAGTGGGTTTGGGTCTGGCGGAGTGGGTTTGGGTCTGGCGGAGTGGGTTTGTGTGTGGCGGAGTAGGTTTGGGTCTGGCGGAGTGGGTTTGGGTCTGGCGGAGTGGGTTTAGTTCTGGCGGAGTGAGTTGGGGTCTGGCGGAGTGGGTTTGGGTCTTGCGGAGTGGGTTTGGGGCTGGCGGAGTGGGTTTGGATCTGGCGGAGTGTGTTTAGGACTGGCGGTGTGGGTTTGGGTCTGGCGGAGTGGGTTTGTGTGTGGCGGAGTGGGTTTGGGTCTGGCGGAGTGGGTTTGGGTCTGGCGGAGTGGGTTTGGGGTCTGGCGGAGTGGGTTCGGGTCTGGCGGAGTGGGTTTGGGTCTGGCGGAGTGGGTTCGGATCTGGCGGAGTGGGTTTGGGTCTGGATGAGTGGGTTTGGGTCTGGCGGAGTGGGTTTGGGTTTGGCGGAGTGGGTTTGGGTCTGGCGGAGTTGGTTTGGGTCTGGCGGAGTTGGTTTGGGTCTGGCGGAGTTGGTTTGGGTCTGGGGAGTGGGTTTGGGTCTGGCGGAGTGGGTTTGGGTCTGGCGGAGTGGGTTTGGGTCTGGCAGAGTGTGTTGGGGTCTGGCGGAGTGGGTTTGCGTCTGGCGGAGTGGCTTCGGGTCTGGCGGAGTGGGTTGGGGTCTGGCGGAGTGGGTTGGGGTCTGGCGGAGTGGGTTCAGGTCTGGCGGAGTGGGTTCGGGTCTGGTGGAGTGGGTTGGGGTCTGGCGGAGTGGGGTTGGGTCTGGCGGAGTGGGCTTGGGTCTGGCGGAGTGGGTTTAGGTCTGGCGGAGTGGGTTTGGGTCTGGCGGATTGGGTTTGGGTCTGGCGGAGTGTGTTTCTGTCTGGCGGAGTGGGTTTGGGGCTGGCGGAGTGGGTTTCTGTCTGGCGGAGTGGGTTTGGGTCTGGCGGAGTGGGTTTGGGTCTGGCGGAGTGGGTTTGGGTCTGGCGGAGTGGGTTTGTTTCTGGCGAAGAGGGTTTGTGGTCTGGCGGAGTGGGATAGGGTCTGGCGGAGTGGGTTTGGGCTGGCGGAGTGGGTTTGGGTCTGGCGGAGTGTGTTTCGGTCTGGCGGAGTGGGTTTGGGTCTTGCGGAGTGGGTTTGGGACTGGCGGAGTGGGTTTGGGTCTGGCGGAGTGGGTTTGGGTCTGGCGGAGTGGGTTTGGGTCTGGCGGAGTGGGTTTGTGTGTGGCGGAGTGGGTTTGGGTCTGGCGGAGTGGGTTTGGGTCTGGCGGAGTGGGTTTGGGGTCTGGCGGAGTGGGTTTGGGTCTGGGGGAGTGGGTTTGGGTCTGGCGGAGTGGGTTCGGGTCTGGCGGAGTGGGTTTGGGTCTGGATGAGTGGGTTTGGGTCTGGCGGAGTGGGTTTGGGTCTGGATGAGTGGGTTTGGGTCTGGCGGAGTTGGTTTGGGTCTGGCGGAGTGGGTTTGGGTCTGGCGGAGTTGGTTTGTGTCTGGCGGAGTGGGTTTGGGTCTGGCGGAGTGGGTTGGGGTCTGGCGGAGTGGGTTTGGGTCTGGCGGAGTGGGTTTGGGTCTGGCGGAGTGGGTTGGGGTCTGGCGGAGTGGGTTTGGGTCTGGCGGAGTGGGTTTGGGTCTGGCGGAGCAGGTTTGGGTCTGACGGAGTGTGTTTGGGTCTGGCGGTGTGGGTTTGGATCTGGCGGAGTGGGTTTGGGGTCTGGCGGAGTGGGTTTGGGTCTGGCGGAGTGGGTTGGGGTCTGGCGGAGTGGGTTTGTGTCTGGTGGAGTGGGTTTGGGTCTGGCGGAGTAGGTTCGGGGCTGGCGGAGTGGGTTCGGATCTGGCGGAGTGGGTTGGGGTCTGGCGGAGTGGGTTCGGGTCTGGCGGAGTGGGTTTTGTTCTGGCGGAGTGAGTTGGGGTCTGGCGGAGTGGGTTTGGGTCTGGCGGAGTGGGTTTGGGTGTGGCGGAGTGGGTTTGGGTCTGGCGGAGAGGGTTTGGGTCTGGCGGAGTGGGTTTGGGTCTGGCGGTGTGGGTTTGGGTCTGGCGGAGTTGGTTTGTGTCTGGCGGAGTGGGTTTGGGTCTGGCGGAGTGGGTTGGGGTCTGGCGGAGTGGGTTTGGGTCTGGCGGAGTGGGTTTGGGTCTGGCGGAGTGGGTTGGGGTCTGGCGTAGTGGGTTTGGGTCTGGCGGAGTGGGTTTGGGTCTGGCGGAGCAGGTTTGGGTCTGGCGGAGGGTGTTTGGGTCTGGCGGTGTGGGTTTGGATCTGGCGGAGTGGGTTTGGGGTCTGGCGGAGTGGGTTTGGGTCTGGCGGAGTGGGTTGGGGTCTGGCGGAGTGGGTTTGTGTCTGGTGGAGTGGGTTTGGGTCTGGCGGAATAGGTTCGGGGCTGGCGGAGTGGGTTCGGATCTGGCGGAGTGGGTTGGGGTCTGGCGGAGTGGGTTCGGGTCTGGCGGAGTGGGTTTTGTTCTGGCGGAGTGAGTTGGGGTCTGGCGGAGTGGGTTTGGGTCTGGCGGAGTGGGTTTGGGTCTGGCGGAGTGGGTTTGGGTCTGGCGGAGAGGGTTTGGGTCTGGCGGAGTGGGTTTGGGTCTGGCGGAGTGGGTTTGTGTCTGGCGAAGTGGGTTTGGGTCTGGATGAGTGGGTTTGGGTCTTGCGGAGTGGGTTTGGGGCTGGCGGAGTGGGTTTGGGTCTGGCGGAGTGTGTTTAGGACTGGCGGAGTGGGTTAAGGTCTGGCGGAGTGGGTTTGGGTCTGGCGGAGTGGGTTTGTGTGTGGCGGAGTGGGTTTGGGTCTGGCGGAGTGTGTTTAGGACTGGCGGAGTGGGTTTGGGTCTGGCGGAGTGGGTTTCGTTCTGGCGGAGTGAGTTGGGGTCTGGCGGAGTGGGTTTGGGTCTGGCGGAGTGGGTTTGGGTCTGGCGGAGTGGGTTTGGGTCTGGCGGAGTGGGTTTGGGTCTGGCGGAGTGGGTTTGTTTCTGGCGAAGAGGGTTTGGGGTCTGGCGGAGTGGGTTAGGGTCTGGCGGAGTGGGTTTGGGCTGGCGGAGTGGGTTTGGGTCTGGCGGAGTGTGTTTAGGTCTGGCGGAGTGGGTTTGGGTGTGGCGGAGTGGGTTTGGGACTGGCGGAGTGGGTTTGGGTCTGGCGGAGTGGGTTTGGGTCTGGCGGAGTGGGTTTGGGTCTGGCGGAGTGGGTTTGTGTGTGGCGGAGTGGGTTTGGGTCTGGCGGAGTGGGTTTGGGGTCTGGCGGAGTGGGTTTGGGTCTGGGGGAGTGGGTTTGGGTCTGGCGGAGTGGGTTCGGGTCTGGCGGAGTGGGTTTGGGTCTGGATGTGTGGGTTTCGGCCTGGCGGAGTGGGGTCGGGTGTGGCGGAGTGGGTTCGGGTGTGGCGGGGTTGGTTTGGTTCTGGCGGAGTGAGTTTGGGTCTGGCGGAGTTGGTTTGGGTCTGGCGGAGTGGGTTTCGGTCTGGCGGAGTTGGTTTGTGTCTGGTGGAGTGGGTTTGGGACTGGCGGAATAGGTTCGGGGCTGGCGGAGTGGGTTTGGGTCTGGCGGAGTGGGTTTGGGTCTGGCGGAGTGGGTTTGGGTCTGGCGGAGAGGGTTTGGGTCTGGCGGAGTGGGTTTGGGTCTGGCGGAGTGGGTTTGTGTCTGGCGAAGTGGGTTTTGGTCTGGATGAGTGGGTTTGGGTCTTGCGGAGTGGGTTTGGGGCTGGCGGAGTGGGTTTGGGTCTGGCGGAGTGTGTTTAGGACTGGCGTAGTGGGTTTGGGTCTGGCGGAGTGGGTTTGGGTCTGGCGGAGTGGGTTTGTGTGTGGCGGAGTGGGTTTGGGTCTGGCGGAGTGTGTTTAGGACTGGCGGAGTGGGTTTGGGTCTGGCGGAGTGGGTTTCGTTCTGGCGGAGTGAGTTGGGGTCTGGCGGAGTGGGTTTGGGTCTGGCGGAGTGGGTTTGGGTCTGGCGGAGTGGGTTTGGGTCTGGCGGAGTGGGTTTGGGTCTGGCGGAGTGGGTTTGGGGTCTGGCGGAGTGGGTTTGGGTCTGGGGGAGTGGGTTTGGGTCTGGCGGAGTGGGTTCGGGTCTGGCGGAGTGGGTTTGGGTCTGGATGAGTGGGTTTGGGTCTGGCGGAGTGGGTTTGGGTCTGGATGAGTGGGTTTGGGTCTGGCGGAGTTGGTTTGGGTCTGGCGGAGTGGGTTTGGGTCTGGCGGAGTTGGTTTGTGTCTGGCGGAGTGGGTTTGGGTCTGGCGGAGTGGGTTGGGGTCTGGCGGAGTGGGTTTGGGTCTGGCGGAGTGGGTTTGGGTCTGGCGGAGTGGGTTGGGGTCTGGCGGAGTGGGTTTGGGTCTGGCGGAGTGGGTTTGGGTCTGGCGGAGCAGGTTTGGGTCTGACGGAGTGTGTTTGGGTCTGGCGGTGTGGGTTTGGATCTGGCGGAGTGGGTTTGGGGTCTGGCGGAGTGGGTTTGGGTCTGGCGGAGTGGGTTGGGGTCTGGCGGAGTGGGTTTGTGTCTG